>CM060273.1:10321297-11006297 GCA_030684275.1 Acipenser oxyrinchus oxyrinchus | reverse complement strand
TTCTGAAATGAAACTGAAACACTTGAAAATACACATTACTTGTTATAAAACAATTTCCGACCGCAGATATCGGAATCTGCATTGTATTTTATATGACCGATTGTACCCTTGTGGTCTAGACATAAGAAATTTGGTAGTTCACATGATCAAAACATATGGTTAAATAGAGGTCCCACCGAGATGTGAACGCGGATCGCGGGATTCAGAGTCCAGAGTGCTAACCATTACACCATGGATCCGCTGCGGAGCACCCTGGAGAGGAATGGCTGTAACATCCTCAGCTCCCAGGTGTAAAATCCCCTACTGCTGACAACCCCTGGACCGCAAGGCGTTCTCCCCGTTCTGATTGCACACAATCCTTCAACAACATCCATTTCTCCAGTTTGAATCCAAAATGCGACATTTCATTTCTTGGTTCATACTGGCAGCTGGCAGCAGGTCTGGAGAACTGCACAATCAGCACCCAACTGCACAATTCAAAAGTAACAGAAAACACACAAACATCACTACCAGAGTGTGTTATAAAAGAGAAGGAAGTACTGAGGGAACTAGCATCACCTAAAATGAACAAATTACCGGGGCCTGATGGAATCCATCCTGGAGGCCTCTGGGAAACTAGAGAACAGATCTTCAAACCATTATGTTATATATTTAATAAAGCAGAGTAAGAAAGAACACAGGAAGCATAGATAAGTCTAGTCGGGTAAGGCACTGCTTTTTAGGTGTGTGTGTGTGCGTGCGTGCGTGTGTGTGTGTGCAGGAATGGAAGGGGGGGCCGTTTAGTTTTTTATTCTTACTCTTGGCACTAAGGGTTAATTAAGAGTAATATTGTAAGTTAATTTAACCAATCATCAAGAGTAAAAAAAGAACAGAGACAAAGGAGTTTACGTTTTTAAATTACTCGTCCTCACTCTCCCCACATCAGATATCCTGCAGCTCATCAATGGCATTGTTGGTATTGAGTTAGTTTAACTAAACTTGCACCCACATCGCATATCATTATAATTATTCAGACATTTAGCAGATGCAGCTTATCCAAGGTCACTGTTACAGCTTTTAAATACCTGCTCTAAAGACAATAGAATTCAAAAATAACAGAGAACCGCACAGTTACATATAAAACAATCATGACATACATTTTATATAAAACAATCATGACATACATTTTATATATTGCAATTGACCCATTTTGTAGACTTGCTGCTTGAAAAGTTTTCCATGTAAAGAAAGGGAAAGTTATTCAAGCACCTTTCTTCTAATACATATGAGCTCTTTGACAGTATCCTGTTTAACTGGGTGTGAACACTTCACTGTGTTTTTGTATTGAGGCACTCACAGTCTTCCCCACTGTGGGCTGCACTGCACAGTAATACACCACAGCATCTGCCATCTCAGTGTTACTGATGTGAAGTTCAGTTGAGCGATTATCTCTGTTGAAAACCATTGAGAAACGTCCCTTAGGTTCTGCCGAAATGTATCCGTAAATCAGAACTTCAGGTGTCTTACTGGGTTGCTGTAGATACCAGTACATATTCTGTAAGTTTGTAATGCTGTGGTTACATCTCAGGGCAGTCTTCTCTCCTGTGTATGAAAATACATGGATGGGCTGATCGATTTCAACAGCCTTTGTGTTACCTAACAAGAGAAGCATAGAATAAAATTAGAAAGAACTGAAAACAGTTAAAAATGTCCCATATGGTTGTACAGATATATACAGAGTGTGGTATACATCAAATACAGTGTGGTATATATAAAATACACCTACATATAAAATACACCAGGTGTATTATTGTCATCAAGAACATTTGTACAGCTCTTGGTGACATTCCACACATTGTTCAGTGTGCTGTCCTCTCTAATCTTCACTCAGCTCTGTTTATAAGCAGTGTTGATTCTCCTCTCTGAAGACAGCCTGTGATGAGACACAAACACACAGACCACTGTCCCAGGTGAGCATTGCAGCAACCTCTCAAGCTGTGCAACTAGCGCTGTTTAATTACATGAGTCAAACACTGCCATCTAGTGTTAGAATGGATTCACTGCATTTATTTTGTGAGATGCATGAACTTGCTTTGTGTTTTGGTGTAACTCTCGTACTATAAAGGTTATAGTCCTTCACAAGCCAAAGTGGCTTATAGCTGTGGATCTCAGTCCTGGTTCTGGGGACCCCCTGTGTCTGCTGGTTTTTGTTCCAACTGAGCTCTCAATTGCTTTATTGCGGAATTGAACCCATGACCCTGTGATAATGGGTCCAGAGCCTGAACCACTACTCCTCACTTGCCTGTGGTTTGGTGTCAGTCTCTATACACAATAAGTGGCCAGACTGGGTTTAGGCTGAGCCTTCAGTTACTGAACTAGCTTAATGAACCTTTTAATCATTAATATTACAGACCTTTAGATATTGATGATTTAGATATAGGTATAAACCTCCTGGACTGCAGTGATGGAGCATTGATTAAGAGTACTCTAGAGGTGAATGTCTCTGAAAGGTGTTAGTGAGGGCTGTGATCATGATTATACAGTGTCATACAATTGTGTGCTGGTGCTCATACTGTAGGACTCAATCAGCTCCTGTTACAGTAACTGCTCTATTGATGAGATCTGGACAAACACACTACTGTTGGCATGTTCTGTAGGGAAGTTATACAGGAATATCTGAATCTTTGTTTTACATTCCATATTAATATAACTTCACAATTCATGGAATGTCATTTCTTTCTTTTTTTAAGAACATGTTCATTTAAAAATACAAGGAAAAAAAACAAGGTTATTGGGTGCAAAATTGGTAGTAATTATCTCTTATTATTACTCTTTCATTTAAATAAAGCAATACATACTAGAACACTACAATTAATGATATGACCACCAGGGGTGTAGCTGTAAGTTCATTTGTACCCATTTGTACTGACATTGAAGAAGGAATCTATGGAAAAGACCTAGGAGTTTATGTTGACTAAGAAATGTCTTCATCTAGACAATGTGGGGAAGCTATAAAAAAGGCCAACAAGATGCTCAGATATATTGTGAGAAGTGAATTTAAATCAAGGGAAGTAATGTTAAAACTTTACAATGCATTAGTAAGACCTCACCTAGAATATTGTGTTCAGTTCTGGTCACCTTGTTACAAAAAGGATACTGCTGCTCTAGAAAGAGTGCAAAGAAGAGCAACCAGAATTATCCCGGGTTTAAAAGGCATGTCGTATGCAGACAGGATAAAAGAACTGAATCTATTCAGTCTTGAACAAAGAAGACTACGCAGTAATCTGATTCAAGCATTCAAAATCTTAAAAGGTATAGACAATGTCGACCCAGGGGACTTTTTTGACCTGTAAAAAGAAACAAGGACCAGGGGTCACAAATGGAGATTAGATAAAGGGGCATTCAGAACAGAAATTAGGAGTCACTTTTTTTACACAGAGAATTGTGAGGGTCTGGAACCAACTCCCCAATAATGTTGTTGAAGCTGACACCCTGGGATCCTTCAAGAAGCTGCTTGATGAGATTCTGGGATCAATAAGCTACTAACAACCAAATGAGCAAGATGGGCCGAATGGCCTCCTCTCGTCTGTAAACTTTCCTATGTTCTTCTTATGTTCTTAACTGTATATGTATAGCTCATGCACACACCAGTTTCTGTTGTCAGAAAGTGGTACATTTCTATTAAAACCACTTTTCAGACACTTCTATTCAGCTCTAGTCAGGTAATAGTTTCTGATTGGTCTTTCCTGTATGTGGAAAATACCTTTACAATGTTTTCATCAGCTTAGACATACATCACCTATTCTTTCTGAAGTCTGAGGCTGAGTCACTGAGTCCCCATTTGATATACCCGAAAACAAAAGAAAGAAAATGTCATATTAGTTGAAATGATGCTATGAAACTTTAACAAGGAAATATTAAACATCTATCTTCAAATAACAATACATGTGTAATATGAAAAACCTGAAGGGAATTTCTTCAAAAGTAACTAAATCCATAACATGTACTCACCAATGATGATACAAATGAAAACAGAACACACAGCTTGCTTTTGTCTTCCTTCCTTCATTGTGAACACACAGATTGCGCACAGCCTCCTCTTAACTGCTTAGGCTTGTGAGTAAAACTGAAGAGTGCTTTTCCTGCAGCTCGACTGCATACCTCCCACTGCTCCACCCCTTTCTCAAAGGAAGGCATGTTGAGGAGCACAAGACAACAAGTCTGTTAGCATTAGGACAGGCTTTCCATTGACTTTTATGTTTCAATTGCTAAAGCAGTCATTAGAGGTTAAAACACATATGTGTATGAATAGCGACATGGCATGGGGGGCTGGGAACGCTGAGGGGGGCCCAATGGAGGGGGTGTCCTTGCACGTACACGGGGTGCTGCGGGTCTGCAGGGGGTTTGCTTGGTAACCCTTGCTTGTGGGCATGCTTGTGGATATCTGATCGCATATCCGATCCCCTGTGGACTGGGGTATAGACGGATATGTGAAAAAGTCGGATTTACGAACATCTATAGAAAAGGCATTTACACATCCATATAGGTTAGTGAACAAAAACAACATGCAAACTGCTTTAAACATGGGGACATTTTTTGCTTTAAAACTAAGCAAACGTAAACGAGATTAATTAGACTACAATACACAGTGTTGCTATGTGGTTTACTACAATCTGCAACTGATGGCTTCTTTTCCCTGCCTCCCTGGTTCTGCTTTCTTAATATCTCTGTCACGGTACTTTGCGCTCTTTCTTGATATTGCCATCAGCCGATAATCAGATCGGTTTGAATATTGCTTCGGCTATTTTAAACAAACGGCCGGTAAGCATTGTGTTTATGTAGCTTGCTTTGTTTAATCAAATGCATTTAAAAGCTACAACAACATGCTGCCAATAATTGCAAGCGTGCGCTCCAACATATAAACACATTGCACAAAAAAAAGTTTTCTCGACTGGTGTATTGAAACATCACTGCTACACACAACTGACTGACACACGCACACAGCCCGCCTCTCTTAAAGGGGAACGCACCAAAAGAATGATTGCTGTAACACTTTCTTTCTGTTTCCATCACGGAAGCTGCATTTGCTGCCAATGCCATTACTCTCGTAGCCTACTTTTAATTTTTATTTATTTATTTAGCGAGGCGGTTAATTGATCAGGGCGGTTATGTGACGGTCGGATATGCAACGTTCCACTGTATTGTTGTACACCCTTTGGGTCATTAAAGGCAATACACTGCCCTTGTAACACACTGTGATTGGATTTGATTCTGTCTCCCTGTGGCAGTGTGACCCCGCCTTGTGTGTATTGTTTGTTTATATGTTGCGTATGTTGTAGTGTGTTAAATGTTGGTGTATAGTCATTGGTACACGGGATATAAATGGGTCTGTGTAACACGAGTGACTTCAAATGTAGATTTGTATTTAGGCACGAGGATTGCACATCACTTCACGTGCAGATAAAATATGTATATTGAGTGTCACGGGAATGCACTTAATTAATCCATGTGCAGTTGTACCGAGATTCCAATTGAATGATTGATTAGCAATCGAGTCTCTGTACAACTGCATAAAAGCAGCATGTTTTCACTCACTCGGGGTTGGGTGTGTTCGAGAGTGGAGAACGGGTGAGAGAGAAAGGAGCGTGTACTGTAAATAACAATTGCGACCACGTGCTGGAGAACCAGCACGGTACTTGTTTGTCCGTTTCGTCCCGTTTGTGTTTGTTTACTGTTTTGTTTGGCCCTTGTGCCCGTTTGTTTTGTGTGTGTTTTGTTCAACTCTTTTATTTGAATTATTATTTAATAAAGAAACCGAGCACGTTCGCGTCTCGGTTTTCCCCACGGCTGCTGTTTGTTTGTGTCTTCTTCCGGGTCTGACGTCACCACTGCAGACATCCTGCCACACTCCCTCAGTCCTGTCACTGTGTCTGTGGTTATGAAATGGTCAGATAGGGGGCAGTGTTGGACCAGTAAGGGATCAATATCGGGCCTATTCAGATTACCATAATGAAGGCATTATGGCATCAATTTAAACCCAGTAATGGTGTTTCTTAACACTATTATTATTTGTTTATTTAGCAGACGCCTTTATCCAAGGCGACTTACAGAGACTAGGGTGTGTGAACTATGCATCAGCTGCAGAGTCACTTCCAACTACGTCTCACCCGAAAGACGGAGCACAAGGAGGTTAAGTGACTTGCTCAAGGTTACACAATGAGTCAGTGGCTGAGGTGGGATTTGAACCGGGGACCTCCTGGTTACAAATCCTTTTCTTTAACCACTGGACCACACAGCCTCCACTTTTCTTTAACACTAAAACCACCACGCGCGTCAATGTGATGAATTTTGGATTTAAAATTTAAACAACTCAGCATTTGTAAATGCAATGTGGTTGTTCTTTTTTCTTTTTTTTTTTTGTTTAAAAAAATGGACGACCGCATCACATTCACAAACGCAGATAAATGTTAAATCCCACTTACATCCCTCAGCGGTTCTAGTGTTAATGGACCAGTACTGTGCCAGTTCCTAGCCAAACTGGGCCATGTCAGAGTACAACTGCCGGATGAGAAAATGCAGGACTTTGCTTATGACTTTCGTTCTTTGTGCATGAAATGGAAACCAGAGCTGCATGAGGATAAAGTAGTAAGAGGCGCATCGTGAACAATAGCAACCCCAAACTGGCAAGCTGCCTCCGAGGGATCGTCTGTACTGTGTCAGAACTGGTGAGAGCAGAAGCCCAGGTGGAGAGTGATAATGCTGCCCAGAGGGAGTATTGGTCCAAAGCAAACTCCAGCAAAACAGTTTTGGAAAAGAAAACCAGCAAAGCATCCATCAAGAAACATGCAGAGGTCAGCGTAATGAAGCACGTGGGGAAAAACAAGGGCTGTGGTGACCCTGCTTCCAGCCTGTCCTTGTTAGTTGTCCAGATTGGTGTGAGAGATTGGGATGGTCTTGCTGTACTTGATACTGGAAGTACATTCACGCTCATGAGAGAGAGTCTTTGAAAGATCATCTCAAGAAGATCTCACCTAACCTTTCCTCTTGTCCACGAACTGGACTTTCTCAAAGTCCAATACTCCTTCCACCCATTTCTAGAGAAACTGATTGGGATATAGATTGCAAGAGGATTTCAGCACATATATCATTGTACTTCCCGCTGCCACTACAGCACCCAATCACGTGCAACTTATAAGTAGTGCCAAAGTAGTGACCCTTAGAAGGAACCCTTCAGCCTGGAAGAACTACAGAAGAAGTGGTCGCCTGTATGTATGGATCGGTTAGGGATGACTTGAGGGATCCATCACTCCATCAAGACTACTGATGAGATACCCACAAGGTGTCGGGCATACTGAGTGTCCCCTCTGAAGAAGGACCTAACCCAGAAGTATCTGAAGGACATGCTACAGGATGGGGTAATTGAGTATTCAACTTCTCCATGGTCATCTCCAGTGGTCTTAATTGAAAAAAAAGATGGAGGTTATTGCTTACCCTATGCCCCTAGTTCGTGATATCCTTGAGTCTCTTTGTGGTGCAGCTGTCTTCAGTTCCCTGGACTTGTGCTCGGGGTACTTGCAGGTGACTATGGAAGAGGAGTGTCAAGAGAAGACCGCGTTCACCACACCTTTTGGGCTCTTCCAATTCAATGTGTTGCCTTTCGTTCTTAAGAACGTGGCAGCAACTTTTGAAGGACTGATGGAACAGGTTTTAGGTGATCTCCTAGGTCAGTTATGTTTTGTGTATATTGATGATGTCATTGTCTACGTTTCAAACCCACAACAGCACCTCATTGACCCTGAAAAAGTTCTACAGAAACTCCATCAAGCCAATCTAACTCTAAACTTGAAGAAATGGCATTTTTTCAAGTCATCTCTTACTTACATGTTGTGTCAGGAGAAGGAGTGGAAGCTGATCCTCACAAACTGAAAGCCACCCAGGATTACCTTGTGCCTACTAACTTGAAAGAGGTTCAGAGGTTTTTTGGACTGGCTGGATGTCATGACAAATACATTCACAAGTATGCAGACATGGCTGCCCCGCTCAATCACCTGAAGAAAAAAGATGTCCCATGGAAATGGTCGCTGGAAGCTCAAAAAAGCTTCATTCTCTTAAAAGAAGCCTTAACTCTCCCTCCTGTCCTCGCTCATCCAAACTGTGCCAGGCCCTCCAGAGTCTGTACAGATGCCAGCGACATCTGTACAGACTCTGTTCTGTGCTAAACTTGCGCCTAAATGAATGGACTCAGTCCTTATCTTAAAAAAGCCTGGGCAAAACAATTATAAGGTCACTTGGGGGGAACCAAATTATCTAAAGTAGGACACCATTCATGTAGTGAATTTAAAATGCTACTATGGTGTTCGTCCCTCGCACCTCCAGTCTGGGGGGGGGGAGGGGGTGGGGGGGATTATGGTGACGGGTGTGATGTTCTGTTGGTGTGTATAGTGTGTAAATGTGAGTGTATGTAATGTGCGTCTTGTTTTGTTTTTGTCAAGGGTGAACGGAACAACCCGTTCCCTGGTGTTTGTTTGCAATGCTGTGTTCATGTGCGAATGAATGCATGTTAGTTGATCTTTGTAAGAATGCGTATATGAATGAAATCCCATGTGTGTGTGCTGCGTTGAGTAAGCACACATCTGCGTTGAGTAAGCACACACTGCCCAGTCCCTGACCACCTTCCAGCACCTCCTCAAGACACACCTCTTCAGACAACACCTTGTAAAACTCAACTCTTCCCTTCTGGACAATATAGCACTCTGCCTTTAATGCACTTTAATTTGCACTTATCTGCTCCCTATTTTATTTTATTTAATCATGCACTTAACCCAATCTGTAGTATTTTGTATTTCACCTCGTATCTAACCCTGATGTAACTATCAACACTGTTATCTGCTCTTGAACTGCCCCGATATCAAATCGTACTGTGTTTTGTATTTGCTGTTATTAGGACTGAAGTCATTGTATTTTGTATCTTGCTCTTAATTGTACTGTAATTCTTGATATGTATTTTTTGTAAACAACTGTAAGTCACCCTGGGTAAGGGTGTCTGCTAATAAATAATAATAATAATAATAATAATAATAATAATAATAATAATAATAATAATAATAATAATTGTTCACGTGCGGTTTGGGAGTTTCAGGGTAATTGTATAATTTTAGTCACGGTGTATTTAAGGGGACGAGGGCACTGTTTGCAATGTGGGGGGGGAGTGTGATGGGGAGCCCCACCCCTTTGTATTATTTACTATTATTATTATTGTATTATTTTGCATATATTATTCTAAGTATTGTGGTATTGGGTATGTAAATAGGGGGATTATTAGTGTAAATATGTGTATTATTGTTATGGTGACGGGTGTGATGTATTTATGGTGTGTATAGTGTGTAAATGTGAGTGTATGTAATGTGCGTCTTGTTTTGTTATTGTCAAGGGCGAACAGAACAACCCGTTCACACAACAGAACTAGGACCACATGTCAGGTAATGATTGAGTTCTAATGTTTGCTCTGGTTTCACACATTAAGGAAGTCCCTGTTCAAGCATGTATTCATTATATTTCTACAGTTCATTGTGGTTAACCAGACCCTGCTTTCTAATTTCATTTCTATGAACACAGAACACGTTTTCAAAGAGTGCAGAGAAGAAAAAGTATCAAAATGCAAACAGTTTGCCTGCACTGAAACCACTTCCTTTATAATGGACTCATGCCAATGATAGTGTGTGGAAGCAGTTCAACACGACTTTCTTTCATCTTTTACCAGGTAATGGGCCTGTGCCAGTTAGTGCTGAGAGAGTTTTTGTACAGCGTCCCAATGAGTTTTCACACTGTGCTACCAACAGAGCACAGTGATAGATTGCTGTGTCGCTCAGAGCAAGTTTGGAAATGGTGATTGTAGTAGAAGATCTGTCTGCTGTAGAAGTGAACCGGCTTTTAGCAAAGTCTGCAGTGTGAGAATAGCTACTCTATGATCTGGCTCCTTTCCGCAGTATGTTTTCCAGGGCTTGGTTTGAGTTCTGCCGATACCAGTAGAGATAAACATATTCACTGCTTGTAGAATAAGAGCAGCTGAACGTTACTGACTCTCCTTCTGTTCTGGACTCTGCTGTCTGCTGAGGACTGATGGAATCCCCGCTTGTCATGACTGAACATTGAGGAAGAAAAATAACATTTAATAGACAGTCAGAAACAATAATAATAATAATAATAATAATAATAATAATAATAATAATAATAATAATAATAATAATAATCTTTCTTGTTATGTTGTAATTACCTGGCAGGATAATAAACATACACATGATTAATGGATCCATTTTAGCTCATTGCTGATTTCTTTATGAACAGAATAGAAAGGTTCTGTCTCTGTGTTGATTCTGGTGCTTTTCTCTTCACAATGCTGCTCTGAAATATTCTGCTTAGAGGTTTTGAACATCAAATGTGTGTAACCAATCAGCAAAGAGAAACAGAAACATGTGATGTAAATGTGATGTAATCATGTAACTCTGCGGTTCATACTTGTGGTTACCATCTTGTTTTATCAACACCTTCATTAGCAGTTACCTGGATGCAAGTCAAAGAAGTTTCAGTTCTTCATTGACTAACTGCAGTCGCCTTGCCCACTTTCCAATGAACCTTCCCAGAACTCAGGAAATCCAGCACTCACCACATTATAATGTGCACTGCGGTTATCCTTCTACACAGAAGAGCTGTCACTGGAAACGCCATCAGCATTGTAATCATTAGCCTCTGTACACTCCAGGGTTTTTGCATGGGTAGGCTGCTGCTTTGTATCACTGTGCTGGTTCTATTTCACAGTAGTAGATGGCAGAATCAGACACTGAAGGCTGTATTGTCAGTTTTATTTTATTTTATTTTATTTTTATAATTAGTCGTTGCCAATTATTTTTATTATTTTCTCCCAATTTGGAGTGGCCAATTATTTTTAGGCTCAGCTCACCGCTACCACCCCTGCGCTGACTCAGGAGGGCGAAGATGAACAAACGCTGTCCTCCGAAGCGTGTGCCGTCAGCCAACCACTTTTTTCTTTTTCTTTTTTTTTTGTGGATGCTGTGTGGTCCAGTGGTTAAAGAAAAGGGCTTGGAACCGGGAGGTCCCCAATTCAAATCCCACCTCAGCCACTGACTCACTGTGTGACCCTGAGCAAGTCGCTTAAACTCCTTGTGCTCTGTCTTTTGGGTGAGACGTAATTGTAAGTGACTCTGCAGCTGATGCATAGTTCACACACCCTAGTCTCTGTAAGTCGCCTTGGATAAAGGCATCTGCTAAATAAAAAAATTATTTTATTAATAAACAGATTTTTTACAGCGTCGGAGGACAACGCAGCTCTCGGGCAGCTTACAGGCAAGCCCGCAGGCGTCCGGTCAGACTACTGGGGTCGCTGGTCTGCGGTGAGCCAAGGACAACCAGGCCGACCTAAACCCTTCCTCCCCCCCTCCCGGGTGACGCTCGGCCAATTGTGCGCTACCCCTTGGGAGTTCCCATCCACTGTCAGCTGTGGAATAGCCTGGACTCGAACCGGCGACGTCCAGGCTGTAGAGCGCATCCTGCACTCCATGTGGAGCGCCTTTACCGGATGCGCCACTCGGGAGCCCCAGAGAACCAGTTTTAGATGAGGTATCTACTGCTGGTTTATATTTCCCAGAATTGTCTCCATGTGTTCCTGAGCCCCAGGCTTTGCTCGTGTATTTTAAACCCTGGTTAGGAGCTTGTTTGTACCATTGCATTCTATTAAAGCTGCTTGTCTGATAGTGACAGTTTATTTGAACTGATTCTCCTTTTGAAACTTGCTGCGAATCAGGGCTTTGAGTCACTTTGTGGAGGACGAAAATCAAACCAACCAAAAAAAATATGCCAGAGGAAAGGCAGCAAAGTCCTCTTGGAGCACAGAAAAGAAAAGAAAAGTTTTCTGAGGTGCAGCTGAGAGTCCGTATGGCTGAGGTCACTCAGCATGAAACTGAGTTATTTGGAAAAGTCTCAGCCAACATCAGTTATGCTACCAAAGAGGCCACATGGTCCTCTATAGTGGAGAAAGTCAATGCTTTCGGTGTTACCAGGAGGACAGTCAACCAGTTGATGAAAAGGTGAAATTCAGCAATTAGGTCTAGGATGAGTGAGACGATAACGCCACCGCATCCTCCGGCATCCCAAACAAAGTGACCCTGGTTTGAATATGCGGGTCTGCTCCGTCTTGCTCTTCTCTGAATGTTTTCCTGCCTGTCCTCAACAAGAGCCAAGCGTCACCGCATCAGGAAGTGCAAATAGCAGCCATCATGAAATCAATGACAGGTGTCTGCAGGTGTGTGCTTTTATACAGCTCTTTGTTACTCTCTTCTACATGGTTTGCACCTTTAAGAGGCGGTGCAAAGTTTTTGGAGGGTCAGCAATGGCCCAAGTGCAAGGCAGAATCCTTACATCTCATTATAATGTTTGTGCCCACTTAGTATCCCAGATCCCCTTAGTATCCCTCATTTCTTCACTTGAATACATTTAAATATCATTTAAATGGATTAATGATGGTGTAGCAGGCCGAGCAGTCCTGTACAGGGTTTGTTTATTTTTAGAACGGGGTCTCCCCCCCGCCCCTGTGTTATTTTGTATTGTTTATTTGTTTTATTGTATTTAAATGTATGTATGTATGAGTGTTTTTAGTTTGTTTATTCGCGTGGATGGGAAGCCCCAGTTTAATTAATAAACTTGTGCAGATTGTGGCCGAGGGGTAATAGAATAATTACTAACCAGTTAAACCCCTCGGCCACGATATAAAAGCCTGCAGCTCGCTGCACTCGGGGTGGGTGTATGAGAGGAGTGTACAGATCGAGGAGAGAGGAAAACGAAACTTTAAAAAAATAGACAGGGACAGGGACAGGGACAGGGACAGCCTAGCCTGACCTAGCCTGACCTGGCCTGACCTGACCTGACCTGGCCTGACCTGACCTGGCCTGACCTGACCTGACCTGACCTGACCTGACCTGTATTTATTATTTTGTGTTCGTGATTTGTTTTATTTAAACCTTTTATTTTCGCTCTGTGAGCAAGTCTTTTTGTTAAACCTTTCTTTTTATTTATTTTTGGATTATTTAAATAAAACGGCGCCGCCGCGTCTTTCTTTTGTTAAAAGCTGCAGACTTGGTGTTAGTATTTTTACTTCCTGCATCTGGCCTGACTTCACCGCCCAGCCAGCCTGTCACAGATGGTATAATGCTAATTTGATAGTGGGTGCAGAACACGAGGTGAAAATCGTTCTTTACATACGTCGCATTTTTAGTGGTCACTAAACATGGTTTGCGTGTGGAAAATGCAGATTTTGGATTCAATATGGGTGTTTTGCAGCCGGAAATCACTTTGCCCGTATCCTTACATCAGCCCCTTATGTGCTATGTTTGGATATACCCACGTTTTTTGGGACATTCATAAAGAAATGTTATTGACAATTAATGCACCATAGTTATAATTAGTACTTCATAACGTTATGATGCAATGACTATGTATTTTAATTTATTATTTTAAGAGTTGGCATTCATTTAAAATATTTTCCATTAAAGAGTAAAAGCTATCTAATGAACACATGTTGATTTGAAATTGCAGTGGGTCAATATGACCCGAAACATACCAGCTGTACCTACATTCTGAACATACTAGGAGGGTTCAATAGATTCACATTGAGTGCTTTCAGCAGGGAGCTGCGCTGGTCGCTGTTCATGGGACTGAACTGGTCTGACATGGAACTGCATTGGGCTAAAGGGCTTGAGGGATGTATGTCTGAATGTATTTCACATTCTGTGCTATTAATGTATTGTCATCTCCTTATTGCCTAGTATGTGCATTGTTGTTTAATGAGGGAAGCATTGTCTGTGAATATTGAGCTTCAAACACTGACAATTCATTGTCCTTCACTGCCCCCTAGTGGGAGTTCATTTGAATTGCAATGTAACAAAAGAATAATAATATTTAACGAAGCCTAGAAATTAGCAGTCGTATGAATTAAGATACAAAAAACAATACAGGGCGTCTGCTAAGAAATAAATAATAATAATAATCGAGCACATTGTTGTTTCTTTGTAAATTAATTCAATGAAAGTTCATTTTTTATTAATTGCAAACATCATACACATATTATTATTATTTATTTAGCAGACGCCTTTATCCAAGGCGACTTACAGAGACTAGGGTGTGTGAACTGTGCATCAGCTGCAGAGTCACTTACAATTACGTCTCACCCAAAAGACGGAGCACAAGGAGGTTAAGTGACTTGCTTAGGGTCACACAATGAGTCAGTGGCTGAGGTGGGATTTGAACCGGGGACCTCCTGGTTACAAGCCCTTTTCTTTAACCACTGGACCACACAGCCTCCTTACATGTTGTAATATGTATTAGTATTTCACTACCAGAACGTAAGAGGGTGCAGGAGGGTAATTAAGAAGAATGTCTGCGTAGCTTCTACACAGAACACAGGCTGCACTGCCATCTTCACCAGCGAGACTCACTCGGTAGGCAGCAGGAGGTTTTTGTATGAAGTGATATAGAGACTCTCACAGGGTGGGACTCAGAGCACAGAAGTACGTGGCAGAGTCAGACAGCACAACCGCAGTGATATTCAGATGAAAGGCCTTCTCTGTCTTGTCATGAGATGCAGAGAAACGATTTCGAAACCTTGGTGGAATGTCTTCCTGCTTAGAATATGCATTCAGTATGAGCTGTGGGGCTTGATTGGGATCCTGAATGTACCAGAAGAGAACTGGAGTATTGGCTGATGTTAAATCATATTTACAGTGTATAGTGGTGTTCTCTGTTTCTTTAACGAGGGTTGAATTAGAAGTCTGAGTCACTGTATCTCCCTGGATCATTTCTAAAAGAGAAGACAGAAAGATAATCACTGTGAAATTAGAATGAAATAGACTGCAGGTACAAGCTTCCTTACAGTAAATAGAGTGATAAATAAACAACCGCTACATGCTGTAACAGACTACAGATAAAGCAACATGAAAGCATTGCAAAATCCGGTCAAAATGTGTGTCTAATATGAAATGCAATATTTATGCTGTATGACGGACCAGACGTTAGATAAAGTTACACTAATTGTGTCTAATTGTGTAGCAGTTTATTTACCTATGATTAAACAGAGAAGTATCAAAGTAAAAACAGCGCATTCCTGTTCCATTGTCAAAACTTTCAAACGACAAACCTCCCTCCAGCGTCTGCTTCAATCTGCAGCTGAAACTGTGAAGAATGCGTTTCTATAGCAGTGATGTCATGAAACCAGTGCCCCGCCCCCTACACAGTGCACGCCTTTATTGCGTCATCACTCTGTTTTGTTCACGGTTAGTCTGTTCCATCTCAGAATGCAATAAAGATTCCTTCTGATCAGCTGAATATGTCTATAAAATACACGAGCTTTCGAGACCACAGTGGAAACTGAAGGTAAAGAAAGATCCTCGTTCAGGTTAGTTCAGTCTCAGACATTTAAAAAGAACACAACTCACATACAAAGGAATGTGTAAAACAACATTGTATTACAGAGGTGTTGTCATAGCATTGTAATGAGGACCATTGCTTTCAATTGGATTGGAAATATTATACTCACATTTACTGTACATTGAAGTGTGTAACGTTTTTTGTTTTTTTATGTCAGGATAATCTATAAATTATGAAACTCATTTTTTATAGATTAGCAAAAACTAAACTAAAACAAATGTATTTAAAAATAAAAAGGTCTTGTTTTTATTCTGAGCTCTGGTTGATGTTGGATCCCTAATTGTTGTTAGATAATAAGAGCTGAACCTAATTGTCTGCCTCTAGTTCCATGCTACTGGTTTATATTATTATTATTTATTTCTTAGCAGACGCCCTTATCCAGGGCAACTTACAATTGTTGCAACATATCACATTATTTTTTACATACGATTACCCATTTATACAGTTGGGTTTTTACTGGAGCAATCTGGGTAAAGTACCTTGCTCAAGAGTACAGCAGCAGTATCCCCCACGTGAGATTGAACCCACGATTCTCCGGTAAAGAGTCCAGAGCCCTAACCACTACTCCACACTGCTGCCCCGTATATAAATAGCAAAGCTACCGTACTTGTTAATAGTGTGAGTTTAAGCTGGATATAGAGACAAGCTGAGATGCTGTTGTATAGAGCTCAACCAGTGCAGGTTTGTTAAATGAACTCTTATCTCGTACATTGTATGAAGGCATCCATGAGTATGTGTAGCAGTAGATTCTTCTCCATTGTGCATGGGGCTCCCAGTCTGTGCTCTGCACAGGAAGTGATGTGCTGCTTGTTGCTGTGTTTTATACCCTGCAGGTGTCTGTGCAGCAGGTGGGGTGTACCTGTGGATATTGAGGCTATATACAGTACAATACATATTGATGAGCAGGGGGATAGTTACCAGCAGGTACAGATTCATGTGTGCTGTTCTCTCTAGTAGAGTGCAGGGGGATAGTTACCAGCAGGTACAGATTCATGTATGCTGTTTTCTCTAGTAGAGTGCAGGGGATAGTTACCAGCAGGTACAGATTCATGTGTGCTGTTTTCTCTAGTAGAGTGCAAGGGGATAGTTACCAGCAGGTACAGATTCATGTGTGCTGTTTTCTCTAGTAGAGTGCAGGGGGATAGTTACCAGCAGGTACAGATTCATGTGTGCTGTTTTCTCTAGCAGAGTGCAGGGGGATAGTTACCAGCAGATGCTGGTGCTGTTTCATACGTGCACTGAATAATGGAGCTCTCTCTCTGTTTAAGAACAATTGAATTTGAATGTTGTCACTGAGTTGGCTTGAGTCATTTCTAAAAAAAAATACAAACCAAGAATGAATAAGGTTATATGCGAGCAAACATACAAACATATAAAACATGACATGATCGCATACGTATTGATAATGAGAACTCCCTTCTATAGTGTCAATGATTTGAACTCACTTTGCATTTTTCAATAACCAATTGCACTGTTTACTGTATAATATAAATCACTATTTCTGTTTGCAATTTATTCCTAACCTATAAGACTTTAAATTTTAAGTTTTTAAAAAAGAGAGACAGTCCCGCATTTTACTTGTACGATATCGTATAATAGACTGACACACTTGTCTGACAAATTGCATAACCAGTATGTATACATGGACCTACTTATGCTTAAACAGAACAGTGGCACAGTAACCCAAGTACGTTCTTGTTCCATTCTCAACACGACAAACCTCCCTCTGCTGTCTGGTGCAATCTGAAGCTGGAACTGTGAACCATGTGTTTCTATAGAGGCGATGTCATGGAAACTAGTGCCCCTCCCCTACACCGTGTTGTTGCTGTCCTCCATTGCCACCTGGTGGTTGTTTAGTTCATCTGCATTCGGATGATGTTGCGCTGCACATTGCAGTTCAGATTTTGTGCAGGCTGATGTTTAAGGGCCCTATTCTCACTTGGTTTACGCGTTATTTACGCACTGGAAGAAGGGCTTAAACCAGGTGAGAACAGGGCCCTGAATGAATTACTAAGAGCATCAGTGCTCAGTAGTACCTCACATATTCTGTAGAGGGCATGTTGAAGTGACAATGGGCTGTATTCATGTGTAGGTTTCTTTCGAACAGTGCAAGCGATTCATAATTTTTCCTTTTTCAAAAAGCGAGGTACAGAAAGTAATTTTCTCGTCAATCAATTATCTCTGGGAAGGGTTTAGGAAAACTCTTGTGAAAATATGTCATAGAAAAGTTTCCATTAAAATGTACTAAACAATGATGAATCACAGCTAACTACTAATTAGCAGAGTTAATGATGTGTAAACTAGGAAAAATGCATTTTTTTTAGCAATTCTTTGGAGTTTTGAAAACCTTCAGTATCATAAACCTTCCGAATGTTGGGTCGGACACATTGATGAATAGAGCTCACTATGTTGACCTGTGTGAGAGGTGCAGTGAGCAGGGTCCTATGAATAGAGCTCACTGTGCTGACCTGTGCGAGAGGTGCAGTGAGCAAGGGTCCTATGAATAGAGCTCACTGTGCTGACCTGTGTGAGAGGTGCAGTGAGCAGGGTCCAATGAATAGAGCTCACTGTGCTGACCTGTGTGAGAGGTGCAGTGAGCAGGGTCCTGTGAATAGAGCTCACTGTGCTGACCTGTGTGAGAGGTGCAGTGAGCAGGGTCCTATGAATTGTCACGAATTCTGCGTGTTCAGATTTCTTTACGTACTCTTTTGAATTGCTCAGCACACACTCTTGTCTCAGGGGAGACGTTAGGAGGACAGAGATGTTATTACTCCTAGTGGGATATAGTTCGTGCTCTGGACCCACAGTATATTCAGATGACTAATATAGTACTCAAGAAATTGACAGACTCATGTATTTAAAGTTTTTTACGAATCAGAGTATGGTCAGTACTCTTTCGGTTTATTAAAGATTAGATATTGGATAGCGCAGCTACAGGCTACGTTGTATCCCCAGCTGACAGACACACTGGGCAGTCCAGCGTCTTAACAGATATCACCATTAACACTTTAATACATGTATATACATGTAATCAAGGCCGACACGCTGGCCAAGAACACGTCACCTAAAGTACCCAATGGTCTATTTCAGCACATTCAACAAAACACTCTCTTATCTCTAAAACATAGCGTAAGTCCCTTATAGCAATACATGCAATACATGTGAGGTAAAATAATAATTGATTAATGCTTACCCTAAAAGGATATGACTGTCTCCACCAGGCAAATTAAACTGAGTTTAATCAGCTCCACTGTATTTTGGTTTGCAGAAGATGGACCACCTTACCCTGTCTCGGATGAGTGTGGTACTCCATTGTAATTACTTAGGAGTTATATAGGTTTTTCGTCCCATTGGAATACATGGGACGCCTCAATTAAATCCAGTCATTAATCTGTTGAGACAGCTCCTATCCCTTTTACAAATAATAATTTTCAAAAGATCCAGACTAACTTTTCAGAATTAATAAGTGCCATGAACTCAATAAATTCAAGACTTCATATTTGTCTAACTCCAAACTTTATGATCTCACTCCTTACTTTCCTCTGAGCCCCTCCTTTATCTAAAAAGTTAAGTGAACCAAAGTTCCCAGGATCTTGGTTTACTATATAGTATAAAAACACTACTGTTTATATGTGATTGCAAAACACTATTTTTATATGTGTTAAATATAAGATATGTTCTTAATATGTGACATCATCTTCTAATTGATTATATTTTGCTAAATTAAAGGTATGTGTTTCTTTTAACCTCATGTTGTTTCATCATTTTGTTAATGAGTCAGTTTTAATTCCATATACCATTGTCTAACAGAGTATTTGACAAAAGATTGTCTCATACAACATTCAAGTCAATTAGTTTCACTAAGTTTGAGTGATAATAGTTTTCATTACAATTTTTCTTTTATCACTTAAAAGATACACTAACCAGGCTCTGATCTGTAATTGACTCTTGAGTATATGCTATTGTCAATAATTTCCACAGTCTCTTGTTTTCTCCAAAGCCAGAGTCTGTGCAAACACTTTTAGATCTATGACCCATCAATGTCTGTTGAGCCATAATTTTTGCATATTATTTCAAGATATATTCTTGGCTGTGCTAGGCCACTAACTCCATAAACCTTAAGTTCCAAATCTGTAAGATTTGCAACTTTTACTGGCGTGGGATGCAAGAAGACCCTCTCCTCCTTTTACAAGCCATCTGATAAGGAGAGAGGCTCCCCTTGCAATGCAGCAGTTTCACAGAACCCCATTATAATGACTTCATCTACCATCATTAGACAACAGTATAGTGGATTAATAACAAGGTACATTATAGTATATTATTACAAACTTAACACAAAAACATAACACAACACCTTGTATATCCTATAATTCAGTGGATATCATAATGTCTGGAAGTCTTATTGTTCAATAGAAGAAGAAAGAAACTGTACCACCTTCCCATTTAATTAAATCGAATACTGCTCCAGGTTTTAATCTTCTTATCAATACAGTAAAGTCATGAACAAGCAATAATACTTGTCAGTTTTAAATAATATGTTTTCTTATTATAGCAAATACTTAAAACATATTATTAATCTTATGAAATCAAATAATTATTTTTAGTTTCAAATATCATGCTGTCTAAAAAAAGGGGTTGATCATTTATTTTATTAATTTATAATACCTTTGTGTCTAATTTCTAGCTTTTTACTAATATGAACTATAGACAGTGTAAATTATCACTGAACCTTTTTAACTTTGAATGTGGCATTTCAAGATAAACTTTTAATTAATTTACTTCAGTTTAACAGTTGCTCCTAGAATTTATAATATCACGTTATTTCTTTGGTGAATCCCTCTTAAGATTTAAATCCAAATACAGGCCAGTATAAATGCATTCAACTTTTATATATTTTATAATGACTGAACTAGGTTTGACCCTGTTCTTTGTTCATACAAAATCTAGCCGAGACAGGTTTTTTCCCTAAGACCTTGGCTGTTAGGTTAATTCATAGGTTGTAAAGAATCTCTTTCTTATCTTGTCTTTAGAAACATAAATTTGTAGGTATGATTAAGTTCACTTTTTAGCCAGAATGGTGTTTTTATCAAGCGTCATGCTTTCTGAAGATAAGATACACAAGGCGGTAATCGTTCAATATATATATATTTTAGAAATTCTCCAATTGCTAAGTGTTTGATTAGAAACATATGTAGACTGACCTATTTCATGGAGCAAGAGATCCATCTACTGACAATACAAGGATACTCTCTCTTTATCCTTCCTTCAAAAAACCTCTAACCCTTCATTTTTATATCAAAGTACATTCCATATTTGAAATTGCCTAGTACATGTCCAGCATATCCACACGTTCCCAGCAGGATTCAGCTTCTGTACCAGGTTTCGCTCTAGTTGTTTCCACAAGAAGTCCCTTGATCCAATGTTTCTCCATCACAGGTGTGGATTTCCATGGTCCGATTTCATTCCTATAAGATACTTAGACATGTTTAGCTGTACATATTATTTCTATATATTTCCTTTTGTTCACACAGGGTCATTTTGCAAGGGATGCCCTCCATCCAGAATAGAGAGGGAGGCCAAAACTCACTGTTATTCATATTTTCTGGTATCCAATTATTGTTCTGCCTTACATCATCAGTTGGCAGACACAATACAACTGAATCTGAATCAATTGATGAACCATGAGCCTTAGCTACTGAGATCCTCCATGCAAAAGGAGTCAATGTTTTACTGACCAGCCTAGCTGATTCAGCGTCACTTGCGACATTTCCCCCTCTTGGTTCCTCAAATGAATCAGATTCAGACCAAGATTCTGGGTCTTCATCAAGTACACGAACAGAGGAAAGCTGAGGTGCAGTATAACAGTATTGTTTACATGGGTTATAAAAGTCCTCATTAGATTACTTACATTTTTCAAACATCAACACGTTTCCAAAATCCTTACTGCTTTATGAAATGGATATTTATCATTCCGCACATCCAAGAGTTACACAAATATATTTCTTTCTATACCATAAGGTGTGCTGGAAAGTTATTTAAAGATCATCCTATATAAATGAATCCCCATAAATCACTATGACATAAGGAACATGTTCAGCAAATTTCAATGCTCATGCTATGGGTCCTTGTTTATTTATTTTATTATTTTATAATTTTATTCTATAATTTTATTTGTATTTTTATTACTATTATTATTATTATCTGGGAAAGCAGCTTGTAACAGGGAAAAACCACTTGCTTCTCGATCAATGACCTGTCTCACCTTTCGGTTATTTATTCGCAAGATCTCTATTGAAATATGAGTGCAAGTTTTTATTTTGTCTTATTACAAGCAGATATATCTGTTATAATTAATATATCTCCCAGATTTGAATAAACTTCAAAGTAACTTAAAATGTTAAAATGTTCTCAAAATGATGTTACAAAAACCCATAGATCTTAACAAAGTATATAATTACTAAAACCAAGACAGGCTCAACTATCCTTGAAGTTATTTTCTATTTCAAACTTATAACATTTCATTTCTTATAGCAGCATACTCCATTGGCTGCTTCCACTGTACCTAAGGAGTTAA
This sequence comes from Acipenser oxyrinchus oxyrinchus, assembly GCA_030684275.1. Classification (NCBI taxonomy): domain Eukaryota; kingdom Metazoa; phylum Chordata; class Actinopteri; order Acipenseriformes; family Acipenseridae; genus Acipenser; species Acipenser oxyrinchus. The sequence continues at coordinate 10,984,252 of CM060273.1, read as the reverse complement.
TCTGGCTTCCAGCTGGCTTGCTTATCAGTGTTGCTATGGTTTCCAAGCAAGTTTTACTCCCTCTTTTCAATCCTGGCCACAGACTCAAAAAAGTTAGTACATATACATTTGAAGCACAAAGACTAAATTCCTTATCTCCTTCATTTGTCAAAATGCCTAGAATACATCAAAACTGAATTTAAGAAAGTGTTAAAAGGAAAAATATTGATTGTACTCTCCCCTTTTCTTTCTTTTTTTTTTAAAATAGTTTTGCAATACAGAAGCTGCTTGCTGTATTTCCAGAGGACAGTGTATATTAACACACTTTCTCAATCAACAGTCATAAGCATTTTTGTACTTTCCAAATTGCTCTCTTAAATCTGTTATTTTCCTTTGCATGGTTTTGCTTATCAAGACAATAATTCTGTTACATTCCTTTTATGAAAGCAGAACATAAAAGTTTCAGCTTTATTTTAATGATAGCCAAATGTATCCATTAAAATAATTACATGTATAGTATAAAAGGTTTTACTTTCATTACTATTCAAATGTATTATTGCTAATTTTGATTTCAAAGTTATTGGGGTTTTTTTTCAATTCATGTAATAAAATAAAACCATGTCAGGCTTCACTTATAACCATTACAGAATTACTAGTAAACTGCAATAACATTTTTTTTTAAAATTGTTAACAGAATTTCATTTATTTAAATTATACTCTAGTTAAATAGTATAATGCATTCTTTCTTTTCTTAAATTATCTTAGCCAAATTAATAATATGTCTTTAATTTTTCATGCAATTTATAATCCAAATATTTATTTTTGATTCTTAAAAAACAGTTACTTCATTCATGAAAATATTTTCAATATAATATTTCCAGGTACAGTTCTTAATCTGTTCCATTTGCACAGTGACTTTATCAAACAGAAGTCTCTCTCTCTCTTACCTCTGCCTGCCTTCATGTAACACTAAAGTACTGGCAAAGAAAACATCTGCTGTTCTCATATTACCTCAGTAGTTGTCAGCTGTTTTTTTATGTTTTTGGTATCTCCTGCTTTTAAGGAGTGGTTCCACAAAATCCATCATTACTTTTTACCAAGGGCTATTCCCTTTCAAGCTGAGCATAGGTTCCACTGTCCTTCTATTGTTTTGATTGTGTTGTAGACAGGGCAAACATCTTCTGCAAACCTCCACAGTTTCAGCATATAATTCAGGACACCAATATTCACATAACTGACTTAAGATTCCTCTGCTTGCAATATGTAATGCATCTACTCCTTAGTGAGCTGTCAGTAATATGATCTTTCAGCTTGCTTCAGGAGGCACTATCTTTTAGCTTGTTTCAAACAGTTTGTACAAGATCCCATGTTCCAGCTGGTATCTGCCTCCATCAGGCGGATATTCAGACAATAGTGAGCAAACTAATCAGCCTTGCTGCTGATGCTAGGAAAATCAAATTTTAATAACCTTGTACTGCTTCTTATGCCAATTCATCAGCATGATTATTTCCAATTATTGTTACTTCCTTCCCCCTCTGGTGACCTGCTGTATGCTGTACACTGAGTCTATTACTTCTTAATTTTTCAGTCTCTCTCCATATATTAGCATGTGCTACAGGACTACCCCTATGGTCAGAAAAACCATTTGCTTTCCACGCTAGAGAGTAAATGTTGAATGCTTGGGCACAATAGTGAGAGTCTGTTATTAATAGTATGGTCTCTCTGGGCGTCCCCAGATCATGAGCCATTTCAAGTCCCTTCAACAGGGCTTTTACTTCTGCTAATTGAGCAGTTCGACCTAATACCACTGCAGCGTGGTATCGAATTTCCTCATAAATTCCATTTCGGTCGCGTCCTACGGAAATTCCTATCCCACAGATTGGCTTGCCCTCCACTGTCTGACAGGACCCGTCTGTGAATACCAACCAGTCAGGGGTAAATGATTGCCCTGCTGGAACTGTTTGTTCCTCCCATTCTTCAAATGGGGGAAGGTGCTGGAATTTTTTACTGAGATTAGAGGTTAGCTCAGGGAAGGTGGTAAAGACTATTCTAGGGTCATCTAGCAAAGTAACCCATCTATCCCACCTTGGTTTCAGCGCTTTCGTGTTTATCAGTGATCTCTTTGTCAGGGTAGCTAATCCTGGGATATCACTGAAAATTTCAATAAGATCATCCTGAGCTAAATTGAACAAGGATGGCATTACTTTAGAAAGGGCAGTCATCAACCTTTCTTCATAACAAAACTGCTGTTCCGTGGAAGTGAAATTGAAACCCAAATATTTAATTGGCATTTCATCTCCTTTGTTTCTTACAACCACTACTACAGCCTGTTCTCCAATGTGGAAGTGAGCTTCTAAAGGCTTACCACTCACGCTAATGATTATGTCTTGTACTTTTTCTATTAGTATTTTCACATAATTAAACAATTCCATCACAACCTATAGCTAGTTGTTCGTCTTCATTTTCATTTTCAGGGAAGAGATACTGTTAACCATTTCTCTGTAAACTGTACTCAGATTCATACTCTAATCCCTAATCTAATTTAATTTAATTTAATCCTAATTATTTAATTTAATTATTTATTTTCAGTTAATTGTATTTAATTATTTAATTTAATGTAATTATTTTATTTCTGTATTATTTTATTAATTTCAATATTTAAAATAATCTTCCACCTCCTCTATAACAATTTCAACTGCTTCTGTTGCTAAGGGGTTAAAAATTAAACGTCTGCTATATCTTTCACTCTATGTTATTTTAGGTCTGCATTCCTGTTCTCTGGGCTCTGCAAGACCCTCTCCTCATTATACTTACGAGTTGGTGCAGTCTGTGAGCTCTCTCTCTCCTTGCAGGTTACCGCCCCTCTGGGTGAACTAAACATTCCTTACTTGCATTACAAACAGAGGCTGTATCAAGGCTGCTAGCACTGCTTCAATTAATTTTTGACTGAATTCAGCATTCCCTTCTCTAGGACTACATGAATCACAGCAAATGCATGTAACAAACCAGTTGCGGTTACATCTATTTCTCACTTCTAACTTTACTTTTATTTATTTATTTATTTATTTTTCTAATCCAATCGTAATTTTCTTCCTGAATACTTAACCCGCCTGCATCAGACAGGGCTCTAGACACCCCCCCTCCATCATAGCTTCAAACAGCCAATGGATTATCGGTGATCTAACGTATTCAGCGCTCTGAGTTTTTCAGAGGTAGTTCCTTTCTGTGCTTGTATTCCACTCCCTTTAGGACCTGATCGCAAGTCACATGAATTATTGGGTGGAGCCGGTGCTCTCCTCTCTCTCGCTCTCTTTCTGCTAGTTGCAGCTTCCCGAGATAGACATACTGAGTTTTCTCCTGCAGCTTTTTTCATCAGATTTATTCCTTTGCTTACTTAATTTATTTTTTTTCTTCTTTTTTTTCTTTGGACCTATTTTTAAGGCAAGTAACAGCTTTCTTCCACATACTTTTTTTTTTTTTATATAAGCAGTCTCTTCCCCTACTTCTGACTCACAGCAGGAAGATTGAAACTCCTCCTTAATTACGCCACCTTTATCTAAAGTTTCTACTGCATTTTCATCTGTAATCTTATCCATATTAGTCATACTCTGATATATATTATCTATAACCAGTTGATCTCTATCTTCCACATTGTCGTTCATTGCAAGGAGTTCCTGAGCCGTTCTCCTTTATAGACGTTGCCAATTAACCTAAGCTATTATTTACCTATAATAGCGTGTTCTTTTTCCTCTTGAATTTGCTAGACTTTATTACCGGAAGGTTTGTGCACGATTAATGTCACCGCTTGTGGAAGGGCGTAGCATGACATTGGGTTTCCGGATTTTAAATGCCCATACGTAATTTACCTTATAAAACTACGTTATGGAATTAAAATGTTTAAACGGTTTTAATATTCGTTTTAAAACATTAAACTATTTTAATTGTACATAGGTCAATATCATATAAAAATAAAAAACTAAAATAACAAACAACAATTTCTTGAGTAGTCATACAGAGTATTTATCTGCGGGCCCCACGTTGGGCGCCATCTGTCACGAATTCTGCGTGTTCAGATTTCTTTACGTACTCTTTTGAATTGCTCAGCACACACTCTTGTCTCAGGGGAGACGTTAGGAGGACAGAGATGTTATTACTCCTAGTGGGATATAGTTCGTGCTCTGGACCCGCAGTATATTCAGATGACTAATATAGTACTCAAGAAATTGACAGACTCATGTATTTAAAGTTTTTACGAATCAGAGTATGATCAGTACTCTTTCGGTTTATTAAAGGTTAGATATTGGATAGCGCAGCTACAGGCTACGTCGTATCCCCAGCTGACAGACACACTGGGCAGTCCAGCGTCTTAACAGATATCACCGTTAACACTTTAATACATGTATATACATGTAATCAAGGCCGACAAGCTGGCCAAGAACACGTCACCTAAAGTACCCAATGGTCTATTTCAGCACATTCAACAAAACACTCTCTTATCTCTAAAACATAGCGTAAGTCCCTTATAGCAATACATGCAATACATGTGAGGTAAAATAATAATTGATTAATGCTTACCCTAAAAGGATATGACTGTCTCCACCAGGCAAATTAAACTGAGTTTAATCAGCTCCACTGTATTTTGGTTTGCAGAAGATGGACCACCTTACCCTGTCTCGGATGAGTGTGGTACTCCATTGTAATTACTTAGGAGTTATATAGGTTTTTCGTCCCATTGGAATACATGGGACGCCTCAATTAAATCCAGTCATTAATCTGTTGAGACAGCTCCTATCCCTTTTACAAATAATAATTTTCAAAAGATCCAGACTAACTTTTCAGAATTAATAAGTGCCATGAACTCAATAAATTCAAGACTTCATATTTGTCTAACTCCAAACTTTATGATCTCACTCCTTAATTTCCTCTGAGCCCCTCCTTTATCTAAAAAGTTAAGTGAACCAAAGTTCCCAGGATCTTGGTTTACTATATAGTATAAAAACACTACTGTTTATATGTGATTGCAAAACACTATTTTTATATGTGTTAAATATAAGATATGTTCTTAATATGTGACATCATCTTCTAATTGATTATATTTTGCTAAATTAAAGGTATGTGTTTCTTTTAACCTCATGTTGTTTCATCATTTTGTTAATGAGTCAGTTTTAATTCCATATACCATTGTCTAACAGAGTATTTGACAAAAGATTGTCTCATACAACATTCAAGTCAATTAGTTTCACTAAGTTTGAGTGATAATAGTTTTCATTACAATTTTTCTTTTATCACTTAAAAGATACACTAACCAGGCTCTGATCTGTAATTGACTCTTGAGTATATGCTATTGTCAATAATTTCCACAGTCTCTTGTTTTCTCCAAAGCCAGAGTCTGTGCAAACACTTTTTAGATCTATGACCCATCAATGTCTGTTGAGCCATAATTTTTGCATATTATTTCAAGATATATTCTTGGCTGTGCTAGGCCACTAACTCCATAAACCTTAAGTTCCAAATCTGTAAGATTTGCAACTTTTACTGGCGTGGGATGCAAGAAGACCCTCTCCTCCTTTTACAAGCCATCTGATAAGGAGAGAGGCTCCCCTTGCAATGCAGCAGTTTCACAGAACCCCATTATAATGACTTCATCTACCATCATTAGACAACAGTATAGTGGATTAATAACAAGGTACATTATAGTATATTATTACAAACTTAACACAAAAACATAACACAACACCTTTTATATCCTATAATTCAGTGGACATCATAATGTCTAGAAGTCTTATTGTTCAATAGAAGAAGAAAGAAACTGTACCACCTTCCCATTTAATTAAATCGAATACTGCTCCAGGTTTTAATCTTCTTATCAATACAGTAAAGTCATGAACAAGCAATAATACTTGTCAGTTTTAAATAATATGTTTTCTTATTATAGCAAATACTTAAAACATATTATTAATCTTATGAAATCAAATAATTATTTTTAGTTTCAAATATCATGCTGTCTAAAAAAGGGGTTGATCATTTATTTTATTAATTTATAATACCTTTGTGTCTAATTTCTAGCTTTTTACTAATATGAACTATAGACAGTGTAAATTATCACTGAACCTTTTTAACTTTGAATGTGGCATTTCAAGATAAACTTTTAATTAATTTACTTCAGTTTAACAGTTGCTCCTAGAATTTATAATATCACGTTATTTCTTTGGTGAATCCCTCTTAAGATTTAAATCCAAATACAGGCCAGTATAAATGCATTCAACTTTTATATATTTTATAATGACTGAACTAGGCTTGACCCTGTTCTTTGTTCATACAAAATCTAGCCGAGACAGGTTTTTTCCCTAAGACCTTGGCTGTTAGGTTAATTCATAGGTTGTAAAGAATCTCTTTCTTATCTTGTCTTTAGAAACATAAATTTGTAGGTGTGATTAATTTCACTTTTTAGCCAGAATGGTGCTTTTTATCAAGCGTCATGCTTTCTGAAGATAAGATATACAAGCGGTAAATCGTTCAATATATATATATTTTAGAAATTCTCCAATTGCTAAGTGTTTGATTAGAAACATATGTAGACTGACCTATTTCATGGAGCAAGAGATCCATCTACTGACAATACAAGGATACTCTCTCTTTATCCTTCCTTCAAAAAACCTCTAACCCTTCATTTTTATATCAAAGTACATTCCATATTTGAAATTGCCTAGTACATGTCCAGCATATCCACACGTTCCCAGCAGGATTCAGCTTCTGTACCAGGTTTCGCTCTAGTTGTTTCCACAAGAAGTCCCTTGATCCAATGTTTCTCCATCACAGGTGTGGATTTCCATGGTCCGATTTCATTCCTATAAGATTCTTAGACACGTTTAGCTGTACATATTATTTCTATATATTTCCTTTTGTTCACACCGGGTCATTTTGCAAGGGATGCCCTCCATCCAGAATAGAGAGGGAGGCCAAAACTCACTGTTATTCATATTTTCTGGTATCCAATTATTGTTCTGCCTTACATCATCAGTTGGCAGACACAATACAACTGACTCTGAATCAATTGATGAACCATGAACCTTAGCTACTGAGATCCTCCATGCAAAAGGGGTCAATGTTTTACTGACCAGCCTAGCTGATTCAGTGTCATTTGCGACATAAAAGAGCTCACTGTGCTGACCTGTGTGAGAGATGCAGTGAGCAGGGTCCTGTGAATAGAGCTCACTGTGCTGACCTGTGTGAGAGGTGCAGTGAGCAGGGTCCTGTGAATAGAGCTCACTGTGCTGACCTGTGTGAGAGGTGCAGTGAGCAGGGTCCTATGAATAGAGCTCACTGTGCTGACCTGTGTGAGAGGTGCAGTGGGCAGGGTCCTATGAATAGAGCTCACTGTGCTGACCTGTGTGAGAGGTGCAGTGAGCAGGGTCCTATGAATAGAGCTCACTGTGCTTACCTGTGTGAGAGGTGCAGTGAGCAGGGTCCTGCTGAATCAAGGTACCTGGTACATGCAATACTTTTCCATTCAGCCATTCGTTCAATTCAATATCTACGATATGGTTAAATAAAGGTTTGTATTATCGATACTTGATCAAATTCAATGCGGATAGATTTGATGCTGTCCACGGTCCTGAATGTTTATCTCTGTTTATTGATCTTTACAAGGCCTTTGATACGGTTTATCATGAATTACTTAATAAAAGATTATTGTGTGCTGGTATTGGATTGAAAGCAGCTGGATGGTTTCAAAATTACTTTACTAACAGATCACAGATTGTCAAACATGCAGATATGATGTCAAATCCTGTTTTGTTAATAAGGGTGTTCCTGAAGTATCTATTCTTGGCCCATTATTGTTTTTCCTATATATTAATAACATCAGTGATAACATTAAGCACTGTAAGTACCATCTTTATGCAGATGATGATACTATTTTATACTCATGTAATCCCTCCCCTTCCTTGGCAATTAATAATTTGCAGGCTGATTCTGATTCCATTCAACGAGCCTTAATTAATCTAAAGCTTCTTTTAAATTCTAGTAAGATAAAACCTATGGTATTTTCTTCTACAAGGACAAATGGCCCTAAAGAATTATCTTTAGCTACTTTAGATAACAAAGTTATTGAGATAGTTGATACCTATAAGTATCTGGTTGGATAGTAATCTAGATTTTAAGGTCCATGTTGATAATCTTGCAAAAAAATTGAAATTCATGATAGGCTTCTTTTATAGATTCCGATCTTGTTTTTCTGTAGTTACAAAAAAAGGCTAATTGTTTGTATATTCTTACCACAAATTGATTATGGGGACACAGTCTATAGGTTTGCATCGCCCTTACATTAAGCAAACTGGATCCTATATATCATGTAGTCTTGAGATATATTACGAATTCAAGTTACAGGACTCATCATTGTGTGTTATATAGTTTGGTTGGTCGGACCTCCTTGGCTTTGCGAAGGTTGAAGCACTGGTATATTCTGTTATATAAGGCTATTCTTTGTAAATTACCTCCATATAAATGAATATTTTATAGTCACTTTTTGTAACTACACTATTAGATTGCATACAATGTTTTGAATTTTACAGTTCCTAAAGTGCTTACAGAGGCTGCTATAAAATCATTTGCCTATTCTGCTCCTTGGTCTTGGAATGATTTACAATCTAAACTCAAGCTGCAGTCCAGAATAACTTTACTACAGTTTAAGAGTAAGCTGCACGATGATATGCTTGAGAGTTGTGCATGTTTTAAGTAGTTGAGTAGACTTGTTACTGTTTGTTACTATTTGATTGTTGACTGTATTATTATGAATTGTTTGTGTCTTAAGTATTTTATTTTTGTATCTGTGTTTTTGTACCGTGTTTTATTGTGTTGCTGCTGTCTTTCTTGGCCAGGTTGCACTTGTAAAAGAGATTGCAATCTCAGTGTGCTTACCTAGTAAAATAAAGGTAAAAAAACGAAAAAAACAAATTCAATGCGGATAAAGTTGACGCTGTCCACGGTTCTGAATGTGTCAGATACGAAACGCAAATGAAAAGTGACTCTGAATTGAATGTATTCTTTGCTTATTTGTTGTCATGGTATATTGACTGAGTTTATCAAGCAGTTTACAGAACAATGTGTGCTGTTTAATGTGGGTAGTTTCTAAACACAATACAGGACAGTGTAAAGGGATTTATTAAGCATATTGTTCTTTTAAGACCGAGTTATTATATCTGCTTGGGACATTTCTAAAGAAAAACAAGAAACAAACATCAGAGGAACACAAACAACGTTTATTCAATAAAGATGTATTTGTTTATTTATGTATTGCTTATAACCTAGCAGTGCTGTTTGATATGACAGGACCAACAGCACATTGTAATGCGGCTTGTAATGTTAATCAAAGCTCTCAAATCTGGAAGAAAACTCCAAGCAGTGCTGTTTGACAAAACACACAGTGAACTTCTAAACTACACAACAACAACACTATAGCAACACACTAAACAATACATACAATTAATACATACAAATAACATAAATAATAGAAAAATACATTTAACTTAAGAAATAAGACATTCTTTTTATTGCAGTGTAGTTTTTATCAAAGATTCACTGTAATCTGATTGCTTTTTTAAGCTTCTCGCTCTCTTACATATCATAATAATAACATACTGTAAATACACATTGTAAAGATGTTTAAACCGCAACAGCACAAATAAAACAGACATGTGATGTTGTTTGTGTGTTTTTCCAGGGAAGGGGTTAATTAGTGCGCACTGAATGGGCTGTGTTATTGCAGAAGGCAGTAATGTAAAGACAGCACCGTGGTACTCAGCGCACACAGGTACACTGCAGAATCACACAGCTGCGTGTTCACGATTGTTAAACTAGTCATCTTCTGCGATGTGTCCAACTGACTGGAAAACCTGGCCTCAGTTTCATCTGATCGGAGTTCATCAGTGGAACCTTTCCTGTGATGAAGCAGATATCGAGGAAAGCTGCCTGGAGTCTGCTTGTACCAGAACAGATTCTCATTGCTAGTGCTACTGCTCAGTGAGTAAGTGCAGAATATCCTCGTATCGCTGCTATCTTTCGAGGTAATCGTGTAATTGAGTTGATTAATTTCATCTCCGCGACTGCAATCTGTAAAATAAAAAAATAGAGTTATGCACGATGTGGTAACTGCTGCTGAATCCACGAAATTGTTATCACATAAAAAATACATTTTACCAAAGGTTAAATAGAAGACTGCAGTGAGAAGACCTGCATACAACATGGTTATCGCTGTTCATTCAGTTTGAATGAGTTCTCTGTCTCTGTTCTGTTGGTTTCTGCTCAGTACTGAATGCCAGTCTGCAGCCGCACCACCGAGCGGATCAGTGGGCGTTTCTTCCGTGTGTCGGGATGTTTCTCTGATGTCCAATCAGAACCCATGAGCCCGCGCCGCGCTCTGTCTTCTTCATTACCCAGTGAAGCACCAGAACGGGGTTCTTTCGTGTCATGAGTTGTGTTCCAATACTGTTTAAGACAGACAGATCCAAGCAAGGGAATGGCCTAAAAAGAAACTACACTGTATGTATATATATATATATATATATATATATATATATATATATATATATATATATATATATATACAAAACTAGTACCAAATCACTAACTTATATATTTCAAGTCATCTTAAATACTCTCACTGTGATCATTAACATGAATGAATTAAATAATGGAGTAAACACCCTGAAAAAATATGGTTAATGTGTTTGATCTTGTGTACAGTGTAGACATTGTCAACAGACATTGCCTCCCTCTACCTCAATAGACAGGCTGCATTCACACCGATTGACCGAGGACCTTGGTGTTACTGAGGGGGAAGAACACGATGTAACACCGCTTATCTGACATCATTTCTTCATGCTGTGAGCGGGATGTCATTCTCATACTGTTTTCATACAGATAGTGTTGGAAAGCAGCTGCACCAGGAGATATGGCGAGTGTGATCTGACTGTGAATGAGCATTGAACAAATAATTGTCCTACACCGCCCCCTGGTGGGATTCCCTTGAACTGTCGTACAACCTCATGGTTAAACTGATCATTTCTACTTCGTGTGTGTGAAATGGCAGTGAGTGGGCGGGGCAGGAGAGTAAGAGGAGCGCTGCATTCTGGTACTGCATAGCTCAACTAGAATTATAAAGCTCTGCTATTTTTGGAGTTTTAAACGGTTCAAACATCACATTTTATAACTGTGTTTGTTTTAGTAGCAGCAATGATATCCGCCAGACAGGCTTTTCCAGTGTTAAATGAAACCTTTTAATCATGCAACATGTGTGTTTTTCTTTTCCAGCAGTTATAATGGACAAAATTTAAATGAATGTCAATGTATGTTGTTTGATTTACATATTCAGAATGATGTTTAACTCAATGCTTTATTCATTGAACACAATAACCTCTTTGTTTAATATCTTGTGGTACATGTACCAGTACTGGTACATGACAGGCTTGCAGCTGGTATGCACAGACACTTGTTTATCACGATGTGATTCCTCAACCACAATACTCCCTCAATCTCACTAGCATAAGAACATAAGAACATAAGAAAGTTTACAAACGAGAGGAGGCCATTCGGCCCATCTTGCTCGTTTGGTTGTTAGTAGCTTATTGATCCCAGAATCTCATCAAGCAGCTTCTTGAAGGATCCCAGGGTGTCAGCTTCAACAACATTACTGGGGAGTTGGTTCCAGACCCTCACAATTCTTTGTGTAAAAAAGTGCCTCCTATTTTCTGTTCTGAATGCCCCTTTATCTAATATTCATTTGTGACCCCTGGTCCTTGTTTCTTTTCAGGTCAAAAGTCCCCTGGGTCGACATTGTCTGTACCTTTTAGAATTTTGAATGTTTGAATCAGATCACCACGTAGTCTTCTTTGTTCAAGACTGAATAGATTCAATTCTTTTAGCCTGTCTGCATACGACATGCCTTTTAAACCCGGGATAATTCTGGTTGCTCTTCTTTGCACTCTTTCTAGAGCAGCAATATCCTTTTTATAACGAGGTGACCAGAACTGAACACAGTATTTTAGGTGAGGTCGTAGTAATGCATTGTAAAGTTTTAACATTACTTCCCTTGATTTAAATTCAACACTTCTCACAATATATCCGAGCATCTTGTTGGCCTTTTTTTATAGCTTCCCCACGTTGTCTAGATGAAGACATTTCTGAGTCAACATAAACTCCCACATCTTTTTCATAGTTCCCTTCTTCAATTTCAGTATCTCCCATTTGATATTTATAATGCACATTTTTATTGCCTGTGTGCAGTATCTTACACTTTTCTCTATTAAATGTCATTTGCCATGTGTCGGCCCAGTTCTGAATGCTGTCTATATCATTTTGAATGACCTTTGCTGCTGCAACAGTGTTTGCCACTCCTCCTATTTTTGTGTCATCTGCAAATTTAACATTAGATGTCACACAGATTCTTATTAGATGCAGAGAGCTGAGGAACTGGTTGGTCTGAGTAATGATCTTTGTACTAGCTTAGTGCTAACATTCTCCAGAACAGGAGCAGAGGGCAGTGCACTTGAGGGCAGCCTTGACACATCTGCATTTCCCAGTACATCCCTTCCTACACCCACAGTGAATGAGTTAATAGCATGACTGTGATGCTTCTGAAAGGGTGGTCCACAGTGGTTGCCACCCTGTGGTGTACTTCCTCCAGCTGCAGTCTGACAGGCTTGGAAGCTCGCATTGCACACCATTCTTCCAAGGACACAGCATCTGTCTCTGCTGCAGTTGCTGCAGATGTGTATTCAGCATATGCTCGGTGCAGTAGTGTGTGGATACTTGCAGCTGTGACTTGGTGTGCATGCCAGGTCTTAATCACATGGCTGGCTCTGATGAAGGAATCAGCTGTACCAGAGCTTGCCATGTCGGCCTGCACTAGAGCCCTTGTCCATCTGCTATCATCTAGCCAGTCTCCCAGTACCTGCAAATATAAAATGAATGAGTATGTTTGATCAAAGCATCATTAATGTTGTTGCTGCAGATATAGGTTGCTGCAGTTCTTACTGGTTTGTACATAAGACAGACAGGAATCTTCTATCATTGCTTAACCATCTTTGCTTAATGTTGTGTGTTTAATCACAAAGTAGTCGTCTCCAAGGGTGGTTGGCCAAGTCCACTGGATTTGCTTAGCAATGGCGTACAGTGGTTGGTCAGCAGCAAGAACAGGGACTTGACCAGGTTTGAGGTGCTGAACAGCTGCTTGGACAATGGCCATGGAATGTTTGATCATGGCCACTGAGTGTGCACTGTCCAGGAAGAATGGCAACAGTGCATTGATTGCTGCAGGCGGGATCACTGCTTTCTGGATGTCGGCATGGTAAGCAGCCCAGGATACCCAATCCATCCTGTCTTACTGCTGCTTCTTGAGACCTGCCATCACTGTTTTGAGTCAATCAGACTCTGCCTCTGCAGCCCGTCTAACAGTCTGCAGTTTGGGGGGTCTCACAGGACCATAGTACAGTGAACTGATTGGTCTTCAAGGCAGCTGGTGGCACATGTGTGAACTTCGGCAGCAGCGGAGCAACTGACCTAGTGGAGGAAGTGGTTTGATTGATGACCAACACACCATGGTCAAGTCCTGCAAACTGATGGGATGATGCTGCATAAGCGAAATGCTAGTGCCATGAAATTAATCCTTTGCTGTTGCAGAACTAGGATTGAAGTGAAGAGTCCTTGATGCATTTTTGGTGGACAAACAATGTCATCCATCCTAAAACGTTGGCAGACCCCATTGGCTATGTCAGACGTCAGTTGCAGGAGATGGTCATATGAAACACACATCTCCAGGCTGAAGAGTGTGTCAATGAGGTTTCTCTTGCGTGTGACAGCATGGATCTTCAGTGCAAAGTACAGTGGAAGTGGTATTTCGTGGTCACGGTTGTGACGAACTGTACCAGAGGAATCCACAGCTCATGCATGTTTCACACTGTTGAACTTCAGGAGCTGAGATATGGAGAGAGCTCCCGTTGTGCTGGTTGTGTTGACAACCTGAGTTTGATGCTTGATGTTTGGACCCTCCGGTATGATGTTCACAAGAGCATCTTACTGGGATCCTTGCTTGAGTGACCCATCAAATGAGAACTTTCTGTTGAACATTTCTCTGTGCATGACTTGTGCTGCTCGTGCCAAATGCATTGCATCACTGTCATGGTCACAGGCCTTCCTAAGAGCACCACCAATGTCGTCATCAAATGTGAAGTACACCTCTCTCCTGTGAATGTGCCCATAGATCAGGAAACACAGATAGTAATCTGAGTTTAAGTCTCTTAGTGTGAATTCGGCCCTCAACAACAGCACCCAGCTGTTCAAGACGGGCCTTGTACATGTGTGCCAGATCAGCGAGCTGGAAGACTAGGGAAACTGATTCTTCCATGTGGACGTCTTCCATGTAGGCCTCTAACTCTGCGAATGCAATGCTGTGGAGATGACCATCGGATTCCTCATCAGCACCTGTGCTGTCAGCTACTCTTGCTCTATTGTAGAGTTTCACAAGGCATTTCAGGTGGTGCTTAGCCTCAAGGGCAATCATGTCCCCAGGTGCAAGCTTGGCCAGCAGAGCGGTGTCTTGTAGTTCCATTGCACATCTCCGAACCCTCGAATCAATGTCATAGGTGGAAGCCTGGTGGAGGCCTGCAGAGCCAGCTGGTTCATTGCAGAGAAAGCATATGGGCTCTGTGAGGTCAGTGTTGACATGGCTTGAGCGTGTGTGCACAGCTGATGAAGTACCAGCCTTCCTTTCTTCTCTGGATTTCCTCTGCAGTCATTCAAGTTTGGTTAAATTTCAAACGGCATGTTTTATGCCAGCCAGCAAGGTGTGTCATCACTGTAACCTCCATACCATCCTGTCACAAAGACGGCCGGAGTGGGTGGCGTCAGACCAGAGCCAGGAAATAAACGACAGAGAGGTGGAGTTTGGTGGAGCTGAGCGAATGATTTCGCTCAGCATTTAATAAATAAACAGAACAGAAAAATAAAAAGGTTGTACAAACAAACACAAACACAGGACACGGCACACGTCGCCAAAACAAAAAAAGACAAACAAAACGGACTATACAGACAAAACACGGTGAGCAGATACTCTAACTATTCTTTTTAACTTTAACTATGCTTTTTGTCTTTACCTCCGTCTCCAATCCCGTTCTCCACTCACTGAACACACAACCCCGAGTGAGTGAAAACATGCTGCTTTTATGCAGTTGTACCGAGACTCAATTGCTAGTCAATCATTCAATTGGAATCTCGGTACAACTGCACGTGAATTAATTAAAGTGCACTTTCCTGTGTTCACATACTAATACTTTAAATGCACGTGATGTGATGTGCCATCCTCGTGCCTAAATACAAATATACAATTTAAATCACACGTGAAACACAGACCCGTTTATATCCCGTGTACCAATGCCTATACACCAACATTTACACACAACACGTAACATATAAACATAAACTACGCACAAGGGCGTAGCCACATTGCCACACATCCCCATCATTAAGTCTTTCAGTGTCAATGTCCATTGGCATGTGCCCAAGTTCCTGAAACTGACCGAGGTGACTTGCTAATGATTTGTAGCCACTGCCAATGGGTGCCTTGGTTGATATAGCTGGACTGCAAAGCTTCCAAAGTCTCTTTCTGACAAAGCACACAAAGCTCCCAATAAGTTGTGCCAGCTGTATTGGGGTGTTTGGGTTTAGGTGTGGTAGGGTCTACCAGGATGTGGAATTTTGCCATGGTGACGGGAGGAGAGGGAGCCAACACAAGAAATAAACAAGTTAGTGTGCTAATAGTTTCTACACAGGCTGCCACTACTAGAGTGTTTGCAGGAGTGCTGAGGTGCTGAACATGCAAAATATATTCACCTGCAGCATACAAGCGTACAAGCATACAAGCACATCATAACGTGTTAGTATAGTACTGCACTATGGTGGCCCAGAAGAGTAAAACACAATAAGAAAAAAATATGTAAAATAAATATTCTGAGAACAAAAATATTTTTGTGTGTTTTAAAAAACATTTTGTGTGTCCTCAAAATATTTTTTTTGTTTTAAAAATATTTTATGTGTTCTCAAAATATTTTAGTTCTGTTTTTCACTTCTAGGCCAACTTACTGCACAGTGTCGCGAGATGAAATACTGATTGACCTCTCATGGCCATTATTATAATAAACATATGGCAGCTTCTACATTATTATGACAACAATATACACTCTGTGGGACAGAACATCACCATAACTCTCATAAAAGTAGTTTATTTTTTCATTTAAACATATGTGTTGTGAGGCAGGTTACAGAGAACTATAACTCAGCATTGTTTGCGGTCATTGACCTCTAAATTTAAATACATGTCTGTAACAGGGCGAGCAGCCCTGTACAGGATTTGTTTATTTTAGAACAGGGTTTCCCCCTCCGCCCGTGTTATTTTGTATTTATTTGTTTGTTTGTTTATTTATGTATAAATATGACAGTGAAACGCCGCGGGTTTGGTTATTGTTTTGTTATTTATGTATTTGTGACAGCGCTGCCGTTGGTTTGTTATTATTTAGTAGCGTGGTTGGGAAGCCCCATCCACACAGTATTTGGAAAACTCGTGCAGAAGGTGGCCATCTCCCGAATTAATTAGGTGATTTAATTTGTTGCTAATCGGGAGATGGTCACCTGTATAAAAAGGCTGTGTTGGGTGTTAGATCGGAGAGAGTGAGCGAGAGGAGTGAGAGCAAAACGAAACGAAACGAAACGAAACGAAAACGTAAATGATCAGTGAAGGCTATTTATTGTCGAGCCTGGTCGTATATTTTGTGTTCGTGATTTTGTTTTGTTTACCTGTTTTATTTTCGCTCTGTGAGCAAGTTTCTTTTTGTTCAAACCTTTGATTTATTTTTGTTATTTGTAAATAAAACGGCGGCCAGCCGCATATTTCTTTAAAAACTGCAGTGCCTGGTGTCGGAGTTCTTCCTTCCTGCTTCTGCCGTGACGTCACCGCCCAGTCACCCTGTCACAATGTCAAACATCACCTTTGAAAATAATCTGTAGATGTCTGCAGGACACAAACACAGAAAGCCCCGTACAAATTGTGTAATTTAGGGAGTTGATGATCATGTTATTATGACACATGGTTCTAAAATATCAAATTACCATTGTCTGAGGTCATTGACCTCTCACGGTCGTCTGAGGTCAAATCCAAGATGTCTCCACATATGATAATAAACCTCAGGGTATGTAGAAACACTGTAGAATATTTCATGCTTTTATCATAAAATGCACAATACTTTTGCTCATCAGCTGTACTGTTATTCTAACTGAGATCCTGGGTGCACTGCATGTGTTTGCTGTCTCATCTCCTTTTGCTGGGCTGACCTGATTTTACTGAAATGGGTGTACTGTACCGCCACCTACTGGCTGAAAATAAGATTACATGTGCTAATAAGTTCTGCTCCAGAGCATTTGGTTAAAATATTGAGTCGCCAGTTTATTATCTCAATATCTTAGGTTCTACTCTAGCTAAGCCCGATCTATATATGGGGGCTGGTTGTATGAACAAGGCTACAGATAGATCTGCTCAGCACTGCAGTGTATTTTTTATAACATGTACTATGTAGAATAGGATAATCCATGTTAGTACATCAGAGGATGTTTTGAAAATGCAATACACAAGTGTGGGTGTGTTGTTGTTGTATTCAGTGTTGGACTAACATTAAATGTTGCAATGACTGTGTTTGCTCTTACCCATTGTTATACAGAATTTACAATAACGAGCTGTCAACATAGTCTTGCCCACAAGATGGCAGCATAGACCCTTACAGTAAGCATAATTACATTCTGCGACTCATATCAACAACAAATGAAATATTACAGATATAGAGCCATTAAGAATAATGCTGTTTATGCTGCAACACATAAGAAGCTCTACACATGACCTGAAACTTGGGGTATAGATATCTTGTTCTTCACCTTGTTGCTTAAAATAGTTTTCTTGTTCAACGCTAGTTTTACCATGGGTTCTGGGAAAGGTTCAATTATAACATTAAACATCACAGCTGCTTGCCACAATTTAAAGCATTCTCATTTCCAATGCAATGCTGAAGTGCAAAGAGCAGCAGGTGGTTGCTGCAGGGCGAGGTGTAGAGTTCCTGTGACTGTGGGCCTCAGAGCACAGTAATACACTGCAGAGTCAGTGAGCTCACACTGCTGTATTCTCAAAGGCACTGTTCGGCTGCTGGGGTTCAGCTCAGCTGAGAAACGGGCTGGAAACTCACATGAGGGATCTCTCAGATACTGGCTGGTGTGCAGAATATATTCAGGAGATTCCCCAGGGCTTTGTTTATACCAGTACAGATCAGGGCTGCTGTCTGTTGTATTATATTGACAGGTTAATATTGTTTCATTTCCTTCAGGTGTCAATATCTCAGCTGGAGACTGTGCCACTGAATCTCCAAGACTTCTCTCTGAAATACAGTTCAATAAATCCATGTTAAAGATATAGAATATGTGTGCGCTCCTATGTGAATAATGTGAGTATTTGAATTGAACCCAAGCCCTGCATACACACCTATCAGAATCAGCAGAACAGCTGTAGTGAGAACACTGTGCTGCTGATTTCCTCGCCCCATGCTCGGTGCCTGTGTGAGTGCAGAATGAGGAGAGTTCAAGAACTGCAGTGTTGGAAGATGAGACAGAAGCTGCACACGTGACTGATGATGCAGGTGAGAACTATTCCACACTGGAGTGTTCACTGGAGACATGGTGATATGAAACGACACGAGTGATGTGTACTTGAAGCAGCTGCAGTGTGAAGCAGGAATACTTTACCAAATCATACCGCTATTTGTAATTAGCAGAATGATAATAAAATGCCATTGTGTTGATTGTGTGAGTCCAGCTCCATGCGGTACGTATTTTGACTGCAATCTGATCCACTCTGAGTGAAGTCCTGTATCAAACACATGTTTATTATATTATATTGGTGATTGTGTTTCATCATAACCTGCACTCTTATTTCAATTCTATGAACAGGGAACACATTTCCAAAGAGTGCAGAGAAGAAAGTGAATCAAAATGCAAACAGTTTTCCTGCACTGAAACCACTTACTTTATAATGGACTCATGCCAATAATAGTGTGTGGAAGCAGTTCAACACAACTTTCTTTCATCTTTTACCAGGTAATGGGCCTGTGCCAGTTAATGCTGATAGAGTTTTTGTACAGCGTCCCAATGAGTTTTCACACTGTGCTATCCACAGAGCACAGTGATAGATTGCTGTGTCGCTCAGAGCAAGTTTGGAAATGGTTATTGTAGTTGAAGAGCTGTCTGCTGTAGAAGTGAACCGGCTTTTAGCAAAGTCTGCAGTATCACTCAGGCTACTCCATGAACCAGCTCCTTTCTGCAGTATGTATTCCAGGGCTCGGTTTGAGTTCTGCCGATACCAGTAGAGATAAACATTGCTGCTACTTGCAGTATAAGAGCAGCTGAGCGTTACTGACTCTCCTTCTGTTCTGGACTCTGCTGTCTGTTGAGGACTGATGGAATCCCTGCTTGTCATGACTGAACATTGAGGAAGAAAAATAATATTTAATACACAGTCAGAAATAATAATAATAATAATAATAATAATAATAATAATAATAATAATAATAATAATGTTTCTTATTTTGTTGAAATTACCTGGCAGGATAATAAACATACACATGATTAATGGATCCATTTTAGCTCAGTGCTGATTTCTTTAAGAACAGAATAGAAAGGTTCTGTCTCTGTGTTGATTCTGGTGCTTTTCTCTTCACAATGCTGCTCTGAAATATTCTGCTCAGAGGTTTATACCGTCAAATGTCTGTAACCAATCAGCAAACAGAAATATGTGATATAAATGTGATGTAATCATGTAACTCTGCGGTTCATAGTTGTGGTTACCATCTTGTTTATCAACACCTTCATTAGCAGTTGTCAAAGAGGTTTCAATTCTTCATTGACTGCAGTCGCCCTACCCACTTTCCAATGAACCTTCCCAGAACTCAGGAAATCCAAACTCCCCACATTATAATGTGCTCTGCGGTTACCCTTCTACACAGAAGAGCTGTCACTGGAAGTGCCATCAGCATTGTAATCACTAGCCTCTGTACTCTCCAGGGTTTTTGTATGGGTAGGGTGCTGCTTTGTATCACTGTGCTAGTTCTATTTCACAGTAGTAGATGGCAGAATCAGACACTGAAGGCTCGTCTCCCAGAATCGTCTCCATGTGTTCCTGAGCCCCAGGCTTTGCTGGTGTATTTTAAACCCTGGTTAGGAGCTTGTTTGTACCATTGCATTGTATTAAAGCTGCTTGTCTGATAGTGACAGTTTATCTGAACTGATTCTCCTTCTGAAACTCACTGTGAATCAGGGCTTTGAGTCACCTGATCTTCATTTTGCAGACAGGTGCAGGGATGATGCAGTGCGTGAAAGAAGCACACAGAAATAATTGTAATCTAGTTTTAGAAATGTTTTTAATTTATTTCCAGGTCTGTCCACCAAACAATAGTTCCCCGGCGGTACACACCAATATGTACAGCATGGGGTATTTAACAAGAACAGCCTGTCCCAAATTATAAACAATATCCATCTTTAACAGGGCGAGCAGCCCTGTACATTGTTTTGTTTATTTTATTTTAGAGCGCGGTCCCCCTCCGCCCCTGTGTTTATTTTGTATTGTTTATTTATTTTTATTGTATTATATTTATGACGGCGAAGCGCCGGTTGTTTTGTTTATATGACGGCGAGCGCCGTACATTTGTTATTGTTTAGTAACGTGGATGGGCAGCCCCATCCACGTAGTAATAATAAACTCGTGCAGATTGTGGCCGAGGGGTAATAGAATAATTACTTGCAAGCTAGTTAAACCCCTCGGCCACGATATAAAAAGGCTGCAGCTCTCTAGCTCGGGGTGGTTGTTGTGGGAGTTCAGAGAAGGAGCGGCGAGAGCAACGTGATTTAAAAGAACATAGGAACAGTGAAGGCAATCTGCCCAGCCTGACCTTTGTTTGTATTTTTGTGTTCGAGATTTGTTTTCGTTTACTCTTTTATTTTGCTCTGTGAGCACAGTGTTTTGTTCAAATATTTTATTTCTTTTGTTATTTAAAAATAAAAACGGCGGCGCCTTTAAACTGCAGTACTTGCCTGGTGTCAGTATCCTTCCTGCTTCTGCCGTGACGTCACCGCCCAGTCATGCTGTCACACGTGGTGTCAGAAGTGGGATAACAGCGCCTCAGGACTCAGGCCAGAGCGGGTACCGCAGTTTTTCTCCAGTTTTGCCAGTAGGGGTTTTTGTTGTTGTTTTGTTGCTGCAGTAAAGCGAGGATGGGGAGAAAGAGCTGCAGGAAGCAGCAGCAGCAACAACAACAACAGCTGCAGCACTCGTCCTGCATGCCGGGCTGGGAGGAGGACAGCCACAACGGGCAGGGTGCCTGTATACGTGGGCTCAGGGAAAGGAGCAGCTGTCACCCCAAGCATCAGTAGCCACCCCTCTACCCCACTGCCACGGGTTCCCCACCGTCCCGGAAATATGGGACTGGCTGGTGCACCCGGAGGGGAACTTTGCCAGTGACCTCCCCTGGGTTATTAACACGCTGCGGATGTGAGATGGGGAACGATGGGAGGACTGGGAGCAACAGCACAACCCGGCATCAGTTCGTGACCTTGCCGCGGTGGTGCTGGGGTACCTAGCTGCAGACATGGGAGGGGTGCCTTCCAGTGAGCAAGAGGGAGAGGAGCAGTCGCTGCCCTCTCCAGTACCTGATTGGGAGGAGCCCGAACGTCCTGCGCCTGAGTGGGAGGAGCCCGAACGTCCTACGCCTGAGTGGGAGGAGCCCGAACGTCCTACGCCTGAATGGGAGGAGCCCGAACGTCCTACGCCTGAATGGGAGGAGTCGGTGCGTCCACAGCCCAAGAGGGAGGAGTCGGTGCGTCCACAGCCCAAGAGGGAGGAGTCGGTGCGTCCACAGCCCAAGAGGGAGGAGTCGGTGCATCCACAGCCCAAGAGGGAGGAGTCGGTGCGTCCACAGCCCCAGTCTCCACTAGCAGAGGGTGAATTCCTGCTGGTTCCACCTCCATTGCCATGGGAGGACTGCTTGCAGCTCCCACCTCCACCAGCAGAGGGTGAATTCCTGCTGGTCCCGCCTCCGCCACTTCCACCGCCAGGAGCAGAGCAGCAGGAGCTGTCTCTGCCTCCGCCACCTCCACCGCCAGGAGCAGAGCAGCAGGAGCTGCCTCTGCCTCCTCCACCAGCAGAGGGTGAATGCCTGCTGGGTCCCTGTCCACCAGCAGAGGGTGAATGCCTGCTGGGTCCCTGTCCACCAGCAGAGGGTGAAATCCTGCTGGGTTCCTGTCCACCAGCAGAGGGTGAATGCCTGCTGGGTCCCTGTCCACCAGCAGAGGGTGAATGCCTGCTGGGTCCCTGTCCACCAGCAGAGGGTGAAGGCCTGCTGGGTCCCCCACCAGCAGAGGGAAAATGCCTGCTGGTCTCCCCTTCCGAGGCAGAGCCGCACCAGTCCCCTGAAACAAGGGTAGACTACACGCCGCTCCCACCTCCGCCACCAGGAGACTACACGGCGCTCCCACCTCCACTGGTAGGAGCAGAGCAGCAGGAGCTGCCTCTGCCTCCGCCACCTCCACCGGCAGGAGCAGAGCAGCAGGAGCTGCCTCTGCCTCCGCAACCTCCACCGGCAGGAGCAGAGCAGCAGGAGCTGCCTCTGCCTCCGCCACCTTCACTGGCAGGAGCAGAGCAGCAGGAGCTGCCTCTGCCTCCGCCACCTCCATCGGCAGGAGCAGAGCAGCAGGAGCTGCCTCTGCCTCCGCCAACCCCACCAGCAGAGGAGGAATGTCTGCTGGTATCACTTCCCCCACCAGCAGAGGATGAATGCCTGCTGGTATCACTTCCCCACCAGCAGAGGATGAATGCCTGCTGGTGTCACTTCCCCCGTCACGAGGAGAGGAGCAGGAGCTGCCTCTCCCGTCACCAGAAGGACCAGGACTAGATGCTGGCGGTCCTCAGCAGCCCTTGCATAGGCTGCTGAGGGAAGCACGGGAAGAACCGCCCGGCCGCAGAGGCCGAGAAGAGGGCCAACACCCGCACCCCAGCTTGTCCTGACTCCTGCCTCGCTTTGCCCAAGGATGCCTGCCTCGCCGCCCAAGGATGCCTGCCTCGCCAGCCCAAGGATGCCTGCCTCGCCGCCCAAGGATGCCTGCCTCGCCGCCCAAGGATGCTTGCCTTGCATCGCCTGGGGTTGCCAGCCGCTCCGCATCGCCTGGGGTTGCCAGCCGCTCCGCATCGCCTGGGGTTGCCAGCCACTCCGCATCGCCTGGGGTTGCCAGCCGCTCCGCATCGCCTGGGGTTACCAGCCGCTCCGCACGCCTGGGGCTGCCTGTCGCTCCGCATCGCCTGGGGCTGCCTTTGCTCGCACAGGGTACAGGGTACGAGGGAGAAGTGGAGCTCCCACTGCCGCCTCCATGGCCAGGGGCTCCCCTCCCGAGTTCGCCTCCCGAGGGTCCGCTGCTGCTGCCGTCGCCTCCCGAGGGTCCGCTGCTGCCGCCGTCGCCTCCCGAGGGTCCGCTGCTGCTGCCGCCGTCGCCTCCCGAGGGTCCGCTGCTGCCGCCGTCGCCTCCCGAGGGTCCGCTGCTGCCGCCGTCGCCTGGGGTCGCCAGGGATCCTGCTTCGCCTGGGGTCGCCAGGGATCCTGCTTCGCCTGGGGTCGTCGAGGGTCCTGCTTCGCCTGGAATCGCCGGGCGCTCTGCTCCGCCTGGGGTCGCTACACTGTGGCCGGAGCCCCATGAAGGGGAGCTGCCGGCCATGAAGAAAGGGGGGGAGGTCAGGAGACCAGCTCCCCCAGCTGCATTTCCGTGGCAGGAAACGCTGTGGCCAGAGCCCCACGGAGAGGAGCCGCCGGCCACAAAGGAGGGGGAGGTCAGGAGACCAGCTCCCCGCAGCAGTTTCGCTGCCGGAATTGGGTGGCGGAGTCCCATGGAGGGAACTGCCGCCATGAAGAAGGGGGAGGTCAGGAGACCAGCTTCCCCGCAGCAGTTTCGCTGCCGGAATTGGGTGGCCGGAGCCCCACGGAGGGAACTGCCGGCCATGAAGAAGGGGGAGGTCAGGAGACCAGCTCCCCAGCCACACTTTCACGGCAGGATAGTGTGTGGCTGAAGCCCGGAAGAGGGAGCTGCCAGCCACGAAGAATTGGGGTGCCAGACATTGCACCATGGCCACCCCAGGAAAAAACTTGCTTCCCCTCTTCCGGGACTTTGGGACTGAGGGGGAGGTGGCCATTGGGGCCATGTGTGCGTTGCACAAGGGGATATGTAACAGGGCGAGCAGCCCTGTACATTGTTTTGTTTATTTTATTTTAGAAGCGGTCCCCTCCGCCCCTGTGTTTATTTTGTATTGTTTATTTATTTTTATTGTATTATATTTATGACGGCGCCGGTTGTTTTGTTTATATGATGGCGGCGCCCGTACATTTGTTATTGTTTAGTAACGTGGATGGGCAGCCCCATCCACATAGTAATTAATAAACTCGTGCAGATTGTGGCCGAGGGGTAATAGAATAATTACTTGCAAGCTAGTTAAACCCCTCGGCCACGATATAAAAAGGCTGCAGCTCTCTAGCTCGGGGTGGTTGTTGTGTGAGTTCAGAGAAGGAGCGAGAGCGAGAGCGAGAGCAACGTGATTTAAAAGAACATAGGAACAGTGAAGGCAATCTGCCCAGCCTGACCTTTGTATTTTTGTGTTCGAGATTTGTTTTCATTTACTCTTTTATTTTGCTCTGTGAGCACAGTGTTTTTTTTGTTCAAATATTTTATTTCTTTTTGTTATTTAAAAATAAAAACGGCGCGAGCGCCTTTAAACTGCAGTACTTGCCTGGTGTCAGTATCCTTCCTGCTTCTGCCGTGACGTCACCGCCCAGTCATGCTGTCACACCATCCCACAATAATACAAACACGGTCACCAGTCCTGGGTGCGTGCAGTAGTGCAGTAGTGCTCGTGGTGGGTGATACAGGTTTGTATTTGTGACAAAGGTGCAGCGTTTTCTGGTTTCGTGCTGGCCCCTAGAGACAGCTTCAGAACTGTGTTAACTGTCTGGTAACGTACAAGACAGGACGAGACAATTGCAAACAAACAAAACACAACACTCATGATTTCAGTTTTAGATATACTGTCTACTATCCTTCTGGCTCTTACTCACTACAAACCAATGAGAAGGAACAGATTATGATTCTCTGTCTCCCTTATATGCTGTCACGCATGACCCCTTGGTAAAGGAATGCAGCTCCCTTTACAATCTGCGGCTGCTACATTGTTTCCCTTCCGGGTCAATACGTTCTTGCAATGGAGTCTCGCCTTCTTCCAGACTGACCGACTTCCAGACTTCCTGACCCGGGGAAAGAACTGTCAGGCCAGCCCGTCCAAAGAACTCTGTCCTCACTGCTTAGCGCCCTCACATGTCGGGAGGGAGATTTACAACCAAGATTCATTGTATTTCTGTCACACACTGGTATATATCATGTATGGCACAGTATATTCTAGATGGGAACTGGGGGTTCAAAGTTCTGAGTGATGTTTACAATAGAAATACAAAAGAACACAATGCCAGGAGAGTGTATACTGTGGATGAATCCTCTCACAAGCCAATGCCCTGAGGCAAGGCTGCAGTTACAAAGCTAGGGTTTGTGAGTTTAGACACAACCCAGTTATGTGATACAGGAGTTGTACAGCATTTACATCGTAGTTGAAAGATGAGTGTAATCGTGCCTTCTACAGTATCTGCTGGGTAATGGTGTTTAATCTTAATCACACTGCACCACCTGATGGTAAAACATCTTTTTCAATACCAAGATCCTGCCTCAAAGTTACATTATAGAACATAAGGTCCATGTGCAGCTGAGTGGTGCTGCCCCTGAGAGCAGAATATTGTGCAGGTGTCTCCACTCCCTCTCTCACTGTGCTGTCACTGCATAATAATACACAGCTTCACAATCCAGCAGCTCAACAACACTGATGGTTAGAGTGGTGGAGAGCTTCTCTTTATTCACAGTCATGTTGAATCGTCCCGAGGTTTCAGTTGTAATGTAAGCAGACAGTATGATGTCAGGACTTTGACCATGTTGCTGTTTATACCACTGCATCCTGTTGTAGTTAGAAACACTGTGATTGCAATTCATTTCAGCACTCCCTCCTTCAGTTGAATAAACATGTGGAGTCTGATGAATCTGTGAACTTCCATAGACAACTGTAAGATAACAAGATGATATAATTATTACTTTGTTTATGAATGATAATGACATTGAAAACCTGTTTGTTCTCAAGTGTGTTTGTGAATATCACTCACCAAGACACAAGCAAAGCAGAAGAAAAGTTCCACACGTGTTCCTCATTCTTGAATTGTTCCATCCACAAGTCGAAATGCTTCTGACAGACAGACAGCCTGAGCTGTCGGTGGAGCCCTGCACAATGTCACGTCAGAATAAGGCTCTGATTGGTTGATCTGTCTGAAGCTCAGGAACCACTGGTTTAAAGCTACTGAAAGTCAGCAACAGAATATCAATAGTTAGATCATACCTGTACTGTAATAGTGCCGAACGTCCTTCTAATCTTGAAGCACTTCCTCACTTCATCTCATGACAGTGGACTCACTGGTTTATGGACTCCTGCTGGGCTGGTCTTTGTACTGCAGGGTCCGGTATCTCACCAATATAGAGCTTCTGGGTCTACACAGGGGAATGGCTTGGTAGTGGGATCATAAGTAGTATATTTATAGAACGAAAGAAAGAAAGAAAGAAAGAAAGAAAGAAAGAAAGAAAGCTTTTTTTCATTTTCTGTACATTGGGGCTGATATAAGGATATGTGTAGTGCAAACAATTGCAGCTTCAAAATCCAAATTGCACATTACTCAACACTCAAAATGTACTGCAATCATGATAATGAGGGTTGCAATGAGCACCGCCTTACAGCCCAGAATGAGGTGAGTTTAGAGTACAGAGAGCAGTAGGCGATGTATGAGATTTGTGGAACAAGAAAATCAAACCAGACAAAATATATATATATATATATATAGTATATATATATATATATATATATATATATATATATATATATATATATATATATATATATGTCAGAGGAAAGGCAGCAAAGTCTTCTTGGTGCAAGGAAAAGAAAAGAAAAGTTTTGTGAGGAGGAGCTGATAGTCCTTAAGGCTGAGGTCAATCAGCATGAAATTGAATTATTTGGAAAAGCCTCAGCCAACATCAGTTATGCACCCAATGCTGTCAGTGTTACCAGGAGCACAGTCAACCAGGTGATGAAAAGGTGAAATTCAGGTATTAGGTCTAGGATGAGTGAGACGGTAACGCCACCGCAAAGTGACCCTGGGTTTGAATATGCGGGCCTCTTCTGTCTAGCTCTTCTCTGAACGTGTTCCTGCCTGTTCTCAACAAGAGCCAAACGTCACTGCATCAGGAAGTGCAAACAGCAGCCGTCCTGAGGCCAGTGACAGGTCTCTGCAGGTGTGTTATTTTATACAGCTCTTAATTACTCGCTTCTACATGGTTTACACCTTGTAAGAGGATGTTTTTGGAGGGTCAGCAATTGCCCGAGTGCAAGGCAGAATCCTTACATCTCATTATAATGTTTGCACCCGCTTAGTATTCCAGATCCCTGCCCAATTCCATGCTTGTTTCTTCATTTGAATACATTTCAATATCATGTCTGCAATATGGGTGTTTTGCAGCTGCAAATCACTTTGCATGTATCCTTACATCAGCCCCTTTATGTCCTATGTTTGTATATACCCACATTTTTTGGGACATTCATAAAGAAATGTTGTTGATTTTTGTTGTTGTTGAATTAATGTACCATAGTTATAATTAGTACAGCATGAAAAGGTGTTTTTAATTTTTTACATTCTTGACATTTTGCATTATGCTCAAGCTTCTTTCATTTCTTTCTCCAGATATTAAGGTTCAACACAATTTTGGTTTCTGTGTAATAAACATGGTTATATAACGTTATGATGCAATGTATATTTATTTGTATTTATTATAAGAATTTGCATTAATTTAAAATATTTTACTTTGAAGAGTAAAAGCTATCTAATGAACACATGTTGATTTGAAATTGCAGGGGGTCAATATGACCCGAAACATACCAGCTGTACCTACATTCTGAACATACTAGGAGGGTTCAATAGATTCACATTGAGTGCTTTCAGCAGGGAGCTGCGCTGGTCGCTGTTCATAAGAACATAAGAACATAAGAAAGTTTACAAACGAGAGAAGGCCATTCAGCCCATCTTGCTCGTTTGGTTGTTAGTAGCTTATTGATCCTAGAATCTCATCAAGCAGCTTCTTGAAGGATCCCAGGGTGTCAGCTTCAACAACATTACTGGGGAATTGGTTCCAGTTTACCACAATTTTCTGTGTAAAAAAGTGCCTCCTGTTTTCTGTTCTGAATGCCCCTTTATCTAACCTCCACATGTGACCCCTGGTCCTTGTTTCTTTTTTCAGGTCAAAAAAGTCCCCTGGGTCGACATTGTCAATACCTTTTAGAATTTTGAATGCTTGAATCAGATCACTGCTTAGTCTTCTTTGTTCAAAACTGAATACATTCAATTCTTTTAGACTTTCTGCATACGACATGCCTTTTAAACCCGGGATAATTCTTGTTGCTCTTCTTTGCACTCTTTCTAGAGCAGCAATATCCTTTTTGTAACGAGGTGACCAGAAATGAGCACAGTACAAATCAGTTCCCTTGATTTAAATTCAACACTTTTCACTATATCTCGAAACATCGTGTTGGCCTTTTTATAGCTTCACCCATTGTCTAGATGAAGACATTTCTGAGTCATCATAAACTCCTAGGTCTTTTTCATAGATTCCTTGTTCAATTTCTCCCATATGGTATTTATAATACACATTTTTATTGCCTGCATATATCTATGACTAAAGTATATATATTTTTGTCCGAACTGGATAATATCATCTTGATTTGTCAGTAGATTGTTGTGTGTAATGGTGAGGTAGATGGTATATTTATCATTAACATACAGTATACGGTAAAGAAAAAGATAAACCATGTTAGTACATAAAAATAATAATAATAATAATAATAATAATAATAATAATAATAATAATAATTAATAAGCAGCTCTGTTTTACTGGATTCAGAACTCTGAGAATTGAATAACAAGCACACTGGCTGTTTTCCCCAATATTAAGCCTAAATGCTGTCAACATATTTTTGTCCACAAGATGGAAGCATGACATTTGTCAAACAGTTTACACTAAAAGTAGCCATAATTTAATTATGAGACTCAACCAAAAATGACTTTTCTTACACAAAGTTATTAAGAGCATTAATGTGTAGATCCCACTATACATGTCCTGAAACATGGTGTCCTGTGTCTCCACACGTTCAATCTCAGTGTCACTTTATTATTATTATTATTTGTTTATTTAGCAGACGCCTTTATCCAAGGCGACTTACAGAGACTAGAGTGTGTGAACTATGCATCAGCTGCAGAGTCACTTACAATTACATCTCACCCGAAAGAC
Organism: Acipenser oxyrinchus oxyrinchus; assembly: GCA_030684275.1. Classification (NCBI taxonomy): domain Eukaryota; kingdom Metazoa; phylum Chordata; class Actinopteri; order Acipenseriformes; family Acipenseridae; genus Acipenser; species Acipenser oxyrinchus. The sequence continues at coordinate 10,954,678 of CM060273.1, read as the reverse complement.
GGAGCACAAGGAGGTTAAGTGATTTGCTCAGGGTCACACAATGAGTCAGTGGCTGAGATGGGATTTGAACCGGGGACCTCCTGGTTACAAGTCCTTTTCTTTAACCACTGGACCACACAGCCTCACATACTGGACAAGCCCCTCAATCCCTTCAGGTTCAGTGTGCTAGTCCTTCTGTAAAAAATCAATACATAAAAAAGTAAAGTACCAGGCAGGCTGGATTAATAGGGCTCCCAAATTAAATATAATTGACCTCAAAGGTGCTGTAGTGTTTGAGGGGTGTGGCCCCTATAGAACTGTATTGGTAAGCAGAGCAAATAGTTTACTGTGGAAGAACTGCCATTGATTTGTGTAACTCTGTATCCTAGGAAGGGTGATTGATGTAAATTAGTCCTAAAATATGGTGACCTATTGCAATTCTGTGTGTGAATATGTAGCTTCCTCACTAACCTTGGCATGACAATAGAAAGACTGGATCAATTCAGTTAGGACATGTAGAGCAGTCTCACTGAATTACAAACAGATCTGTTTTTTCTTAATTATGTTTTTCAGTGAAGTAACTGTGGTTAAACGGTTTATTGTCAATGTTTTATTTCTCTGGTTCAAGAGGAAGCATTTGATTGGGTTGTCTATACTGATCATTTTAAAACTTTACACATGGTTTTGATTTGGGGGAAGCCTTTGTCAATGTGTTTACTACAGTAATATTTATTAGGGGCAGTGGTGCTGGTTTTTACTAATTGTAATAAAAAAATATATCAGTTTGTGACAGGATAGCTGGGCGGTGATGTCAGGACAGATGCAGGTAGTAAAAATACTGACACCCATACTGCAGATTTCAAAATAATAATGACGCAGCAGCACCGTTTTTATTAAGCAAAAATAAATACAATATTTAAACAAAAACACTGTGCTCACAGAGCAAAACAAAACAATCAAACAAAACAAATCTCGAACACAAAAAATAACACAGATCAAGCTGAGCAATAGCCTTCACTGTTCCTGTATTTCTTTCTTTCTTTCTTTCTTTCTTTCTTTCTTTCTTTCTTTCTTTCTCGGCCACAATCTGCACGGATACAATTATTATGTGTGACTGCCAGCTAATTCAATAATAACTAGCTGACAGTCACCTATTCCCATGAGGTATTTTAAAACAGCAAAACACACGGCACTTCACCGTCAATAAATATAAATACAATAATAAAACAACAAACCCAAAACAATAATCTGCACAGGGGCGGAGAGGGAAACCCTGTTCTAAAAATAAATAAATAAATAAATACGCACAGGGCTGCTCGCCCTGTTGCACGGTCATTGTGACAATGTGCCCCGCCCCTGAGTGCATTTCTGTGTTTTATGTTGCGTGTGTTAATGTTGGTGTATAGATATGGCTGCACGGGATATAAATGAGTGTGTGCAACACGAGTTATTTAAAATGTTTAATTATATTTAGGGACTGGGGTTGCACTTCACTTCACGTGCATTTAAAGTATTTAATAATATGTGAGCACGGGGTTGCACAGATTTAGTTCACGTGCTGGGATTCAAGTGAATAATTAATTGGTAATTGAATCCCAGCACAACAGTATATATAGATGCACGTTTCACTCACTCAGGGTTGTGTGTTCGGTGAGTGGAGAGCAGGTGTGGAGAGGAGGAAATAAAACGTAAACTAAATAAGTGTTTAGACTCACCGTGTTTGTTTGTCTGTTTTATTTGGCCTCAAGTGCCGTGTCCTGTGTTTTGTTCAACCGTTTAATTTTGTTTGTTTAATAAACATACTGAGCGCCGCAGCGACTCAGTTTCAACACAAGTACTGCCTGTCTGTGTGATTTTTTTCTTGCCTGACGTCATCCACGACAGCCTGCTTGTCACAGTCATCCACATATTCTATACATTTGTAGACATAGGTATTGGCACCCTGTACCTGCAATTAGTAAATGCACTGGAACATCTTAACCTTTATATTCCTGTAAGAATGAGTGTTGAAATAACTTAGAAAAGGTACCATTGAACAACTAGATATAGTTTAACAAACAATATGTCTTAAATGTAACCGCTCTGTGACTGAGGTATTGCAGATATAGTATGGACACCTTTACCATTAATCACAGCTTTAAGTCGATTTGGGTCATGTTTAAGAGGTATACAGATCTTTCTTATGGTATTCTGGACCAGTCCTGCTTGCAGATTTCCTACAGATTGGACAGGCTGGTTGGATTGTGTTCTGCTACCTTTCTTTTTAAATCAGTCCACAGCATTTCAATAAAGTTAAGATCTGGAGACTGAGAAGGCCATTCCAGAACATAGATCATCTTCTTCTTTAGAATGAGGAACATTTCCACATTCTATTAGCCCTCGGCCACAATCTGCACGAGTTTATTAATTATTCCTGGCAAAGGACTAGCACCAATCTCGCCTCTGCCAGAACACGTTTTAAATAAAACAAAATAATAACAAACACGGCTGCGCCGTCCTTTATAAATAAACCATAACACGTCATCATAAATACATAATAAATCATAAAACACAAATACAAAATAACACTGGGGCAGAGAGGGAAACCCCATTCTAAAAATAAATAAACAAATAAACGTACAGCCTCCTCGCACTGTTACAATGTCATTGAAAGAAGACAACATAATTCATTCCTAAAGCTGCCACACACATACCAAGTCATTGTCTTTGTGTGAAAACATAATTTAAACTATAATACTTAGAACTAGGACCACATGTCAGGTAATGATTGAGTTCTAATGTTTGCTCTGGTTTCACACATAAAGGAAGTCCCTGTTCAAGGATGTATTCATTATATTTCGACAGTTCATTGTGGTTAACCAGACCCTGCTTTCTTATTTCATTTCTATGAACACAGAAAAACGTTTTCAAAGATTTCAGAGAAGAAAAAGCATCAAAGTGCAAACAGTTTACCTGCACTGAAACCACTTCCTTTATAATGGACTCATGCCAATGATAGTGTGTGGAAGCAGTTCAACACGACTTTCTTTCATCTTTTACCAGGTAATGGGCCTGTGCCAGTTAGTGCTGAGAGAGTTTTTGTACAGCGTCCCAATGAGTTTTCACACTGTGCTACCAACAGAGCACAGTGATAGATTGCTGTGTCGCTCAGAGCAAGTTTGGAAATGGTGATTGTAGTAGAAGAGCTGTCTGCTGTAGAAGTGAACCGGCTTTTAGCAAAGTCTGCAGTGTGAAAATCACTACTCCATGAACCAGCTCCTTTATAAAGTATGTATTCCAGGGCTTGGTTTGAGTTCTGCCGATACCAGTTGAGCCAAATGTTTTGGCTATCTGCAGTATAAGAGCAGCTGAGCGTTACTGACTCTCCTTCTGTTCTGGACTCTGCTGTCTGCTCAGGACTGATGGAATCCCCTCTTGTCAGGGCTGAACATTGAGGAGGAAAATGAAAATACAAGATAGTCAATAATAAATAATAATATATTTAAACAGAGATGCACTCGTCATTGAAACCAACTCATAACCTCAAAGACAGTTCCTGATGAGACAACATTACTACCTGCTGGTCTGACACAGAACATATTGAAATACTAAAAGAGCCATAATAAATTAAATGACAATCTTAAAGTAATAGCTGATGAAGGACAGACAGTAGATAATAATAATAATAATAATAATAATAATAATAATAATAATAATAATAATACCTGGCAGTATAATGAATTCAATGAAGAATCCTCTTAGTTTTGCCATTGTAGTTCAGTGTTTGTATGAGGACAGGATTGAAGGTTACTATCTGTGTGAAGATGTTTATTCTGATGCTGGTGCCACTCTGGGTGGGTGGTTACATTTGTGGTTTCAGACATCACATATTTGTAACCCAATGAGCAAACACTTGAATAAAAGATTTCAATACAGCTGCTGTGTGTATCGGCTGCAGTATGTGTTGAGTCAACAGTAAGGCAATGCTATAAGAAACTTGACTTTTACATCATCTGAAGTCATTGTCTTTCTGATCATCTTTTCTTTGTGTTTCTCATTCCTGGGAGTCATGCCTCCTTCAGCCATTCCCTGAGAGTTCTGCTGTAACATTGTATCAAATCCTGGGCAGAGATAATAGGCAATCGAATAAGCTCTCTGTCCTTCCTGAATATACTGACTGTTACAAGGTGCTGTGTGGCAGCATTGAGGCTGGGTCTCACATTAACATCAATCACTCTCCATGTCTTTCGTAGAAGTAAACCATCATTGTCAAAGTCTTGATTATCAGTAGAGCTACTCCATGAGCAGGCTACTTTAAACAGTGTGTATTCTGGGGCTCGGTTTGAGTTCTGTTGAATCCAGAAGCGTTACTGACTCTCCTTCTTCACCAGAGACTCTTGTCTGCTGAGGACTGACGAATCCAGGCTTGTTGTGGCTGAGCATTGAGGAGGACACAATCCCATGTAGATATAATGCTTCTTGTTATGATGAAATTACCTGCCAGTATTTTAGACTCAAAGAATGATAAATGTATCAGTTGCGCTTCATACCAGGGTTGGAGTTGATCCCTTTTTCATTTCCAATTCCTTTTTCAATTCTTCTTGAAGTCAGTTCCCAATCCCAAAGCCCATTCCCTTTTAATCAATCCCAATTCCTTTCATGACATGGGCTTTATTGAGCAAACATTTGTACAGCTTGTCACACCTCATGCAGTTACATAATAATTACAATATAATTTATTGAATCAATTCCACTTGCTGTTACAAGAATCACCACGAGCTGCTCAGATGTAGAGTCTGTGGAAATCTACTTCAACCAAATCTACTTCTGACCTGTGTGAGAGGTGCAGTGAGCAGGGTGCTGTGAATGGAGCTCACTGTGCTGACCTGTGTGAGAGGTGCAGTGAGCAGGGTCCTGTGAATGGAGCTCACTGTGCTGACCTGTGTGAGAGGTGCAGTGAGCAGGGTCCTGTGAATAGAGCTCACCGTGCTGACCTGTGTGAGAAGTGCAGTGAGCAGGTCCTGCTGAATCAAGGTACCTGGTACATGCAATACTTTTCCATTCAGCCATTTGTTCAATTCAATCTCTGTGTAAATAAATGTTTGTATTATCGATAATTAATCAAATTCAACGAGGATAAAGTCAAAGATGTCCGCGGTCCTGAACTGGTCAGATACGAAACACAAATGAGATTAAATGTATCCTTTGCTTACCGTAAAACTTTAAATAAATGCCCCCGCGTTTATTTACAATATTTGTCAGTAGTCCCGGTGCCTATTTGAGACTCAGCGTTTATTATGTAAGATCACGAACATCTGCAAAAACTTCAGATGCAATCATGAAAAAGCTGCCCTCGCACAACATTATAGAAACAACATAAGAAAATTACAACATTCCAGCAACGTCTTTAAAGGTTGTGTTAGTGCGTAATAACAGTTTGTATTGTACACCCCAAGTATAAACGAAATATATATATATATATATATATATATATATATATATATATATATATATATATATATATATATATATATAGATAGGTAAACAAGGATATGCAATACGTTGGAAAATGAACAAGCAGAAGAACGTTAGGTTACTTACCGTAACCCTGGTTCCCTGAAAGAGAAGATGACCACCAACAACAATATGTATGGGATATGCCTGCCCATTGGGTAGGTATCGCTAAGCTCTCTATACCAGAGTTGCTGATAGGCCCCTTCCTGGGATGATGCACTCGGTCCCGCCCACCAAGGGATAAAAACCATCATCCTGAGGAAGCCATTTCTCTTTTTCCATCAAACCCTTCAGGGAACCAGGGTTACGGTTGGTAACCTAACGTTCCATTTCAATTCGAAGATGACCACCAACGACATTATGTATGGGATAATGTATACCAGAGCAGTCACGAGGGAGAAGGAACAGCAGCATATGAGGGACACATCAGAACCACATAACCCAAGGGTTAGCGGTGTGAGCTTACACCCTCATGTCCCTCATGCCTAATGAAGGCAGGACAGGGTCTACCACATTAAGGTGGTAGAACCTGGAGAAAGTATGCGGCGTAGCCCAGCTAGCTGCAGTACAAATATCAGACAGTGAAGCCCCTCTGAAGAGGACCCAAGATGTAGCCAACCCTGTAGTGGAGTGTGCAGCTACCCTTCCAGGTGGGGGCAAGCCAGCACCATCATACGCAGTCGGGACTGTGTCCACAATCCAATGTGACAGACGCTGCTTTGAGAGGGGCTGTCCTAGGTTCCATATACCGTGATAGACAAAGAGCTTGTCAGTATGAGGCAGAGCTCTTTCTTATCCACATAAAACCTCAATGCCCGCACCTGGCAGAGGAAATTCAATCTCCTATCCTCCTCCGAAGCAAACCGGGGTGGATGGAAGGACTCCAGTTCCACAGACTGATTAATGTGGAAGGCTGTGGTCACCTTGGAGAGGAAAGCAGGGTTGGTACACAGAGACACCCTGCTGCCATCGCCCCAGATACGCATACAGGAGCTGTGCACCGTCAGTGCCTGCAGCTCACTGACCCACTTTGTGGAGGTGATAGCCAAGAGGAAGGCTGTCTTCAAGTGTATAGGCTCAAACGGGGCCTTCGTGAGAGCCTCCAGTACCACATCAAGGCTCCACTCGGGGAGAACAGTCCTCCTGGGAGGGCGTAACCACTGAGCACCCTTCAAAAAACAGGTCACTGGTATATAAGCACCCAGGACAATGAGTCAATGGGGACATGGCATGCAGATATGGCTGCTAGGTACACTTTCAAGGAGGTGGATCGACCCGCCTCTAACAGATCTTGCACAAACTGCAAAATAGTTGCTATAGGGCAATAATTGGAATCATGACTTCTGGCCATGCACCAATTTTGAAAATACATCCACATATGGCATGTAACGCCCCTGTGGAGGAGGCCCTAGCATTCTGCAGTGTACTGACAACTGCGTCTGAGAGCCCTAAGGCAGACAGAGTCCCGTTCAGGGTCCAGACCCACAGTTGGAGTCTGCCCGGTCCTGGGTGACAGAGGGTGCCCTGCACCTGACTGAGGAGATCCATGAGCAGCAGGATCCCCCAGGGCTGGCCTTGCAGCAGCTAGCAGAGGTTTGAAAACCAGAATCTCCTCGGCCATCTAGGGGCCACCAGGAGAACTCAACACATGAGAGTTGTGAGTCTCGCTGTGTACAAGTCTATCTCAACACATGAGAGTTGTGAGTCTTGCTGTGTACACGTCTACCTCAACACATGAGAGTTGTGAGTCTCGCTGTGTACACGTCTACCTCAACACATGAGAGTTGTGAGTCTCGCTGTGTACACGTCTACCTCCACACATGAGAGTTGTGAGTCTCGCTGTGTACAAGTCTATCTCAACACATGAGAGCTGTGAGTCTCGCTGTGTACAAGTCTATCTCAGCACATGGCCTACAATGTAGCACTACAGCGAGATATTGTACCTATAATACCAAGAACTGTGCACAGAAGAAGAAGCAGGTCCATGTCTGCAGGCACTCTGCAGTATTGAATTAGTGCAGTGATGGATATCGATGAGGGGTCTGTGTATTCATCTGTTTAAACCTGTTATTCTAACTGAGATCCTGAGTGCACTGCATTTGTATGCTGTCTCATCTCCTTTTGCTGGGCTGACATGATTTTTCTGAAATGAGTGTACTGTACCGCCACCTACTGGCTGAAAATAAGACTACATGTGCTAATAAGTTCAATTCCAGAGCATTTGGTTAAAAGATTGAGTCTCCAGTTTATTATGATCTCAATATCTCAGGTTCTACTCTAGTCGAGCCCGTTCTATATATAGGGGCTGGTCGTATGAACAAGGCTATAGATGGATCTGTACAGCAGCCCGATTTTTTATTTATTTTTAATAATATGTACTGTGTAGAATAGGATAATCTGTGTTAGTACATCAGAAGATGTTTTGAAAATGCAATATTCATGGGAATTTAAAAGAGTAATATAATAATAATAATAATAATAATAATAATAATAATAATAATAATAATAATAATAATAATAATAATAATAATAATAATAATAGCTCAGTTATTCAGCTCTACAGAACTCTGAACAGTTAATAATGAGCAGGTTTATTCATTTGCCTGTTTCATCAAGTGTGGGTGTGGTGTTGTTGTATTCAGTGTTGGACTAACATTAAATGTTGCAATGGCTGTGTTTGCTCTTACCCATTGTGATACAGTATTTAGATAACGAGCTGCCAACATACTCTTGTCCACAAGATGGCAGCATAGACTCTTACATTAACCATAATTACATTCTGTGACTCATATCAACCACAAATGAAATATTACACATATAGAGCCAGTAAGAACAATGGTGTGTATGCTGCAACACATAAGAAGCTCTACGCATGACCTGAAACTTGGGGTATACATATCCTGTTCTTCACCTTGTTGTTTAAAATAGTTTTCTTGTTCATGTTGGTATCTGCAGAATTAGTAATACTGCAATAGGGTACAGACAATACTAGTTTTACCATGGGGTCTGGGAAAGGTTCAAATAAAACATTAAACATTACAGCTGCTTGCCACAGTTTAAAGCATTCACATTTCCAATGCAATGCTGAAGTGCAAAGAGCAGCAGGTGGTTGTTGCAGGGCGAGGTGTAGAGTTCCTGTGACTGTGGGTCTCAGAGCACAGAAATACACTGCAGAGTCAGTGAGCTCACACTGCTGTATTCTCAAAGGCACTGTTCGGCTGCTGGGGTTCAGCTCAGCTGAGAAACGGGCTGGAAACTCACTTGAGGGATCACCCAGATACTGGCTGGTGTGCAGTATATATTCAGGAGAATCCCCAGGGTTTTGTTTATACCAGAATAGATCAGGGCTGCTGTCTGTTGTATTATATTGACAGGTTAATATTGTTTCATTTCCTTCAGGTGTCAATATCTCAGCTGGAGACTGTGCCACTGAATCTCCAAGACTTCTCTCTGAAATACAGTTCAATAAATCCATGTTAAAGATATAGAATATGTGTGTGCTCCTATGTGAATAATGTGAGTATTTGAATTGAACCCAAGCCCTGCATACACACCTATCAGAATCAGCAGAAGAGCTGTAGTGAGAACACTGTGCTGCTGATTTCCTCGCCCCATGCTCGGTGCCTGTGTGAGTGCAGAATGAGGAGAGCTCAAGAACTGCAGTGTTGGAAGATGAGACAGAAGCTGCACACGTGACCGATGATGCAGGTGAGAACTATTCCACACTGGAGTGTTCACTGGAGACATGATGATATGAAACGACACGAGTGATGTGTACTTGAAGCAGCTGCAGTGTGAAGCAGGAATACTTTACCAAATCATACCGCTATTTGTAATTAGTAGAATGATAATAAAATGCCATTGTGTTGATTGTGTGAGTCCAGCTCCATGTGGTACTAATTTTGACTGCAATCTGATCCACTCTGAGTGAAGTCCTGTATCAAACACATGTTTATTATATTATATTGTTCATTGTGGTTCACCATAACCTGCTCTCTTATTTCAATTCTATGAACAGGGAACACATTTCCAAAGAGTGCAGAGAAGAAAGTGAATCAAAATGCAAACAGTTTCCCTGCACTGAAACCACTTCCTTTATAATGGACTCATGCCAATGATAGTGTGTGGAAGCAGTTCAACACGACTTTCTTTCATCTTTTACCAGGTCATGGGCCTGTGCCAGTTAGTGCTGAGAGAGTTTTTGTACAGCGTCCCAATGAGTTTTCACACTGTGCTACCCTCAGAGCACAGTGATAGATTGCTGTGTCGCTCAGAGCAAGTTTGGAAATGGTGATTGTAGTAGAAGATCTGTTTGCTGTAGAAGTGAACCGGCTTTTAGCAAAGTCTGCAGTGTGAGAATAGCTACTCACTGAACCAGTTCCTTTATACAGTATGTATTCCAGGGTTGGTTTGAGTGCTTCCGATACCAGTAGAGATACACATTGCTGCTACTTGCAGTATAAGAGCAGCTGAGCGTTACTGACTCTCCTTCTGTTCTGGACTCTGCTGTCTGTTGAGGACTGATGGAATCCCTGCATGTCATGACTGAACATTGAGGAAGAAAAAGAACATTTAATAGACAGTCAGAAATAATAATAATAATAATAATAATAATAATAATAATAATAATAATAATAATAATGTTTCTTGTTATGTTGAAATTACCTGGCAGGATAATAAACATACACATGATTAATGGATCCATTTTAGCTCAGAGCTGATTTCTTTAAGAACAGAATAGAAAGGTTCTGTCTCTGTGTTGATTCTGGTGCTTTTCTCTTCACAATGCTGCTCTGAAATATTCTGCTTAGAGGTTTTGAACGTCAAATGTCTGTAACCAATCAGCAAACAGAAATATGTGATATAAATGTGATGTAATCATGTAACTCTGCGGTTCATAGTTGTGGTTACCATCTTGTTTTATCAACACCTTCATTAGCAGTTAACTGGATGCAAGTCAAAGAGGTTTCAATTCTTCATTGACTAACTGCAGTCACCCTACCCACTTTCCAATGAACCTTCCCTGAACTCAGGAAATCCAGTCCTCACCACATTATAATGTGCACTGCGGTTACCCTTCTACACAGAAGAGCTGTCACTGGAAATGCCATCAGCATTGTAATCACTAGCCTCTGTACACTCCAGGGTTTTTGTATGGGAAGGGCGCTGCTTTGTATCACTGTGCTGGTTCTATTGCACAGTAGTAGATGTCGGAATCAGAAACTGAAGGCTCGTCTCCCAGAATCATCACCATGTGTTCCTGAGCCCCAGGCTTTGCTGGTGTATTTTAAACCCTGGTTAGGAGCTTTTTTGTACCATTGCATTGTATTAAAACTGCTTGTCTGATAGTGACAGTTTATCTGAACTGATTCTCCTTCTGAAACTTGCTGTGAATCAGGGCTTTGAGTCGCATGGTCTTCATTTTGTAGACAGGTGCAGGGGTGATGCAGTGCATGAAAGAACAAGGCGACTAAACAATAGTTCCCTGGCGGTACACACCAATGTGTACAGCACATGGTATATAACAAGAACAGACTGTCCCAAATTATAAACAATATCCGTCCCACAATAATACAAACACGGTCACCAGTCCTGGGTGCGTGCAGTAGTGCTCGTGGTGGGTGATACAGGTTTATATTTGTGACAAAGGTACAGTGTTGTCCGGTTTTGTGCTGGCCCCTGGAGACAGCTTCGGAACTGTGTTAACTGTCTGGTAATGTACAAGTCGAGACAATTGCAAACAAACAAAAACACAACACTCACGATTTCAGTTTTAGATATACTGTGTACTGTCCTTCTGGCTCTTACTCACTACAAACCAATGTGAAGGAACAGATTACTATTCTCCGTCCCCCTTATATGCTGTCACGCATGACCCCTTGGTAAACGAATGCAGCTCCCTTTACAATCTGCGGCTGCTACATTGTTTCCCTTCCGGGTCAATACGTTCTTGCAATGGAGTCTCGCCTTCTTCCAGACTTCCAGACTTCCCGACCTAGAGAAAGAACTGTCAGGCCAGCCCGTCCAAAGAACTCTGTCCTCGCTGCTTAGTGCCCTCACAGGTCGGGAGGGAGATTTACAACCAAGATTCATTGTATTTTTGTCACACACTGGTATATATCATGTATGGCACAGTGTATTCTAGATGGGAACTTGGGGTTCAAAGTTCTGAGTGATGTTTACAATAGAAATACAAAAGAACACAATGCCAGGAGTGTGTATACTGTGGATGAATCCTCTCACAAGCCAATGGCCTGAGGCGAGGTGCAGTTACAACGCTAGGGTTTGTGAGTTTAGACACAACCCAGTTAGTGTGATGCAGGAGTTGTGCAGCATTTACACTGTAGTTGAAAGATGAGTGTAACCGTGCCTCCTACAGTATCTGCTGGGTAATGGTGTTTAATCTTAATCACATTGCACCACCTGGTGGTAAAACATCATTTTCAGTGTCAAGATCCTGCCTCAAAGTTGCATTATATAACATAAAGCACATGTGCAGCTGAGTGGTGCTGCCCCTGAGAGCAGGATATTGTGCCGGTGTCTCCACTCCCTCTCTCACTGTGCTCTCACTGCACAATAATACACAGCTTCACAATCCAGCAGCTCAACAGCACTGATGGTTAGAGTGGTGGAGAGCTTCTCTTTATTCACAGTCATGTTGAATCGTCCCGAGGTTTCATTTGTATTGTAAGCAGTCAGTATTATGCCTGGGTTTTGACCATGTTGCTGTTTATACCACTGCATGCTCTGGTAGTTAGTAACACTGTGATTACAGTTCATTTCAGTGCTCCCTCCTTCAATTGAATAAACACGTGGAGTCTGATGAATCTGTGAACTTCCATAGACAACTGTAAGATAACAAGATTATTTAATTATTATTTTGTTTATGAATGATAATGAAATTGAAAACCTGTTTGTTCTCAAGTGTGTTTGTGAATATCACTCACCAAGACACTGTATATGTATAGAAATCTACTGAAAGTTAGCAACAGAAAGAAAGACATTTCAGTTAGAACATACCTGTTCTTTACAAATGTATTTTTACTTTATAAAAATTACATTTATAAAGAAATGGTATTGACAATTAATGTACTATAGTTATATTATATTATGCTCAAGCTGCATTCCCTTCTCCAAATATTAAGCTTCAATACAATTTTGGTTTCTGTGTAATAAACATGGTTATATAACGTTATCATGCAATGTATATTTATTTGAATTTATTATAAGAGTTTACATTCATTTAAAATGTTTTACATTGAAGAGTAAAAGCTATCTAATGAACACATTTTGATTTGAAATTGCAGGGGGTCAATATGACCTGAAACATACCAGCTGTACCTACATTCTGAACATACTGGGAGGGTTCAATAGATTCACATTGAGTTCTTTCAGCAGGGAGCTGCTCTGGTTGCTGTTCATGGAACTGAACTGGACTGACATGGAACTGCATTGGGCTAAAGGGCTTGAGGGATGTATCTCTGAATGTATTTCACATTCTGTGCTATTAATGTATTGTCATCTCCTTATTGCCTGGTATGTGCCTTGTTTAATAAGGGAAGCATTATGTGATTGTGAATATTGAGCTGCAAACACTGTCAATTCATTGTCCTACACTACCCCCTAGTGGGGGTTCATTTGAAATGCAAGGAAACAGAGAGTTTGAAGATTGAGCCCGTTTTCGTGACCACAAAGAAAACTGATGTTAAAGAACTAACTATTTGTTTCCATTGTTTCGATATTTAGTTTTCTTGATCTGCATATTTATATTATTGGCTATCAAAATAACGCACTTTGTTATGACAACAAAATATAGTTTTCCCACCTGTTTATTTAAGTCATCTTTACAGTCCCTGTGTCCATTTGTAATTAGTTTAATTAGTGCCCTCACATTGCAAACTGGCTGCTGTTACTCTGTTACTGAAAAAGAGAAATCTAGATTTCAATGTTCGATGTAATTACAGACCAATCTCAAACTTACCTTTTCTGGCAAAAATTTTTAGAACGGGTGGTACTGTCACAGCTTCAGTCCCACTTAGTGCTTAATCAATTTTATAAACCTTTTCAGTCTGTTTTTAGATTTGCAAATAGCACAGAAACTGCCTTGTTACGGTGTTAAATACTTTATTGATTTCTGCAGACTCAGGTTCTCCATCTATTCTTGTTCTGTTGGACTTGAGTTCTGCCTTTGATCCCATCAACAATGATATTCTTTTACATTGTTTAAATTACATATTTGGTCTTTCTGGTGCCCTACTTAAGTGGTTTACTACCTACCTGTCATCTTCAGTGGTTTTATATCAGTTCTCCCAGGGTTCTGTTCTGGGAACGCTTCTATTCAATATTTATATGTTCCCTCTTGGTCAAATAATCAGTCATCATGGAATTCAATTTGACAGATATACAAATTTGGATGCAGAAAAATGTTGCAATTAAATTGTAGTTAAACAGTTAGTATAATTGATAATTTCAGGGTGTTTATTGATGGACGTGGGATCAGTCCAACCCCTGAAGTGACACACTTAGGTGTGAGGTTAGACTAAACACTGTCTTTAGAGGCTCACATCAAGAATATCTGCAAAGTGTTGCTCACCGGAGATCATCCTTATCATTGTCTGATGCAGAGAAGCTAATACATGCCTTCATCTCATCTAGATTGGACTATTATAATTCTTTGTTTGCTGGAGTTTCTAAAAAAATCAATTCAAAGGCTGCAATATGTACAAAATAGTGCTGCACAGGTGCTAACAAAAACAGGAAAGCACAGCCATATATCACCAATGTTAGCATCTCTTCACTGGTTACCAGTTAAATACAGAATTGATTACAAGATTTTGCTGTTTATTTTCAAGTGTTTACACTGCCTGGGAACAGTTTCCTTGAAGGCTATGCTTTGTCACTATCTGCCCCAGCGCAGTTTGCAATCTACCAGTAGTGCCAAACTAACTGTGCCATGGACAAGGCTGCGCACGACGGGCGATCGGGCATTTTGCTCTGTGGTCCCTCGCCTCTGGAATGATTTGAAGCTTTTAAATCTGGTTTAAAGACTCATTTTTCTCAATTGGCTTTTTTATACTGTGTTGTTCTTTTAATATGTGTGAATTGTTTTTATTTTACCTGTAAAGCGCTTCGAGAATTGTAATGAAAGGCGCTATACAAAATAAATATTATTATTATTAATTCTGTGAAAGACAGCAACTATCGGCAACTGGGATCATTCGCGTTAATCTGAGCACGCGGTTTGTGTCGAGCGCTGAGCAGGGAAGGTCTGACAAGATTCTTCATTGTGGAAGTGTCATGCAGTTCTACACTGCCATCTAGCGGTGCTGCGGTGAAACTGCATTAACAGCACATTCTGTTGCAGTAGAAAGGTTTGTGTTCAGGCTCATCAGTGAATGCATCGCTGTGGGCTTCAGTGCACAGTAGTACCTCGCAGAGTCCAGCGCATTGGCATTGCTCACAGTCAGGTTAGCTGAATTAGCTTCAGGGTTTAAAGAAGCAGATAGTCTGGGGTCAGTGGCTTCAGGCTTGTCTATATTGAGTGTGCCTCTGTAACAGGTTTAATACAGAGTTTAATTTTACTAGTTTAATTTCTCCAAAAGTCAATTGTGGTAATGAGATTAACTGCTCTGACACCTTGTGGTGAGACAAAGGGAGTGGACAATGCCCTTTTAAATAGTTCTGGTTTCGAGTTACCTCTTCCTAGTTTTATCGAGATAAAAGTACTCAATAGTTTTGTCATTTTAACAAACTGAAACTAACTTCTACCTGTAACCTTTTATTCCCATATTAGTGCGCTATGTGTTTTTAATACATATATGTTTGTTGCATTTGTGATTACTGTAGTTACACGTGGTTGCTTGTATACTGTACGCTGTCCCCCGGGGATTTGACCTAAGCTGAATTGCATATCGGGTGAATCTATTTCATTTTGTTTTAGGGATTTAAGGAAACGTACATTGCTGCCTGAAACTGAAATCTGTTTTTATTTTAACAGGTATGTTGTCCTCCCTTTTGTACATAATTGTTTTGAATTTTTTTGTATTAGGGTTTAACGGTAGGATCTAGTAGACTATACAGCGATAGCATGCAAGTGGGGTTTTGTTCAATTTTGTTTTTCTGCAAATGCATGTTATAATTGTGCTGTCTACTGTGCCCAATCACTGCTTTAATGGGAAGAGGGGATTTAAGGAAACGTACATTGCTGCCTGAAACTTTAATCTGTTTTCATTTTAACAGCAATACCCACCATAAACTGCCTGCCGTACCTGAATTGTGTCGTCCGTGTATGATAAGGATAGGGGGACAGAGTAGCAGAAGCGAGAATAATAAATTAAACACAACGCAGAGACATTGACATTACCGGAGCAAAAGTGAACCGGTTACAGTGGTGCCGTGACTCTTTTTGGATCAACCGATCAGCTCTCGTGTGATCGCCGGTGGATTGCAACGCTGTCTGCTGCCTGTCTCCATGACAGTGAGGTACTCGGGTCACGTGACTCGCGCCTGTTCTGATGCAATTCTGATTCTACTGCAGTGCAATTGTATATTATTGGCACTGTACTGTTTATTTGTATATATTTTTTGATGTATATATATATATATATATATATATATATATATATATATATATATATATATATATATATATATATATTTGTCACTATTTCAATAGTGCTTTTTGTAAGTGTGTGTGTGTGTGTTTATATATATATATATATATATATATATATATATATATATATATATATATATATATATATATATATATATATACCTTTTTTTTTTAAATCATTCATAAAAAATAAAAAAAAAACCCTAAAGGTGTTCTTTTATAGATACTGCATTTGATTTACAATGGCTTCAGGACATGACTCGGATTGTGGGTTTTCTGTTGGAGTTAGCGGTTCTGTATCTCATAGTAAAAAATGTGACATTGGTAGGGGTACATTCCATGCAAATAATGATTCAATTGTACACAGCTCCCCAGGGTTGTTTCCCTTACACTCACCTGGCTTTAGTTCTATGCCCATCGCACCTGCATCATCTGCACCCATACACCAAGATGTTACAATTGAGGCTTTGGGTGATCTTATCACCCGGTTAGCACACCAGATAGGTGATTCCATTGCAGTCAGATTAAGCACGCATAATGCTTCTGTTGGTTCCCAGTCTTTCTTACCTGACCATCAGACTACAGATAAACCTGTTTCCTCTGATCTTGATCTCTCTAAAGTGAAAGTAGTTGTCCAGCCTGGCATTAAAGAACCTCCTGTTTTTAGAGGTGACCAGTCTGACAAATTTTCCATTCACAAGTGGGAGGAGTTGATGAAACTGTATATGTGCAAAAAGGGTTACCCTACCCATGAGCAATATGAAGAGATATTAGGCAAGCTGATGAGCAAAGCTAAGGACGTAGTTAAAGTTACCTTGCGTAGCAACCCAGCGCTGGACCCCAGGCAAGACCCATCAATTGTGTTTGACATTCTGAAACAAAACTTCAGTGAATATCTTACTCCTGTATGCTATTGGCTGATTTCTACAACACGGTTCCCAGGACTGGCGAAGATGTAATGGATTTCTGGATTCGTTTCAACAAAGCAGTTGATGTGGCAGACGAATGTTTGCAGCGGCATGGAAGGAAGATTGAAAATCCCAGTTTGGAAGTGGTTATGATGTTTATAAAACATTACCCAGACTCTGGCCTTGGGAGAGTATTTAAACTTAAATCTGCTGAGAAGTGGACAGCCAGTGAGATTCAGGAGCGTCTCGACGATTTTCAAAGAGAGCAGAAAGTGAGAAGGAATGCAAATCAGCCTGTGAATTTGATGTCTAGATCCGTTACTGCTTGCAGACAGACAACTCACGAGTTGCAGGTAGCGTGCACTCAGGTTGATCAGCTTTCCCTAACACCATCACCTGCGAGTACACCAACTTTGAGGGAACCAAGCCTTCACAAAATGATAGGAATGCTGGACAGAGTTCTGTCACTGAACACGCAAACCACCACTTTTCCACATAACCAAAGCCTGGTTCAAAATCCTTCTAGATCTCATGTTTACCATGGTGAAGCGTGCAAGCTTTGTGGCTCTTCTACACACTCCACTCATGCTCACTGCATGCGAGACAATTTGTGCCTCCAACGCTTCACACATGGTCAAGAGGGACTGTGCTGCCCGTTCCAGGCCTGGGCCGCCTGGGACCCAGCCCCATACAAGTCATTTAAACTAGAGAGCCCATATAGTGAGAGGGGAAGTATGAGCATTGTACAACAAACCCTCAGTGTGGATAAAGACCTGGAAGCCATGTTCATGCAACATTGTGAAACGTTACCACAGGGTCAGAAAGCCATTTTTGTAGGATCACAGGGACTTGAAAAGTTTAGAGACCTATTTTACACCTCTGTTACTGTTTGTGATCTTGTCGAGTTGAAGGCCATGCTTGATTCTGGTTCCATGGCGTGCACCTTGAGCGAAGCAGGAGAGTTGAAATTACTATCGGCTGGTGTGCTTTCTCCGAAGCAAGCCGCACCTGACAATCTGGTGCTAGTTGGCTGTGGAGGCCTGACAACTCACCCAGAATGTATCTATGAGTTACAGCTTGAGGTTTATGGTCTAAAAATGGTGGTTCCTACCTTGGTTGTACCTGGACAGCACGATGAATTAATTGTAGGTTCTAATGTTATCAAGCACATATTACAAGCTATGTGGTCTACAAACAGTTACTGGGAGCTGATTTCTTCAAAGAGCAACAACTCTGATGGTGAACATTTCCTAGAGATGTTATCAAACGTTGTTCAGTGGAAAGGCGATGGTGTATCTGTGAAGATTGGAACAGTCAAACTAAATGAGGCCGTCACTCTGTTACCAAAGCATGAATATCTGGTGTGGGGGAAGTTGCCTGGTTCTGCTTGTGTGTCTCCAGGGAGCACAGTGATTGTTGAGCCAACCACATCTAAAACTTCGCCGAAAAACATTCTAGTTGGAAGAGTGGTCACACCCATGTGGGGAGACTGATGGGTTCCAATGAAGATTATCAACCCTTCCTTGAAAGCTATAACTTTAAAGCACAACTGTAAACTGGCGGACGTCTTTCCCTGTCTTGCTGTTGAAGACCTGAACATTGATCAAGGAGTTAGTCAATATAAGTGTGCCTCTCAAGCTTCTGAAAACCATACAGTACGCTCTGCACCTACTGATCATGTGACGATTTTACAGGACGCAGGATTAGGTGTTATTGACATTGAAGCTTGTCAAACCTCATCCGTCTGGAAGAATAAATTGGCACACTTATTAGTGGAGTACCAAGACATTTTTTCGAGAGGAAAACTAGACTGTGGTGAGGCTAAAGGCTTTGTGCACAGGATCCACTTATCTGATGAGCGTCCATTTCGACTTCCTTACCGTAGAATCCCGCCTGCACATTACCAGAAGTTACGAAAGGTCCTGACAGAAATGGAGGAGAAGGGGATTATTAGCAAGTCTGTTAGTGAATATGCCTCTCCTTTAGTCATGGTTTGGAAGAAAAATGGGGATTTTAGGATTTGTACAGATTTTAGATTGCAACAATACCGGCGGATCTCAAACATGACAAGACTTGGATTCTAATTCTGTTTCTGCCTTAACTACTGAGAACCTGGCACAATTAGATGAGAGCTCAAACGCATGTAGCAATCCAGGCACTGATGTCTCATCTGCTCCTTCCACTTTCCCTCGCAGCACTAGCTCCCCCACTTGTCACACTAGTATTCAGAAACCTGTCTGAACTAGATTTGGTAGAATTGTTCGATCAGTGAATAGGTTAATTGAGCACATGACTTTGCAACACGATCAGAATCTGCTCCTTGGTGTGTAATCCTTTACTTAGTTTTAATGACTGACGGGAGATGTTGGTAATTTTCCTGTATCAGATATATCTATATTATTATCTATACATGTTTTGTTCTTTACCACCCTGATGTTAAGCTTAGATGGAAAGTCTATTGGCCAAGGTGTTTGTGGTGTACTAGGCATCACATTAGTCTAGGAGAGATCTGAGACATGATCAACCTCAATTTTTTTTTTCTCCAAACCTTCTGTTAGGTAGCAAAATGCTGACTTAAGATGTATATGTATTTTCATATGTGTCTGACTTGGGCCTGATGATTCTTGAGTGTTTGAATTCTAATGGGTGGCTACTTTTTCTTTTTTTCCTTACAATGTTGTATATTGATTTTGGTGTAATTTAAGGAGGGTTAAATAATAAGTCGTAAAGTAAACTGCTTAAAGCGTGTATTATAGGCATAGGTATAAAAGACAAAGGTTTTCTTTGACAAACCACGCACGTGGCTATAATTAAAACATTTTTTAAATACAACATTTTTATACAAACTATTTACGTACTTAAACAAAAAAAAAATAGAAACACTGGAATGAAATAACTATATACATTTATTAATTGTATTTTTTTATATTACTGTTTCTTTTGTTTGATTACTTCTCTGATTTTAGATCTAACATTTTCAATAGTTAGTTCCATTTTTTTACTTAGCAACAAAAAACTCGGGTTGGTGCTTAGAACGTCTTCAATCTGCAAAGACAAAAATTCCCATATTAGGTGCTGCTATGTAGTTATGCAGTATAGACAGATGTTTAGTGGTGTTCTGAAGCAGTTCAGTGTAATGGAATCTGTTTTTTTTATACTCGACTGTTCCTGTGTGCATTAGGTGTCAGATAAAAGAGGAGTGAAAACCATAATACATCATTGATTATACAGCAGGCACAAATGGGGATGGAACTTACTCTTGCATTTCCTATTTTCTCCTCTTCTATTTCTTTTTCAAAGAGTGTTTTCAATTGTTTTTGAAAACGATTATCAAAAATGATTGTGCGTCTCGTGTTTCTCTGTGAAAGGAAAGTGCAGAGATAACATTCGTGACACTTGGTAAAATGCATAGTGTTTTTGTTAGGTTACTGACTGAAAGAAAAAAATAACTTACACCCTTTCTATATTTTCTGCATTTAAGCATCAGAGGGCTTGGCTGTATAAAAGTGGTTCCTGTTTGAAGAGAGGAAAAAGACATATCATTACAAGTGTGTACATATATTACTACAAAGATATCATGGATACATCACGACCAATATCTCACATCATCCTGTTTTGAGCAGCCTTTATCTACTTGTTGCTCCGGTGACCCTTCTTCAGCCTGTGACTGTTCCACAGTATCTCCTCTTATGTCTACGTCTTGTGCCTCCTCTGCCCCTTGGTGGTGTTTCTCTTCTTCATCTGCTGCCCCTTCAGCCTCTTTTTCAGATGGCAGTTGGCTGCTGGGCAGTTTCTTTAAAGGAGAAATAAGACATATTAGAAAGGGGCACATAAGTTACAAGAGACATGATGGTTAGATCAGTCGTCACAAGTATGCACTTTTTGTATGACAATATTCATTTGATCGGACCTACAAGTAAACATCTTTTAATGTCAGATGGTAATATTTACAGGGCTTACCAAGAGATCACACATGGATTTTCTAATAATCACAACTTTGGGAGACAGAGGATGGCACGGTGTTGAAGGCGTAGAAGACCTGGTTAGCTTTATGAAGAGAGGAAATAGAAATAGCACTATACATTTCTAAATATAGCACCATTGATACACAGGGATTGATCAGGGCTGACTGAGGGGCTGGCTGGCAGGGATTGATCAGGGCTGACTGAGGGGTTGGCTGGCAGGGATTGATCAGGGCTGACTGATGGGCTGGCTGGCAGGGATTCATCAGGGCTCACTGAGGGGCTGGCTGGCAGGGATTGATCAGGGCTCACTGAGGGGCTGGCTGGCAGGGATTCATCAGGGCTGGCTGGCGGTGATTGTTGAGGGACATTCTTCTCTTGCAATAGGCTTTTGTTAATAAGTCTATATGCTTTTTGGTGGTTCCCTGGTGCCTCATCGTGAACATAAAATTTCCCTTGTACATTAGTGCTGTGGGCCATGTGGCGTGCCACAGTAGAGTGCTGTGCTTCTGTGTGTGTCTCCCAGCTCTGGCAAAGGAAAAAAACGATACACAGTTATTACATTTCTCTTCATGAAATATTTATTGGTAAATATTTGCATTCTCAGAGGCCAACTTACATAAGTGGCTACGGCAGCTCTAAACATGCCTGGTGTTACTTTGCTTCTGAAGCCAATATGCTGCCAGGCTTTTGATAGAGCTTCCCTCACCTTTGTTACAGGATTTCCTTCAGCTGTGAAGAAAAAGGTGGAGGGCTTAAACTGGAAGCCTGGCAGCTGTGGCCTCAGGTTTCCGAAGTCCTTTAGCCAGCTGAGCTCAATTGCTGATAACATCAGCACAGCCCGGGCATATGAAGCTGCCGTATTATGGTTCTCAACCTGTTCAAATACAAAAACCAACATTAGGATTCTTTGTAAAGAAAATGCAACATCTGCTAAAAAAAGAGTTGTGGTCAATGAAGGTGAGCAGCGTACCATAATTTGATAGTTGTTTTGGAATTGCTTTGCATTTGTTATATCATTTTCTGTCATATTCATGACAACCCCCCTCCTGTGGCCATTTTGTATGAGCAGCCTCCCACAAAATAGACCAACGAGAAGGAAGGTTATCGACGGATCGACTGTGTTTTGCAACATCTCTGAAACGAGAAAGATAGAAAAAGAAATCACCTGTTAGAAATACTTTATGCATTGATAAAGAATAAAATAAAGAACAAAATGCATTGTGTTAGTTAACTTACGCAGTATTTCAGGGATTAGCCTTTTAGATTTTTCCATGAACTGCTGTAGGTGTTGTTTTGGTATCAGTTTTGCTGCAAGGAAAGACAGACATTGTTTTTTTCTCAGTTCCAGAAATGGCTGATGTTAATGAAAAAAAAAACCAACAACAAACAGTCTCTTACCCTGAGCGGTTTGTTTGACTTTTTGACGATGTAGGGTGATGTCCCTCTTGCCCTTCTTTTTAAAAGTAATGATCAGGAACAATAGTGAGTGGATGCACCAAAGGGGTAGTGTAACTGATTTTACATTTACCTTTTTTAGGTAATTTAAAAAACTGGCCACATCTTGAAGATAATTCATTACTGTTGTGGGTTTTTTCTCCGATGTGACCAGCTCTGTATACCACCTGTAACAGAAAACATTTGCAAGTCCATGGTTTGTCTAAAGTCATTTCAGGTTGTAGTTGTCACATGTGTGAGAGGTACTTACGATTGACACCTGTCAATATTTGAGACATGTCAGTTTATTATTTACTGCCCCTTCAGTTCCTGCCATGTGGTGTAAAAACAGCCGGATGTGCTGTGTCGATTGCCGGCTGTTTTCTTTCTGTTTTCTATTTGGTTTTGCACCAAGGATATGTTTTAGTAGTACTGTAGTGCTATGGCTGAAAGAAGCGTTGAATAATTAGGATTGTACATTTACATACATTGATTAATAATGATTTCACCAATTAAACTTAGCGGCTAGGCGACATTCTTTTCAACTGACGGTCTTTTTGTGTGTAGCTTGGTGTGTCAGTTGATGTTCACGTTTTGGCATTGATACTTATTAGGGTATCCACCTTTTTCTGTAGCTCTTGTACTTTTTTTCTAGGTCTGCAGCTCTGCGTTGTAGACTTGTAATATGCTTGTCTTTGTCATTGTCCTTCCTCCTCCTTTTCCTCCCCCTCTCCCCTTGCTCCTTCTGCCACTCTTCTTCCCCCTGCTCCACTTCCTCCTGTTCCCAAGCTCCTTCTCCTCCCTCCTCTTCCCTCTCCTCTTGTTCCTTCTCTACCACTGCTGCTTGTCTGACGACTCCACAGATTTTGTGTCTGTAGCAGCTCATTCTCCTGCAGCTTCAAATCAGGGTCAAATCACCCCTCCATTTCTGTCTCCGTTCAGTGGCTCTGTGAGATCCGAACAGCTGCCTCAACCAAGATTCTCAGGGTCCACCAGCTACCCAAGGAGCTAATCTTTGCCGTTCTAAACGACTCCGGGCTCAGGATGCACCTCCAGAGCAATTATACTGGAAGGATTGGACTTTAAATAAACTTATAAAGTCCCTTCTTAAAAACGGAAACGTGATCCCAGCAGGTAGCAATCGGGAATCCCTATTCATTCTCTACTGCAACTCCATCTCCCCTGAACCTGTCTTTCCTCCTAAAAAAAAATACTTCCGGTTCAGCTCTAACATTGGTACCTCCACAAGATCCTCCCGTCTTCAACCTTGCCACTGCTTCAGCTTTTGGTTCCTCCTCCCCATCTACAGCTAGGCATCATTCAATATCCCCGCAAATTCGACGCCATATAATTGAAGGCAAGGACATTAATCTCGTTTCCCTTTCAAGTCGAAAATAACCATCAAATATGGGGATATTGCCGTCAGGCAGTAGCAATTGGCTGAGCTTTTATAGCAAAGCTGCCGATAGGCCTCTGCGCGAGCTGCCACGTAAGCCCGCCCCCCTGGGAGCTTACTATCGCAGCGCAGAGACTCACGATCCTCTTTGTCTTCAGCATTGGTAGCGGTAGGTCATTAGAGCTCGTAGCTGTTGTACTCGATAAGCTTAAAAAGCTTGAGAAGCTGGTTTTTTGCCCCTTCTCTGGGTTTATTCAGTTACGCTTTGTTCTTTGTTAAGGATTATATAAATTGTTATATATTCATATATTTTTATATATTTCCTTCACGCTTTGCTTGGCATCGCGTTGTCTCGTGGTCTCCGTCTTTCCTATATTAATATTAATATTAATATATTTTTTGTTATTTAGTGTTGTGTTTTTGGGTTTGTAAATAAAAATTGTATATATTGTCTGTTATATATATATTTTGTAAACGACGCACGTTGCGTTGGCTTCGGCGTATCTGCAGCCCCGGTCTTGCCTTGGCTAGACCGCGTGTGTGGAGCCTGCACTGCTGTCTCCCACATACTGCTTCAGTGGTGTGTTAAAAAAAAAAAACAAAAAAAAAAAACAACCACCGCGTGGTAGGTGTACTGTGCCCACATATTTTTGTGTCCCAGTTGCTAATCACTACCATTAGTGCTGCTGCAGCGTAAAAAAAAAAAAAAAAATACATTCCCATTCACTACACAGAGGAAGACGACCACTAAGCCCAATCCCCAGCACCAGCAGGTAGGTAGTGCACAGCATCCAGGACACCGTACCAGCACTTAGCGTGTCCCCTCTGCGGGTCAGCTGACGCTTAGGCGTCTGTGCTAGCGGTCTCGCTTGGTACTCACGCTCCGGCGTGCTGCGCTTCGGCGCTTGGTGTCGGCGCTTGTCGCTTGGTGCAGCGCTTCGGCGCTTTGTGCAGCGCTTCAGCGCTTGGTGCTAGCGCATCTGCGCTTGGGGATTCGGTGCTCGGCGCTCGGTGCACGCACCTCGACGCTTCGGCGCATCGACGCTCGGTGCACGCACCTCGGCAACCGGCGTCGGCGCCGGCGCCTCGGCGCTTCGGTGCACGCACCTCGGCGCTCGGTGCACGCACCTCGGCCTTCGGCGCTTCGGCGCATCGGCGCTCGGTGCACGCACCTCGGCGCTTCGGCGCGTGGCGCCTCGGCGCTTCGGCGCGCGCGCCTCGGCGCTCGGTGCTCGGCGCTCGGTGCACGCACCTCGGCGCCGGCGCATCGGCGCTTCGGTGCACGCACCTCGGCGCTCGGCGCCGACGCCTCGGCGCTCGGTGCACGCACCTCGGCGCTTCGGCGCCGGCGCATCGGCGCTTCGGTGCACGCACCTCGGCGCTTCGGCGCGCGAGCGCCTCGGCGCTTCGGTGCCGCACCTCGGCGCTTCGGTGCACGCACCTCGGCGCTTCGGTGCTCGGCGTTCGGCGCCGCACCTCGGCGCTCGACGCTCGGCGATCGGCGCCGGTGCTTTCGGCGTTCGACGCACGCACCTTAGGTGCTTATCGCTCGGTGCTTTCGGCGCTCGGTGCTCGGCGCTCGGCACTCGGCGCTCGGTGCTCGGCGCACTTTCGGCGTTCGTTGAGCGGCGCTGACGGAGATGTCGGGCTTTCATCGGTGTGTGACCTGTCAGGCAAAGCTGCCTGCCAGCGATCCGCCGACGATGATTGTGTGGCGTGTCTGGGGCCAGAGCACGCCGCATCCGCGTTAGCGGATAGGGCTTTTGCCATCTTTGTGCTGGCTTCAAGCACGCACCCTCCGCCAAAGGCGAAGAAAGCAGTGGGTGGGCACTCTCCTTCCTCCGGATCGTCCCACACCATTTCTGCCCGCCCGTCGTCGACGGCGACGCCGCCAGGGCGGCTGCAGCTCTCCAGGAGCCCGTCCTCCCAGCTAACAGCTGGTCAGAGGTCCCCACAAGGCAGCTCGGGAGCGCAGCCCCTCCCCTCGTCGGGTACGCCCCGTCGGGAGTCTAGGTCGCACTCCAGATCGCCTCGACGTAGAGCGCGCTCTCGCTCCCCTCGTCGGGACAGGCGATACAGAGACAGGTCGGGGGTGGCGGAGCTAACCTCCAAAATGTCTCAATTTATGGAGGTTATGATGGGGCAGCAGTCCATTCTCATGTCCCTAGCAAATGTGGTGCCTCCAGTCCCAGAACAACCGACTGGGCCCATTGCTAGCCAGCCAGTGGCCCCTCCACAACCTGCACCGGTCGTCGCCCTTCCAGTGCAGTCTCAAGGGGAGTGGGATATCGATGCGGTGTCCAGAGACGCATCTGATATCCTAGAAGGGGACAGTATAGAGGCTGAGGTAGCCTCCCAGCACTCTGAGCAAGGCACCGAGCTCCACGTGCTGGATACCGATGACCCAACGTGGTCTGTGGTGGAGAGAGCAACCCGCCACTTGGGCGTCGAGTGGCCTATGGCGGAACTACCTCGGCGCTCCTTGTTTGAGTCGCCCTCAGCCCAGCCCCATCAGTCCAGGATGCTTCCGGCATTCCCAGACTTTATTAAGGAGGTGCAGTCCACCTGGGGGCTCCGGCCTCTGCCCCTGCGACTTCTCGTAAGGCCTCGGCCTTTAACATGCAGGGGCAAATGAAGCTGGGTTGGCGTCCTTCCCACCGGTGGGCGCTGCGTTCGCCGCGTTGGTGAAAGACGCCAACATTGTCAGGGCTGACGAAAGATCCTGCATGCCCTAATAAGCAGTGCAGGACCACTGAGGTACACCTCAAAAGGGTGCGCTGCGGCCACAGAGGCGGTCAAGCTCTCTAATGTGGCCAGCTTGCTGACGGTCTACCAAGCGGCACTGATTAGAGACTTACCTGAGTGCCCTTGGCGCCCTCAGAAGCGAGTTGGGGACCGTCAGTCAACTGCTGGTGAAGCTGGCCCAGCTCAGCGCGGGCTCAGGGCAGGAGCATCGCATCTCTGGTGGTGGCCAGAAGGCAGCTCTGGCTCTGCAGGCGAGAGTGCAGGAACTTGACAAGGCCCGTTGCTGGATGCCCCAATTACACGGGACACACCTTTGGTCCAGCGGTGGAGGAGATGCTGCAACGCTCCGCCAAAGCGCGGAGGCGTCGCAGCAAATGGCGAAAATGTGGCCAAAACCGCCGTTCCAGCGAAGCGGCCTCAGGAACATCAGTGGCGCAGGACACCGCCACAGCACCAGCCACGGCCAGGGGTACTAAGACCTCTCCCTCGAGCACAGCAGCGCGGTCCACCTCCATTTTCAAGACCGCAGCGGAGGGTGGCGCCCTCGAGGTGGTGGCAGGCCACGCCCTCGGGGCTCTGGCCATGCCCCTCGCGAGCGAGCCCAGCCTAAACAGCCCTGAGAACACCAGGCAGCTGTTAACCCGCCCCTACACTGTCTCCCAGCTCCAGTTCTGGCAACAATGCACCAACGACATCTGGGTGCACAAAACTATATCCACCGGGTACACCCTTCAGTTCCAGTTAAAACCTCCCCCTTCCGGGGAGTGGTTGTAACTGCAGTGAAGGACTCGGTTCAGTCCTCAGCTCTGAATGTGGAAATACAGGCATTGCTCAGCAAGCGTGCCATTCAACAAGTAGACCCTGCTCTGATCGACCAGGGGTTCTATTCCAAATACTTCCTGGTGCCCAAGAAGGACGGCGGGCTCCGTCCTATTTTAGATCTGCGAGTACTGAACAAATACCTGCGGGTGTTATCGTTCAGGATGCTTACGCACAGGCACATCATTCAGTCAGTCCGGCACGGCGACTGGTTCACCACCGTGGACCTGACAGATGCGTACTTTCACGTTCCCATCTGCCCGGGTCACAGGAAGTATCTGCGTTTCGCATTTCAGAGCAGGGTATACGAGTTTTGTGTCCTTCCATTCGGCCTGTCACTAGCTCCTCGAACCTTTTCGAAATGTATGGATGCCATTCTAGCTCCCTTGCGGGCTCAAGGTGTCCGGCTGCTGAATTATCTGGACGACTGGCTCGTCTGCGCGCAGTCCAAGGAGCAGGTGGCACAGCACACAGTGATGGTTACAGACCATCTTCAGCGGCTAGGTCTGAAGATCAATTCAGAAAAGAGCCGCCTAGTGCCGAGCCAACAGACCGAATTCTTGGGTCTGCATCTGGACTCAGTGTCCATGGAAGCGACCCTGTCGACACAAAGAGTTGCCTCATTAGGCGGTGTCTCTCCCTATTCAGGTTGAGACAGACAGTCAGCATGGAGCTGTGTCAGCGCATGCTGGGGTTGATGGCTGCCGCCTCACAAGCCCTTCCTTTGGGCTTACTACACCAGAGACCTCTGCAGGCCTGGTTCAATGCCTTCGCGTTGCATCCGCGGAGAGACAAACACCGCAGGCTAAGGGTATCCCGAGCCTGCTGGGAAGCGCCACGCTGGTGGAAAGTTCAAGCAAACCTCCGCCAAGGCGCGCGCTTGGGTCCCATTTTCAGGAGGCAGGTCATCACGACCGGCGCTTCCAACCACGGTTGGGGAGCAGTCTGGAGCGGGACAGGGACCCGTGGAGTGTGGTCAGGACCCTGGAGGTCAGCCCACATCAATGCTCTGGAGCTCAGAGCGGTGGACCTCGCCCTCCGGCACTTCTTGCCAGTGCTTCTAGGCAAGCATGTGTTAGTGCGGTCAGACAACACCACAGTTGTGGCGTACATCAACCGCCAGGGAGGCTTGCGGTCCCCGGTCTTCACCGGATGGTAGCACGGATGTTGCTATGGGCACAACCGCGTTTAACCTCTCTGCGTGCGGTTCATCTACCGGGCAGAGTCAACTACGCAGCGGATCTCCTATCCAGAGGAGGCCCTCTTGCTGGCGAATGGCGTCTCCACCCTCAAGTGGTAGGCGCATCTGGGAATGGTTCGGCACAGCCCAGGTGGATCTCTTTGCTTCGAAGAGACCACGCACTGCCCCTATGGTTCTCAGTGAAGGATCTCCACAGCCCCTAGGAGTCGATGCACTGGCTCACGAATGGCCGCCAGGGCTCCTATATCGCGTTTCCACCGATTCCGATGCTCCCGCCTTCTTAGAGAAGGTCAGGGTAGAAACAGCGACAGTGATCCTGATCGCTCCTCGGTGGCCTCGGAGGATATGGTTTCGAGCCTGGTGCAGTTGTTGCACGGTCGGCCGAGGGAGCTCCCTCTGCGGCGGACCTGTTGTCCCAAGCCCAAGGAGGGCTATGGCACCCGAGCCCCAAGCTCATGCAGCTATGGGCTTGGCCCTGAGCAGGGCGCCTGTCAGCCTTAGGGCTCTCAGCGGCGGTTATTTCGACCATTCAGAGTGCTAGAGCACCCTCTACTAGGTCGCAGTATACGTATAAGTGGCAGTTGTTTCAGAGTTGGTGTCTGGCGGAAGGCCATGACCCAATATCCTGCCCTATGGCAGTGATCTTACAGTTTCTACAGAAACTGTTAGATGAGGGGAAATCTCCCTCTACACTTAAAGTGTACTTAGCCGCCATATCGGCTTGCCGTATGCGTATTGACGGTTTGTCACCAGGTTGCCATTTTCTGGCATCGCAGTTCCTAAAGGGCGCAAGGCGTTTGCGGCCTCCAAGGACGACCAGTCTACCGTCATGGAGCCTTGATGTGGTGCTGGAAGCCCTTACCAAGGCACCGTTCGAGCCTCTCCACAGCGTGGACATGAAGCTTCGTGTCTATAAAAACTGCGTTTTTGCTGTCAGTGGTTTCAGCAAAGCAGCGTGAGCGAGTTACACGCACTGTCAGTGCATTCTTCATGTACTTTCGTTTTGCAGGAGACGGTTCTAAGGTCTCCATGCGCCCAAACCCGCCTTTTACCCAAGGTCATATCCCGTTCCATATGAACCAACCAGTCGAGTTGATGGCGTTCCATCCTCCTCCTTTTCTTCCCCAGAGGAAGAACGATTACACAGGCTCTGCCCCGTGCGGGCATTGAGATGTTATATTGACCGTACAGCGGCTGTGAGGCAAACTGAACAGTTGTTCATATGCCATGGTTCTAGGACTTTGGGTCAGCCGTTGTCTAAACAACGCCTTTCCCACTGGATAGTGGATGCTTTTAAATTAGCTTATGAATCTGCAGGCCTTCCGCCACCAGGGCAGTTGAAGGCGCATTCCACTAGGGGTATGGCGACATCCTGGGCCCTCTTTAGAGGGGTGCCGGTGTCTGACATTTGCGCTGCAGCCAGTTGGGCTACACCGCATACTTTTATGAGGTTTTACGGTTAAGCGTACTGGATTCCTCTGCTCCACTGTTCGAACATCTGTATTACACTCTATGATCCCTCAAGATGCGGACGTATAGAGTGGTTGTCAGCATGGTGTTGACTATTCCACCTTAGGACAGGTGTCATTGCGAGCATAGGCGCTGCGGCGCAGCTCGCATATCGTAGATGTATTCCCTACACAGTTGCGTTATGGCGTAAGTCTGTCCTACTGCCGAGAATCCTCCCTCGCGACAGCTTGGGTACACTGTCCCCATATTTGATGGTTATTTTCGACTTGAAAGGAGCGATAGGTTGCGGATGCAACCCGGTTCCCTGAAGAGAAAATAACCATCAACTGCGTGGTCGCTCCAGAGGTCTTCACGGCCTGAAGAGCAAAAGAGGACGTGAGTCTCTGCGCGCTGCATATAGTAAGCTCCCAGGGGGGCGGGCTTACGTGGCAGCTCGCGCAGAGGCCTATCGGCAGCTTTGCTATAAAAGCTCAGCCAATTGCTACTGCCTGACGGCAATATCCCCATATTTGATGGTTATTTTCTCTTTCAGGGAACCGGGGTTGCATCCGCAACCTATCGTTCTTTACTTATGGCGACATCAGAATTCCTAGATCACAGAGTAGTGGATTGCGGAGATCTGTCAGTAACACTCAAATTCAGAGACCCCAGACTACTCAAAAATCTAACATTGGGTGAATTCGTCCTTGCTTTCTCCATATTTAGAGATGTACTATGCTCTGTGTATCCTAACCGCAGAGCTGAACTAGACTCCTACGAATACTACATAGTGGAATTGTCTGTCAGATACAGAGGGACTATGTTCTTCGAGTATCATAAAGCATTCTCGGCAAAAGCAGCAGCAACATTGGCATCTGATAATCATATAATCAATTGGACTCAACCTGATCCAGATTTATTTAACAGGATTTTCGGTGGTCTCAGAGCTAACGCATGTGGGGTCTGCGCTTCCACAGGTCATTCAACATCTCTCTGCCCTAAGGCTTATAGCATCAACTTCTAATTATCGCCTCTAATTATTCAAACAGATCCTCCTTTCCCAATCCAATAAATTCCTCAGCGCTTCCCAATCAATCCACAAGACAAGACAAATACGGGCGCAAAATCAGATTCTCAGGAGGAAGACACATTTGCAATAACTTCAACACCGGTTTCTGTTCAAACAGGCAGTGTAATTTCATCAGATTCTCAGGAGGAAGACACATTTGCAATAACTTCAACACCGGTTTCTGTTCAAACAGGCAGTGTAATTTCATCAGATTCTCAGGAGGAAGACACATTTGCAATAACTTCAACACCGGTTTCTGTTCAAACAGGCAATGTAATTTCATCAGATTCGCAGGAGGAAGACACATTTGCAATAACTTCAACACCGGTTTCTGTTCAAACAGGCAGTGTAATTTCATTCACATGTGCAGCACTTGCGGAGATGCTCACGCCAACTCAATCTGTCCTTTAAATCGCAAGTGACTTTCTCCAATGCTCGTGCTCACCACTCCCATAAACATTCCGGCTTTATATAACAAATTAAAAAATCATCCTGACATCATTTTTACCAATTACTTAATTGACGGATTAAAAAAAGGGTTTTCAACCGGTCTCACTGAAATTCCTTTATCCTCATTTCAAAGTAAAAATCTTCATTCTGCTAATCAAGATCCAGAGTCAGTTCAATTCCTCATCGAAAAATAAATGAAAAAAGGATTTATAGTCGGCCCTTTTGTAGCTCCTCCTTTTCCAGTTTATACAATTAATCCTATTGGCATAGCAACTGGGAAAATGTCCGGGAAAAAGCGTCTTATTGATTTATCAGCGCCGCGGGGTTCAAGCATCAGCAGTATCAACTCGCTTATTCCCCATATCAATTTTCTCTTCATTACATTACTATTTCAGACGCGATTCACTCAATTAAATTAGCAGGTCGTGGTTCCTTTCTAGCAAAAGCAGATGTATCTGATGAATTTAAAGTAATGCCAATCCATCCTTCTCTCCGCCACCCGTTTGGTTTATGCTGGGAAGGAAAGTTTTACTTCGCCACTCAATTAACTTTCAGCTGCCACAGCAGCCCGAAGATATTCGACACTCTGTCAGAAGCATTATGCTGGATACTTCTCGATGCCTACCATGTTCCATTTCTGCTCCACCTGCTTGATGATTTTTTGTTGATCTCCCCTCCTTCAGATCCGCCAGCAGAAGCAATTACTAATCTTAAAGTTTGTTTTTAGAAGTCGGCATTCCGCTCTCAGAGGAAAAAAACAATCGCCCCCTGCATTCTCTGGAATTTATTGGAATCATGCTAGACACGGAAAAATTTGAAGCCAGCCTCTCTGAGTCCTAACTCAATCACATTCGATTTCTTATTCAGAACTTTCAGATTAGTAAAACAATTAGAAAACGCACACTGCTTTCTTTGCTGGATCACTTCAACTTTGCAATTCGCATTATTCCCCAAGGGAGAACATTTATATCTCGTTTACTTGCTCTTGCATCAACAGCAAAAAACTTGGATTCCTACATAAATATTTCATCAGAAGCTAGGAAAGATATTAAAATGTGGTCTGCTCTTATTCAGCACTGGAATGGCTTGTCCATGTTTTATGACGACTTCATCTCAGCACCGCACGACATGGCTTTGTTTACAGACGCATCATCTCTTGGATTCGGAGGGCTTTTTAAAAATGAATGGTTTTCCAGTATATGGCCCCAGGAAATTGAAAATCTATCTCCTCAGCTAAAATCTACAGCTCTTCTTGAGATTTACCCAATAGTAGCAGCAGCCCAGCTATGGGGTCATATCTGGTCTAAGAAATCGATCTTATTTTATTGCGATAATTTAGCTACAGTTCATATTATAAATAAAGGACGTTGCAGTTCCCCTCTTATCATGCAATTACTGCAGCGGCTAGTATGGATTTCAGTATCCAACAATTTTCTAATACAAGCGCGCCATCTACCGGGCATATTTAATAATGCAGCTGATACTCTCTCTCGTTTACAGATATCCAAATTCCACAGCTTGATTCCTACAGCTCTGCCATCCCCAGCAGCAACTCCTCAGTTCAACCAGCTCATTTTCAACTGAATTCAACCATCAACAAGCTACTTCATTCAGCTCAAGATTACATGGCTTCAGCACCTGCCCCTTCTACCAGATCTTCTTGCTCTACAGGTTGGGCTTGTTATGTAACCTTCTGCTCTCAAAACAGGATCAATCCTACTTCTTTCAATCAGAATTGGATCATGGCTTTTATAGTTCATGCAAAGGATTTTCTGCATCTGGCACCAGTTACAATTAAATCATGTCAGGAATTCAACACCAGTTTCGCTTGATGTCTATTTCTTCTCCAACCATACTATCAATTCCAGCCATTCGACTCCTCCTTAGAGGAATTTTCAAGAGCTCTCCGGCTGCATCTTCCACTTGCCTGCCTATCTCTGTTGACATTCTTGGCAACATGATTTCAATTCTCAAGTCTGTCTGTTTTTCTCCAATCGATGACCTAACAATGGAAGTATTATGTCTTTTTGCATTTTTTGTTTTTTTGAGATGCTCTGAATATACAGTCCCGTCTATTTCCAGTTTTCCTTCTCTTAGGATTCGCTGCAGTGACCTTACTCATATTCCAGATTCTCATTTTATTCTCTTTCTACGCATTTCAAAAACTGATCAGCTTCGACAAGGTCAATGTATTCAACTATCAAAAATTGACTCTCCTCTATGCCCATATACTTCTATGCTGAAGTACATTTCAGAATGTAAACCCAAATCTCCTTCTGACCCCTTGTTCGTCAATGCAAGCGGTTCTGTCGTTTCAAGGCATTGGTTTTCTTCTCAGCTCTCCACTTTGGTTTCCAGAGAAGGACTTCCCCCTCAATTCTACACTCCTCATTCATTCAGAATCTGGGCAGCCACTTCAGCAGCAGGAGCAAAGATTAATGAGTATTTAATAAAAAATATGGGACGCTGGACTTCAGCAGTCGAAGCTTACATTTGTTCTTCACCAGCCGAAATAGCATCTGCCCATCAGTCCATTGCTAGTATGTCCGGAGTGGGGACGACCTTTTTGCCTGGGCCACCGAAGGTTTCCTGCTTTAAATAAAATTTAATAAAATATAAATAAATTAAAATAAAGGGTTTTTTTCCTTCCCACTGTGCAGAGGGTCGTCTCACAGTCAGTAGGATACATGATTTCCATTACATGAGAGTAGATGTTAAAACTTCATGCTGATTTGAACTTGGCTCTCGCCAAGATAAGCACCAACTAAGACGTAGCTTCACAATAAACTAATGTGATCCATATGTGTCTCCATCCATTTGCGCTTCCTTCCATATGATGATGTAGATATCCTTCTGTCTGGTGTTGATGGCTGAAGTGTAATGCTGGCTCCAGGGATCAGCTTATTTTGCCTCCCTAGCGCATCAGCACACACAACGGCTGCGATGCTGGCTCGGGGATCAACCATAGTGCGGTCTCCCCAGCGCATCAGCATGACAACCGCCTGGATTGAGCTAAGTAGGGTACATCTCTGGGGTCTTCAAGTGGGCACCTTCCATCCTCGGTGTTTCGTCGACTAGCCCACGACACCTCAAGAGGGCTCGACGGTGATTCTGGCGTCCCAGCATCACCCCTCCGTCCCCCACTCAACTCAGCCCAGCTTACTTACCTGTATATCAGCCTTTCTTTCTTTCTATTGTGCTTGAGATCCCCAGCCAGAATCTTTCCGTCTCAACCA
The DNA here is from genome assembly GCA_030684275.1 of Acipenser oxyrinchus oxyrinchus. Lineage (NCBI taxonomy): Eukaryota > Metazoa > Chordata > Actinopteri > Acipenseriformes > Acipenseridae > Acipenser > Acipenser oxyrinchus. Next base: position 10,919,919 of record CM060273.1, on the reverse strand, counting down.
CAGCCAGTTGCTGCTCCTCTCTGCTGCTTCAGATAAGTTCTTCACTGTGCGACGCAACTCTTGGCCATTGAATCCGACATCTCTGAGAAACCGGGTTGTAGAGTGTGCCACAAATCCTCGACATCCCACTTCCACTGGGTAAACCCAGACTCTCCATCCTCGCTGTTCCGCTTCAGTGGCTAGTTGAGCATACCGCAGTTTCTTCCTCTCATACGCCTCATCTACAGCATCCTCCCATGGCACTGTTAACTCCACCAGGTGAACAAGGCGTGCTGATCCAGACCACAAGACAATATCTGGTAGAAGGTTACAGTTTCTAACCCCTGTGTCACGTTAAGTGTTTCTTTCTTTTTGTGTTAAATGTTTTCTCTCTTCTTTTCTATATGCATTGGTGGTTCTCTCTTTCTTCCCATAAACGTCTTCAGCAGGGAGCCGGGGGTCCATCTTTTGGGAGGTTAGTGATTCCACTTTCTCCAACCCTTTGTTAAGCATTGCTTCATTTACCTCATAGAGGAGGGTTCTCCGTGAGTCAGAGGGGACCCCCGGCCAAACCCCTCCTTTAGCATGCATGATTCCTTGTCTTTTCTCTTTCAGGTATTGATGCCTCTATTTATGTGAGGGCCCCAAGCGGCAGAACCCCTCTTGTTTGAGGTGACCCCTCTCCTGCTTATCGGGTCTCCTCAGCGACTGAACCCCCTTTCTATTATGTTGGGCCATTGAAGAGCCGGAACCTTCTTTCATGTTACTAATCAGTGTTTTTCTTTCTGGTTTGCGAGCTTCTTCGTTTGTTGGGTCATCTCAGAGACGGTGACCCCCCCTCCTGTTTGTGGGGCTTCCTCAGTGACGGAGCCCCTCTTTATATGCGTAAGGCCTTTCTTTATATGTTATACGTTACTAACTTCATGTCTTAAATCATCACAGCAGATGGTCTGGTTCCACCCCGTGAACTGCAGACTATATATATATATATATAATCTTTGGTTTTTGCAGCACTGCACTTCATAATCTATCTACACAACAGAACATTCAATTATGTATTTTGTTCAGCCTGATATTTCAGTTATTTTACTTGTTAATTAGTTATTTAATAGTGAAGTTACACCATTTAAAGAAGACAAGTTTAAAAGTAAAGTCATTTAATTCCTCATTGCCTCTCTTGTTCATCAGACTTACCTAACAGAAGTGTACAGAGCAGTGAAGTGATGAGCGCCATTCTCACCCATGACAATACCAGAGGATCTGTGACAGTGAATCAGTGACATTGTGTTTTAGGCTTTCAAATGCAGATTCCAAATGTCCCTTGTTACCCAAGGGCTTCAATCGCTGACAGATTTCAGAGGTGCTGAAAGTTTACGGGCAGATCAGAGAACCATATATTATTGTATCGTTATTATTGTAAGCATTGTAAGTAATTAACTATTTATTATTTTGCTACACTCTGAAAGTAACTAATAGAAGTGTAATGATCAGGAAGGAGATGGTAGTTAGGATTTGATTATGTGGAGTAAAAGAAACTCACTATTGATCCTACCTTGAAGTATAAATCTGAAATTGATAACATCATTGAAATGGGTTTAAATAATAAATGGATTACGAAGGAAGTTGAACAGTTTCTTATACAAGATTATCCAAAAAAGATCGGTATTTTATACACTGCCTAAAATCCACAAAACTGATTAATCCTCCTGGCCGCCCTATAACTTCAGGCATGGGCTCATTATTACAACCGATTTCACAATTGCTATGGGAAGCAATTTATCTCCCTCGTATGTTAATTTGTTTATGGGTAGTCTGGAAGAATTTAATATTTATACTAATGTATTATTTCAGCAGATTGTTGTACTGTGGGTAAGATTCATTGATGACATTTTCCTTTTGTGGAAAGGGACGGAAACTGTATTGCTTGACTTTTTGAAAGGGTTGAATGATATATATATATATATATATATATATATATATATATATATATATATATATATATATATATATATATATATATATATATATATATATATATATATATAATCTCCAACTATTACATTTACAGCTACTAAAAGTAATCACCAGGTTCCATTCTTGGATGTTCAAGTTGGTTTAGTTGAAGGAAAAGTTACAACAAATCTGTTTCACAAACCAACGGATCAAAACGGCATATTGCGAGCAGAGTTTCCACCCCCAGCCCCAAAAAAGAATTTGTCTTATTCACAATCTGTTAGAATTAAAAGGGTTTGTCTTATTCACAATCTGTTAGAATTAAAAGGGTTTGTCTTATTCACAATCTGTTAGAATTAAAATGGTTTGTCTTCTTCACAATCTGTTAGAATTAAAAGGGTTTGTCTTACTCACAATCTGTTAGAATTAAAAGGGTTTGTCTTATTCACAATCTGTTAGAATTAAAATGGTTTATCTTCTTCACAATTTGTTAGAATTAAAAGGGTTTGTCTTACTCACAATCTGTTAGAATTAAAAGGGTTTGTCTTATTCACAATCTGTTAGAATTAAAAACAAAACTGTGTCTGACCCAACAGTGTGAAAAACAAATGAAAATAATGTTTGATCATTTTTGTGATCGAGGCTGTAATAGAAATGAAGTAAAACAGATTATGAAAAAAGCATTAGTGTTGCATAGAGAGGATTTATTTAGAAAGGTAACGAAAGAGAAAAAAACTAAGCGCACCCACATAAAAAAGGTTCTTAAATGGTTCTTTGGATGTTGTCAAGGTTCTTTGAAGAACCGTTTGTGTGTGAAGAACCTTATACTTATCCGATGGTTCTTTAGCAAACTAAAATACAGAAAAGGGTTCTTGATAATGTTGCAAAAAGAATACTCCCACAACCAACTTGCATTTTCTTCTAATGACTGCAGCGACTGAGGAGAGAGAGAGTTCAGAGATCGGGGGCGTTTTTTTTTTTTTTTTTTAACAACAATTCAGTTTCTTTATTTTTTTGTTAATTGTGTAATTTTTTCATGTTTTTTATTTTTTTCAATCTCTTTTTTCACGTTTATTTACACTGAAATCATTGTAGGTGTACTGTGTGTACTCTGAAATAAAGTAATGCTTGAATGCTTCTCAAGTCATCTTTAATGTTATTTTAATAATTAAATAGTAAGTTACCTTGGGTAAAGGCACCAGCTAATTATTCATTATTATTGTTTTCATTATTATATAGTATTGTTATATTATTGTTGTTGTAAATAAATAAATAATTAAAATCTAGGCAAATAGGGGTATTAGTTCACTGAGGAAATCAGTTCGAATTTTTAAATTTAAAAAAAACAAAACAAGTCCACCTTTGGTGCTCGCGTGCCCTCCGCAGACACTGCTCGAGACAGGCATTTTCTTGACACAGAAGACCTTTGAAGGACGTACAGTGAGGTGGGTAAAAAAGATCTCTAATAGCCTATAACCCTGATTGCCTTAAAACTTTAATAAAGGTAATGTTATATTGAACAACTGTGGAACATTCATGAGTAAAAAAAAAAAGTTATTTTGATTTTAATTATGTAAGTCATTAAAATATTTTAAGGTAGTAAGTTTCATCAAAAAAACTGACTATCAGTTGAATGAGGCAAAATTATAGTATATGCGCAGCTCAAAAAGCTCATAAAGTCTCAAATCTATTTGTTTGTAGATGCTTTTACTTACTCAACGAAACCCAACGTCTAGAAAAAAATACAGTGCATAGTTTATCAATCCAGAGGGATAACATAAAGTTAAACCAAAAAAGTTAATTAGTCTGTGTTTGAGGTAATTAAAATTGTAATTAATATTAACTCTTAATTTCTCAGGAAATTCTTGACTTCTGGTCAAAGTTCAATCCAAGCGGGCAAAATACTAGGCTTTTTAGTCGAGATAAATACAGTAATTTGTGCTGTAAATGAAATTTTAAATGTACCTTTAACTGACTTTGCGCGAGAAATGTCGGTCTCGCTTTAAATTTTGCCGCCACTGTTTGTTTACCGGACCGCGTCATAATCCGACGTGTCAGGCAGGGAGGTTTATTCAAATTAGCTCAGTGCTGCAACGGATTATGGGCGTCGTAGTTAAATTGCAAGTACGAACTACAGTACAAAGTAGTGATTACAAATAATTTAGTTTAGTAGTGATGTCAAAAATCCTGTAATATAACATTAAGAAAAGTTATATAAACGGCCTATCCCCAGACTGAAAATAAAGCAAGTTATATATTCGCCTAAATAGAAATCGGTTAAAGCCATCAATCCTGGTTTATCAGCCACTTTTAAACGTGTCTTGTACAGAGCTACGAGTCGACTAGGCCCCAAATAAAAATAAAGTATTCTGTGTCAATGTGAACCCAATCCGAGACGTTTCTAATATGTTTTAGCGATTTGACCCGACAGAAATATATTACTATTAGTATTATATAGCAGACATTTAGCACAAAAAAAAGTTTTATCAGGTTCCACAAGTTCAATACAGATCTGTTTAACTGACCTGCCATCAGAGACCTCCCTTCACACGTAATCTGTATTATAAACTGCCCCCTTCCGGAAGGAGGCATAAATGATCACAACATAAATCAGTAAATAATTTTGTATTTCTATTACTCTTGTTCATATTTAATAAAAGACCAAGTATCACGATTAATGCAATTAGTATGGTTAAGGAAAAACTAATAATTCTATAAATCCTGTTTTATATTACAAGTACAATTAGCCTAATAAAGTTCTGTATTAATATAATAATAATGTATCAATTATAATAATAAACTATAATAATAAAAATAAAAATGTCTTATTATTTTAATTAAAAAAACTTTATTTACATAACTTGACAAATGTATCTTTATATTTTACACAGATTTATAGCAATGTCAGCAGATTCTTGGATGGTGGAAGAAGTTTGTGAATGGCTGGAGGAAAAAGGCCTGAGAGAATTTAAAGACACGTTTGTAGGTGATGTGTAGTCAATGGCATCAAACCTTTATCAGTGTCCAAAGTGTTTGGTCCAAAAATTTTCATTCTTCAAACTTCTAAAACATCTTCAGCTATATCATGAAAGTGAACATAATTTTTCTGTAAACTGTGGCATTGATGGATGCCCCCGACAGTATAAAAGAATCAGGTCACTTCAAAATCACGTTCGAAAACACCATCGCCTGCTTCACATCTGCACTGATCATGTTCACCTACTGGAAACACCCCAAAATTATGAAAGCTTGGATTTGCATGAGGAGAGTAATGATTATACTCAAACAATATCCAGGTCAACTTTTCAAGAGACTGTTGTAGGTCTGACAGATTCTTTCAAACAACACCTTGCATTGTTTTCATTGAAACTGCAGGAAAAACATGTTGTACCAAGAGTAGTCCAATCCACTGTTATTGATGATGTAAAAGATTTGTTCAATTACTTTCTTGGCCAATATAATGTGCCGCTGAAAAAATGTCTAGAAGAGCACTCTGTCAACATCGAAACTGATCCTCAGCTGAAGTACTTGACAGAATCTGATTTACTGGAACAGTGCTTTAGCAATGTGGTAAATGAGTATCAGCTGGAAAAATACTGTGTAGAAGAACTTTCACTGGTTGAGCTGTGGAATATATTTTGGGTTATGATACAACAGGAAACAAGGAAAGCTTTCAATACATTCTGCTGATAGATGTGCTTAAATTAATTCTGACCCACAGAGATATATGGCAGCAGATAGAAGAAAGGGATGAAAGTAGTGAAGAAGCTATTACAGACTTTTGTGATGGTAGCATATATAAAAGCCATGAGTTTTTCACCAGTGCTGAAACATTGTTGAGAATTCACCTCTATAATGATGAATTTGAAGTTATAAATCCTTTGGGGTCAAACAAACTTATACACAAAGTGTCAGGATTATACTTTGTTCTTGGAAACCTTCTCCCTAAGTACAGATCAAAGTTGAAAAATATTCACACAGTCATCCTTGTACGCAACCAGTTGTTAAAAAAATATGGTTACGAATCAATTGTAGAGCCCCTTGATATTTTGAGACTTCAAGTTGAGGGAGTTGAAATCGAAATCAATGGACAACTGCATAATATAAAGGGCACTCTTGTGACCGTATCTGCTGACAACCTAACAGCACATGCACTAGCAGGATTTTCTGGGTCCTTCAGTAATGGAAGAGTCTGTCGCTATTGCTTGTGCCACTACAAAGACATAGCAGAAAAAAATTGTGAAGAAGACTGTGTTATCCGTTCATCTTCTGTACAGTTATCACTTGCAGTGTGTTGAAAATGATCCAAGCAGTAGGTCTGTCTATGGTGTCAATGGACCTTGTGCGTTTAGCAAGCTGCCATACTTTGACGTTACCAAGGCATTTCCTCCAGATGTAATGCATGATTTTTTGGAGGGTGTAATTCCACAAGTTTTGAAGCTACTGATAAAACAGCTACACAGAGAGGGAATTGTTACGATATCAGAGTTAAACCGTGATCTCAAAAGTCTAAAATATGGTCAGAATGATTTCTGAAAGACTGTCAATTGAGGGGAATCTTTCTGGAAAGGCCATAGAAAAGTGGACATTGTTTAGAATCCTCCCAATTCTAGTCGGGAGTAAAGTTCCTGAAGACAACGACCATTGGAGATTATATTTAAAGCTTCCAGAAATAGGTGATATCCTCCTTGCACCCACCTTAAATCGCCATTGGATCAGCCATTTGGAATGTCTGACTGAAAATTTTCTCTCAGACTTCAAACAATTGTTCCCAGATCATTTTACTCCCAAGATACACTTTCTTGTGCATTATGCACACCTCATTCAAGAATATGGAGCTCCGAGATCTTACTGGTGCATGAGATTTGAAGCTAAACACCAATACTTTAAAAAAGTGGCACATTTGATGAACAATTTTAAGAATGTTTGTTATTCTTTTGCCAAGCGAAACCAAATGAGACAGTGTTGGGAATGGCAATCAGAGAGTGCTTTTGGAAATGATAGTGTTCCACAATCAACATCTGAAGTATGTATTCAGAAAATCCCAAAAGAATTAAAGACCTTTTTTGAGGGCTGCCTGGAGGTTGCAGAAAGCACATTGCCAGATTCAGAAACTGTCTGGAAGACAAAGGAGGTTGTAATGGACACTGTTAAATATGCTGTTGGTGACTTCTTCATAGTTGATTCAGTACATGGAGAAGAAATTCTGCAGTTTGTGAAAATCTTATACATTACAAAAATGCAGTTATGATTATATGCCTATTTTCCTGGTAAAGTGCAATTCACATGCATTTTACATTATTGAGATTATAGATAGGACATGGATCTTTAAATTCTGCACTGAAACCTATATGTGGTCATCTAACCAGTTAAAATGTTGAACTTAGTACCACCCCTCTATACCTTGTCATTCAGCCAGTTAGGATGCTGCAGAGTATCAAAGTCCCTGTACTCAAGTACTTCCCCATACACATGGTATCTGACCTGTTGGTCCCTTTGAACAACTACATGCTGGTGATCGTTCAGGAGTCTATCTGCTTCTGTAAATAACAATAAGATTTTCAACAATCTTAATTTCAAATATTCCCTTCAAAACAATCTAATCCTCATTTTATTCCTAAAGGTATACTTTACTATGTCAGCAGTTTGATTTTAAATAAACCATTAACTGTTCTATCCATTTCACAGAACATGAGTGTATAGAATAACAAACCAGAGACATCCTTTGTGGAGTTGCTCAATTGACCACATTTCTTCCCTACAGCTGATTCATCTGATGAGTGGCCTGAAATACAGCAAGGTCACATTTGCAGGTTTAATGTATCAAGTTAATTTCTTAATAACATATTACAATGAATGATGAAATAATAGTGCAGTTATCTAAACATACATTTCTTTTTGGCTTCTGCTATCCTCCTTTTTTTGCCTGCTTTTGGTTTTTCCTTTCTGGAGCGTTTGGGGAGTGCACAAAGTTGCTGTTTTGACACATCATCTTGATTGCTGTCGAGGGGCAAACTGTTGTCTTTGGGAATGAAATCCTTAAATTTCTTAGAGAGATCATCTACAACTGTGGCTGCATTCCTTAAAGCATCTACATTCACACAGAGGTAGGGTGCATCCTGAAGAATCTTAAGTTTCTCTCTCAGAAAACTTTGTGCGGATGCTAGGCCAGCACTGACTGGCTCACTTAGAGTGTTTGAGCAGTGAACAGTCCGCTCTTCCTCAGACACAGACACTTCGTCACTGCCCTCATCCGTTGTGTCTTCATGGACAATCTGACATTTCTGAAGAGCTTGACTAGACAAGAAATCTATGTCTTAAGGTGAAAGCTCTTCAAGTTGTTCATTGCTTCTACACCATTGTTTGTGGTGACTGACACATTGAATCCCTCTGGTGCATATGCTCTACACCACCTCTGAAAGTAACAGAGTTGGTTACTTATTTGAAAAAGCAGGAGTTGGTTAGAAACAAAGTCCAAAAATACTTTTATGAAAAAGGAACATTGTTATAAAGCATAGTTATAAATATGAATTACTTAATTAGGAAATAAAAAAACAAATGTCTAATAGCTTACGACCATGTGTTGCCATATGACATAATCAACTGCTAAATTGTTAATTTCAATATGCCATTATAATTGATGTACTTCTAAAAAAATAAAATCTAAAAATAAATGTTAAAACATGGTTTACCAAGCAATGACGTGTAACAATGATGTCTAAGATTCAAAGAACATCACATTATCACATGACCACATGATAAATACAGGTTATGAAGTCATGTGCTCTACATTATGTATCTTACCTCCTTTATGCCAAGCCATCTGCTTTCTACATAGTTCCTAACTCTTGCATTAGATTTGTACAGAATACAATCCCTCAAACTCTGAACCTCCTTAGCACAAGCTTCTTCACTGTAAGCAGACACAATCTCATGGAGGTGACCAAGCAGTTCTTCAGATTCTGTGCACTTTCTCAAGAAAAAAATGTGCACTGGGGTCTGCCAACTTCCATGCTGTTACCTTTTTTTCTAAATTATGCTGGTCCAGGCCAGAATATTTACCGGCCACTCGCGCCAAATGAACGTGGTTCTGAATGATGGAAAGTAAGACTGGTCATGTGAATGGGGTTGAAAACTGTCAGGACCGCAAAGCTGAGTTAGCACAAATTGTTTCAGCACTCGCTTGAGAAAGGGGACTGATGTAATTCCTAGGGAGACATACTCATATATTTTGTCACGCACTTCAGGATGAATATACCTTGAAAAACCACTTTCCAGGGATATGTGGTGGGTTTGGTGTGCGTCAGCCAAAGGTAGTTTAATGTGGAGTATTTGGGGTCTCTTTTTTTTCAAAGATTCCGCTACAGGATCAAGAGCCACTTGTTTCTTGGCTTTTGAAGCCCCTTCCTCTACACAGAATGTGTCATATCTGTAACAGAAGTGGTAATTTGTATTCATAATTCTACCCTTAACTCACTACCCCTACTACAAAAGTACGACTTGCCACTTTTGCACCACACTACCTCCATTCACATGTTAAGCCGTCCCAGCACACACACACACACACACACACACACACACACACACATATCATGTTTCTGTTGCTTTCTATTAAAATTACTGAATTTTAAGTTATTTCCTTCTAATGACAGAAAATTTAACAAATATATTCTTTCCATTTGAAATATAAACATACATGCTATAACCGATTGTATTAACTTTGTAATATAGCGGATAGAAAGCTTTGCAGGACAGTCTACCTTCTTGGTTTTCTGAATGTGGAATCTTCTCTTGACTGTGTAGTCATATTCACCATCTTCACAAGGCTGAAGCAGTTCATGCACAAAGAGACATAGAACATTTGTCCTTATTTTGAATAAATGTAATAAGTAATTTTGCAGATATGTACGAACTTGTAATTTAAATGTAAATGTTTTTTAAATATCTATATGGACATTTTAGATGTATATATGTGTGTAATGGCATTCTTAAATTAAAGTGGTGTACCTCAGTTCCAATAAAGACTTTTGTTTTGAAATTATGAATGATCACAAAATGTATAATCTAGTTCTGTGATCCTCACTCCTGGTCCTGAAGAGCCACAGCCCTGCAGGTTTTATAGGCAACTTTAAATCCTCACTGGATGAAGACCTGGAGGTCAATAATCGGTTCAATTAAAGCAACTAAGAGCTTGAGTGGAATTAAAACCAGAAGATCCTGTGGCTCTCATGACTATTTTTGGCCAGACTGGGCAACTAAGTTAAACGTTGAATATTACACATGACCTTTTTACATTTTGAGTCCCGCTTGTGTGCTTTGCCATATTGACAGCAATGAATGACACGATTGTTCACGGCAAGTGGCACATTGTCTGAAAAATCCTCTACTTGTCAAATGAGTCGCTGCGTCCCTTTTTCTTACTTCTTTTTTGTCATCAGACCCAAAATGAAGATGAAGCAAGTTAATTTACATAACCTGTATGAAAGGGTATACCACAAGTATTTTATAAAACATTCAACAGTGGGCATTAAGGGTTGGTGTTTCTGTACTGTATGAAAGGCATAAAACACCATTATGGAATCGACAGTATACTTGCTGTATGAACTGTACCTAACTAAGAACTACTCTCACCAGACAGTGAAAGATGTCAAAGTGGCCCTCGTGTGACACTCTCGCACATTGTTTAGTTCATCTCTTGTAGAGACAAACCCAGAAATATGAGTATTACTAATGCTTATAACTCTAAAACTGGTTGGTAGCCCGTCTGTTAGAGGTGACTCTGAAAGAACGAAAAAAAATGGATAAAACTACATGCCAATTTTCACCTTAAAGTATACACTGGTTGAAGTGAACTAAAGTAGATGACGCTTATTAGAAACCCTGATAAAGACAACTGTCAGTTATTAACTACATTTTTACAGGAACCAAGCCTATACCATACATACTGTATATAGCTTTTCACTTATTAACTTCAGATAATGACAACTTGCAAATAAGCAGCATCTACTGTATTTATCAAATCAGGCAATCTCAGGTCACACACCTTAGCCAAGAAGAGCATTTGAAGGAAATGATCTGATCCCTTGCCTTGACTTTCTTTAATTATTATTACCACTATAAACACCTGAACTGTTGGGACGTATACTGTATACTGTATGTACAAGTAGCAAATACATTAAAGGGACTTTGTAATAGCATGCAATAGTTAAGACACAGGAAATAAATGAATATTAGTACAGTATCATCATTTTAAACTCATCCATCAGGATCCATGTCTATATCAGGTTCACCTCAAGAACATTATGGCCTGAAACAGATCTAATGAGTTACACATGCTTAAAATAATCTAGTCATGCAACTAGTCACAATGATGAACTGAAAATAGAAAAAAAAATGCTGAAACAAACTCAGTAACCAAGTGCTTTTACAACTTATTAGTCCTTTATAACATGAAATACCTGGCGTTTAAGCCTGGTGATTGGGTCCAGGGTACAAATACACAAGCAGAGTCCTTTATAACATGAAACACCTGGCGTTTAAGCCTGGTGATTGGGTCCAGGGTACAAATACACAAGCAGAGTCCTTTATAACATGATACACCTGGCGTTTAAGCCTGGTGATTGGGTCCAGGGTACAGCTACACAAGCAGAGTCCTTTATAACATGATACACCTGGCGTTTAAGCCTGTTGATTGGGTCCAGGGTACAGCTACACAAGCATAACATGAAGTGTTTGGGTAGAGCTAAATATACAACCGTAGCCTTTTATAACAGCAACTTGCCTTATTTACTGTTAATCATTTTTGTGAAGAAAAAAAAAAATCAAAGTGTGTGTATATATATATATATATATATATATATATATATATATATATATATATATATATATATATTAATACTGGCATCAAACAATTGTTCTGTAGGATTCCTTAGTTTTTTCACCACGCACTCTCAAGTTTCAAGATTACATGACATTGTTTTAATGCGCTAGTCAAATTTATGATATAGATAATATACAATGCTAGTGAAAATGTAGCTGTTGCCTACAACATAGCTAAATAGCATTGTAAAAGCAAAATGCAATGCAAACTAATACTATAACATACCACCATAGATGTGTTGAGTCGTTATTGATGACAAATATAGTAATAATGAGTAAGTAAATAAAATAATACAAACCTTGGAGTGGTGCAATAGTTCACATTCGGCAAACCTGACGAGCAATTGGAGGAGTTTTGAATGCGGCGCGCTTGTCAAATCCCTTCAGCGCGCATAACCGCTGACCTTCCTTTTTTTTTCTTCTAACTACGCCTAAGATTTTGACGACAGACTCGAAACACCGGGCTTTTAGTGAGAGTCCCAAGTTAGCAGCTCCACGGAACAGTTTGGAATTTTTATTTTGTGAATATAACATTCCAAGGTAGGAATCGAGAGTTTTAAACAAACCTTTAAGCAAATCACTTTGTTTCTTTTTGTTTTTGTGTTAGTACTGTTGGTATCAAAACTTGTCTGCATGAGGATTTCACTGAAACCTGCTTACACAGTTCAAGACAAAATTAGCTACAAATCCGAGTTTCAATACAGATGTATGTTTTTATATTTTTCTGTCACAGTGGAGGAAGATCTTGGCTGGGTGCTCTTTATATTTCATACGGGAACAAAGTGAGCACCTGCCTGGCCTAAAGACAGCAGTCGCTTTGTGAGAATGCGGGCTTTTACTGAAAGTAGTCTTTGAGTCCCAAAGTACATTAATAACTTAAACATAGATCAATCTTTATTTTTGTATAGCGCCTTTTTTAAAGAGATTGCCTCAAATATAACACGCTTTAATAAAGTATTGCTGTGTAACGTATAGCCATTCTAACTGCAGTAAATTAGAAGTGCTTTTTAGAAGTCATGGTATTTGCTTTGTAATATTGCAAATTCACTGAACAGTTTTTCTTTGTAGCAGCGTCACTGTCAGACAATGAAACCTGTTACTCGCTGCTGAGCTTATGAATTCGTAATTGATGTGATCTGTAAATAACTGCCACCAGTATTACAAAAAAAAAAAAAAAACTTATAATTGACTATAATGTTGATTTCAATTTTTTCGTTTGTGTAGCTTCCTTCTGAAATGGTCTCCCATGTTATATTTATGTCTGGATATGTATGTGTTTAAATGTGAAATTAGCTGCTCTTTGGGGAAAGCCCAATTATTACAGGTACTTTTTTCAAAGGGTTCAGTTAGTAGAATCATTCAGCTAAATTATACATTGTGTAGAAAACTGGGTTGTTAATAAAGTCATTATTAAAATAAGGGGTTCCTAGTAGTGAGTCAGAATATAACAATATTCTACATTAAAATTAATATTCGAATGCTTTGATATAGGTTCGAATACTCCAAAAAATGTTTTTAAATTAATCCATTATATTTTAAACAAATGGAAAAATGCGCCAAATACACCCTGAAAACAGTTTTTGTGATGAGGAAGTTATGAGTGATCAGCCAGTAAAACTCATCTCAGTGGCCACTGCAGATATAATTGACAGGTGGGCGGGCACACTTCATTATGTAGCTCTGCTATTGGCCAAGGGAGTACAGACCAGTGAAGCAGTTGTTTCATAAAAGATTCACTGAGCCGAATCACTTGAAGCGCTTCTTGCTAAATAGTGACATCTATTGGTAGAGCCGCGTCATTGAACATACTTGAACTTGAGCATACGAGTTACACACAGGCTGCTATTGCCTGGAACTTGGCATTTAGAAATAATGATCTTTAGCCTAATGTACACGAAAGACACTGTAAAGCACGCTTTTTACAGGCTCTGTCAGTGTCATTTGTGACTTACAAAATGAAGTTACATTTTATAATTTCTCTGTTATCTGGTTATATATCAACCACACATGTGATTACCCAGCAAAAAAGCCAGTCACGCCTACGCATTATCATACTTGAAATGTAAAATTGTTGTACAATCGAAAACACGATAATGTTGCTTTAGAAAGGTAGGCATATCTGACCTCACATGTACTCGGCTGGGAAATTAGTGTTGAAACAAGTTGAAACAATTTTCCCGGTGGCGCAACAAGTTAGTAAGTTGTGTAATTAGAAATGTTTGTCAAGCCCAGGATCGAATCCCTGCTCTTGTGAGGAAGTGTGCGAGTAGAGAACTTGTTTTAGATTTTAAAAAATAATAATAATTACATTTTCCAAAATGCAAAACTAAAAGAATCATATTTACTGATATATTTTTTTAAATAAACGAATTGAAAGAAATAATAAATGCTTCCTTCCAGGAGTAATCTAGGCTATATTTAAACGAAGCATTGTATTGATTCTGGTTCAGTCAGGTCACGTGATCCGTTGCTTCACGCGGAACACTGGGTGCGTTCACGACACGCAGACTTTCGTCATTCTGCGCAGAATCTGCACAGAATCGGAGCAAGTAGCCAATTAATTTTTAGAATCTCTGCAGAATCTGCGCAGACTTAGCAAAGTCTGCCACTCGTGAACGCACCCACTGTTTGCTTCAGATGGTTCGAGGCAGGTTACTTCATTTGTTTGCTTCACATGAAGCAGAGGTCATTTGAATCACCTGATGTAGTGAATCACTGAATCATGTGACTGATCCGAAGCCTCAATGAGCTCCTGTGAGCAATTTGAAGCCTCACTGAGGCATTGAACCCCGTGTATGATTTGAAGCCTCACTGAGGCATTGAACCTCGTGTATGATTTGAAGCCTCATGAGGCAATGAACCTCGTGCATGATTTGAAGCCTCAATGAAGCAATGAACCTTGTGTATGATTTGAAGCCTCACTGAGGCATTGAACCTCGTGTATGATTTGAAGCCTCATGAGGCAATGAACCTCGTGTATGATTTGAAGCCTCAATGAAGCAATGAACCTCGTGTATGATTTGAAGCCTCAATGAAGCAATGAACCTCGTGTATGATTTGAAGCCTCAATGAAGCAATGAACCTCGTGTATGATTCGAAGCCTCAATGAAGCAATGAACCTCGTGTATGATTTGAAGCCTCATGAGACAATGAACCCCTGTATGATTTGAAGCCTCATGAGGCAATGATCCTCGTGTATGATTTGAAGCCTCACTGAGGCATTGAACCCCGTGTATGATTTGAAGCCTCAATGAAGCAATGAACCTCGTGTATGATTTGAAGCCTCAATGAAGCAATGAACCTCGTGTATGATTTGAAGCCTCATGAGACAATAAACCCGTGTATGATTTGAAGCCTCATGAGGCAATGAACCTCGTGTATGATTTGAAGCCTCATGAAGCAATGAACCCCGTGTATGATTTGAAGCCTCATGAGGCAATGAACCCCGTGTATGATTTGAAGCCTCACTGAGGCATTGAACCCCGTGTATGATTTGAAGCCTCAATGAAGCAATGAACCTCGTGTATGATTTGAAGCCTCAGTGAAGCAATGAACCTCGTGTATGATTCAAAGCCTCAATGAAGCAATGAACCTCGTGTATGATTTGAAGTCTCATCTCATGAGACAATAAACCCGTGTATGATTTGAAGCCTCATGAGGCAATGAACCTCGTGTATGATTTGAAGCCTCATGAGGCAATGAACCTCGTGTATGATTTGAAGCCTCATGAAGCAATGAACCCCGTGTATGATTTGAAGCCTCACTGAGGCATTGAACCCTGTGTATGATTTGAAGCCTCAATGAAGCAATGAACCTCGTGTATGATTTGAAGCCTCATGAGGCAATGAACCCTGTGTATGATTTGAAGCCTCACTGAGGCATTGAACCCCGTGTATGATTTGAAGCCTCAATGAAGCAATGAACCTCGTGTATGATTTGAAGCCTCAATGAAGCAATGAACCCCGTGTATGATTTGAAGCTCCGCACTAACGTAGTTGAATCACTTGAAGCCCCTCTCCAAAACTCATAGGCATTCTAGTATTAGGCATAGCATTAATGGGTCATTAGTTCAGTGTCTCTCGGATGGCTAGATTATTTTTAAGCATACAACATACTTGAAGCGTATCCCCAAGTCAGTTAAAGCCGATTGGACATTTAAGAAAAAAAAGTGTTTTTAAAGTGCATAATACATAGAAACATAACATAATAATGATGTTTATTACATTTCAGTAAAACATACTTGAATGCAAGGATTTCTACATATACATCCATATATATTTTTATAAAAAAAATAAATAAAAAAAAATGCTTATTACATATCTGACTTGGCGGAAGTGAACCCGGACCTCTGGATTGAGGTTGATTACTTCATCTCTCTAAACTCATAGAGCCACCACAGATCCCACAGTAATAACACAAACATCAACAACATATGGTGCTTTAAGGTGTAATGGTGTAATTATTTATTTTGTTGATGTATCACAATGAAATAATATTGAATTCAAGACTTCTTTGACAAAGGTTTGAAAAGACATGTTATTAACAATTATTTCTGGAAAACATCTCAAATAATCATTACATTTATTTTTATAATAATTAACAATAATTAAACTCCCCCAATTTCACATAGTAGTAGCCAGCATATGAATATATATATATATATATATATATATATATATATATATATATATATATATATATATATATATATATATATATATATTTAATTTAACAAAGATTAATTGAAATTATTTTAAAATGTAATTTGACAAACAGTATATTCTTCCTTCCAGTTGTAACCTACGTCAATGAAGCATTATTGATTCGAAGTAAAGCGTTGTATTGGTGGTTTGTGTCTTCTTTTGTAAATATACCATCAAAACGTTTCGATAGTGCACCTACGACACCGTCAGCAAGCTTTTACAACGTGAGCGTGCGTGACTGAATACCCCGAGCGTCTGCAGCTTCAGAGGATCCGCAGAACTGCTGGCATTTGTGTCAAGTGATGTATTGATTCATGCGAACCAATTGATCCTTTGATTCACAACACTGTTTGCTTCTAATGGTTCGAGACGAGTCGAAGCGGGTGAGGCTTTGTACCCATCACTAGACACCACTGAGCAAAAGCCTATCTTTGCATCCCAGCTACATCTGTACCAGTGTTGTGAAATATCCTGCATAATACTTTGCGTACTCTGGCTTGCTAATTGACAAAAGCAAAACTGGAACCCAATATTACAGATTGTATGCTAATTGGGTTTGGGGTGAAGGTGTTGTTCAGTTAATTTACTCCTTAGCATCCAGACTTTCACTGGGTGCAGCACCGTTTTGTTTTGTATGTAGGAGTTATGAACCGTTATATAACCTTGGATTGCCCTGTAAGACTTCTCGCCTTGGATAAAGACGTCTGCCAACAACTAAATAAATACAAAAAACAACGATGCTGCACCCAATGGAAGTCTTGATGCTAAGGAGCAAATCCAGTGATGTCTAAATGACTTGCGAGTTTTAGCATTAATATGTAGGAGTTATGAACCATTATATGAGTATTTTGCGTGTTCATAACTAGAGATTACTAACAGGCAGTTGTATTATTTTAGCATTTTACCCCTACCATGCTAGGTAAGAGATACCAACTATTATGAGATGTTATGTGGTTTCAGTAAAAAAGAATGGGGAAGCCTAAGAGAGGGTGAAACAGCACAGCACACACCCTCCAGGCTACCCAATACAAAATAAGCTGAATTAGTGCCCCATTTAATATTAACCCTTAAAAGACAGCATGTGCCAGTGTTAGGCTATAGTTGTCCATAAACATATAAATAAATACATAAGAGTACTACTAGTACTAATAATAATAGGATTCAGCTACAAGTGACTTTACGTCAAGATAATGCACTAAAGCTTTTTTTTAAATTCAAACCACTGTACTTTGAAACGTTAATAACTATCTGTATTTAGGTGACGTAAATAAAGGAGCCTGTTGTGTAGTAAGTATTTTTTATATTTTAGCCCACTGGTAAAAAACAAAACAAAAACAGCACTCGCTTGAAATATTAACTGAGGGATCTCATTGTCATTTAAAGTAGGAGGCTAGACATCATAAGTAGAAGGCAGGGGGTGTTAGCGGTACATTTCATACTACATTTCAAAGCATGTATGTATTGCACACACAGAAAAAAGTGGGTAAAGAAAGAGAGAACTAGGCATATTTCTATTGTACAGTGGCTAGTACTTTGCATTGTGTAAGAAAAGTGAAGATGCAAGCAAAATGTTTATATAGTTTCTTAGCAACTTGCAGTTAGATAGTGACAGCTAGAACATTCTGAAGAAATAAGACCTATTGTACTCATTCTCCAACTTTATATCATGTATACAATTTTTTTCAGACACAAGTCTATGTCTAACATTGTTCACTTCCACCCTTGCTCTTTACTGTTCCTCTCTCTCTCTCGCTCTCTTTACTTGCTCTTTACTGTTCCTCTCTCTCTCTCTCGCTCTCTTTGCGTACTCTTTACTGTTCCTCTCTCGCTCTCTCTTTGCTTGCTCTTTACTGTTCCTCTCTCTCTCTCTTTGCGTGCTCTTTACTGTTCCTCTCTCTCTCTCTCGCTCTCTTTGTGTGCTCTTTACTGTTCCTCTCTCGCTCTCTCTTTGCATGCTTTTTACTGTTCCTCTCTCGCTCTCTCTTTGCGTGCTCTTTACTGTTCCTCTCTCTCGCTCTCTCTTTACTTGCTCTTTACTGTTCCGCTCTCTCTCTCGCTCTCTTTGTGTGCTCTTTACTGTTCCTCTCTCTCTCTCGCTCTCTTTGCGTGCTCTTTACTGTTCCTCTCTCGCTCTCTCTTTGCGTGCTCTTTACTGTTCCTCTCTCTCTCTTGCTCTCTTTGCGTGCTCTTTACTGTTCCTCTCTCGCTGTCTTTGCGTGCTCTTTACTGTTCCTCTCTCGCTCTCGCTTTGCATGCTCTTTACTGTTCCTCTCTCTCTCGCTCTCTTTGTGTGCTCTTTATTGTTCCTCTCTCGCTCTCTCTTTGCGTGCTTTTTACTGTTCCTCTCTCGCTCTCTCTTTGTGTGCTCTTTACTGTTCCTCTCTCTCTCTTGCTCTCTCTTTGCATGCTCTTTACTGTTCCTCTCGCTCGCTCTCTGCGTGCTCTTTACTGTTCCTCTCTCTCGCTCTCTCTTTGCGTGCTCTTTACTGTTCCTCTCTCGCTCTCTCTTTGCGTGCTCTTTACTGTTCCTCTCTTTCTCTCTCTTTGCGTGCTGTTTACTGTTCCTCTCTCTCTCTCGCTCTCTTTGTGTGCTCTTTACTGTTCCTCTCTTGCTCTCTCTTTGCGTGCTTTTTACTGTTCCTCTCTCGCTCTCTCTTTGTGTGCTCTTTACTGTTCCTCTCTCTCTCTCTCTTGCTCTCTCTTTGCATGCTCTTTACTGTTCCTCTCTCTCGCTCTCTGCGTGCTCTTTACTGTTCCTCTCTCTCTCGCTCTCTTTTTGCGTGCTCTTTACTGCTCCTCTCTTGCTCTCTCTTTGCATGCTCTTTACTGTTCCTCTCTCTCTCGCTCTCTCTTTGCATGCTCTTTACTGTTCTCTCTCTCTCGCTCTCTCTTTGCGTCCTCTTTACTGTTCCTCTCTCTCTCGCTCTCTCTGCTTGCTCTTTACTGTTCTCTCTCTCTCGCTCTCTCTTTGCGTCCTCTTTACTGTTCCTCTCTCTCTCGCTCTCTCTGCTTGCTCTTTACTGTTCCTCTCTCACTCTCTTTGCATGCTCTTTATTGTTCCTCTCTCTCTTTGCTTGCTCTTTACTGTTCCTCTCTCTCTCGCTCTCTTTGCGTTACTGTTCTCTCTCTCTCTCTCTCTTTGCGTCCTCTTTACTGCTCCTCTCTTGCTCTCTCTTTGCATGCTCTTTACTGTTCCTCTCTCTCTCGCTCTCTCTTTGCATGCTCTTTACTGTTCCTCTCTCTCTCGCTCTCTCTTTGCGTCCTCTTTACTGTTCCTCTCTCTCTCGCTCTCTCTTTGCGTCCTCTTTACTGTTCCTCTCTCTCTCGCTCTCTCTTTGCTTCCTCTTTACTGTTCCTCTCTCTCTCGCTCTCTCTTTGCGTCCTCTTTACTGTTCCTCTCTCTCTCGCTCTCTTTGCATGCTCTTTACTGTTCCTCTCTCTCTTTGCTTGCTCTTTCCTGTTCCTCTCTCGCTCTCTCTTTGCTTGCTCTTTACTGTTCCTCGCTCTCAGAGCGGGTGAAGCGAGAGGAGTGAGAATGACAGCTGCGGCTCTGAATGATGTGAGATGAAGCTGAAACGGGAGAGGATTGAATACAGTTGGGTTTTGAAGAGGAAATAATAAAAAGTGGTTTGTTCGGAACGGCTGTTTAATCCAGCTGTGGTGTCCTGCCTTTTCTTTTACCGCCACTTAGAACTCAAAATACAACTCCGCTACAATAATAACAAAGCAGCGTTTCGTTTATAATAACAAATATGAACTGGTTCTCAACAAAAAAGATTGAAACAGGGGAGGGGGCATTTTATTTTATATGGAAATCTGATGATAACCCGTTTTGATGGCAATTAGAAAACGATTGAGTGCCATCAGCCAATCAGCTTCCAGATCTAAAGCTCAATTCACAGCTACTGCACAGCAAATAAACAGGAAAGACACGATTGGTCCACAATTCTATCCTCTGCTGGATCCAAACAACACCCTGCCTCAAAACCAGCCAGTCAAACTACCAACCCTGTTTCAGTTCCTTCCGCACCAGCCAATCCACTCCCTTCCTGCTTGATTTTACTGGATTTCACTGGAACATATTTGTAGGCGGCTCATTTCCAGACTGCCGGCTGGAAATGAGAACGCTGTTAACGACCTGTTTTTCTCCCCGCCGCTCTTTGAGCGAGGCGGGGGGGGGGGGGTGTAGCTTTAAGGTCTGTCGCCGCTGCGCTTGCTGTTTGCTGCTTGTAACTCATAAACTGCTGTACACGTTGGCAAAATGTGTTGGCATAGGTTTGGTTATGTTTCTATGGTTATTTTTTGCCATAGCAACCGTGTTTGCACTTTTTCTTGTATGCGCAGTTCTGGCCAAACGAGCAAACCGTTTTGTTCCAAACATGTATTATGGTTTGGCCAAGCCCTGATTACATTTTCATCCGCAGTGTCATCTTTGTATTGCTTTGTGGAAGGGTGTGGGTATTCACTGACACGGGAGACAGAAATTATATTTGAAACACCCCACAGGTGCTCTGTTTTATTTGTTTTTACTCTAGTGAGTTGTACTGATTTATTTCAGCCCGCAGAGGGCACTGCGGTCCGTGGTCTGGCTACCAACTATGGTATCCAGAACCTACGGGAATACCACGGCAGGGTACTCGGTACAGTTAGGTGCACTCGCAGGTGCTCAAAATAATGAAAACAAAAAGGTAAAAAGAAAAAGGGAAAATAAAACACAGTAATCAAAACTACAAAATAAAGGTGCTGCACTTTGCAGCGTGAATGTCCCCAGTCGCCGCTACCCATACGACTCGGGTCTCCGTCCTACTCTCCGCTGTTCCTCAGCTAGGTTTTAAAACATTATCGGGGTCTGCCCAAGGATTCCCCACTTTCTCTCTATCTCTTTCAGTGCTTTCCTTCACGATTCTTTGTGGTGGTTTTTCTCCCGTCCGTCCTCTGGTCTTGCCGAGCAGCGAGACCGCTGGCTCGTAGTTCAGGTCTAAAAGGGCAGATCTGAGGAAACAGCAGAGTATTACTTTATAGAGTAAACAATCCCATTACAGCCCACCTCCCAGCCACTCAGAGAGGGGGAAAGCGCACACACCCTCTTCCCCACCTCTCCGTGTCACCGCCATGACTGGCAGGCAGACCCCACGGGACTGCCGCCCCTTCCTGCAGCATCGTGCATCGTCAGACGGCCAGTCAGATCTCTCCCTGTTACACATCCTCCTCCTCAGAATGGCACCACTGGTCCATTCGAAATCCCTACCCCATGCCTTCCCGAGAGAAAAAATCAGCATTTAGATGGAGCTTTCCTGCTCGGTGGACAACCCTGAAGGCATAGGGCTGCAGGGCCAAGTACCACCGGTGATTCTGGCATTGTTATTTTTCATCCGGTGAAGCCATGCTAAGGGGGCATGATCTGTCACCAGGGTGAAGTGTCGCCCCAGGAGGTAGTACCGGAGTGACTCGACTGCCCATTTTACTGCGAGACACTCCTTCTCGATGGTACTATAGTTCTTTTCACGGGGAAGGAGCTTCCTGCTGATATACAGGACCGGGTGCTCGCTTCCCCGCACCTCCTGAGACAACACTGCCCCGAGACCTGTCTCTGACGCATCCGTCTGCAGGGTGAACCTCTTGCTGAAATTAGGACTGCATAGCACTGGCTTGCTACACAGCCTTCGCTTCAGAGCGAGAAAGGCCCTCTGGCACGGCTCCGTCCACTGAACCGTATTTGGGGCAGCCTTCCGGGTGAGGTCTGTCAAAGGCGTAGCGAGCATGGCGAAGCTCGGAATGAACTTCCTATAATAGCCCGCTAGACCCAAGAAAGAGCGCACCTGGGTTTTGGTTGTAGGGACCGGCCAGTCAGCCAAGGCTTTCACCTTAGCAATCAGCGGTCTGATCTGGCCGCTCCCTACTCGATACCCCAAATACTCACTCTTCCCAATGGCACATTTCTTTGGGTTAGCAGTGAGCCCAGCCTCCCGCAAGGATTGCAGTACCGCTGCTACCTTACACAGATGACTCGGCCAATCCTCACTGTGGATAACCACGTCATCTATGTAAGCAGCGGCGTACTGCTGATGGGGCCGCAAAATGCGATCCATCATCCGCTGGAAAGTGGCTGGTGCTCCGTGCAACCCAAAAGGCATGGTCCTAAATTGGTATAACCCGAAGGGAGTCGAAAACGCCGTCCTCTCTCTGGAATCTGGGGTCAGGGGTATCTGCCAGTACCCCTTCGTTAAATCCAGTGTCGTCATAAAATGAGCCGTGCCAAGACGCTCCAGCAACTCATCTACCGGGGGCATGGGATAAGCATCGAACCTCGATTTCTCATTAACTCGCCTGAAGTCAATGCAAAACCGAGTGGACCCGTCTGGCTTATCCATTAAAACAATAGGACTGTTCCAGTCACTTTGGGACTTTTCTATTACCCCCAGTCTCAGCATCTCATCAATCTCCGTTTTTATTACCTGTCTTTTACGCTCAGGTATGCGGTACGGCCTCTGGCGAACTGGCGCCCCCGGCTCAACTTCAATGTGATGATGGGCTACTCGAGTCTGCCCCGGGACGGGAGAAAACACATCAGGAAATTCCGTTACCAGTGCCCGAGCCTGACATTTCTGTGTTGGTGTCAGATTCTCTGCAATCTGTACCGACCCTGTTTTCGCCACCACAGAAAGATCAGGTCCCAGGTCTGTGACGTCATCTGCCTGCGCCACTACCAATGCCTCCGGTTGCAGCCAGGGCTTCAAGAGGTTTACATGATAAATGTGTTTCTCTCTTCGTCGCTCCGGCTGGCAGATCTCATAATCCACCGTCCCAATCCGGCGTGTAACCTCAAAAGGTCCTTGCCACTTAGCCAGAAGTTTCGACTCAGAACTGGGTAATAATAGAAGTACTTTATCCCCGGCTGAAATGTGCGTAACGGGCTCCTCGGTTGTACTGTGTCTCCTGTCTGTGCTGAGCCTGCAGCAAATTGTCATGCGCCCATTTTCCAACAGACTCAAGGCGTTTGCGCAGGTCCAACACATACCGGACTGTATTAGTCGAATTATCCTGCTGTTCCTCCCACATCTCTCTGACCAGATCGAGCACACCCCGGGTCTCCGACCATACAACAACTCGAATGGCGAAAAACCCGTGGAAGCCTGGGGTACCTCTCTGATCGCAAAGAGAAGGGGAGGAATCAGCTGGTCCCAATAACGCACATCACTACTAATAAATCTGCGCAACATGTTCTTAAGGGTCTTATTAAAGCGCTCCACAAGACCATCGGTCTGAGGATGAAACACCGAGGTCCTAATGGTCTTAATCCCAAAAGCTTACATGTTCAGCGGATTAGTCGGGACATAAAGTTGGTGCCTTGGTCGGTTAGTATTTCTTTGGGAATCCCGACTCGGGAAAAGACCTTCACAAGCTTCGTTGGCAACAGATTTGGCTGAGGCAGAGCGAAGGGAATGGCCTCGGGATAGCGTGTGGCGTAATCCAGTATGACCAATAGGTGTGTGTATCCGCCGCACTCTTCTCCAGCGGCCCAACCAAATCCATCCCAATATGCTCAAGCGGAGCTTCCACTAGGAACAGCGGCACCAGTGGGGCTCGTGGGGCGGCTCTAGGACTGGCTTTCTGACACTCCCCACAGCGTTAGCAAAAGCGTCTGACATCACCATCCAGCCCCATCCAGTAGAACCGTGACACAAGCCTTGCTTTAGTCTTATCCCTTCCCAGATGACCAGACAAAGGAATAGCGTGAGCAAGCTGCAACAAATCCTCCTTAAAGGGTTGAGGAATCAGCAACTGGTGACGCACTTCCCGGTCTGGGGCAATTTGTCAACACGGTACAGGAGATCTCGGCGATTTCAAAGTGAGGGTGCGTGGCGGCGCGTCTGGGCTCGACCACACGACCATTAATCACAGTGGCTTGGTCAAAGAGCCTGCCCAGCACGTCGTCACGCCCTTGCTCGAGTCGGAAGTCACGGGAACGAGCTAAAAAATCAGCTCCCATGGCTTCCAGCTCGGGATCAGGTCGGTCATGAGCGGAGGCAGCCGAACCAGACCCCTGCGCTGGCTCCGCAGCCTCCCCCCCAGACTCTTCACCAATCGCCCCCACCTGAAACTTCTCAAATCCCCTCCATTGCCAGCCCTCATTCTTTGCAGCCCGGCGCTCCCATTTAGTTTTACAGGGTTTAAATTTATGACAAAACCACTCCGGGTCGCGAAAGGGAAAAATCTCTCCAATTACTTCCTCTTTCTTAGCCAATAGGGAGGACGGGGCCGTCAGGGCAGCCAACCAACTCTTAAACTGCCCACAGTCCCGTCCCAGAACTACCGGTACTGGCAATCAAGGACACAACCCCACCTGCACCCGCGTCACCTGCTGGCCAATTTTCACCGTTATGCTAACCTTAGGATAAGACCAAACATCCCCATGAATACATTTAATATGCACCCGTCCCAATATTTGTTTATGGCCCGGTGAGATTAGGCTATCCTGTATTAGGGACTGACCACACCCTGAATCCAGGAGCGCCTGGGTTTTTGTACCATCCACTGTCACAGGAATAACAAAACCCGTCTGCTGAAGTGACTGAGGTAATTGAACATGCTTACCTGGTCGGCTGAGGTCACACTCCATCACGGGGCAATCCTGCGCGAGGTGGCCCACCTCCCTGCACGTCCAACACCTTGGTAGGCTGGTTTCTCGCCCCGACGCTTCAACAAGGGGTGGAAACACTGGAGCCATCAAAGGGGCTCGACGGTGAGGTGGCCGCGCGAGACCCCGGTCCGACACCGCAGCAGCCCGTGGGTAACCCCACCCTGCCCCAGTTCCCGGGCCGGGAGCTCCCGCTGACACCCCCCGTCCAAATACCTGTCTACCCCTTCCCCCCAGTCCCTTCGCCCTCTCCGGGGCCAGTGGAGGGGGTGATACAGTACTTGCGCTCCTTCCAGGCAGTCTGGCTGGCATTGGCTCTGCTGCCTGATACTGCTCCGCCAACTCGACCGCCCGATCCAACGTGGCAGGTGCCTCCCGTTGCACCCATAGCCGAGGTGCCGGTGCCAAGCACTCCAAGAAGCGCTCCACCACGATCACCTCCACCAACCTGGCTTTGGTGCTCGCGTCCGGGTTCAGCCAGCCCAGGGCGTAATCCTTTAGGCGGTGAGTGATGGTTCTGGGATGCTCCTCCGCCGAGAAACGCTCCTCCCGGAACTTTCGCCGGTATCCCTCTGGGGTGGCCCCCACGCGATTAAGGATGGCCGCTTTCAGCGTAGGGTAATCCAACATCCTTTCAGGGGACAGCGTTCTTTCTGCTGCCTGTGCCTCCCCAGTCAGCTGGGGCAAGAGGTAGCTGGCCCACTGTTCCTGAGCCCACCCGGCAGAGGTCGCCATGGCCTCGAACACCTCCAGGTAGGCTTCGGGTCTATCATCGGCCGTCATTTTTGTGGGTCTCTGTAACCTGGAATCAGGACCTGCCGGTCGAGCAGCCCCCTGCACCGCAGCAGTTAGGGTCTGGCGCAGGAGGTCCATCATAGCCACAAACTGGACGGCATCCATTTCTGCTCCGTGGGTGGGTGCACTGCTTTGTTTGGGCAGTGCCAGTGAATCCCACTTCTGACACCACGTGTGGAAGGGTGTGAGTATTCACTGACACGGGAGACAGAAATTATATTTGAAACACCCCACAGGTGCTCTGTTTTATTTGTTTTTACTCTAGTGAGTTGTACTGATTTATTTCAGCCCGCAGAGGGCGCTGCGGTCCGTGGTCTGGCTACCAACTATGGTATCCAGAACCTACGGGAATACAACGGCAGGGTACTCGGTACAGTTAGGTGCACTCGCAGATGCTCAAAATAATGAAAACAAAAAGGCAAAAAGAAAAAGGGAAAATAAAACACAGTAATCAAAACTACAAAATAAAGGTGCTGCACTTTGCAGCGTGAATGTCCCCAGTCGCCGCTACCCGTACGACTCGGGTCTCCGTCCTACTCTCCGCTGTTCCTCAGCTAGGTTTTAAAACATTATCGGGGTCTGCCCAAGGATTCCCCACTTTCTCTCTATCTCTTTCAGTGCTTTCCTTCACGATTCTTTGTGGAGGTTTTTCTCCCGTCCGTCCTCTGGTCTTGCCGAGCAGCGAGACTGCTGGCTCGTAGTTCAGGTCTAAAAGGGCAGATTTGAGGAAACAGCAGAGTATTACTTTATAGAGTAAACAATCCCATTAGAGCCCGCCTCCCAGCCACTCAGAGAGGGGGAAAGCGCACACCCTCTTCCCCACCTCTCCGTGTCACCGCCATGACTGGCAGGCAGTCCCCACGGGACTGCGGCCCCCTTCCTGCAGCATCGTGCATGCGTCAGATGGCCAGTCCAGATCTCTCCCTGTTACATGCTTGTAGCTAGGGCTTCTGTTTTTCGGTTTTAGTTAATTGTATTTTTCGGTGCTTATTTTGAGCTATTTTCGAGTTTTATGTAAATTGTTTTTTTCAGGGCTTTTGTTTTTGATATACTGTATGAAATTAGTGTTTTTGGTTACTTTCCAAAATGCTTAAGCGTTTTTTTTTTTTTTCTGTCAAAATATGTATAGTAGTAACATTCTTCTGGGGTTTTTGTGCGTAGGAATTTTTGTTCATTTCGCCACAATTCTGTATTTAAATCCTCTGTATCTTAACTGTAATACAGCATTAAATCCCAGTAACAAGGCTCCCTCCTGATTGTAATCTCGTTTTAAATCTCGTAAGTGGAGTCTCCAATAGAAATGTGCTGTCACTCAGTAGTTGGGGCGGGTTTAAAGTATTCAGAACGAATCAATGATAGATGCAAGTCAGGAAGGCGGGACATAGCCCAGCAGCACTGGGAAATGTATTTATTATTATTTTTGTAGCAGGTTTTATTTTTTAATGGGAAAAGGGTAAAGTCAACGTGAATTGATGAACCATTTCCACAGTTTATTGGCTATCCACCGATTTAATTTATCAATTTAAATGTTCAACCTTCCCTTCATAATGCTCGTTCAAACACATGTTTTATAGTCTAACTTACCCTACCCAATTGTACCTAATATTTGTATGTTTTCTTACTAAACTACACTTTGCCATCAAAAACAACATTACCTATATTTAAAACATAAGTCAACATACAAGCATTGTTCTGTATTAAATCATTACATTAAATCGATCTGTAAAGAATTACTAACAAAGTTTTATAAAACTTTGTCATAACGTATTTCTCTCATTTATAAATTCTTAGTGTATAATGCCCACCTTTACCTACAAAACGAAACAAAGTTAGGTTCATCCCTATCTGCGGGGGATCCTAGTTTTGGTAAGGCTTTTTTAATATTTTCCCGTGCCGTCTGTCTCACAGCTGCGCGCGTGAAGTGAAGTGAAAGACCGTTCTGAAAAGACCCGAAGGGCGGGGGATGCACACATTCAGGGGATGCAGGATATTTCACAACACCGGCAGTTTTCTCAACAGCAGGGCTTATTGGTAATACATTTTCAGCATTGTTTTTCCTTTATGTTAATACAGTAGAGCGTTAATTAACTGATCTTTGCTGAACCGTGCTGTCTAATGAAGCAAACACACCTGTAATCACGTGGTTAATTACGTGTGGTGTATTACGCATGCGACTAAAACAAAGAGGACCGTTTTGGCTTTTGGCAAGAAGTTGGAAATAGTGAAAAGACTAAAAAATGTCACTAAACTGGCTCTTGAGTTCGGGCTTGAAAAAGCAACAGTGAGTGATTCAAAACTAAACAGTGACAAAATCGAATCATTCAGCTGCAAGTTATTTTCAACTGCAGTTAAGCAAATGAAAATGGTCAACTCGTTGTTGATTTGTGTTCTATTTTGTCAGTAATGTAACAATGTAGATATTGTTGTTGCAGTGCTCCAGATAAGGGGCTTGCCGTCGTAATTCCTGACTGACAAACAGCCGTTTCAGGGCTCTGCGTTTAGATTTTTAACTACTGGCCCCTTGGGCCACTGAGCTACCGTTTTTACTGGCCCGGATGCAGTTTTATCTGGCCCAATATATATATATATATATATATATATATATATATATATATATATATATATATATATATATATTTATAAATTTAGTCGTTGCCAATTTTATTTTTATTATTTTATCCCCAATTTGGAAATGGCCAATTATTTTTAGGCTCAGCTCACCGCTACCTAGGGTTGGACGATAATGACATTTTCAGTTATCAATTATCAGCTGTAAATTATCACGATAATCATGATTATCGACTTGAAAAAATAACATATGTAAAATGTCTTGGAATTTATCAAATTTTAAAGCTATATTTACTTGAGCAATATGACAACTGCCTCTACGAGTTTAGAAGAAATAAAACTAGACAATTTTCAAAAAGACCAGCATCTTGAATAAAAGTTATGAAACAATGGTTGGTTACGAAAAAAGCACAAATAATATAACCAAATGTTTGTTTGGTAGCTTTTCAACTTTTGAAATATAGACTACTTATTAAAAAAAGTGTTTAAAAAAACAAACAAACAAATTATAAATTGCGATTAAAAAATATCAGCTTTTGAACAGTTTCAGCACTGAGTCGATTACGTTGCGGGGTCACTATCAATCCACTGAACAGCCTTTCAGACGGAACGCTCGTGGCTGGCAAACGCAGATACTTGCAAGCTAACATGGAAAGATGTGGAAATGACTGGGCATGCATCTTCCACCAGTTTAGTGGATCAACCTCGATATCACTTTCAGGTAAGCTGAGATAACCGAGAATCTCACGCTGAACAGCTTCTGACACAGACAGGTTTCTTGCAAGTACTTCAGGTTTTCTCTTCTTGATTTTGACTGCCTGTTTCAAAAGTGAGGTTAAGCCTCCCTTGGTTTTCCTTTTTCTTGAGGTAAGCAAAGTGTGGGTGCTGCTTTCACCATGGCTGTCCTCAACTCCAGGATCCAAAGAGACTGCCTCTTCCTCACCCTGGGCCTGGCGAGAGCCACCAGATCCATTAAAAGCCACTTTGGCCACTTCCACAGCTTCCTGCTTAATTGCTGCAAGAGTAGCATCTTTATTTTCAAGATACTCCTGTCTGAAACGGGGATCCAGAAATGAGCACACACTTACAAACTGTTTCACCCCTTCAGCTAAGTACTGAGACTGCAAGTCCTCTGATATGGTACGCTTGAGCTGCTTAACCATTTCTCAGTCTTGGTCAGCATTCACGTCCACAATATCCCTATGCAAGTGCTGCAGAAGGGGACTTAAAGCAGATATAGTTACATGTTCTTCTCCACTGAGAGAATCTGTAAACTGCAGTAGTGGTTCCATTACTTGTGCTATATCTTCTAAGACTGTAATTGCTCTATCATCTGGCATTAAATGCCAGTTTTTGCGGTCCTGTGCCAGGGTGGCAGAGATTGCCTGCTGCTGCTCAATAAATCTGATGACCATTGATGCAGTTGACCCCAATCTGGTAGGAACATCCTGCAAAAATATCAAAACACTTTCAATCAAAAACACACCACACATTTAAATATGTAAGATTTTAATACAAGTGTTTCTGTTTATGATAATTATCTAATTGAGATACATGAGTAGAAGATTAAAAAAAATAGACTTAGTAGCAATACAATTTATAAAATTAAAACACGCCTACAGTATTTAGTACTGTACTTATGATTGTAGTTTAAAATAAACAACTAAAAAAATAAATTTAGTCAAATATTAAACTTGCCATTTGGTTTATTTTTTGGGGTGGGGGGGTTGCATTGTAATAATTGCAATTACATTTAATGTATGTAAACTGTCAATGTTAAATAGACAAAATAATGACATTTACAGTGAGCTACATATTTTTATTACAACAGGGATGTATAGCAATTCTGTGACTCAAAATATAAATTGCGTAGCAAAACTTGGGATTTGTGTAGCAGTTTTTATTTATGTACTTCTTTAAATTACTTTGTAAATGAGGGATGGAAATAAGACGAATGCATAGCAGTTTGGTCCATTTCAGGTTTTACTAACCACAAGCCCTTGCACTGTACTGAAAAAGCTGGTTACAAAACCAAATGTGTTTCCCAGTGCCAATATTTGTACTGTCTGAACTGTCTTGTATGAAAAAACACATACCGATGATTAAGGTAGCGTCAGCGTTGGAAACAGAAAGAAAGCTTTTTGGTGCATTCCCCTTTGAGAGGCGGGCTGTGTGAGTGTGTCGTCAGTCAGTTGTGTGTAGCAGTGACGTTTCAATGCACTGGTCGAGAAAGCTTTGTTTTACTTAAGGTGTTTATATGATGGAGCTTTGCTGGATATAGCTTATGTAAACCACATAGCAACACTATTTGTAGCCTGATTAGAATATAAGTACCCTTGCATTTTAAAAAAAGAAAAGAAAGAAAAAAAGTACAGCTACTTTGTCTGCAGTACTTTATTTTATGCGTGTTTCAAAACAGATAAACTGAAATAGTTGCTTCGCTTTTTAGCGATCCATACATACATATGCATGGCATTTATCATGTATTTTTGGCTCGCAAATTGCGATGC
Source organism: Acipenser oxyrinchus oxyrinchus (assembly GCA_030684275.1). Classification (NCBI taxonomy): domain Eukaryota; kingdom Metazoa; phylum Chordata; class Actinopteri; order Acipenseriformes; family Acipenseridae; genus Acipenser; species Acipenser oxyrinchus. The sequence continues at coordinate 10,888,894 of CM060273.1, read as the reverse complement.
AATACCATCTGTTTCCACCCCTGTTTACAAGTACCAATTGTGTTTTAATGTTAGGAAACCAGGAAAAATTTGGATCAAAGTGAAACCATGACGTGAAGTTAAAAGCAACTGTTTAAAATCAATACTTACATGTATTAACTTATGGTCTGGAAGTCCCAGTTTCTGTTGCTCCTTCTTCAGATCTTCAGTTTTTTTTCCAGCTTCTATGAAAATGAGCAACGACAGACGGCACACTCGAACAGCTCTCTGTACCGAATCAATCTTAAGTCCATCCAGTCCCGCCCTCAAACGGGAGACTTCGGTCTCTTACATTGCTGGCATGTGAGCACCACTGAAGGATTTTCTTGATGGAATCTCTATCTCTTTTGTCCAATAAGAACATAAGAACATAAGAACATAAGAACATAAGAGAGATAAACTCACAATGTGTTTATCCAGATGTCAAAATCCAGGTTAGTCAGACTACGTGGAATGGCTGCATATCCTTGCACATAAAACAGGCGGTGGCTTTTGTAGTTTCACAGTGTTTTGAGTGATCTGTGCTATATTTAGATTTACACCCAGATTTACACCCAGTCTGGTCAAGGCATCTGTAGGCTAGTACAAGAGTCTTGAACTGGATGCGAGCGGTGATCGGGAGCCAGTGGAGTGAGCGGAGTAGTGGAGTTGCATGGGAGAAGCGAGGCAGAGAGAACACCAGGCGGGCAGCGGAGTTCTGGATGAGCTGGAGCGGACGGGTGGCGGACGCAGGGAGGCCAGCCAGGAGGGAGTTGCAGTAGTCTAGGCGGGAGAGTACCAAGGCCTGGACCAGGAGCTGGGTGGCGTAGTTGGTGAGGAAGGGTCGGATTCTTCGGATGTTGCTCGGGAAGAATCGGCAAGTGCGTGCCAGAGTGGAGATGTGCTGGGAATAAGAGAGGCAGGGGTCCAGGGTGACTCCGAGGTTCTTAGCGGAGGAAGATGGAGAGAGTGTGGTAGTTTCCAGAGGAACAAAGATAGAGATCAGAGGAGGGGGAGGAGGAGGAGGGAAAGAAAAGGAGGTCAGATTTAGAGAGGTTGAGTTTGAGGTGATGCAAGTGCATCCAGGAGGAGATAGCAGACAGACAGGTAGAGATACAGGAGGGGATGGTGGAGTCAGAGGTGGGGAAGTAGAGGAAAATCTGAGCATCATCAGCATAAAAATGGTATGAGAAACCATAGGATGCGATGAGGGGGCCCAGGGAGCGGGTGTAGAGAGAGAACAGGAGAGGACCCAAGACTGACCCTTGGGGGACTCCTGTTGAGAGAGGGCGAGGTGTGGAGGTTGCTCCACGCCAGGTTACCTGGTGCGGTTGGAGAGGTAGGAGGAGAACCAGGCCAGAGCATTGCCAGAGATTCCCAGGTCAGCGAGAGAGGATAGTAGGATAGAGTGATCGACAGTGTCAAAGGCAGTAGAGAGGTCGAGGAGAATTAGGACAGAGGAGAGAGAGGCAGCTCGGGCAGACTTTAGTGAGTTGGTGACAGACAGGAGGGCAGTTTCAGTGGAGTGAGCAGAGCGGAAACCAGATTGGAGAGGGTCGAGCAGAGAGTGGTTGGACAGGAAAGCAGAGAGCTGGCGGTGTACAGTCCGCTCGAGGGTTTTGGAGAGGAAGGGTAGGAGGGAGACAGGACTGTAGCTCTAGGGAGGTGGGGTCGAGGGTAGGTTTTTTGAGGAGGGGAGTGATAGAGGCTTTTTTGAAGGCAGAGGGAAAGAGACCAGAAAGGAGAGAGGTGTTGAGAAGGGAGGAGATGAAGGGAAGTGGTGGGTTTGTGACCCTGGAGCAGGGAGGAGAGGTCAGAGTCTGAGAGGGGTGAGAAGGTGGAGAAGGAGGGTGAGTTAGTAGGGGATGCAGTGGGTGTAGGGGTTGGAGCAGGAGGGGGTGTGGGGTAGGGAGAGGTGTTAAAGAGTTTGTGGATATCTGAAATTTTAGAAGAGAAGAAGGAGGCAAAGTCATCAGGGGAGATAGAGGAGGGAGGAGGAGGGGGGAGGGTTTAAGAGGGAGGAGAAGGTAGAGAATAGTTTATGTCGGTTGTTAGTGGAGGCTTGGATTACAGATTGGAAATAAGTACATTTAGCAGAGGAGAGAGTAGAGGAGAAGGAGGAGAGGAGAGTGCGGTAAAGGTCTAGGGCATCAGGGAGTTTGGTTATCTTCCATTTCTTTTCAGCAGATCGCAGTGTGATTCTTGCTGAGCGGAACGCAGAGGAGAGCCAGGGTTGGGGAGGGGAGGGGCGAGCAGGACGGGAGGTGAGGGGACAGAGGGAGTCGAGGGAGGAGGTGAGGGAGGAGAAGAGGGTGGAGGCAGCAGAGTCTACGGAGAGTTGTGAGAAGGAGTCGATAGGCGGGAGGCGAGAGAAAGCAGTGGAGGCAAGGACAGAGGGGGAGAGAGAGCGGAGGTTACGACGAGAGGTGACAGTGGGGGTAGGAGGAGCAGGGAGAGAGGGGAGAGACAGAGTAAAAGAGATGAAATAGTGATCAGAGAGTTCCAGGGGGGTGACAGAGAGGGTGGAGGGGCAGTAGGCCCTGGAGAAGGTGAGGTCCAGTTGGCGGCCAGCTTTGTGGGTAGGAGGGGATGGAGAGTTCCCTTCTTCAGTTTCAGTATCTCCCATATGATATTTATAATGCACATTTTTATTGCCTGCATGCAATACTTTACACTGTTCTCTATTAAATGTCATTTGCCATTGTGGCAAAGTGCCCCCCCTGTGTATATTGTATGTTACGTGTTGTGTGTAAATGTTGGTGTATAGGTATTGGTACACGGGATATAAGCGGGTCTGTGTTTCACGTGTGTTTAAAAATGTATAATTGTAGTTAGGCACGAGGATTGCACATCACTTCACGTGCAGATAAAATGTGTATAATGTGTGTCACGGGATTGCACTTAGTTAATTCACGTGCAGTTGTACCGAGACTCCGATTGAATGATTGATTAGCAATCGAGTCTTGGTACAACTGCATAAAAACAGCATGTTTTCACTCACTCGGGGTTGTGTGTTCGGTGAGTGGAGAACGGGTGTGGAGAGGAGGAAAGTAAAATAACGTTACTTGTTTGTTTAAAACTCACCGTGTTCGTTTGTCTGTCCGTCCACTGTTTTGTTTACTGTTTAGTCCGTTTTTGTTTACCTGTTTATTTTGGCCGCAAAGTGCCGTGTCCTGTTTTGTGTTCTGTTTAAATCTTTTATTTTATTATTAAATGCTGAGCGCGATCACGCGCTCAGCTTCATCAAAACCCCAAGTCTCTCGTTTATTTCCTGGCTCTGGTCTGACGCCACCCACTCCGGCCGTCTTTGTGACAGCCATGTGTCTGCCCAGTTCTGAATGCTGTCTAGATCATTTTGAATGACCTTTGCTGCTGCAACAGTGTTTGCCACTCATCCTATTTTTGTGTCGTCTGCAAATTTAACAAGTTTGCTTACTATATCAGAATCTACATCATTAATGTAGATAAGGAATTGCAGAGGACCTAATACTGATCCCTGTGGTACACCACTGGTTACCTTGCTCCATTTTGAGGTTTCTCCTCTAATCAGTACTTTCTGTTTTCTACATGTTAACCAGTCCATAATCCATGTGCATGCATTTCCTTGAATCCCTACTGCGTTCAGTTTGAGAATTAATCTTTTATGCGGGACTTTGTCAAAAGCTTTGTCGAAATCTAAATAAACCATGTCGTATGCTTTGCAATTATCCTTTGTCAATGTTGCATCCTCAAAAAAGTCAAGCAGGTTAGTTAGACACGATCTCCCTTTCCTAAAACCATGCTGACTGTCTCCCAGGATATTGTTACCATATAGGTAATTTTCCATTTTAGATTTTATTATAGTTTCCATAAGTTTCCATATAATAGAAGTCAGGCTTATTGGTCTGTAGTTACCTGGTTCGGTTTTGTCTCCCTTTTTGTGGATCAGTATTACGTTTGCAATTTTCCAGTCTGTCTGTACAACCCCTGTGTCAAGAGACTGTTGCATGATCTTGGTTAGTTTTGTAAATAACTTCTTTCATTTCTTTGAGTACTATTGAGAGGATCTTATCCGGCCCAGGGGATTTGTTTATTTTTAGAGCTTCAAGTCCCTTTAACACTTCTGCCTCTGTTATGCCAAAGTTATTTAAAATTGGATAGGAACAGGTCGACATGTGGGGCATGTTGTCCGTGTCCTCCTTTGTAAAAACCTGTGAAAAGTAATCATTTAATATATTTGCTATTTTTTTTTCTTCATCTATGATTTTGCCATTTGTGTCTCTTAGACATTTAACCTCCTCTTTGAATGTTCTCTTGCTGTTATAATATTGGAAAAACATTTTGGAATTGGTTTTAGCCCCCTTAGCAATATTGATTTCTATCTCTCTCTTGGCCTTTCTAACTTCCTTTTTGACTTGTGTTTGCAGTTCCAAGTACTCTTTCTGTGTACTTTGTTTTTGGTCCCTTTTAACCGCTCTGTAAAGTGCCTTTTTTCGCTGAATATTTTTTTCTATTAAACCATTAAACCATTTTTTCTATTAAACCATTTTGGCCATTTTGTTTTAGATTTAGATTTGTCTACTTTTGGGATGTAATTGTTTTGCGCCTCTAGTACTACATTTTTAAAAAACAGCCATCCTTTTTCTGTGGATGTTTTCTCTATTTTACTCCAATCTACTTCTGTTAGTCTCTGTTTCATACCTTCATAGTTTGCTTTTCTAAAATTGTAAACCTTAGCTTTAGTCATTACTTTTGGAGTTTTAAAAAATACTTCAAATGAGACCATGTTGTGGTCTGAGTTTGCCAATGGCTCTCTGACCTCTGTTTTAGTTATTCTGTCTTCGTTATTTGAAAAGACTAAATCAAGGCATGCCTCCCCTCTAGTAGGTGCCTTGGCAAATTGTGTTAGGAAGCAGTCATTTGTCATTTGCACCATTTCAATTTCGTTCGTCGTGCCCCCCATCGGGTTTTCCCATTTTATATGGGGGAAGTTGAAATCCCCCATTAGTATGGCTTCTCCTTTTCTACACGCATTTCGAATGTCATTGTATAACAGATTATTTTGCTCAGTGTCTGAATTTGGCGGTCTATAGCATGCTCCTATTATTATGCCCTTTGAATTTGTGCCCATTATTCTGACCGATATTGATTCTGCATTGTTTTCTTTGTCCTGATTTAACACCTGGGCTTCAAGACTATTTCTTATGTATGGCGCTACCCCTCTGCCTCTTCTGTCCTGCCTGTCTTTCCTATACAGTGTGTACCCACTAATATTATATTCGTCTCCATCACTCTCAGATAGCCAAGTTTCTGTAACACCTATCACATCGTAGTTACTTGTTAGTGCAGTAGCTTCAAGTTCTAACATTTTGTTTCTGAGACTTCTAGCATTAAGATAAATACATTTAATATTTGTCTTACCTGAGTTGTTGCCCTTGTTTTGATGTGGTCTCCCTTCTGTTTTTTTTTTGTTTTCTCCCCCCCTCCTTTCTAGTGTAAATGCTTCTGGTCCTCTTCTAGTACCAATCAGTGGTAACTACGAAGTAAGAAATATATGTTTCACCAATCAGCATTCAGCACGCAGTTATGTTAGTAACTTCACAATAACACTATTAGCATATTAACAGTTTGCATCAGTAACCTTGAACATTCTACACAGGTGCTGCATCACTCAGTGCTGACACTTCATCTATGTATCTTTTATTTAACCGTAACAGTTTTGCACACATTCCACACTTTGTAACCTTCCATTGTTCTTGTACTCTTTGTACAAGTCAAGTACAAGTCAATTGCTGGTATTTTTCCATTCTGTTCTTAGTCTATTTGTTGTGCATGTGCAGTGAACCAGAAAAGCAAATTGGCTCCAACAGAACTAATGCTGCGCTTCAGTCTGTTTCATCAGTATCCGCCACCTCCCTTTCAAGTGCTCACTACCAGTAATTGCCCAAGCGTGATCTTGAATGCTTCCTCAGCAGCGGTCAGCCGTCCGGACGGTAGGGTTTCTAAATCAAAGCCAGGGTTGTACACGCAGCATCACCTGATCCCCTGCTGTATTGCCTGAATGAAAGGGATATATTTCAGCTATGGAGATCTGCAATACCTCTTGGTCAGTTTAATTTTATACCACTGAGTTTATTTTTAATTAATGAGTCGTAAGATAAATTAGTTGAAACAGTATTCACTACTAACGACATATACCCCACTAATGACATTTGAAAAACAATTTGGGCAAGAGCAGTAAAACACATTATTAACCAACCTGGCACAAGGTATTTTGCTTTATTACATCAGCATGGAAACCACATTTTCACAAAATGTCACTAGTAATCTTGCATGACGTCGGGTGAAAAGCCCGGTTTACTCGAGTAAAATAAACTGAGCGAATGGAAACCCAAAAAAGCATTTTACACGAGACATTTTTCTCGTGCAAATGTCTCAAGCTAAAAAAAAAAACACGCAACAAAACTCCATCATTGTCAATACCTTTTAGAATTTTGAATGCTTGAATCAGATTGCCGCATAGTCGTCTTTGTTCAAGACTGAATAGATCCAATTCTTTTAGCCTGTCTGCATACGACATGCCTTTTAAACCCGGAATAATTCTGGTCGCTCTTCTTTGCACTCTTTCTAGAGCAGCAATATCCTTTTTGTAGTGAGGTGACCAGAATTGAACACAATACTCTAGATGAGGTCTTACTAATGTATTGTAAAGTTTTAACATTACTTCCCTTGATTTAAATTCAACACTTCTCACAATATATCCGAGCATTTGGTTGGCCTTTTTATAGCTTCCCCACATTGTCTAGAATGAAGATATTTCTGAGTCAACATAAACTCCTTATTTCTCGTGTAAATGTCTCGAGTTAAAAAACAAAAAAAGATAATCGCATGTAAACCCCATGAATGAAACAAGTAAGGGCTGGAGAGATATCAGAGGCAGTTTTGTAACTAGCATGCATCGATGCTGCATTTCAACAATAATTTGCCTGGTTAATACTATTTTTTTTCGAATAATAAATACCCCTATATTTATTACAGTTTTTTCAGCCTGAAACTACAAAGTATTACTCAGGGTGATTGTTAGTCTGGTAACTGTATAGGCTACATGTACTCTAAACTACTACTATTATATATATATATATATATATATATATATATATATATATATATATATATATATATATATATATATTAGCTCAAAGAGCCAGCTGCCCATCGTTTCGATATGTTGTACATATCTTTCTCAAGGAGCCTGTGTTTGAATCAAAACATTGGAGGTATTTATAGGTTTTTGACGGCATGACAACTACTTGTTATTGTTTACATTCAAATCTATGATTTATTCTTACATGATGTAATGCTGTTCTATATATTTTGACATCATTTTTACTTCTATCTTTGAATCTGTATTAATTCTAATTAACATTACTTTATATAAATTTATATTTTTATTATATCATGCAATGCTGGCTCTGAGGATCAGTCTAGATTTGGCCTCCCCAGCGCATCAGCATGCACAACTTTAGAACGAATTTTGTTTATTTATTTAAATGTTATATATCTATTGAAGTTAATTAGTTCATTCTTTTCTGTTGAGTCCCGCTGGCATAATCGTGTTCAGTCTATTTATCCATTTACTTTCTTTTATTCTTCTATATGACGCATTGTCTAATTTTAGCTGTTCTAATACTACAAACTTTACATCATTTATGTCATGTCCTTGACTGGTGAAGTGCTGTACTATTGGTTCATTCATTTTTTATTTCTAATTAATGAAAGGTGGTTCTGAATTCTTTTATATGTCTCTCCAACATATTTGATTTCATCACATTTTTCACAGGCTATTCCATAAACAACATTGCTATTTTTACAGTAGGTATTAGTTTTTAATGGGTATGTGGTGTTCTTATGTTTAATTATATTTTTACTTTTGTCTATGTATTTACACACTTTACATCTACTGGTGCACATGTTCGTATAACCTATTTTGTCAATATATTCTTTTATGTTTACTGTGAACTAAAATATCACCTAAATTAGCTTCTCTTTTGAATGCTACAACTGGGGCCATAAGAAATACTTTTTTTTTAATTTTTGTGAATTATGTAGATTCCGCAAGTGTTTCCAAACTATCTTAGAAATATTAGGCAAAAGTTTTTTTTTTTGTTTTTTTTTAAACATCACAATAATATTCTACTCGCAGTTCATCGTTCGATTTTATTGTAGCATCAAGTCAACTCTGCACACAACTTGCTATCCTATTGCTGTGTTCAGATATTAGAAAAAAATCCAAACACGGCTATTTTGAGACGTATTTACTGCATTTTGGTTGCACGTTACACAACTCTGGGAAATGAGTGTCTCAGTGTTCTTGTGTCATTAAATCGTGCTGGAAGAAATTCAAGCATGAGTATCGGTGTACATTATCAGCTAAAATAACACAAACTGCAGATAGCTGATTGTGTTTTTTTTTCCTTATATCGGTACCATGGCAATATGCTACCGAATATTGATGCACCCCAAATATATATATATATACAGTGCCATGCAAAAGTATTCAGACCCCTGACCAATTCTCTCATAAAACCAATGTTGCCTTACAATAATTGATTTTGAGTTTCAGTGTTTTAAAATAAAATATCAAACAGAACGAAATTTTAATGTACCATTTGTAATTCAGTAATATGAGAGAATTGGTCAGGGGTCTGAATTCTTTTGCAAAGCACTGTATATGTGTGTATATATATATATATATATATATATATATATATATATATATATATATATATATATATATATTACACACACACACAGTGCTCACCCTTTATAACGCCATAGTGGGGAGCCATAGTTACAAGACCGTGCTGTTTGTGTTCCGCCTTATAACGAGTATAAGAGGGCTACTGTAATGGCATTATGGAGCAAATGGGAGCCACGACCCTACCGTGTTATAACCGATTCTGCACTATAACGAGGCGCGTCATAAAGGGTGAGCATATATATACTGTATATATATATATATATATATATATATATATATATATATATATATATATATAAAATTTATAATACACATGTATGTCTATTATTTTAAGATGCTGTTTTAACCTGGTTTTATCATTCTCAGAGTTTGTTTGAGAAAAGCATTATTATTGACCTCAGTAACTTTAGAGGTCCGTGCATGGAGATAATGAAGGCTGCTGTATTGTGTTCTGACAGTTCAAGAGAACTTTTTTTACAGGCAGCTGTGAATATAAATATCTAAATGTGTTCCACCTGAATGCTGTCTACACTCCTCATTCATTATGTGTAACATTTTCAACCAGCTGTGTTTAAGACTGAGCCTCAATGAGTGGGCAAGGATTTAGAACGAATCACAATGACTCATTCAGTTGCTCCAAAGCACATTGGGAGTTATCACATGATGCAATCTTACATTTTTTGTGCACTCCTTAAAAAGAATCCTAAAATCCGAGTCCCTCATTGTTGCTTCTTAATTTGGTTATTGTTCTTCTTTCCAGGGGGTTGATGCATCTAATGCTTCATGGAAATGGAAGACAAAGAAGAGAACAAGGACATAAATGTGGCAAAAGATGCCTTTGATCGTCTGGAGAAAGCTGAGCCAGGTATATTTGAGATGGAAATATGGAAAATGCTACAGAGTTTGAATCCATTAACCCAAATGTGCAGATAGGACTTTTAACCTACAGTGTTTATGTACAATGTTAGTGTCGTGTAGTTTATATGTATGGCCCTATGAAATTCACGGGAGAATTAGAATGACGTGACTAACCTGCAATTCAGTTCTAAACCTCCAGATGTCTGTGTAGCCGCTCTAACTAAACTGATCTAAAGAATAATGAAGTAATCAACACATTAAATTCTGGATCATTAAAAAAAAAAGAAACGAATTACAAGGGAGAACTATCAATTAATCAATCAAACAATTAATCTATTTTATATATTTTATATAGCGCCTTTCATAGTGGACCACCATCACAAAGCACTTTATAAGATACAGTGAAAAACAGTGCATAATACATTAAATACAGGATGTGAAAATTCAAAACACTGTGGATGCGTATGTCATAAAGAATCATAGGAATAAGATACAGTGAAAAATCTGAAGTAGCGGAGACACAACAGCTGATAACAGAGATCAGGCTAAATGAGCAGGGAAAGCAAGAGAAAACAAGTGAATCTTGAGAGTTGATTTGAAGTGAGTGACGATGGGAGCTTCACGCACCAAAGCTGGGAGAGAGTTCCAGAGAGTAGGAGCCATGAAGCTAAACGAGCGCTCTGCAAGTGAGGTGCACTTTTGCTTGGGGATGACCAGCAGGCCAAAGTCAGAGGACCTCAGCTTGCAGGCAGGGGCATAGCGGGTCAGCAGGTTGAGGAGATACTCTGGACCTGTGTAGTGAAGAGCATTGTAAGTGAGCAGAAGAATTTTGAAAGTAATCCTAAACTTTACAGGTAGACCGTGCAGTTGGGCAAGTCGGGGGGTGATGTGTTCACATTTTTTACATCTGCTAAGGATCCTGGCTGCGGCATTCTGAACTAGCGCCAGTCGGTTTATGGTGCGTGACAGGAGACCACCATAGAGAGAGTTGCAGGAGTCAAGAGGAGACAAATGCATGACAAAGTATCTCCACATCCGGGAGGGAAAGAGAGGGACGGACTTTGGAGATATTTCGAAGGTGATAGAAGGAAGATTTAACCAAGATTTATCAAAGGAGAGGTTGCTGTCCAGTACACCAAGGCTTCGTACAGTGGGGGAAGGCAGCAGCAGACAGTTTCCGAGGTTCAGGGCAGCTATCTCAAGATTCTTAAGTTGAGCTTTACATCCTACTACAAGGAGTTTGGATTTGTTAATTATGGCCATTTTAGAAATGATGCATTTAAAGAAAAAGCTTACCTCGAGACTTGCTGTTTTAGAACACATAGAGGCACCAACAAACTCAAAAAGCATTTCTCTGAGAGATCGCACATAGCAAAATCTACCTGGTGTGCTGCACATTGATAGGTAGAACGAGCACAACTTGCAATTTATCTTTGGGCCACCCTCGAAAGGCAACATTAGACCGACATTTATTATCTCAAAAACACAGAAAACGAAAGGCTCTTCTTGATAGCGGTGCAATGGAGGGGTCAGAAAATCATGAGCGTCGGAATACTGTCATTTTCTATTTGACAGAGGCATTAATCTGTGCTAATATTCCCCTGGAAAAGCAAGATAACCCCAAGCTCTGTGAATTGCTTAATAAATAGAGGAAGTGTCTGGTATGATAATGCCAGTTACATGATCAAGGCATACAATGACATTCTTAGAAGTTTGCTGCCAAATTCAGCAAAAACAATAAAAAAAATTAAAAAAACACAATTTACACACATTCCAGAATCTATCAAATGCCCAGATTCCATTCAATTGTTATGTTAACTATACTGTTCAGGGATCGGTGCCAGAAACGGAAAATCCTTTAAAAAAAATAAATAAAAGAAATATCCTCTTCTGTTGACGTATTTGTGCCCAGTGAGATCTAGATATCAAGGAAATGTGATACAATTTTTGGACAAATGATTTGCGTAAAAGTGTACTCAAATTAAAACCTTTAAATAATGTATTTACACTTCTCTGAGTTCTCTGAAATAATATTGAAAACGCTTCCTTTTACAATCCTGTTCTGTGTATTCACAGAGATGTAAGGGTTAAATAAATGTCAGGAGCGATCTACAGTGTTCTGTTTATTAATCTGCTAATACGTGCTTTCTAGAAATGGGATGACCAATTCAAATGGCTCAAGTAACGTAATGGGATGATTGTTTAATTGCTCATTACGTGGTTTACTGTGGAGGCTATATCGACATCTTGTGGCGGGAGAACTAAATTACAGTTTTAAAAAGTCCTGAAAAAGGCCCTATTTATGTCACTGATCCTGTGTTGTCTGTATCGTATCATTATATGTTTCATTTTGATGACTTTTTATGAATTTTAAATCACACATCGTGGGTCATAAATACAAATACAAGAGCACACGCCAGGAGAAAAACATGACTTCAAAGGATGGCAGTGTACCCAGATCACACTCCCTCCTGCAATAATGCTGGTTTTCTGTTCCCACAATACGCCATTGATTTCAATCAGAGCACCTGCAGAGTTGCAGGAGGAACCATGATCTGGACACAATGTTTAGAAGAAAAAATCTCAGGTCAAAGTTGATGTATTGATTTTTATCTGCGATGTGGACATCATGGCTACAGCAAAGGTAAAGTAATGTGTTTCTTATAGTATTATTATTATTATTTATTTCTTAGCAGACGCCCTTATCCAGGGCGACTTATATTCCTGATTCTGCTGTAGACTAATTCAAATATAAAAAAAAAACTGAAGTAAGGTAAACAGTAGTGATCAAACACAAGACTTTATTTTTCAGGCAGATTGGGCCTAAAAATGCACTTACATTTGAGGAGGTATACATATACAGTGCCTATAGAAGGTCTACACCCCTTTCAAAATGTTCACCTTTTGTTGCCTTTTATAGCCTGGAATTTAAAATGCATTAAAATTAGTTTTTTTTTTCATTGATCTACACATCCTACCCCACAACTTCCAAGCAAAAAAAATATTCTAGAAATTTGTAGAAAATTAATTAAAAATAAAAACTGAAATAGCTTGGTTGTATAAGTGTCCACCCCCCTTGTAATTCAGCAGTTCCTGTAGGTTTCCTCTGCTGGGTAGTGCATTTCAAAGCAAAGACTCAACCACCTATGGCACCACCAAGACCCTGCCAAGATCAGGCCGTCCCTCCAAACTGGATGACCGAGCAAGAAGGAGACTGATCAGAGAGGCTACCAAGAGGCCAATGGCAACTTTGCAAGAGCTGGTCAAAGTGTGCATGTGACAACAATATACCAAGCACGCCACAAATCTGGCCTGTATTTTACTCAAGAAAGACTACCTTGAATCCTGTTTGAAGTATGCAAAAAAAACACTCAGGAGATTCTGTAGCCATGTGGCAAAAAGTTTTGTGGTCTGACGAAACTAAAATTGAACTTTTTGGCCTAAATACAAAGCGTTATGTTTGGCACAAACCCAACACAGCGCATCACCCAAAGAACACCATCCCTACTGTGAAGCATGGTGGTGGCAGCATCATGTTATGGTGATGTTTCTCATTGGCAGGGACTGGGGCACTTGTCAGGATAGAAGGGAAAATGAATGGAGCAAAGTACAGAGAAGTCCTTGAGGAAAACCTGCTGCCCTCTGCAAGAAAGCTGAAACTGGGACGGAAGTTCACCTTTCAGCATGACAACGACCCGAAGCACACAGCCAAATCTACACTGGAGTGGCTAAGGAACAAAAAGGTAAATGTCCTTGAATGGCCCAGTCAGAGCCCCGACCTAAATCCAATTGAAAATGTGTGGCATAACTTGAACATTACTGTCCATCAACGCTCCCCATGGAACTTGACAGAGCTTGAACAGTTTTGTAAAGAAGAATGGTCAAATATTGCCAAATCTAGGGGTGCAAAGTTGGTAGAGACCTATCCCAACAGACTCACAGCTGTAATTGCTGCCAAAGGTGCTTCCACCAAGTATTAACTCAGGGGGGATGGAGACTTATCCAATAATGATCTTTCAGTTTTGTATTTTTAATATATAATCTTTTTCTCAATAAAAACTTTTTTCCCCTTAACAGTGTGGAGTATGGTGTGTAGATAAGTGGAAAAAAAATCCCCATTAAATGCATGAAACTCTGAGGCACTGAAACAACAAAATGTGAAAAATGTTCAAGGGGGTGTAGACTTTCTATAGGCAGTGTGTGAGTATGTATGTATGTATGTATGTATGTATGTATGTATGTATGTATGTATGTATGTATGTATGTATGTATGTATATTCCAATTCTCTCATCTTACTGAATTACAAATGGTACATTGAAATTTCGTTCTGTTTGATATTTTATTTTAAAACACTGAAACTCAAAATCAATTATTGTAAGGTGACATTGTTTTTATGTTGGGAAATATTTTTAAGAAAAATAAAAAACTGAAATATCTTGCTTGCATAAGTATTCATCCCCCACACATTAATATTTGGTAGAGCCACCTTTCGCTGCAATAACAGCTTTAAGTCTTTTGGGGTAAGTATGTACCAGCTTTGCACACAGTGTCGGAGTGATGTTGGCCCATTCTTCTTGGCAGATTTGCTCCAGGTTGTTCAGGTTGGTTGGACGACGCTTGTGGATTGCAATTTTCAAATAGTGCCACAGATTCTCAATGGGATTGAGATCAGGACTTTGACTGGGCCACTGTAGGACATTCACCTTTTTGTTCTTGAGCCACTCCAATGTTGCTTTGGCCTTGTGCTTGGGATCATTGTCCTGCTGAAAGGTGAATTTCCTCCCAAGCTTCAGTTTTTTAGCGGACTGAAGCAGTTTCTCTTGCAATATTTCCCTGTATTTTGCTCCATCCATTCTTCTTTCAATTTTAACAAGATGCCCAGTCCCTGCTGATGAGAAGCATCCCCACAGCATGATGCTGCCACCACCATACTTCACTGTAGGGATGGTGTGTCTTGAGGCATGGGCAGTGTTAGGTTTGCGCCACACATAGCGCTTTGCGTTTTGGCCAAAAAGCTCTATCTTGGTCTCATCTGACTACAAAATCTTTTCCCACATCGCAGCGGGATCACTCTCATGCTTTCTGGCAAAATCCAGACGTGCTTTCAGATGGTTCTTTTTGAGTAACGGCTTCTTTCTTGCCACCCTCCCATACAGGCCAGTGTTATGCAGAGCTCTTGATATGGTTGACTGGTGCACCATTACTCCACTCCCAGCCACTGAACTCTGTAGCTCCTTCAAAGTGATTGTTGGCCTCTCTGTGGCTTCTCTCACAAGTCTCCTTCTTGTTTGAGCGCTGAGTTTTGAGGGACGGCCTTTTCTTGGCAGTGCCTGGGTGGTGTGATGCACTTTCCACTTCCTGATTATTGATCCAACTGTGCTCACTGGGATATCCAAACACTTGGATATTATTTTGTACCCTTTCCCTAATCTATGCATTTGTATTACTTTATCTCTAACTTCTGTAGAATGTTCTTTGGTCTTCATTTTCCTTCAGATTCACAGCCTGACCAATGATCCTTCAACAGTGGGGTTTTTATCCAGAAAATGTGACAGCAACTTTAATGATTCACAGGTGGAGGCCAATGGTAAGGTAATTGTGTCCTCGTTAGGGCAATTTCTTTCATCGGTGTAAACTGGGAGCTTCCACAGCACAGGGGTTGAATACTTATGCAAGCAAGATATTTCAGTTTTTTATTTTTCTTAAAAATATTTCCCAACATAAAAACAATGTCACCTTACAATAATTGATTTTGAGTTTCAGTGTTTTAAAATAAAATATCAAACAGAACGAAATTTCAATGTACCATTTGTAATTCAGTAATATGAGAGAATTGGTCAGGGGTCTGAATACTTTTGCAAGGCACTGTGTGTGTGTGTGTGTGTGTGTGTGTGTGTGTCTATTTATATATATATATATATATATATATATATATATATATATATATATATATATATATATATATATATATATACACACACAGTGCCTTGAAAAAGTCTTCACACCCTTGAACATTATTCACATTCTGCTGCCTAAAAAATACAATTCAAAATGCATTAAAGCAGGAGTTTGTTTCACTGATCTACACAACATCATCTACACTTTCAACGTGAAAGAACAATTATAGAAATATTCAAAAAGTAATTTAAAAAAAAGTCTTGATTGCATAAGTCTTCACACCCCTTGATGTAATGCTTGGTGCAAGCCCCTTTTGCAGCAGTAACAGCCATGAGTCGTTTTGGATAAGTATCTACCAACTTAGCGGGATGGTGCATTTTTTGCCCATTCTTCTTGGCAGAATAGCTCAAGCTCTTTCAAGTTGGCTGGGGATCGTCTGTGGACTGCAGTCTTCAAGTCTTGCCACAGATTTTCTATAGGATTCAGGTCTGGGCTTTCACAAGGCCACTCAAGGACATTCACTTCTTCTTGCTGAGCCACTCCATTGTTGCTTTTGCTTTGTGCTTAGGATCATTGTCCTGCTGAAAGGTGAATCTTCTCCCCAGTCCCAGGTCTCTGGCAGACTGGAACAGGTTTTCCTCCAGGATCTGCCTGTACTTTGCACCATCCGTCTTTCCCTCGATCTTCACAAGCCTCCCTGTCCCAGCTGCTGCAAAGCATCCTGTGGCAAAGTGGCTGCTGATTAAGAACAGATGCAGAGGTGATGCAGTGCAGAAATAATCACAAGTGAAAAACTGTAATCCAGTTTGGAAATGTTCTTTTATTTATTATACAAGTCCAGGTCTGGCGACCAAATAATAATCCTCCGGCAATACACCCCTGGTGTAAAGCTTGGCAGGAAAATAATAATAATGATTTGTAAACAAAACAAATAATAACACGTTATCCGCTCCCACAATACTACTAACACAAATCACCAGTCCGGGTGCGTGCAGTAGTGCTCAAGGTGGGTGATAACAAGGCGACAGTTTCGGAGACGTGTTAGCCGTCTAGTGAATTTACAAACAAAAGACAATTACTAACAGTGCGTCTCTCAACCCAAGCAAAGGAACTGATTACGAGTGTCCGTCCCCTTTTTATGCTGTCATGCATGACCCCTTGGTAAACTAATGCAGCTGCCTTACAATCAGCGGCTGCTACATTGTTTACCTTCCGGGTCATTACGTTCTTGCAACAGAGACTCGCCTTCTTCCAGACTGGCCATCTCCCCGACCCGGGAAAGAACTGTCTGTCCAGCCCGTCAAAAGAACTCTGTCCTCGCTGCTTGGCGCCCTCCCAGGTCGGGAGGGAGATTTACAACCAGAACTCATTATATTTCTGTCACACATCCCCAAAACATAATGCTGAAACCACCATGCTTTACTGTAGGGATGGTGTTAGCAGGGTGATGTGCCGTGTTTGGTTTACGCCACACATATCGCTTAGCATTGAGACGAAAGAGTTCCACTTTGGTCTCATTAGACCACAAAACCTTCTCCCACATGTGTGCAGTGTCCCCTAAGTGTTTCTTTGCAAAAGCTATGCGGCACATCATATGGCTTTTTTTCAGCAGTGGCTTCCTTCTTGCCACCCTCCCATACAGGCCGTGTTTGTGGAGTACTCTTAAAATTGTTGAACAGTCAAAATTTTTCCCAATCTCTGCCAGAGACCTCTGTAGTTATTTTAAAGTAATTTTAGGCCTCACAGTGACCTCCCTCAGCAGTTTCCTTAAGCCACGGCTACTGACTTTGGAGGGATGGTCTGATCGAGGCAGTGTCTTGGTGGTGCCAATCTGTTTCCACTTTACAATGATGGACCTTCAAAGACATTGAACGTTTCTTATAGCCTTCCCCCAATCTGTACCTTTCAATAACTTTATCCCGGAGTTCTTTTGGCAGCTCCTTGTTCGGCATGTTTTGCCATTTGCTTCAAATTCACTTCATACAACAGAAACAGCTTGATTCTTCATCCAGGAGTATTCAAATCAGTTAAACTACTGTGATTGGACACAGGTGGGCTGTATTTAACTTATAATGTGCCTTGTTAAGGCAATGTGTTGTACCTGAGCTAATTTGGGTTTGTTATGACAAAGGGTGTGAAGACTTATGCAATCAAGACGTTTTTTTTTTTTTTTTAATTACTTTTTGAATATTTCTATAATTGTTCTTTCATGTTGAAAGTGTAGATGATGCTGTGTAGATCAGTGAAACAAACTCCTACTTTAATGCATTTTGAATTGTATTTTTTAGGCAGCAGAATGTGAAAAATGTTCAAGGGTGTGAAGACTTTTGCAAGGCACTGTGTGTATATATGTGTGTGTGTGTGTGTGTGTGTGTGTATATATATATATATATATAATTTAATTACATACTGAACATCAAATGAAACATATCACTTGCAATTCAACAGCTGAAATTACTCCAGATCCGGTGTCCAATCAACTGTGTTACTAATTAGGTGATTAAGTGCATATGCTTCAGTCATAGTCACTCAAACGTGTCATGGTCAAGAATGAATGATTGAGTGATTGAAACTAAATGTGTTATAATAGTGAGAAGTTTCTTTTGATGCTTGGTGTATATATATATATATATATATATATATATATATATATATATATATATATATATATATATATATATATATATATATATATATACAGTACTGTGCAAAAGTTTTAGGCAGGTGTGAAAAAATGCTGTAAAGTAAGAATGCTTTCAAAAATAGACATGTTAATAGATTATATTTATCAATTAACTAAATGCAAAGTGAGTGAACAGAAGAAAAATCTAAATCAAATCCATATTTGGTGTGACCACCTTTTGCCTTCAAAACAGCATCAAGCATCAATTCTTCTAGGTACACTTGCACACAGTTTTTGAAGGAACTTGGCAGGTAGGTTGGCCCAAACATCTTGGAGAACTAACCACAGTTCTTCTGTGGATTTAGGCAGCCTCAGTTGCTTCTCTCTCTTCATGTAATCCCAGACAGACTCGATGATGTTGAGATCAGGGCTCTGTGGGGCCATACCATCACTTCCAGGACTCCTTGTTCTTCTTTACGCTGAAGATAGTTCTTAATGACTTTCGCTGTATTTTTGGGGTCGTTGTCATGCTGCAGAATAAATTTGGGGCCAATCAAATGCCTCCCTGATGGTATTGCATGATGGATAAGTATCTGCCTGTACTTCTCAGCATTGAGGAGACCATTAATTCTGACCAAATCCCCAACTCCATTTGCAGAAATGCAGCCCCAAACTTGCAAGGAACCTCCACCATGCTTCACTGTTGCCTGCAGACACTCATTCGTGTACCGCTCTCCAGCCCTTCGGCGAACAAACTGCCTTCTGCTACAGCCAAATATTTCAAATTTTGACTCATCAGTCCAGAGCACCTGCTGCCATTTTTCTGCACCCCAGTTCCTGTGTTTTCGTGCATAGTTGAGTCGCTTGGCCTTGTTTCCACGCCGGAGGTATGGCTTTTGGCCGCAAGTCTTCCATGAAGGCCACTTCTGACCAGACTTCTCCGGACAGTAGATGGGTGTACCAGGGTCCCACTGTTTTCTGCCAGTTCTGAGCTGATGGCACTGCTGGACATCTTCCGATTGCGAAGGGAAGTAAGCATCATGTGTCTTTCAACTGCTGCAGAAAGTTTCGTTGGCCAACCACTGCGTCTACGGTCCTCAACGTTGCCCGTTTCTTTGTGCTTCTTCAAAAGAGCTTGGACAGCACATCTGGAAACCCCTGTCTGCCTTGAAATTTCTGCCTGGGAGAGACCTTGCTGATGCAGTATAACTACCTTGTGTCTTGTTGCTGTGCTCAGTCTTGCCATGGTGTATGACTTTTGACAGTAAACTGTCTTCAGCAACCTCATCTTGTTAGCTGAGTTTGGCTGTTCCTCACCCAGTTTTATTCCTCCTACACAGCTGTTTCTGTTTCAGTTAATGATTGTGTATTCAACCATATTGAATTGATGATCATTAGCACCTGTTTGGTATAATTGTTTAATCATACACCTGACTATATGCCTACAAAATCCCTGACTTTGTGCAAGTGTACCTAGAAGAATTGATGCTGTTTTGAAGGCAAAGGGTTGTCACACCAAATATGGATTTGATTTAGATTTTTCTTCTGTTCACTCACTTTGCATTTAGTTAATTGATAAATATAATCTATTAACATGTCTATTTTTGAAAGCATTCTTACTTTACAGCATTTTTTCACACTTGCCTAAAACTTTTGCACAGTACTGTATATATATATATATATTGCAAAAAACTTGAACTCATTGAACTCATCGCCACAAAGCAAGGAAATGTGGTGTTAGGGTTTTTAACCCAAACTCGCCATTCCCACCCCCACACAAGCAGCCAAAGGAACCAGACAAGACAAGCAACCGCAGACCGCTGTCATCAGGTAAGAGATAGACCATGCAACTCTTTCCAGATGACACAAGAGACATCCATCACCATGGTCCACCAGTGCGGCCCGACTGGGAGGGACCAGAGGTAATCCGGGATGCTCACCACTGGGCAGGACAGGGGGTCTAGCTCCGTGCCCTGACACTAAATGGAAAATCTCTTCAATTTAAATACATAGCACCGATGGGTCAACTGCTTCTGAGAGGCCTGAACGATATTCTTTTTTCCCTTTAATTATGGTTGGAAGGTCTTTAAGCTTGCTCCTCCTACCCAACCGGGTGGTGTCCTCCTCGGCATAGGCCTGTGATGTCAGATCTTACACGCTGGAAGCAGGAATCGGTGTGCCATATGCCAGGGGAGGTCGGGTGGGTTGTTTGATGTGCATGTGTGGCGGAGTGTCCCGCCCCTTTGTTTATTATTTATTGATATTATGATTTATGTTTATATTACGGCGAAGCGCCGCTTATTTGTTATTGTTTTTGCATTTTAAAAACCTTGTGAGGATGCATGACTGATCAGCTGCTGATTATTTAACTAGCTGACACTCACGCATCCTTACTAAACTCGTGCAAACTGTGGCCGAGGGGTAATAAGATAATTAACAGCTAGTTAACCCCTCGGCCAGAAGATAAAAGCCTCCAGCTGTCTGCGCAAGGAGGAGAGTGTTGGAGGAGAGACGTAAGTCTGTGGCAGAATGAGATTTAACAATTGCTATATACGTGCTGGCTAAAAATCAACATGATACTTGTTAGGTTTGTTTGTTTGGCCAACGCGCCTTTTGGCTTTGTTGTTTGTTTAAATCTTTTGTTTATTTTATTATTTAATAAAACGCTGAGCGCCGTTGCGTTCAGTTTCACATCCGCCATTTCTTGCCTTTGGTTACTTCCTGGTCCGTGACATCACTACCCATACGTCGCTGCAACAACAGCTCGGTCACAGCATCATATACCACTCCTAGAACTACGGTACCATTGAGTAACCCTCATTTCTAGGGCCGTGGATAAGGTACACTATCCACACTTATGCATTTCCTAGCATTTCTCTGGGAGGAGGGGTAAAGGCACACCCCCTATTTAGGAAAGAGAGACTGCAGAACCAAGGCTGCAAGGTGGATATGGTAATGGGAGGTACAGGTGTGTGCTGACTACCAGGTAGCAGCCCTGCAGATTTCTGGATAGGAATGTCCCTGGAAGCAGCCACTGAGGCAGCAGTATGTCTGGTGTAATGAGCCTTCAGCCCCACAGCAGGCTTCCTACCATGTAGGTTATTGGAATGCTTTGAAATGCTAGAAAACGGTAACAGTGCACTGAGACATGTCGATTACTTTCATACTTGCATTGAGATCAAAAGTGCATGCAAATGTAGTTCTATTTTTGTGAAGTTGATACAGTTCTGCAGTGTCATCTTGAAATTAAAAACCCGTTTGTGTCTGACATGTGCTGTAGCGTTTCACGTTGTGTGATGTTACTTTATGAATGGCGGGCCGCACGATACAGCCTGGGCAACAACAGTCATCGTCAAGAAAAACATTCTTTTAAATCCTTTGCTTACTTCTAGCACTTTTATATTTTCCTATTACCAGATTGATTTGTACCTACAGTCCCCATAGTAAGTATTCACCCACCTTGGACTTTTTCACAGTTTGTTATGTTACAACCTGAAATCTTGATGCATTTAAATGGGATTTTTTTTTTCCTTTCATTTACACAACCTACTCAACACTTTGGAGAGGCAAGAAATGTTTTATTGTGAAACAACAGTTGATGAAAAATAAAAAACTGAAATATCTTGGTTAGATAAGTATTCACCCCCTGAGTCAATACTTGGTAGAACCACCTTTGGCAGCAATTACAGCTGTGAGTCTTTTAGGGTAAGTCTCTACCAGGTTTGCACATCTGGATCCTGCAATATTCACCCATTCTTCTTGGCAAAATTGCTCAAGCTCTGTCAAGTTGGGTGGGTATCGTTAGTGGACAGCAATCTTCAAGTCTTGTCACAGATTCTCAATTGGATTCAAGTCCGGGCTTTGACTGGCCCACTCTAAGACATTCACTTTCTTGTTTTTAAGCCACTCCAGTGTCTCTTTGGCTGTGTGCTTGGGGTCATTGTCCTGCTGAAAGGTGAATCTCCGTCGCAGGTCTTTTGCAGACTGAAGCAGGTTTTCTTCAAGGATTTGCCTGTATTTAGCTCCATCCATTTTGCGCTCTACCCTGACAAGCTTCCCAGTCCCTGCCGATGAAAAGCATCCCCATAGCATGATGCTGCCACCACCATGCTTCATAGTAGGGATGGTGTTACCTGGATGATGTGCTGTGTTGGGTTTGCGCCAGACATAACGCTTTGCATTTAGGCCAAATAGTCCAATTTTTGTTTCATTGGACCACAGAATCTTTTTCCACATCTTTTCAGAGTCTCCCACATGCCTTTTTGCAAATTCCAAGCGGGATTTTACATGGGCTTTTTTCAGAAATGACTT
This sequence comes from Acipenser oxyrinchus oxyrinchus, assembly GCA_030684275.1. Lineage (NCBI taxonomy): Eukaryota > Metazoa > Chordata > Actinopteri > Acipenseriformes > Acipenseridae > Acipenser > Acipenser oxyrinchus. Next base: position 10,866,466 of record CM060273.1, on the reverse strand, counting down.
CCTTCTTGCTACCCTTCTATGGAGGCCAGATTTGTGGAGTACCTGAGCTATTGTTGACACAGTTTCTCCCATCTCAGCCATGGAACGCTGTAGGTCTTTCAGAGTTGTCATTGGCCTCTTGGTGGCTTCGCTGACCAGTGCCCTTCTTACCCTGCTGCTCAGTTAGGGAGGACGGCCTGCTCTAAGCAGATTCTGGGTGGTGCCGTATACCTTCCACTTCTTAATGATCGACTTGACTGTGCTCCAAGGGATATTCAGTGCCTTTGAAATCTTTTTATACCCCTCCCCTGATCTGTGCCTTTCCACAACTTTATCCCAGAGTTGTTTTGAAAGCTCCTTGGTCTTCATGGTAGTATCTTTGCTTTGAATGTACTACCCAACTGTGGGACCTTACAGAGACAGGTGAAATCATGTGAACCACTTTTATTGCACACAGATGGACTCCATTTAACTTATTGTGTGAATTCTGAAGGCAGTTGGTTGCACCTGAGCTTATTTAGGAGCATCATAGCAAAGGGGGTGAATACTTATCTATCTAATGAATATTTTTCATTAGTATCCAAGGGTAGTGAATGCTTACTATAGACATAAGAACATAAGACAGTTTACAAACGAGAGGAGGCCATTCAGCCCATCTTGCTCGTTTGGTTGTTAGTAGCTTATTGATCCCAGAATCTCATCAAGCAGCTTCTTGAAGGATCCCAGGGTGTCAGCTTCAACAACATTACTGGGGTGTTGGTTCCAGACTCACAATTCTCTGTGTAAAAAAGTGCCTCCTATTTTCTGTTCTGAATGCCCCTTTATCTAATCTCCATTTGTGACCCCTGGTTCTTGTTTCTTTTTTCAGGTTAAAAAAGTCCACTGGGTCAACATTGTCTATACCTTTTAGGATTTTGAATGCTTGAATCAGATCGCTGCATAGTCTTCTTTGTTCAAGACTGAATAGATATACCTTGTTCCATTTTGAGGTTTCTCCTCTAATCAGTACTTTCTGTTTTCTACATGGTAGCCACTCCCTAATCCATGTGCATGCATTTCTTTGAATCCCTACTGCGTTCAGTTTGTTAATTACTCTTTTATGCGGAACTTTGTCAAAAGCTTTCTGGAAATCTAAATAAACCATGTCGTATGCTTTGCAATTATCCATTGTCAATGTTGCATCCTCAAAAAAGTCAAGCAGGTTAGATAGACACGATCTCCCTTTCCTAAAACCATGCTGACTGTTTCCCAGCATATTGTTACCATATAGGTAATTTTCCATTTTAGATCTTATTATAGTTTCCATAAGTTTCCATATAATAGAAGTCAGGCTTATTGGTCTGTAGTTACCTGGTTCGGTTTTGTCTCCCTTTTTGTGGATCAGTATTACGTTTGCTATTTTCCAGTCTGTTGGTACAACCCCTGTGTCAAGAGACTGTTGCACGATCTTGGTTAGCGGTTTGTAAATAACTTCATTCATTTCTTTGAGTACTATTGGAAGGATCTCATCCGGCCCAGGGGATTTGTTTATTTTAAGAGCTCCTAGTCCCTTTAACACTTCTGCCTCTGTTATGCTAAAGTTATTTAAAATTGGATACGAACAGGTCAACATGTGGGGCATGTTGTCTGTGTCCTCCTTTGTAAAAACCTGTGAAAAGTAATCATTTAACATATTTGCTATTTCTTTTTCTTCATCTATGATTTTGCCATTTGTGTCTCTTAGACATTTAACCTCCTCTTTGAATGTTCTCTTGCTGTTATAATATTGGAAAAACATTTTGGAATTGGTTTTAGCCCCCTTAGCAATATTGATTTCTATCTCTCTCTTGGCCTTTCTAACTTCCTTTTTGACTTGTGTTTGCAGTTCCAAGTACTCTTTCTGTGCACTTTGTTTTTGGCCCCTTTTAACCGCTCTGTAAAGTGCCTTTTTTTGCTGAATATTTTTTTTAATTGATCTATTAAACAATTTTGGCCATTTTGTTTTAGATTTAGATTTGTCTACTTTTGGGATGTAATTATTTTGTGCCTCTAGTTCTACATTTTTGAAAAACAGCCATCCTTTTCTGTGGATGTTTTCTCTATTTTACTCCAATCTACTCTGTTAGTCTCTGTTTCATACCTTCATAGTTTGCTTTTCTAAAATTGTAAACCTTAGCTTTAGTCATTTACTTTTGGGGTTTTAAAAAATATTTCAAATGAGACCATGTTGTGGTCTGAGTTTGCCAATGGCTCTCTGTCCTCTGTTTTAGTTATTCTGTCTTCATTATTTAAAAAAACTAAATCAAGGCATGCCTCCCCTCCCAGTCGGTGACTTGACAAATTGCGTTAGGAAGCAGTCATTTGTCATTTCCACCATTTCAGCTTCGTCCGTCGTGCTCCCCACCGGGTTCTCCCATTTTATACGGGGGAAGTTGAAATCCCCCATTAGTATGGCTTCTCCTTTTCTACACGCATTTTGAATGTCATTGTATAACAGATTATTTTGCTCAGCGTCTGAATTTGGCGGTCTATAGCATGCTCCTATTATTATGCCCTTTGAATTTTTGTCCATTATTCTGACCCATATTGATTCTGCATTGTTTTCTTTGTCCTGATTTAACACCTGGGCTTCAAGACTATTTCTTATGTATAGCGCTACCCCTCCGCCTCTTCTGTCCTGCCTGTCTTTCCTATACAGTGTGTACCCACTAATATTATATTTGTCTCCATCACTCTCAGACAACCAAGTTTCTGTGACACCTATCACATCGTAGTTACTTGTTAGTGCAGTAGCTTCAAGTTCTAACACTGAGACTTCTAGCATTAAAATAAATACATTTAATATTTGTCTTACCTGAGTTGTTGTCCTTGTTTTGATGTGGTCTCCCTTCTGTTTTTTTGTTTTCTCCCCCCTTCCTTTCTATTTTAAATGCTCTGGACACTGGGCCTAATGCTCCTACCGCGGTAAACTCCCGTGCCGCCTTCGCACTCTTCAAAGTCTCAGACTGAGCCAATCACAGGAGCACCATGTCGCTCATGTCACGCCACCACAGATTGCTGATTTCTAGGCAGGCACGGTGCGTGGCTTCAGCACAGGGTGTCTGGAGCCCGTACTGTTTCTATGGTTTCACAGGTGATACACATCGGTGTAATCAGTGGAGTGTTCTTCTTGTAGCCTTATTCATTAGCAGACCCGTTGTGGGGCCCTCTCTTGTGTGAGGCCGGGGCAAAGTGCCCCTTGCCCCCCGCCCCTCCCCCCCCAGGCAGCCCTGGACATCAATAAATTGTAACAAATAATGTGCACCAAAATAAAAGCATGTCATCGTATCTCAGCTTCTAGTCACATGTATAAATGTCTTGCCACCAGAAGCCTCGATACAATTACAGGCTGATTAGGCACACTTTTGTGTAGTTTATTCCTTATATTATTATTCAACAAAGTGCTCTAACGTCTCGTTTGTATGAGAATCCGGCTTTTTTCAGGGTTTTTAATGCTGCGCCATGTAAGAAAAAAAAGTTTAAAAATAGCTAGTCCAGCCGTTTGGTTTTAGAATTTTAGGATGTGTTGCGCAAGTCAAATTTATAAGGCAAGTAGTCAAAGAGAGTATTAGCTAATCCTCTACATTTATATATATGTTTAGTATCCCCAAACATTATACATAGGGGTTCTGGTTTTAACTACCTGCCGAATTCCAAGTTCAAGTTACCGGCATTTATTTTTTAAAACCAATAAATGCAGTATTTCAACTTGTTTTTATCTTGAACTCCACTTTCCCAACATAGTGAGAACAGTTTCACAGGCTAGAATCCTGAGCAGAAACATTTTAAATGTGAATTTATTATGTAATATTCTGTTCTTACCAGGATAATACCAATTCAATAGCAGTCACAGTGGTTTGCAGAAGTGTTCACCCCCCCTGCAAACTTTTCACATTTTGTTGGCAGGGGAGAGAGGGAGGTGGGAACGGGGAACAGGAACCCGCCTCCTCCAAGGGGACTGTGCACAGGGGGCTGCTTGTTCAAGATGAACAAAAAGAGAGAGGGGGGTGAGATGAGAGGGGGGAACAGGAACCCGCCTCCCCAAGGGGACTGTGCACAGGGGGCTGCTTATTCAAGATGAAAAAAAGCAGGCGACTGAATATCCCAGGAGGCTGGAGAGACAGACAGTTTATTGTCAAACAGTGGTGTGGGGAGTGGGGGCTCGGTAAGTTTTTTATCTTGTTTCCAGTACGATTGTAGTAAAATGTTTGTTCACTCTCTCCTTCCAGCAAGAGACAAGAGAAAGAAAAGTGATCATGACGACGAACCAGGTGAGAGAGAGAGAGAAGAGGGATTTATTTGAACTGGTTTTTACCTGTTTCATGGCCTGTAATAGGGCGAGGTGCCCTGTACATTGTTTTGTTTATTTTTAGAACAGGGTTTTCCCCCTCCGCCCCCGTGTTATTTTGTATTTTATTAGTATTATGATTTTATTTATGTATGTATATGACTGCGAAGCGCCGCAGGTTTTGTTATTGTTTTGTTTACTTTTTAAAACGTGTCTGGCAGATGCGAGATTGGTGCTCATCCTCTGCCAGGAATAATTTGAAAACTCGTACAGAAGGTGGCCATCTCCCGAATTAATGAGGTGATTTAATTTGTTGCTAATCGGGAGATGGTCACCTGTTATAAAAGCCGGCATCTCTCGTGGTGGGAGTTCAGAGGAGGAACGAGTGAGCCAAGGCAAGAGTGTAAACGAAAGAGAACTACAATACAGGAACAGAGACAGCGACTGCCCAGCCTGACCTGTATGGTTTATTTATTAGTTGTGTTCGTGATTTGTTTTGTTTACCTGTTTTATTTTGCTCGGTGAGCAGTTTCTTTTTGTTTAAACTTTTGATTTATTTTTGTTATTTAAAAATAAAACGGCGCGAGCGCCTTTAACTGCAGTACTTCCCTGGTGTCAGTTTCCCTTCCTCCTTCTGCGTGATGTCACCGCCCAGTCACCCTGTCACATGGCCCTTCAAAGAAGTGGTGATTTAAATATCTGCCGAATTTTGTAAAAAGTAAATGCCGGAAGCTCTAATTATAATTGTATAAGTATCTCCATTGATACAGTAGGTGAGCAGCACACAGCCCTGCATTAGAGCTCCATTGATACAGTAGGTGAGCAGCACACAGCTCTGCATTAGAACTCCATTGATACAGTAGGTTAGCAGCACACAGCTCTGCATTCTAATTTTTCTTCTAACCAGTGGTAACCAGTGGAGTACCGCAGGGATCAGTATTACGTCCTCTGCTATTCCTAATCTACATTTAGTGACTTAGATTCTGGTATAGTAAGCAAACTTGTTAAATTTGCAGACGACACAAAAATAGGAGTGGTGGCAAACACTGTTGCGGCAGCAAAGGTCATTCAAAATAATCTAGACAGCAATCAGAACTGGGCAGACACTTGGCAAATGACATTTAATAGAGAAAAGTGTAAAGTACTGCACGCAGGCAATACAAATGTGCATTATAAATATCATATGGGAGATACTAAAATTGAAGTAGGAATCTATGAAAAAGACCTAGAAGTTTGTTGGCTCGGAAATGTCTTCATCTAGACAATGTGGGGAAGCTATAAAAAAGGTCAACAAGATGCTCGGATATATTGTGAAGTGTTGAATTTAAATCAAGGAAAGTAATGTTAAAACTTTACAATGTATTAGAAAGACCTCATATAGAATATTGTGTTCAGGTCACCTCACTACAAAAAGGATATTGCTGCCCTAGAAAGAGTGCAAAGAAGAGCGACCAGAATTATCCCGGGTTTAAAAGGCATGTCGTATGCAGACAGGCTAAAAGAATTGAATCTATTCAGTCCTGAACAAAGAAGACTACGCGGTGATCTGATTCAAACATTCAAAATCCTAAAAGGTATAGACAATGTCGACCCAGGGGACTTTTTTGACCTGAAAAAAGTAACAAGGACCAGGGGTCACAAACGGAGATTAGATAAAGGGGCATTCAGAACAGAAAATAGGAGGCACTTTTTTACACAGAGAATTGTGAGGGTCTGGAACCAACTCCCCAGTAATGTTGTTGAAGCTGACACCCTGGGATCCTTCAAGAAGCTGCTTGATGAGATTCTGGGATCAATAAGCTAATCACAACCAAACGAGCAAGATGGTCCGAATGGCCTCCTCTCGTTTGTAAACTTTCTTATGTTCTTATGTTGACCTCAGCTGGGCAACGAAACTGGCAAAAAAAGCATAGAGATTAGTTTAACAGTTAAAACTAAGTTGATGCTGTGGCTTCTGTTAGCTGCAGTCATCTTTTAACATTTCCACTAAAGTTAGTACGTCCTGGCAGAGCCATACCGATCCTTGATGGTGCCCTGTGTGAGATATAAATCCAGCGCCCCACTACCCTACCCCGGGAATTTGCAGTCAGCAAATCAAAAAATAAATAAAAGAAAGGGTTCAAAGTCTTTGTAAATGTCCAGTGGAATGCACCATTAGAAACGAAGCCTAGAGCCTACAAATGTACTGTTCTTGTCTTCAGTGATGCAAAGTCATTGATGACATGGTCATAGTTCATGCAAATTCAATGGATATAATGGCTAGATTGGACAAGCGTGCTTGGACCATGGAGGTTCAGAGATCATTTTTAATCAATTCCAGCTTTCTGAAACTACGTCGGATTATTAGGGAACTTGCAAATAAATTACCTATCTGCTTGAATAATCATACTGTTAGTTGGATGGGAAAATGTTTATTTGCATGTAAAGAATTATATTATGTGAAGATTGAAACTAAGTTTTAGGTTACCAATAATCAGTATAATAATTATAATTAACAGTAGAAGATGCTGAACTGGAAAATGCTGCCAATCTCTCTGTTGGGTAGATTTTCTGTGGAAGGTTCCCAGCCCAGAATAAAGAAAAGGAGACTCTCACTCTCTAAACTAGGAGGGCTATCCTTGCCTGTTGTAGAGAAATATTATTTTCTATATTCGGTGCAATAGTTGATTTTCAAACATGTTAATGCCGGATGTACCCACATGAAACCATTTGGAAAACAATCTGACTATTCACTCCTAACTGCTCCCCCAAAAAATGTTTAAGCATTTCAAATAAAAAAAGAAATCTGCTATTTTACATACACTAAATTTGTGGTGTAATGTTTAGGATTAGACAGTGATTATTTAAAACTGCTGGATATTCCATCCACAAAATAGAAAAAGCTTGGTATGAACCCTGCAGTGCATCTCTCAGAATGACACACTGTCCTTTGACAGCACAGTCAGTCACAGTACAATAAAGCAAAGGAACTCTTTCAGTTCTTTCAAATAAGACAAGTCTTCAAAATGACCACCATAGAGCCTACACACTAATAGCATACACACTAATAGCACACACACTAATAGCATACACACTAATAGCACACACACTAATAGCACACACACTAATAGCACACACACTAATAGCATACACACTAATAGCATACATCCAATTGAATAAATGTGATTGCTGCATGCTAACCGTAAAAAAAGAGCATGAAACTGCAGTGCGCAAATAAAAACAAAAGCATAGAAAACGTGTGCCCTTTTTACATACAATATAGTATCCCAAAGCTCTACAATAAAACATATAGAGACCATACAGACATCACAGACACAGCAATAAAAACAAGCAATACAATGCATACAATTAAAAAAGAAAGAAATACATTAATCAGACAAAATAGCAGGTCACAAATAAAAAATGAACACCACAAAATGTATGTATTATTTGTCAGCCAATTGCCGCCCCCCTTCAGGCCAGCGTCCTGTGTGGCCGCACTGCTTGCACCCCCAGAATAAAATAGAACAGAATAGAATCAAACTATTTGAAATGGTCACAGTATGTCAATATAAATGGCACATCTGTTTTGTCTTGTGTATATGAACAGACTCCCGTCGGCTGATCAGTTCTCTCTCTGCTGAGACTGGGGGCATCACAGTGGGTCCAAGTATCCAAGCAAACAGCGTTAACAATGTCAGGATTAACATCAACATCAGTACAGGTAAATGCATGTCAGCATGGAGGACAGGGGAAGGGGGTGGAGAAGGGGGTGGGAAAGGAGGGGAGGGGGGAGGAGGGAAGGGGTGGGGAAAAGGGGAGAAGGAGGGGAGGGGAGAAGGAAGGGGAGGGAGAAGGAAGGGGAGAAGGAGATAGAAGGGGGAAGGGGAGAAGGAGGTGGAAGGGGAGAAGGAGGGAGAAGGAGGAGGAGAAGGAGGTGGAAGGGGAGAAGGAGGGAGAAGGAGCGGGAAGGGGAGGGGAAGGGGAGAAGGAGGTGGAAGGGGAGAAGGAGGGAGAAGGGGGAGAAGGGGAAGGAGTTGAGAAGGGGAGAAGGAGGTGGAGGGGGGAATGGGTGGGGAAAAGTGGGAGAAGGAGGGGAGAGGGAATGGGTGGGGAAAAGGGGGAGAAGGAGGGAGAAGGAGGAGAAGGAAGGGGTGGGGGAGGAGAAGGAGGGGGAAGGGGTAGGGGAGAAGGGGAAAAGGGTGGGAGAAGGAAGGGGTAGTAGGGGAGGAGAAGGAAGGGGAGGGGAGAGGAGGGAAGGGTGGAGGAGAAGAGGGGAAAGGGAGGAAGGGGAAGGGTGAGGGGGAATGGGTGGGGAAAAGGGGGAGAAGGAGGGGAGAAGGAGGAGAATGAAGGGGTGGGGGGAGGAGAAGGAGGGGAAGGGGTAGGGGTAGGGGAGAAGGGAAAAGGGTGGGAGAAGGAAGGGGGTAGTAGGGAGGAGAAGGAAGGGGAGGGAGAGGAGGGAAGGGGTGGAGGAGAAGAGGGGAAAGGGGGAAGGGGAAGGGGAGGGGGGAAGGGGAAGGGAAGGGGGTAGAGGAGAATAGGGGCAAAAAGAGGGGGGAAAAAGGGGGAAGGGGAAGGTTGCTTATTCAAGATGAGAAAAAGCTGGCTTCTAAAAGCAGGCTGTAGAGACAGACAGTTTATTGTCAAACATTGGGGGATTTTTATCTTGTTTCCAGTATGATTGTAGTAAAATGTTTGTTCACTCTCTCCTTCCAGCAAGAGACAAGAGAAAGAAAAGTGATCATGACGACGAACCAGGTGAGAGCGAGAGAGAGAAGAGAGGTGAAGGGGGAGAGGGGAGAGGGGAAGGGGGAGAGGGATTTATTTGAACCGCTTTTTACCTGTTTCATGGGCCTTCAAATAAGTACAGATAAATACCTACTGAATTTTGTAAAAAAATGCCGGAAGCCCTAATTATAATTCTATAAGTATCTCCATTGATACAGTAGAAGAGCAGCACACAGCCCTGCATTAGAACTTCATTGATACAGTAGGAGAGCAGCACACAGCTCTGCATTAGAACTCCATTGATACAGTAGGAGAGCAGCACACAGCTCTGCATTAGAACTCCATTGATACAGTAGGTGAGCAGCACACAGCTCTGCATTGGAACTCCATTGATACAGTAGGTGAGCAGGACACAGCTCTGCATTGGAACTCCATTGATACAGTAGGAGAGCAGCACACAGCTCTGCATTAGAACTCCACTGATACAGTAGGTGAGCAGCACACAGCTCTGCATTATAATTTTCCTATCAAGTGATTTATTTACGAGATAAAATATGAGTCAATGGGATCAGCCCTGGGGGTCAATTACAGCAGAATTGTTTGCTGAAATTACAATTCCAATGCTATTTGGTTCAATTAAAATGACACTTTCACTTAAGCTGCAGTAATTACACTAAAAAGTAACATAAACAACCACACACATGGTGAATAAACAAATGCAATTAGTTTTTGCATGTTATTTTTCATTTTGTGCGTGTTATGTAATAATGTGGTGTTTTATTATAAAGCTGAATCTCTAATTTATATCGTTCAATAGAACAATTCGAAATTATAGAAATCATTGTTTGTGGTTTTTCTAACCTTTTGCTCAAATACTTTTGTGTGTGTGTCTGTGTCAGTGTGTGTCAATGTGTGTGTGTGTCTGTGCGTTTGTGTGCGTGTGTGTGTCTGTGTCAGTGTGTGTCTGTGTCAGTGTGCGTGTGTATGTCTGTGTCAGTGTATGTGTCAGTGTGCGTCTGTGTCTGTGTCAGTGTGTGTGTCTGTGTCAGTGTGTCAGTGTGTGTATGTGTCAGTGTGTTAGTGTGCGTGTGTGTGTGTGTGTATCTATATAACATTGTTTTGCTGGAACGGTCTACACCACACAATTATTCATTCTGACATTTCTGTTTATCTTTCAGCACTGGAAGAGGCAGACTCAAACAAAAGAAAGCTAGGTAGGTATTATACCATGTCATTGTTACATATATTTAAAACCATTGTAATTCTGCAAAATCATTAGACTTGCATTCGTGTAAGTGGATTGAATGTTTTTCATAAATATAATGAAATCTTTACATTTGAATGCAGACCGCAGAATTATATAGAAGGATATAAATGAAACTGGAGAAACTACAAAAAGAACTCCCCTGAATCAGTAACAATGTCAGACTTGTATTATAGTCTAGAAATCCATCCCTCTCACACCTACCACACTCTTGTACTTTTTGGAAATGGTGGTATCCGGAATATAGTATCTGTACCTACTAATAAAATAATACCCTAATGCATATTGTAAAAACTCAAAGCATAATTAACAATTCAATTTAATGAGCTGATATGGCAATTCATTCCATTAAACATGCATTTACCATGGTTCACCATATATTAAAATAATGCTTTACTATACCTCTCTGGAATTTACAATGCTTTAATGTCTTACCAGGCATTCACTAGACTTTGATACTTTGCTACTCTTTTACTGTGGTAGAAATGTGATTCTTCAGATTAGTTGCAGTTAGATTTTGGGGTGGGAATACTCATCCATCAGTAAGTGGTATTGATGTTTTTTTATGTTGAAAGAGTTTGTTTTATAACAATAAGAAAGATTTAATAACACTTTTACAATTTTGCAGTTTGTCAACAAAATTACAAAAAAGAAGTAGAAAAAAAATATGGAAAAATGAAAGACTATAATTCCCTAACAGGGGAATGGGTGGATTTTAATAGAAGATACACAAAGCTGCTCATCCTCAGAAGACATCCGAAGTTAAAGGAAAGGGAAGATGAGCTGAAATCAAGAGGACATCTGGAGTTGAGAGAGAAATATAAAAGCGATGAAGCCATGTGCATTCAAGTGGAAGATGTATTTGCTTCAGATGAAAATGGAGAAATACCATCAACTGTTGTACTCCAAGGACCAGCAGGAATTGGAAAAACATTCACAGTTAACAAAATTATGTTTGACTGGGCATCAAAGAACATCTTCCAGGGCAAGTTTGATTATGTTTTTCATTTTGACTTTAGAAAGCTCAATACAAAAGGTGACGTTAGCTTGATCGAATTGCTCTCTGACCAGTACAGTGATTTAAATCTTAAGGAAATACTAGCTTGTCCAGAAAAACTCCTTTTCTTGATGGATGGTTTTGATGAATGGAAGTTTTCTTTGGATCAAGATGAGGGTGGAGATGAGCATACAAAACAGCCAGTTGCAATCACAGTCAGTCGGCTTCTTAAAAGGAAAATTCTTTCCAAATCTACCCTGTTAATCACAACAAGGCCTTCCTCTTTAGAAACCCTTGAAAAAAGCGTGACTCTGCAACGCTTTGCAGATCTTCTTGGGTTTTCAGCGGATGAAATACAGGAATATGTGTCTAAGTATTTTCAAACCAATGAGCAAGCTGAACAAGCCCTAAACTACATCAAAGAAAATGAATCAGTGCTGACTCTGTGTTTTGTTCCAGTTGTCTGTTGGATTGTTTGTGAAGTAATAAAACACAGCATTGATTGTGGAGAAGAACTTAACAGGAACTTGAAAACAGCCACACAAGTTTTTGTTCACTTTGTAATTATCCTACAAAAACACCATGGTAACAATTTACCATCGGATATCATTCACAAGCTTGGCCCGCTGGCTTTGGAAGGAGTCAGGAAACAGCAATTTTTATTTCAGGAAGAAGAACTAGAAAAGCTTATTTCCAGTCCAGTTCAAGGTGTATCTGCATTTCTCAATAAAATACAGTTTAAGCAGGGCCTTAGCTGTGGATCTGCATACCATTTTCTGCATTTAAGTATCCAAGAGCTATTTGCTGCCATGTTTTGTGTCTCAGGCATGTCTGATGAAGAAATAAATACCTTGCTCAACGACTCCCTTCATAACAGTTGTCTCTTAAATGTAGTCCAATTCATGTTTGGGCTTGCAAACAAGAACATACAAGCGTTGATCCCAGACAGTAATCTACTACCTATTTCTGAATTAAGACCACAGTTGGAAAGTTGGATTAAAGAAGCCTCAAGAAGTGTCTACATTCTTGAATTGCTACATTGTTTGTTTGAGATTAGGATGAGGAGTTTGCTAAGAAGGCAATGGCAGACATGAATGAACTGTGGTTCTTGCGTGGCTGTGTTAATAAAAATGATTGCACTGTAATAAAATATTGCATCGAGCAACGTGGTGAAGTGGAACGGCTTGATCTCGGGCATTCCCACTTGGAGGAAGAGGAAGTAAAAGTCTTTATGGAGGGTCTTCCAAAATGCAAAACTTTTGTGTAAGTGTTCTTTAAGGTTGTATTTTTTTCTTTTTCAGTTGTATTTAAGAAAATAACTGCACATTTGTACATAAACAATAATAAGCACATTTGCATAAAATGTACACAGTTCTATCTCAGCCAGATTTTGGTATTTTAAGATTCCAAGCACAAGCTTTTATCAGACAGCAGCCACCTTGAGCTTACCAAGCATACACATTGGCTACGTTTACAAAGACTGTTGGCATCCAGAATGGATGTCATCTTACCATAATCATTCCGGAATGGATGTGCTGTGGGTCAGAATGCATCAAATTATTATTATTATGTGTTTATTTAGCAGACGCCTTTATCCAAGGCGTCTTACAGAGACTAGGGTGTGTGAACTATGCATCAGCTGCAAAGTCACTTACAATTACGTCTCACCCGAAAGATGGAGCACAAGGAGGTAAAGTGACTTGCTCAGGGTCACACAATGAGTCAGTGGCTGAGATAGGATTTGAACCGGGGACCTCCTGGTTACAAGCCCCTTTCTTTAACCACTGGTCCACACAGCCTCCTTCATGGAACACATTGAAGAAGCATCATCTTACTGACTCCCTTATCTCATGTAATCCCACTGCAAGTTAATCTGCATACACTGTACATTTTGTACATATAAATTATAAATGCAATATACAAATCTTCAGTGTGGCTGATAAATCACTGATATCTCAGCAACAAACTGAGCTCTCTGTTTAGATCAATCCCCTGTTGAAAAATATTTAAAGAAAAATACTTCTTATAATATTCATTTTATCTTTTCTTTAAAAAATAATTGATTGAAGTGAATTGAATCATACATCTTTGAGCAGACACAATTTTATGAAGTTCATATTCAACGATGGTGGAGATGTGTGATGGACCAAAGGAAAAGAATGTTAGAGAAAGCAAAGGCCAATGGACTACAGCTGCTCAATCATTATGGATTCAAACAAAACAAAAAAAAAATCTTAACCGATTAGAAATCTATAAGCTGCTTTTCTCAGTTACATTGATTGAAGAATGATAGCATGGTAACAGGCAAGTGTCATTGAATCCCCCTGTTAAATATTTTAGTGAAAATACTTCTTATAGTAATTCTAGTAGTATATTCTTATATTCTCACTTTAAAATGAATTGATTTGAAGTTAAGATTCATACATCTTTTATCAAACACATTTTCATGAAGTTCATATTACAGTGTAGCAATGATGATGGTCACATTGCTGAATAACCAAATAAAAACAAAAAAATACACATTAACTTACATGGTTAAAAAATATGCCATGAGGGAATCTTAATAGAAACATTTAACAAATAAATAAATGTAACCATCCTTGAAGATGTCAGATACAGAGATGATCAGTAGAGCTCTGCAGTTACTTTTGCTGCAAACCCAGAAGCCCTCAGATTAGGTACTCAGAATTGGAAAGTGTCTGTAATATCATTCTAAAATCTTAAATTCCATTGTGAATACCCTTTTTAATGCAATGCACTTTTAATTATTGATACATGCTTAAGATGCGTGATATCAAATATTACCACAGCCCCTCCTAATTACCATGAAATGACACTCACTGGGGTGACACTTAGAGGTTTCTTGTAAACTCTTGTCAAAATAAAAAAGGACGGGGTCAAGGAATCTTTTTTCATGAATTCTACAATCATAGCATGCTCCCTTTCATTTTCATTGTAAATCTAGCCATTGTTAACCACACTCTATTTCACTACAGAATGAAATCCAGTCACATCACCAAAGACACAGTAATGAACTTCTGTCAGATGCTTTCTCTAGACCCCTGCTGGAAATCCTTGGCTCTGTATATATCGATGAGAAAAGAAGGTCTGATGTTGTCCTGTTACACATATGATGATACGAGTCTCGAGAAAGAGTAAGAACATTCATTTAAATTGTTATTATTTTTTAATCATTTAGCAGACGCTTTTATCCAAAGCGACTTACAGAAATTAAACAAAAATATGAAATACAAAAGTTAGTCAATAAAAAATGCAAAGCAAACACATGTATACAATATATACAAAATAACAAAACATAAAGGAAAATATGAAAAGATAAGTAAATAGGAGTTTACAAATAAAGGTTGAATAAGTGAGTTCTGAGAAGACGGTGGAAAGCAGTAAAAGATTGAACAGTCCTGAGGTTCACCAGGAGCTGGTTCCACCACTGGGGGATAAGGGAAGAGAAGGAGCGGGCACAAGAGGAAGGAGAGCCAAGAGATACGGAGAGAAATAGCAGATGAAAAGACATAGTAAACAAAAACAAATGAAGAATTATAAACATTAAATACACAACAAACTAACTAATAAAATAAAGAACACCTGAGAACAGCCAGGGTCCTTCTTCGAAGTCCTTACTCGAATGCCGCACTCGCTGCCTCTCACACCGGCAGGGGAGATGAAACAGTAACAATCTTTGATGGGAGGCTGCAGAAACAGGTGTGTGATGAACGCAGGTGAAAGCAACAGAGTCCAGCAATGCGCTGCGACGCGCAGAGAAGGTTTACAAAGTTATGTTTGAAGGAGAGTTAAAAAAGAAGCAAAACAATAACAAATAAATAAATAAACAAAAAATAAAAGCACTCTTTTTATAAAGTTGTGTGTAAAATATCCCCATATCTAATATTTTAAGCCGAGTAGGACACAGGATGTGCAGTAACAGTAATATTGATGCCAGTATCCAGTATTGTAGTATTGATGCCGCTTCCACACTGGCACCTGAGAGTGGTGTTGAGTGCTTTCTGAACACAAGCTGATTTGTTCACACTAACCTTAATGCCCCTTCGAGTGCGACTGACTGCTGGACTAACTAATCCACCTCCTGGGGTAGTTTTGAGTTCCCATTCATTACTACCAGAGTAATTTTATCCCACATTAGTGTGTGTAAACAAAATAATTCATAATTTAAAAAAAGAAGCAATGTGAGTTATGTTTTTGATTGCCCATGTGTCATGCACTTAACAATGTGCTTTACACATTCACAGATCAAAGAACTGCCCTGGTCAGCTCCAGGTTGTGTTCATTAGTGTAAATGTAGTTTAATTAGAAAAACGGTTTACATACTGTGACAGGATGGCCAAAGCGAGTGGGTTGTGTCAGGATAGTTAATGGAGACTCTGCCACAAAACTGCACTGAAACACACCAAAGCACACATTTATTAACAAACACAAAAATAAACATAAAATAAATGACACATGGGCCAAAGCGAAGGTGCAAACAAACAAACAATAAATCAAACAGACATCAAAACAATGCAAGGTTTCAAAATAAATGTAAACAAACAACACTCTCCCTCTCCTCTTCCATTCAGCACACAAACACACAGGCTTATATACACACAAACAGGGTAGGGCTAGTTACACACAGCTGAACCTAATTTACAAACCGGTTTGCAAGGCTTGGCTCAAAATGGCAGCCCGCATTGCCTTCTGGGGGATGTAGTCCGCTTTGCCTGCTGGGATATGTGGTCTGTTTCCCGGCACCCTGTCACAATATTTATATTCAACAGGTTTTTCTGCAGGTTTAGTTATTTTATTGGGTGAGGTTTTTTAACACTAATGAAGGGTAAACAGCTGTAACGTATTACAGTTAAATTGTCCATTGCGCAGTAGAATCAGCTTGAAGCAGGCAGTCTTATGCAGACAAATTCAGTTTTTTAAAATGAATAGTGGATTGATTAATGTGTTCCAGTGGTGGTTTGAGATTGTTTGTTTGTTATTACGGGGTAACTGTGTGATTAGGTTGATTTATCTCAATGAACAATGTGCAGTGAACAGAATGAGTTTATGAAATTGGACAACTGTCTTTTTCTTTCAGGTTATCATTTGACGGTGATCTCCCAGAAGATTTCATTTGGAACGTCTGCACTTTGATTATTCCAAAACATAACTGTCCAAGTATATCCGTCCGCAATTCTCATCTTACCAACAACTTCATAGAAAAACTTTGTGGTGTTTTGAAAATGTCAACCATTGATCTCCAGTCTCTTGAGTAAATTGATTTTACTTAATGCTTTTGAATCTAAATATATTGAATATGTGTCATGAATTTACAAACCAATTGGTATTAAAGTCCAATTAAATAAAAATAAAAAAGCTATGCATTGATAATCAATATACAGTGTCCCACAGGTCAGGTATCATTGGCAATATCATGTATTATGCCGATTAGGATGTCCTCTGTTAGATCGGGCGGACACACCCTGTTGACTATTGTTACCACACATCAAACTGAATTCTTCTTTGCATAAAGACATTTCATTCCTGAGAGAGAGAGAGACAACCAATATCATGCCTTTGATGCCAGACTTATGGGACAAACTGTATGTCTATAACAATGATCATTCATTTTAGGTTTTAGCACAGTGGCACAGTTAAGCACAATGTTATATTACTGGACAAGCATGCCAGTATTTATGCCTAAGACATGGGACCGTTTGTATGACAAATGAAGTGTTAAGAAATGTTGTGAATTGTGTTATAAATTACAAGTCAAAAGACATCAATAGTGAAGCATTTGGAGGCATGCTTTAGTGATAACAATTTAAATGCTGGGTCTGTGGTCATACTTCCAGTCAGAAGAATAGCTTCTTATAGAGCCAGACAGTCCACATCAAACAGCCATGTATTTGCATGTTTTGAATTTTAAGTAATGTCACAGGAAATGTTTGTCACAGCTGATTCTCTCTCTGTCTTCTTCATAGGTTGACTGACGCACACCTCACAGACAGCTGTGTTGAGTCTCTCTCCTCTGGTCTTGATGCTTTAATCAGCTCATTGAAATATCTAGTCCTGAGCAATAACTCCTTCACAGACAGCTCTGTCCCCAGCTTCATCCACATCATGCTGAAGTGTACCAGCTTGAGGTCTTTCAAGTGAGTATTTGTACTACTGTTTATCATTCAGAGCTTTGCTTGTAGAACAAGGTGTGCCAGCAACACAGACAATGAAATATGAAACCCCTGTGATATCCTTTCAAAAGTTTAACCCGGTAATGTTGCAGTTTCCTCGTTACCATAGTTATGCATTTACCAGAGTTTGTTCTAGTCTGACATGTTTTTCAGTATGATTTACCATACCTGGGATTTACATCACTTTCCTATGCTTTACACTATTTTCACTATACCTTTATAACTACCAGCTTTAGCAGAAACGCCAACCTCTTGGAAAGGTTACCTCCCTGAACCAAGTGCATCAAAACATTTCATAAAGGAGGAAAGGCGGGTCAATAGCACGAAAGCACGCAGGTTACCTCCCTGAACCAAGTGCATCAAAACATTTCATAAAGGAGGAAAGGCAGGTCAATAGCATGAAAGCACGCAGGTTACCTCCTTGAACCAAGTGCATGAAAACATTTCATAAAGGAGGAAAGGCAGGTCAATAGCACGAAAGCACGCAGGTTACCTCCCTGAACCAAGTGCATAAAAACATTTCATAAAGGAGGAAAGGCAGGTCAATAGCACGAAAGCACGCAGGTTACCTCCCTAGTAGGGTTATGTTTGGAGGTAGATAAAGCTTTAGTACCATGCAGCTCTAAAGAAACAATCAGTCCGCACTGATCAAAGTTAATTCCATTCTAGTTGAACTCGACTGCGCATGCGCAGCTTATGGGTTAGCATAAATAAACAGCACATGTGCAACTAAAAATTAAAAGAACTCACTAAATACTTTATCGATTTGTTCGGTTCCAATTAAAGGCACAAGTAGTCAATGAGCACTATCCACCTGCCAGATATGCTGTTTAAACACGCAGCCATTTTTTTGTTATTTTAGCGCAAAAACAAAGTCTGAATAATTTGTCAAAACTATATTTCTGTAACTTAAAAACTACCAAACGGATTTTCACGAAACTTTCACAAAGAAATTCTCTATCTCACGGAAACGAAGCATATCAAATGCTGTCCTGATCCGTTTAAACAAGGCTCTGCCAGCCGCTTTACCTACAACGACGTCTTATTTTGTATTTGAGTTTTCATTAAGGCAAGTCAAAATGAGAAAGCACGTGGGGATTCATTTTAAATGTGATTCACTGTTGGTGCTGCAGCGTTCCAGCGGGCATCTACCATTTGATAGAAGCCTTCTAGAGCTGGAAGCTGATTGGCTGATGTTACTGAATCGGTTTCTAATGTGTAATTACATGGAAAGGCCTTGTGATCAATAGCTAGTTACCTGACTATAAGGTAACACCAGGGCACAGGCACTTTTCATGTTATTATATACTATTTCCAACTAGTAGTTATCTTATTAAACCAGAAAACCTTTGTAGTTACCCAGTGCTACAAGTTCTCATGCAAGTACCAGTAGAAACTAAGGTGCAATCACATAGGTAAGAAATAACCCACAACAGGGTGTGCGGTAAGACAATTCTTAAAGCACGGCCTGGGTGTGTTGTGAGGCACGAGGCTGCAGGCCGAGTCCCTTCCACCACCCAGGAAGTGCGGTAAGAAATGTGTTACTGCACACCCTTTCGTGGGTTATTTCGCTTATAAAATGGCTACTTTTTTTTATAATAATTACACAAACTAGCTTTTTTAAGGAAAAAAATAACAAATATATTATTTATTTATTTAGCAGACGCCTTTATCCAAGGCGACTTACAGAGACTAGGGTGTGTGAACTATGCATCAGATGCAGAGTCACTTACAACTACGTCTCACCCGAAAGACGGAGCACAAGGAGGTGAAGTGACTTGCTCAGGGTCACACAATGAGTCAGTGGCTGAGGTGGGATTTGAACCGGGGATCTCCTGGTTACAAGCCCTTTCCTTTAACCACTGGACCACACAGCCTCCTGACCACATTTATCCTCCCACTGAGAAAAAATAGTCCCTAAAGACTGTTTGATTGTAACATATTTTGTACATTTTTTTTTATTTGCCATAAACATTACAGTGAACATTGGCATTTATAGTAAAATGTTTGCGATGAAACAGCGTTTGGGTATTGAAAACAGACTGATTTCCCACATCTGAGGGAGGATTCATGGAACAACACTGCACTCCACTGCACTGCACTGGCACTCGAGGGAGGGGCTTCCGAGTGTTTTTTTATTATTATTATTATTTTTGTATGAAATAATCCCATTCAGGCTTTGCGGTCTTCAAGAGGAGCTGACCAATAATTTCTGAGGCTGTGTAGCAGGGCGGTAGAGAGCCCTGCTGTGTACATGTGTGTGTTTATTTTAGAACAGGGTTTCCCACTCCGCCCGTTTATTTTGTATTTGTTTTGTATTATTATTATTATTATTATTATTATTATTATTATTATTATTATTATTATTGGTATGTATTTGTGTATAAATATGACGGCGAAACGCCGCGGGTTTGGTTATCATTTTGTTATTTATGTATTTAGGACGGCGTAGCCGGTTTGTTTGTTTGTTTTGTTTAGTTGCGTGGATGGATAGCCCCAATCGTGCAGATTGTGGCCGAGGGGTAATAGAATAATTGCTAGCTAGTTAAACCCCTCGGCCACGGTATAAGAAGCCTGCAGCGCTCTGCACTCGTGGTGGGTGTATGAGGAGGGCGAGTGGAGACAGAAACGAGACAGGATCAGTGAAGGCGACAGCGCAGCCTGACCTGTGTTGTTTTACTTATTTTGTGTTCGTGATTTGTTGTATTTAAATATTTATTTTCGCTCTGTGAGCAAGTTTCTTTTTGTTAAAATATTTTATTTCTTTTTGTTATTTAAAAATAAAACGTCGCGAGTGTCTTTAACTGCAGTCCCTGGTGTCCGTTTTCCTTCCTGCTTCTGGCCTGACATCAGACCACTAGTCCAGCCTGCCACACGCTGTTTTCACACCGACGCGGGTAACCAGCATCGTTTCCCAGATTGTAAACCAGCATTAGATGACATGAGGATTAAACGAGTTCTGTGTCAGTCTGCTCAGTGCCGCAGCCCTTCCCGTCCGCGGCGAGCACAATAGAATTCAATACCGAACCCGACCTTGTTTAAAAGCCCAACGGGTGTGTCAGCAGAGAGCAGGAGAGATTTTAATTGTGTTTTAAATATGTTTCTGAAATCGGAGGGTAGTGGTGAGATGTATCTGTTGTGTCGAGTTTAAACATCTCATACTCGCTAGTCCGTTTTATAAGGGGATATTTAGTTTAATAAGCAGATGCCGCTGCTGCATATACACCATGTTACATGCTGAGTGAGATTGTGTGGTGATTTCTCAGATGGCTTTTGAAGTGTTACTGCGACTGCTTGCCTCAGAGTTTTCTTTGTTCTGTTCTCTGACTAAATAAATACCACAGTATATTTGCCAATTTTTCTGTAATTCTTAGTGACTGAGATGAAGAAAAAAAAAACAGATTGTTGAGTGATTTAAATGCTGTTTCAGTTAAGGTATAGACAATGTTGACCCAGGGGACTTCTTTGACTTGAAAAAAGAAACAAGGACCAGGTATCACAAATGGAGATTAGATAAAGGGGCATTCAGAACAGAAAATAGGAGGCACTTTTTTACACAAAGAATTGTGAGGGTCTGGAATCAGCTCACCAGTAATGTTGTTGAAGCTGACACCCTGGGATCCTTCAAGAAGCTGCTTGATGAGATTCTGGGATCAATAAGCTACTAACAACCAAACGAGCAAGATGGGCTGAATGGCCTCCTCTCGTTTGGAAACTTTCTTATGTTCTTATATGTTGACATTTTTACCTACATAAACACTGTTTAGATAATTGTTAGTGTTAAGGCATAGTAATATTAATAGATCAGGTAGGTAAGTAAGTTGGGCTATGATGTCATAGCTGTGCAATAAGACAATTATTACAGCACAGTCATGTGATCTTGTTCCGCCAATCACAGCACTTAATTTATCCAAGCCATTTTCTAATTGAGAGGAACGGTAGTTCCTCCTACAAGTTAGAAAAAAAACTTTGAAACCTAACGAGTCTCTATACATCTTCAATAATTTTGCTGTTTTCACCATGTTGCAGCGGCAAAACTAAATCACTTAGAATTACCATCTGTACCAGTACCACAAGTCTGAAACTTTCTTACATCAAATGTGAAAAAAAATGTAAATACCTCTTATACACAATGAGATATACGTCGTCAAACAAAGGGAAAATTCTGTTGTACTCATTTTTACTTCATTTATTTTAGAAATGATTTAACTGAATGAACACATGTTACGTGATAACATTCTTTTAAAAAAACTAAAATGCAATCGCCCTTTAAAAACCAGCTGCCATGTCAATTTCAGTGGGCTATTGTTTAGCCAGAGAGCACACGCAGACACAGTACAAGGAAAGAATGCGTCTGGAACATTAAACATTAAAAGTACTGGTGAGAAATAAAATAGGCTACTATTCAAGATAAATAACAATGAAGGTGGCGTGTGAAAAACAGTTATAATTCTTTTTTCTGGTATGTGGTCGCATTTTTCAAACAATAGTGCAAAACCACTACTTGGCGATACGCTGCAGCCGTCCTGCTCAGACCCCAACGTTTCATATGAACTGAAGATCTTTGTTTGCTGTGCAGCTTCCGGAAAATCAGATCAGCGAAAACGTGGCCGCGCACAGTGCTTCGTTCTTCACAGATTGATAGCAAAGTTTACCCCATTATCAGCAAAACAATGTTTATAGTCGTATGGGAAAAATCTGGTCAGTCGGGTAACTCGAACCACACTTTTTTTTTTAATTTGGCCTTATTATTGGTCAGCCAATCGGCGCCCCCTAAAGGCAGCAGCCGACCTGAGGGGGACTCCGACTGGCTGACGAATAAGCGGTTTCATTTCTTTTGTCATGTTATTTTTGTTTTGAATTGTTATTGCACACATTTGTTTTACTTCTTATTCATCAGCCAATCGATCGGCGCCCCCCTCAGGTCAGCGCCCTGTGTGGCCGCACTGCTCGCACCCCCCTTGGTACTGCCCTGATGAAGGGTACTTGACCTAATAAGTGAATTGATTTGGTCACAGTAGCATTTCATATTTAAGCCACCTGTTTAATGGGTTATAGAATTATGCTTATAATGGTTCATTTGGGCTGAAGCATGTTTGTGTGTAATCTACTCCACCTCTGCCTTTTATAAAATAAAACAATATATAATTAATTACAGAAAGTTAGGGTATTGGATACTACAGTTTGCTGAAATAAGCCATGTGTATTTCTAATCCTGTCTCTTACAGTCTTAAAGGGAATCAGTTCAGTCCAGATGGGAAGAAAAAACTGAATGTGAAGGAGGAGCTCCAGAGATGTGGCTGTGACCTGACTGTGTGGGTATCAGTAAAGAAGGAAAAGGGGCTTCTGTACAACTTACTCACCAATATTGTGCAGGCCTTGTGTCCCAGTCTTTAGGAGTGTTCCTCTTCATGTTAAATTGCATGTTCTCTTTGTGCACGTTGGATTTGAATGCCTGTTTACCAGCATGGCCTGCCTTTTCACCTAATTCAATAAGGTTTCACTTTCCTATAATAGCTGTAATATTTAAGTGATAACTTTAGGGCTGGTTAAATGCATGAGGGAATAAACCAAGTGGATAAACGGACGATACCTTGTCTACCACTGTTTGTAATAGCGAGGGGTTCGTTTTTCAAAGTTATATTGAACCAGCCCTCAAGTTTTATTCATGTGGCAATTACGCGACAATTTGTTGGCCTAGGATGTGATTCACGTCAGTTTCACAGTCATGTAAAAAAATAAATAAATAAAACAATCATTTAAACTGTTTGGGGAAGAAAGAATGTTGTGCAGATTTGTAAATAAAAGGGATGCAAGTAAAAATGACATCTAGAAATGATTCTGTATTAACAAAGAGGAATGTGGCTGTTTGATATACTGTGAGCACTAGAGCAGCTACAGGTAGGCACAATCATTTTATTTTGGCTCATTATGATGTGGTAAAGATGTGTGTACTGGGTAGGGTGACATTTCTTTGCAAATTAATCTATGATCAGCAGATTCAGCAAAACTTTCCATAAACATTATTCATCCTGTTCTGATGAGGTTAAAACCCCTGCAGTCGAGAATGTAGACGAGTCCAGCTGTTTTGCACAGTGGTTAAGGTGCTCACTGTGCAGGGTTGCTGGGTTTTGCCAAGCCTCCACTCTGTTTCATTTGGCAAGTGTGATTGCTCAGTATTGAAGGACTGAGGTCACAGTCGAATGCAGCTCTTTCTCACCTCTGACTTTCTGACCACCCTGTATTTGTAATCCATTCTGTCTTGCAGGTTTGACTGTAGTGGTACTGCTTCAGACTGGAGGTGGAACCAGCAGGAATACAAACGTCACCTGTCTCTGTGTATATGAAGAAAAAAAATACATCTCATAACACCCCTAGACTCTGCATGTAATACGCAGTTGAGGGCTTAGAACTTTAAAAATATTATTTTAGGATAAATGACTTCATTTGGAAATGTGTCCATGTGTTGCTTCATAAACAGATGTCAGAAGTTCAACTTGCCTTCATCAGAACACATGAGCTGGAATGTTTTCCTACCTGGCTTAACCACTTCAGTTCCAGGACCTACGCATGTATGTCAAAAGACAGAGCACTTCCAGTACCAAGCTGTAGAGTATGGCAAGGTTTGCTGTCTAGTCTATGGGGTTTCGTTCAGCCTGGTCTGTCAGTGTGCATGCTGTATAGGCTGTGTGGATGCTGTGGAAAGGGTGTGTTGCATTCGGGGGGTGGAATGTCTGACATTTTTATCCAATCGCATTTCAGCAAACATCCCTGGCATCTGTGAGTGCATTGAGAATGGAAGATACAGCAGCAAACCACCAGCGATCTCAACCTGTATATATAGTATTGACTTTCATTTTGCTACAGTTTATTTGCAGTATTAATTGTTTAGTTTTATTTTATATTGACTTGCTTTTATATTTACTTGCTTGCTATTATTGCAAATTGAAATATGTCAATATAAGATTGATTCAGTCACCAGAAGTAAAGAGAAATGTGATGCGTGATCGGGAGGATTTTGAAACCATTTCTTTTATTTTGTGTTAAAGATGAAGACATGGTGCTGAAGTATTTGAGTATACAGCAGTAGAGCAGTACACCCCACTGCTCATCTTCGCATGCTTTCAAGGTGTTCACATTCCTCTGTGAGCAAACAACAAAAGTGTGCGGATAGTAATAATGGACATGGTGTTGTTTACAGAGCTGATTTTATTCATC
The DNA here is from genome assembly GCA_030684275.1 of Acipenser oxyrinchus oxyrinchus. Taxonomy (NCBI): domain Eukaryota; kingdom Metazoa; phylum Chordata; class Actinopteri; order Acipenseriformes; family Acipenseridae; genus Acipenser; species Acipenser oxyrinchus. The sequence goes on along the minus strand of CM060273.1, from coordinate 10,841,801 downwards.
ATAAATCTTCAATATCTATGTTTTCCTCTATAAAAAATGCATTTTTATTCTTGTTTTGCATGTATTAAACTGGTTACAAATAAAATATTTGTTTTATTGTTAATTGCATGTGTTGCTATTTACAAACTTATTTTTTTATTGTGTATGATGTTTGTATTTTCAAAAATAATTATTTTTTTATTGTTAACATAAAAAGTATACTGTACTGTGTGTGAGGGATTGCTTTGTGAGGATTCTTGTATGTGTGTGAGGGATTGCTTTGTGAGGATTCTTGTACTGTGTGTGAGGGATTGCTTTGTGAGGATTCTTGTACTGTGTGTGAGGGATTGATTTGAGGATTCTTGTATGTGTGTGAGGGATTGCTTTGTGAGGATTCTTGTACTGTGTGTGAGGGATTGCTTTGTGAGGATTCTTGTACTGTGTGTGAGGGATTGCTTTGTGAGGATTCTTGTACTGTGTGTGAGGGATTGCTTTGTTAGAATTCTTGTACTGTGTGTGAGGGATTGCTTTGTGAGAATTCTTGTACTGTGTGTGAGGGATTGCTTTGTGAGGATTCTTGTACTGTGTGTGAGGGATTGCTTTGAGGATTCTTGTACTGTGTGTGAGGGATTGCTTTGTGAGGATTCTTGTACTGTGTGTGAGGGATTCCTTTGTGAGGATTCTTGTACTGTGTGTGAGGGATTGCTTTGTGAGGATTCTTGTACTGTGTGAGGGATTGCTTTGTGAGGATTCTTGTACTGTGTGTGAGAGATTGCTTTGTGAGGATTCTTGTCACGAATTCTGCGTGTTCAGATTCCTTTACGTACTCTTTTGAATTGCTCAGCACACACTCTTGTCTCAGGGGAGACGTTAGGAGGACAGAGATGTTATTACTCCTAGTGGGATATAGTTTGTGCTCTGGACCCGCAGTATATCCAGATGACTAATATAGTACTCAAGAAATTGACAGACTCATGTATTTAAAGTTTTTTACGAATCAGAGTATGATCAGTACTCGTTCAGTTTATTAAAGGTTAGATATTGGATAGCGTAGCTACAGTCTACGTCGTATCCCCAGCTGACAGACACACTGGGCAGTCCAGCGTCTTAACAGATATCACCGTTAACACTTTAATACATGTATATACATGTAATCAAGGCCGACAAGCAGGCCAAGAACACGTCACCTAAAGTACCCAATGGTCTATTTCAGCACATTCAACAAAATACTCTCTTATCTCTAAAACATAGCGTAAGTCCCTTATAGCAATACATGCAATACATGTGAGGTAAAATAATAATTGATTAATGCTTACCCTAAAAGGATATGACTGTCTCCACCAGGCAAATTAAACTGAGTTCAATCAGCTCCACTGTATTTTGGTTTGCAGAAGATGGACCACCTTACCCTGTCTGGGATGAGTGTGGTACTCCATTGTAATTACTTAGGACTTATATAGGTTTTTTGTCTCATTGAAATACATGGGACGCCTCAATTAAATCCAGTCATTAATCTGTTGAGACAGCTCCTATCCCTTTTACAAATAATAGTTTTCAAAAGCTCCGGACTAACTTTTCAGATTTAATAGGTGTCATGAACTCAATAAATTCAAGACTTCACATTTGTCTAACTCCAAACTTTATGATCTCACTCCTTGCTTTCCTCCGAGCCCCTCCTTTATCTAAAAAGTTAAGTGAACCAAAGTTCCCAGGATCTTGGTTTACTATATAATATAAAAACACTACTGTTTATATGTGATTACAAAACATTATTTTTATATGTGTTAAATATAAGAGATGTTCTTAATATGTGACATCATCTTCTAATTGATTATATTTTGCTAAATTAAAGGTATGTGTTTCTTTTAACCTCATGTTGTTTCATCATTTTGTTAATGAGTCAGTTTTAATTCCATATACCATTGTCTAACAGAGTATTTGACAAAAGATTGTCTCATACAACATTCAAGTCAATTAGTTTCACTAAGTTTGAGTAATAATAGTTTTCATTACAATTTTTCTTTTATCACTTAAAAGATACACTAATCAGGCTCTGATCTGTAATTGACTCTTGAGTATATGCTATTGCCAACAATTTCCACAGTCTCTTGTTTTCTCCAAAGCCAGAGTCTGTGCAAACAATTTTTAGATCTATGACCCATCAATGTCTGTTAAGCCGTAATTTTTGCATATTATTTCAAGATATATTCTTGTCTGTGCTAGGCCACTATCTCCATAAACCTTAAATTCCAAATCTGTAAGATTTGCAACTTTTACTAGCGTGGAATGCAAGAAGACCCTCTCCTCCTTTTACAAGCCATCTGATAAGGAGAGAGGCTCCCCCTGCAATGCAGCAGTTTCACAGAACCCCATTATAATGACTTCATCTACCATCATTAGACAACAGTATAGTGGATTAATAACAAAGTACATTATAGTATATTATTACAAACTTAACACAAAAACATAACACCACACCTTTTATATCCTATAATTCAGTGGATATCATAATGTCTAGAAGTATTATTGTTCAATAGAAGTGTACCACTGTACCACTTTCCCATTTAATTAAATCGAATACTGCTCCAGGTTTTAATCTTCTTATCAATACAGTAAAGTCATGAACAAGCAATAATACTTGTCAGTTTTAAATAATATGTTTTCTTGTAATAGCAAATACTTAAAACATATTATTAATCTTATGAAATCAAATAATTATTTTTAGTTTCAAATATCATGCTGTCTAAAAAAGGGGTTGATCATTTATTTTATTAATTTATAATACCTTCGTGTCTAATTTCTATTTTTTGACTATTATGAACTATAGACAGTGTAAATTATCACTGAACCTTTTTAACTATGAATGTGGCATTTCAAGATAAACTTTTAATTAATTTACTTCAGTTTAACAGTTGCTCCTAGAATTTATAATATCACTTTATTTCTTTGGTGAATCCCTCTAAGATTTAAATCCAAATACAGGCCAGTATAACTGCATTCGACTCTTATATTTTTTATAATGACTGAACTAGGCTTGACCCTGTTCTTTGTTCATACAAAATCTAGCCGAGACAGGTTTTTCCTTAAGACCTTGGCTGTTAGGTTAATTTATAGGTTGTAAAGAATCTCTTTCTTATCTTGTCTTTAGAAACATAAATTTGTAGGTGTGATTAAGTTCACTTTTTAGCCGGAATGGTGCTTTTTATCAAGCGTCATGCTTTCTGAAGATAAGATATAGTGGTAAATCGTTCACTATATATATATTTTAGAAATTCTCCAATTGCTAAGTGTTTGATTAGAAAAAGATGTAAACTGACCTATTTCATGGAGCAAGAGAGCCATCTACTGGTGGTACAAGCCTCTACTACTTCATTCTTATTTTAAAGTACATTCCATATTTGAAATTGCCTAGTCCATATCCAGCATATCCCCACGTTCCCAGCAGGATTCAACTTCTGTGCCGGGTTCAGCTCTGGTCGGCTCCGCGAACACGATTATAGGTCTCTTTATCCAGAGTTTAGCATCACAGGTGTGAGACGCCATCTTCCTCACTTCGTACCTACAAGATACTTGGATACGTTTAGCTGGGACACCTTCTGCACATTCTAATTTACCTAGATGTGCCCATTTCACTAAGTGACCTCCTTCACAATTCATGCATTCAATCCTCTTAATATCTTTTGGGTCTACATTTAAATGAGAGAAAGAAATTCCTGTAGAATCATTGCATTCAAACAAGATTCTACAGTGTTTAGCCAAATGACTGCAGGCCGGACAAAGTTTAGGCCCAGTCACTGATGACTTGCTTTGGCACATATTACATGCACACCTAACAAGAGGATTATGTTTTAATTTATGTGTCAGGGTTAATTCTGCACCCTGTACAATAGTTCTGGATCTGTACACATTATGGCTATACATTTCCTTCTGCTCGCACAAAGTCACTTTGCAAGGTACGCCCTCCATCCAGAATACAGAGGGAGGCCAAAACTCACTGTTATTCATATTTTCTGGTATCCAATTACTGTTCTGCCTTACATCATCAGTTGGCAGACACAGTACAACTGAATCTGAATCAATTGATGAACCATGAGCCTTAGCTACTGAGATCCTCCATGCAAAAGGAGTCAATGTTTTACTGACCAGCCTAGCTGATTCAGCGTCACTTGCGACATTTCCCCCTCTTGGTTCCTCAAATGAATCAGATTCAGACCAAGATTCTGGGTCTTCATCAAGTACACGAACAGAGGAAAGCCGAAGTGCAGTGTAACAGTATTGTTTACATGGGTTATAAAAGTCCTCATTAGTTTAATTACATTTTTCAAACATTAACACGTTTCCAAAATCCTTACTGCTTTATGAAATGGATATTTATCATTCCCCACATCCAGGAGTTACACAAATATATTTATTTCTGTACCATAAGGTCTGCTGGAAAGGTATTTAAAGATCATCCTATAAAAATGAATCCCCATTAATCCCTATGACATAAGGAACATGTTCAGCAAATTTCAATGCTCATGCTATGGGTCCTTGTTTATTTATTTTATTATTTTATAATTTTATTCTATAATTTTATTTGTATTTTTATTACTATTATTATTATTATTATCTGGGAAAGCAGCTTGTAACAGAGAAAAACCGCTTGCTTCTCGATCAATGACCTGTCTCACCTTTCGGTTATTTATTCGCAAGATCTCTATTGAAATATGAGTGCAAGTTTTTATTTTGTCTTATTACAAGCAGATATATCTGTTATAATTAATATATCTCCCAGATTTGAATAAACTTCAAAGTGTCTTAAAATGTTAAAAATGTTCTCAAAATGATGTTACAAAAACCCATAGGTCTTAACAAAATATATATAATTACTAAAACCAAGACAGGCTCAACTATCCTTGAAGTTATTTTCTATTTCAAACTTATAACATTTCATTTCTTATAGCAGCATACTCCATTGGCTGCTTCCACTGTACCTAAGGAGTTAATCTGGCTTCCAGCTGGCTTGTTTATCAGTGTTGCTATGGTTTCCAAGCAAGTTTTACTCCCTCTTTTCAATCCTGGCCACAGACTCAAAAAAGTTAGTACATATACATTTGAAGCACAAAGACTAAATTACTTATCTCCTTCATTTGTCAAAATGCCTAGAATACATCAAAACTGAATTTAAGAAAGTGTTAAAAGGAAAAATATTGATTGTACTCTCCCCTTTTCTTTCTTTCTTTTTTTTTTAAATAGTTTTGCAATACAGAAGCTGCTTGCTGTATTTCCAGAGGACAGTGTATATTAACACACTTTCTCAATCAACAGTCATAAGCATTTTTGTACTTTCCAAATTGCTCTCTTAAATCTCTGTTATTTTCCTTTGCATGGTTTTGCTTATCAAGACAATAATTCTGTTACATTCCTTTTATGAAAGCAGAATATAAAAGTTTCAGTTTTATTTTAATGATAGCCAAATGTATCCATTAAAATAATTACATGTATAGTATAAAAGGTTTTACTTTCATTACTATTCAAATGTATTATTGCTAATTTTGATTTCAAAGTTATTGGGGTTTTTTTTCAATTCATGTAATAAAATAAAACCATGTCAGGCTTCACTTATAACCATTACAGAATTACTAGTAAACTGCAATAACATTTTTTTTTTTTTAAATTGTTAACAGAATTTCATTTATTTAAATTATACTCTAGTTAAATAGTATAATGCATTCTTTCTTTTCTTAAATTATCTTAGCCAAATTAATAATATGTCTTTAATTTTTCATGCAATTTATAATCCAAATATTTATTTTTGATTCTTAAAAAAACAGTTACTTCATTCATGAAAATATTTTCAATATAATATTTCCAGGTACAGTTCTTAATCTGTTCCATTTGCACAGTGACTTTATCAAACAGAAGTCTCTCTCTCTCTTACCTCTGCCTGCCTTTATGTAACACTAAAGTACTGGCAAAGAAAACATCTGCTGTTCTCATATTACCTCAGTAGTTGTCAGCTGTTTTTTTTATGTTTTTGGTATCTCCTGCTTTTAAGGAGTGGTTCCACAGAATCCATCATTACTTTTTACCAAGGGCTATTCCCTTTCAAGCTGAGCATAGGTTCCACTGTCCTTCTATTGTTTTGATTGTGTTGTAGACAGGGCAAACATCTTCTGCAAACCTCCACAGTTTCAGCATATAATTCAGGACACCAATATTCACGTAACTGACTTAAGATTCCCCTGCTTGCAATATGTAATGCATCTACTCTTTAGTGAGCTGTCAGTAATATGATCTTTCAGCTTGCTTCGGGAGGAACTATCTTTTTGCTTGTTTCAAACAGTTTGTATAAGATCCCCTGTTCCAGCTGTTATCTGCCTCCATCAGGCGGATATTCAGACAACAGTTGGCTTTCAGTGAGCAAACTAATCAGCCTTGCTGCTGATGCTAGGAAAATCAAATTTTAATAACCTTGTACTGCTTCTTATGCCAATTCATCAGCATGATTATTTCCAACTATAGTTACTTCCTTCCCCCTCTGGTGACCTGCTGTATGCTGTACACTGAGTCTATTACTTCTTAATTTTTCAATCTCTCTCCATATATTAGCATGTGCCACAGGACTACCCCTATGGTCAGAAAAACCATTTGCTTTCCACGCTAGAGAGTAAATGTTGAATGCTTGGGCACAATAGTGAGAGTCTCTTATTAATAGTATGGTCTCTCTGGGCGTCCCCAGATCATGAGCCATTTCAAGTCCCTTCAACAGGGCTTTTACTTCTGCTAATTGAGCAGTTCGACCTGAAACCACTGCAGCGTGGTATCGAATTTCCTCATAAATTCCATTTCGGTCGCGTCCTACGGAAATTCCTATCCCACAGATTGGCTTGCCCTCCACTGTCTGACAGGACCCGTCTGTGAATACCAACCAGTCAGGGGTAAATGATTGCCCTGCTGGAACTGTTTGTTCCTCCCATTCTTCAAATGGGGGAAGGTGCTGGAATTCTTTACTGAGATTAGAGGTTAGCTCAGGGAAGGTGGTAAAGACTATTCTAGGGTCATCTAGCAAAGTAACCCATCTATCCCACCTTGGTTTCAGCGCTTTCGTGTTTATCAGTGATCTCTTTGTCAGGGTAGCTAATCCTGGGATATCACTGAAAACTTCAATAAGATCATCCTGAGCTAAATTAAACAAGGATGGCATTACTTTAGAAAGGGCAGTCATCAACCTTTCTTCATAACAAAACTGCTGTTCCGTGGAAGTGAAATTGAAACCCAAATATTTAATTGGCATTTCATCTCCTTTGTTTCTTACAACCACTACTGCAGCCTGTTCTCCAATGTGGAAGTGAGCTTCTAAAGGCTTACCACTCACTCTAATGATTATGTCTTGTACTTTTTCTATTAGTATTTTCACATAATTAAACAATTCCATCACAACCTATAGCTAGTTGTTTGTCTTCATTTTCATTTTCAGGGAAGAGATACTGTTAACCATTTCTCTGTAAACTGTACTCAGATTCATACTCTAATCCCTAATCTAATTTAATTTAATTTAATCCTAATTATTGAATTTAATTATTTATTTTCAGTTAATTGTATTTAATTATTTAATTTAATGTTATTATTAGTTTTTTTCCTGTATTATTTTATTAATTTCAATATTTTAAATAATCTTCCACCTCCTCTATATATAACAATTTCAACTGCTTCTGTTGCTAAGGGGTTAAAAATTAAACGTCTGCTATATCTTTCACTCTATGTTATTTTAGGTCTGCATTCCTGTTCTCTGGGGTCTGCAAGACCCTCTCCTCATTATACTTACGAGTTGGTGCAGTCTGTGAGCTCTCTCTCTCCTTGCAGGTTACCGCCCCTCTGGGTGAACTAAACATTCCTTACTTGCATTACAAACAGAGGCTGTATCAAGGCTGCTAGCACTGCTTCAATTAATTTTTGACTGAATTCAGCATTCCCTTCTCTAGGACTACATGAATCACAGCAAATGCATGTAACAAACCAGTTGCGGTTACATCTATTTCTCACTTCTAACTTTATTTTTATTTATTTATTTATTTTTCTAATCCAATCGTAATTTTCTTCCTGAATACTTAACCCGCCTGCATCAGACAGGGCTCTAGACACCCCCCCTCCATCATAGCTTCAAACAGCCAATGGATTATCGGTGATCTAATTTATTCAGCGCTCTGAGTTTTTCAGAGGTAGTTCCTTTCTGTGCTTGTATTCCACTCCCTTTAGGACCTGATCGCAAGTCACATCAATTAGTGGGTGGAGCCGGTGCTCTCCTCTCTCTCGCTCTCTTTCTGCTAGTTGCAGCTTCCCGAGACAGATTTACTGAGTTTTCTCTTGCAGCTTTTTTCATCAGATTTATTCCTTTGCTTACTTAATTTCTTTTATTTTTTGGACCTATTTAAGGCAAGTAACAGCTTTCTTCCACATACTTATTATTATTTTTTTTTATAAGCAGTCTCTTCCCCTACTTGTGACTCACAGCAGGAAGATTGAAACACCTCCTTAATTACGCCACCTTTATCTAAAGTTTCTACTGCATTTTCATCTGTAATCTTATCCATATTAGTCATACTCTGATATATATTATCTATAACTAGTCGATCTCTATCTTCCACATTGTCGTTCATTGCAAGGAGTTCCTGAGCCGTTCTCCTTTATAGACGTTGCCAATTAACCTAAGCTATTATTTACCTATAATAGCGTGTTCTTTTTAAGCTATTATTTACCTATAATAGCGTGTTCTTTTTCCTCTTGAATTTGCTAGACTTTATTACCGGAAGGTTTGTGCACGATTAATGTCACCGCTTGTGGAAGGGCATAGCATGACATTGGGTTTCCGGATTTTAAATGCCCATACGTAATTTACCTTACAAAACTACGTTATGGAATTAAAATGTTTAAACGGTTTTAATATTCGTTTTAAAACGTTAAACTATTTTAATTGTACATAGGTCGATATAAAAAATTAAAATAACAAAAACAATTTCTTGATTAGTCATACAGAGTATTTATCTGCAGGGCCCCACGTTGGGCGCCAACTGTCACGAATTCTGCGTGTTCAGATTCCTTTTCGTACTCTTTTGAATTGCTCAGCACACACTCTTGTCTCAGGGGAGACGTTAGGAGGACAGAGATGTTATTACTCCTAGTGGGATATAGTTCGTGCTCTGGACCCGCAGTATATCCAGATGACTAATATAGTACTCAAGAAATTGACAGACTCATGTATTTAAAGTTTTTTACGAATCAGAGTATGATCAGTACTCATTCGGTTTATTAAAGGTTAGATATTGGATAGCGCAGCTACAGGCTACGTCGTATCCCCAGCTGACAGACACACTGGGCAGTCCAGCGTCTTAACAGATATCACCGTTAACACTTTAATACATGTATATATATGTAATCAAGGCCGACAAGCAAGCCAGGAATACGTCACTTAAAGTACCCAATGGTCTATTTCAGCACATTCAACAAAACACTCTCTTATCTCTAAAACATAGCGTAAGTCCCTTATAGCAATACATGCAATACATGTGAGGTAAAATAATAATTGATTAATGCTTACCCTTTAATATGAATCGTAAACGGATATGACTGTCTCCACCAGGCAAATTAAACTGAGTTCAATCAGCTCCACTGTGTTTTGGTTTGCAGAAGATGGACCACCTTACCCTGTCTCGGATGAGTGTGGTACTCCATTGTAATTACTTAGGAGTTATATAGGTTTTTCGTCTCATTGGAATACATGGGATGCCTCAATTAAATCCAGTCATTAATCTGTTGAGACAGCTCCTATCCCTTTTACAAATAATAGTTTTCAAAAGCTCCGGACTAACTTTTCAGAATTAATAAGTGTCATGAACTCAATAAATTCAAGACTTCATATTTGTCTAACTCCAAACTTTATGATCTCACTCCTTGCTTTCCTCCGAGCCCCTCCTTTATCTAAAAAGTTAAGTGAACCAAGGTTCCTAGGATCTTGGTTTACTATATAATATAAAAACACTACTGTTTATATGTGATTGCAAAACACTATTTTTATATGTGTTAAATATAAGAGATGTTCTTAATATGTGACATCATCTTCTAATTGATTATATTTTGCTAAATTAAAGGTATGTGTTTCTTTTAACCTCATGTTGTTTCATCGTTTTGTTAATGAGTCAGTTTTAATTCCATATACCATTGTCTAACAGAGTATTTGACAAAAGATTGTCTCATACAATATTCAAGTCAATTAGTTTCACTAAGTTTGAGTGGTAATAGTTTTCATTACAATTTTTCTTTTATCACTTAAAAGATACACTAATCAGGCTCTGATCTGTAATTGACTCTTGAGTATATGCTATTGCCAATAATTTCCACAGTCTCTTGTTTTCTCCAAAGCCAGAGTCTGTGCAAACACTTTTTAGATCTATGACCCATCAATGTCTGTTAAGCCGTAATTTTTGCATGTTATTTCAAGATATATTCTTGTCTGTGCTAGGCCACTAACTCCATAAACCTTAAATTCCAAATCTGTAAGATTTGCAACTTTTACTGGCGTGGGATGCAAGAAGACCCTCTCCTCCTTTTACAAGCCATCTGATAAGGAGAGAGGCTCCCCTTGCAATGCAGCAGTTTCACAGAACCCCATTATAATGACTTCATCTACCATCATTAGACAACAGTATAGTGGATTAATAACAAGGTACATTATAGTATATTATTACAAACTTAACACAAAAACATAACACCACACCTTTTATATCCTATAATTCAGTGGATATCATAATGTCTAGAAGTCTTATTGTTCAATAGAAGAAGAAAGAAACTGTACCACCTTCCCATTTAATTAAATCGAATACTGCTCCAGGTTTTAATCTTCTTATCAATACAGTAAAGTCATGAACAAGCAATAATACTTGTCAGTTTTAAATAATATGTTTTCTTGTAATAGCAAATACTTAAAACATATTATTAATCTTATGAAATCCAATAATTACTTTTAGTTTCAAATATCATGCTGTCTAAAAAAGGGGTTGATCATTTATTTTATTAATTTATAATACCTTCGTGTCTAATTTCTATTTTTTTACTAATATGAACTATAGGCAGTGTAAATTATCACTGAACCTTTTTAACTATGAATGTGGCATTTCAAGATATACTTTTAAATAATTTACTTCAGTTTAACAGTTGCTCCTAGAATTTATAATATCACTTTATTTCTTTGGTGAATCCCTCTAAGATTTAAATCCAAATACAGGCCAGTATAACTGCATTCGACTCATATTTTTTATAATGACTGAACTAGGCTTGACCCTGTTCTTTGTTCATACAAAAATCCATTAGCCAAAAACAGGTTTTTTCCCTATGACCTTGGCTGTTAGGTTAATTTATAGGTTGTAAAGAATCTCTTTCTTATCTTGTCTTCAGAAACATAAATTTGTAGGTGTGATTAAGTTAACTTTTTAGCCAGAATGGTGCTTTTTATCAAGCGTCATGCTTTCTGAAGATAAGATATACAAGCGGTAAATCGTTCACTATATATATATTTTAGAAATTCTCCAATTGCTAAGTGTTTGATTAGAAACAGATGTAGACTGAGCTATTTCATGGAGCAAGAGATCCATCTACTGACAATACAAGGATACTCTCTCTTTATCCTTCCTTCAAAAAACCTCTAACCCTTCATTTTTATATCAAAGTACATTCCATATTTGAAATTGCCTAGTACATGTCCAGCATATCCACACGTTCCCAGCAGGATTCAGCTTCTGTACCAGGTTTCGCTCTAGTTGTTTCCACAAGAAGTCCCTTGATCCAATGTTTCTCCATCACAGGTGTGGATTTCCATGGTCCGATTTCATTCCTATAAGATAATTAGGCATGTTTAGCTGTACATATTATTTCTATATATTTCCTTTTGTTCACACCGGGTCATTTTGCAAGGTATGCCCTCCATCCAGAATACTAAAGGAGGTCAAAACTCACTGTTATTCATATTTTCTTGAATCCAATTACTGTTCTGCCTTACATTATCAGTTGGCAGACACAATACAACTGAATCTGAATCAATTGATGAACCATGAGCCTTAGCTACTGAGATCCTCCATGCAAAAGGATGTTTTACTGACCAGCCTAGCTGATTCAGCGTCACTTGCGACAACATGTTTATTAAATTAGTAAATTAATTCTATGATGAAAGTTATTTTTTTATTAATAGCAGGGATCATACACATGTTACATTTTGTAATATGTATCAGTATTTCACTACCAGACCATAAGAGGGTGCAGGAGGGTAATTAAGAAGCATGTCTCTGAGTAGCTTCTACACAGAACACAGGCTGCACTGCCATCTTCACCAGCGAGACTCACTCTGCAGGCAGCAGTAGGTTTTTGTCTGAAGTGATATAGAGACTCTCACAGTGTGAGCCTCAGAGCACAGAAGTACTTGGCAGAGTCAGACAGCACAGCCGCAGTGATATTCAGATGAAAGGTCTTCTCTGTCTTGTTATGAGATGCAGAGAAACGATTTTGAAACCTTGGTGGAATGTCCTCCTGCTTAGAATATGCATTCAGTATGAACAATGGGGCTTGATTGGGATCCTGAATGTACCAGAAGAGAACTGGAGTACTGGCTGATGTTAAATCATATTTACAGTGTATAGTGGTATTCTCTGTTTCTTTAACAAGAGCTGAATTTGAAGGTTGAGTCACTGTATCTCCCTGGATTATTTCTATAAGAGGAGACAGAAGATAATCACTGTGAAATTAGAATGAAATAGACTACAGATACAAGTTGCCTTACAGTAAACAGACAGAAAAATAATCGTTACAACAACAAAGGAAATATATAGTTATGCTGCCTATATGTTGACAAACTGTAAAATGCTGGAACAGACTACAGATAAAGTAACACGAAAGACATTGCCAAAATCTTGTCAAAAGTTGTGACTAATTGCGTAGCAGTTTATTTCCCTATGATTAAACAGAGAAGTATCAAAGTAAAAACAGCGCATTTCTGTTCCATTGTCAAAACTTTCAAACGACAAACCTCCCTCCAGCGTCTGCTTCAATCTGCAGCTGAAACTGTGAAGAATGCGTTTCTATAGCAGTGATGTCATGAAACCAGTGCCCCGCCCCCTACACAGTGCACGCCTTTATTGCGTCATCACTCTGTTTCGTTCACGGTTAGTCTGTTCTGTCTCAGAATGCAATAAAGTTTCCTTCTGATCAGCTGAGTATGTTTATAAAATTCACGAGCTTTCGAGACCACAGTGGAAACTGAAGGTAAAGAAAGATCCTCGTTCAGGTTAGTTCAGTCTCAGACAGTTAAAAAGAACACAACTCCCATACAAAGGAATGTGTAAAACAACATTGTATCACAGAGGTGTTGTCATAGCATTCTATTGTAATGAGGACCATTGCTTTCAATTGGATTGGAAATATTGTACTCACATTTACATTGAAGTGTGTCTCAGGTTTTTATGTAAGAGTAATCTATAGATTACAAAAGCCAATTTCTAAATGAGCAAAAACTAAACTAAAATAAATACATTTAAAAATAAAATACTTCAAAAAGTATTTTTTCTTATTCTGTGAGATATGGTTGATGTCAGGCTCACCTAATTGTCTGCCTCTAGTTCCATTACCGGTTTATATAAATAGTAAAGCTACCATACTTGTTAATAGTGTGAGTTTAAGCCGGATATAGAGAAGCTGAGATGTTGTTGTATAGAGCTCAACCAGTGCAGGTTCGTTAAATGAACTCTTATCTTGTACATTGTATGAAGGCTCCCATGAGTATGTGTAGCAGTAGATTCTTCTCCATTGTGCGCGGGGCTCCCAGTCTGTGCTCTGCGCTCTGCACAGGAAGTGATGTGCTGCTTGTTGATGTGTTTTATACCCTGCAGGTGTCTGTGCACCATGTGGGGTGTGCCTGTGGCAGAGTCAGACAGCACAGCCGCAGTGATATTCAGATGAAAGGTCTTGTTCTCCTTCTTCTTGTCATGAGATACAGATAAACGATTTCGAAACCTCAATGGAATGTTGTCATTTTGCGTAAATTCGCCCAAACTTTCAAATGACAAATTCCTCCACCGTCTGCTTCAATATGCAGCTGTGTGACAGAAATATAATGAGTTCTGGTGATAAATCTTCCTCCCGACCTGTGAGGGCGCTAAAGAACGGGAGGAGAAGTATCTGGAAGGGCTGGCCTGAGTTCGTTTCCGGGACCGGGAAGTGGGTCAGCCTGGAAAGAAGCGAGACTCTGTTGTAGGACCGTCTTGACTTGAAAGGTAAACGAGGGGCAGCTGCAAGTAATAAGGCAGCTGCAACCGTTTACCTAGATATCATGCGGGATTACATATAGGGGCCAGGGTAACGCTGATCTTTTCCTTCGTTTGGGTAAAGCTCAGTGGAGAGAAGGACTGAGAGAGGAGCTCTCAGAGTTAAAATAAAAAGACGGGTTACGTGTTTTGTGTTGTGTTTGTCTGTGTAGTAATTGTTCGTGTTTTGCTTCACCAGACAGTTAAAGCACACCTCCGGAGCTGTCGCAGAGGGTCAGCACAAATCCGGAGCACCACTGCACTACCGTCACAACATACCTGTGTTTTCACTCAGCACCAGCACGACTGCACTCACCCAGGACTGGTGACCGTGTGTTTGTTTTTGTTCGGGACTGTGCCCTGTTTGTTATCCCCGCGCTTTACATTGTTGTGTATAGCCGGGGATTTATTATTTACGGTCGCCAGACCGGGATTATAAATAAAGCACCTTTTCACTGGATACCGTTGTCAGTCTGTCACTCCTGCATCGCATCACCGCTACACCTGTTCCCCTTCACTAGCCACTTTGCCACATGTGGTGTCAGAAGTGGGATCATGGACCGCAACGCGCTGGCGGAGCTGCTGCAGGTGCTGGAGAGCAGATGCGACGCAGAGGAAAGAAGGAGGAGGAGCGCTACACGGCTCATTGAACGGGTAGGGCTGGCCGTTGCGCAGCGGCGGCCCCTACCACAACACCGACTGATGTCGCCCCCGAAGGCACGGGCGATGAAGATGTCGGCGGAGGATGACCCGGAGGCGTATTTGGTGGCGTTCGAGCGGCTGGCTACCGCGGCGGCTTGGCCTCGGGAGTTCTGGGCCAGCCAGTTGGGTCCCTGCCTGATCGGGGAGGCTCAGGCAGCATACAAGGCTATGAGTGACCATCACGCCACCGATTACGACCTGGTCAAACAGGCTATCCTCCGCCGCCTGAATATCACCACGGAAACCCACCGGGCGCGGTTTAGGGAGTACCGGAGAGCCCCGGAGACACGCCCCAGGGTGGTTGCAGAGCGGTTGTGCGACCACATGGTGCATTGGCTGACCCGGGAAGAAGACAGCCCAACAGATGGGGAAGCCATTGTGGTGGAGCAATTCTGCCATGTGGTCCGCGCGAAACCCAGGCGTGGATGCGGCGCCACAACCCTGACACCCTGGAGGAGGCGGTCAAGTTGGCGAAGATTTCGAGGACTCCTGACTTCTGCCCGGTCGGGATCCTGTCGACCCTGCCCTTCGGAGCAGTCGGCCTCTCCCTCCCTCTCCTCCAACACCACCACCACCACCCTTGTTCCCGGGACCCAGACCTCCGAGGCGCCGACCCCATTGGGCCCCTTGCCTCCCCCATGGAGACCAAGGTTGGCCCCAGCTGGGGTAGAGGTGTTGCCCCTGCCCGATGCCATACCAGCAGCGGGACAAATTTACACCCTATGCCCCTCTGTCCATCCTATCTGTTTTAGGTGCCACCAGCCAGGACATCTGGCCAGGTCATGCCCCGCTGCCATGGAGTGTGACGTGGCCGCGTGCAATTGGGCACCTGAAACTGGTAAGTGTGAGGAAAATGGTCGGGAGGGGCCTTGTTTGATTAATGTTGTTTTAGGGAATGTGAAAACCCCCGCATTAGTGGACACGGGGTGTGAGCAAACCTTGATTAGGACAGCTCTCCTGGGCGGTGTATCGTGGCTGCCACGAGGTCAGGTGGCCATCTCCTGTATCCATGGAGACACGGCGGCATACTCCCACATTAAAAGTATATTTATCGGTAGGACCGATAAAACGTCACCTTGTAGTCGGGGTGGCGGAAAGGTTGCCACACCAGTTATTCTGGGCGAGACTGGCCAAAATTCAAAGAATTGATACAAAAATGGCAGTCTCAGCCACACACGTAAGCGTGGCAGAAAAAAAAGGAACGGATTGGTGATGTGTTTCCTTTTCACACTGAAATGTTTTCCCCTCTTTTCCGTCCTAGAAAAACAAATAAGGAGAGACGGACCGCGAAATGGGAGGGAGCGTTTTTGAGACAAGGCTGGGGTCTGGTGGGAGAGTGCTGCATTGGTAACAAACGCCAGTCGAAGGGAGTGGGAACGCAGTGTGACCGAGAGAGCGAGGTTACTGGGCCGACTAGGGCAGAGGTTATTCCAGCCCCTCTCAATGTACCGGACCCGTGGTACTCAAGCGCGGACCTAGTGTGGGGCCAACATAACGACCCGTCACTGGTGCACGCTTGGGGGCAGTTCCGGTCTATTGAAGGTAAAGATGTTGACGGCGCTGGGGCGCTAGTATATCCACATTTCAGTATCAAGGGGCAATTACTGTATAGGGTAAACGTAGCCGCGGGCACAGGACAGCCTGTAACACAATTGTTGGTTCCCCCGTCTTGTCGGACCAAGGTCATGAGGCTGGCGCATGATATCCCTTTTGCGGGGCACCTCGGAGCCGAGAAGACGAGGGAACGGATATTGGCTCGATTCTATTGGCTCAGTCTTCATACTGATGTGTCGAGATATGTAGCCACATGCCCAGACTGCCAGCGAGTAGCGCCGGGTCGAGTCGCCCGCCCTTTGGTCCCACTGCCGATTATTTCCACTCCTTTCGAGCACATTGCAATAGACATAGTGGGCCCTTTGCTACCTTCTGACTCGGGTATCGCATATATTAGTGGTGGTGGATTATGCAACGCGATACCGGAGGCAGTTCCATTGAGGTCCACTAGTGCCGCTGCAATAGCCACTGAGTTAAGCGCAGATTATGGCTAGAGTAGGGATCCCCAAGGAGATTTTGACCCGATCACGGAACCAATTTTTTGTCCAATACGTTACAGCAGGTGTACAAAATATTGAAAATCGTCCCATCAGGGCGTCCGTTTATCATCCACAATCGGACGGTCTGGTGGAGCGTTTTAATCAGACCTTAAAGTCGATGCTGGGCGGTTTGTAACACAGGAGCAGAAGCATTGGGCATCGCTTCTTCCCTACCTCTTTTTGCGGTGAGAGAAGTGCCGCAGAGTTCAGCGGGTTCTCCCCTTTGAGCTCCTGTGCGGCCGGCAGCCTCGCGGCATTCTCGACCTGCTGAGAGAGGGGTGGGAGGAGCACAAAGGCTCGTCCAAAATGTAGTGAAGTATGTGCTCCTAATAAGAGATCACCTGGATTTGGTCGGTCGTTTGGCCCAAGACAACCTCAGATCGGCTCAGCACCGACAGCAGCAGCATTACAACAAAATGCAGGTTCGAACCTTTTGACCAGGAGACAAGGTAATGCTGCTACTTCCCTCATCAGAATCAAAACTGTGTGCTAAATGGTAGGGGCGTATGAGGTGATTCGGGCTATAGGAAAGTCAATTATGAAATTAGACAGCCCGATCGCCGGAATGAGCGGAAATTTACCATGTTAATTTGTTAAAGCCCTGGCAGGCAAGGGAGGTCTTATTTATAGCCCCAGGCAATATGGAGGATGATTTAGGCCCCTGTCCAGAGACCCGAGCACAAGAGCGATTTCAATGGGGGAACAATTGGTTCCGGATCAGCAAAGAGAGCTGCGTAAGCTTATTGAGAAGTTCAGCGATGTTTTTTCTGACGTGCCCGGCAGAACAAACTTAGTTGAATATGACATTATCTCTCCACCAGGTGTCACAGTGCGAGACAGACCTTACCGGATCCCGGAAAGTCGACGAAGTGGCGTTCACAAAGAGGTATGGGATATGCTCGAGCTTGGGGTGATTGAACCTTCCAGGAGCGAGTGGTGCAGTCCTATTGTCATAGTGGCTAAGAAAGACGGAACCAACCGCTTCTGCGTGGATTTCAGGAAGGTAAACGCTATTGCTAAGTTCGATGCGTATCCCATGCCTCGGGTCGACGAACTTTTAGACAGACTGGGAAAAGCGAGGTTTATTTCCACTCTGGACCTGACAAAGGGATACTGGCAAATCCCTTTAACCCGCAGCTCCAGAGAAAACCGCATTTTCAACACCAGAAGGGCTGTTCCACTTTAAAACCATGCCATTTGGGCTACATGGTGCGCCCGCTGCCTTTCAGAGACTGATGGACCAGGTTTTACGCCCACATCATGAATATGCAGCAGCGTATATTGATGACGTGGTGATTTACAGCTCCACCTGGCGAGAGCATTTGGCTAGGGTTGCAGCCGTTCTTCAGTCTCTAAGGGCAGCCCGGCTGACAGCTAACTTGAGGAAATGTGCGTTTGCAAAAAGAAACTCAATATTTGGGATTTTTAATGGGAAATGGAAGGGTGAGACCTGTGGTCACCAAAATCCAGGCTTTGGTTGATGCAGCGATCCCCAAAACCAAGACTCAGGTGAGGTCACTACTGGGCTTAGCCGGTTATTACCGCCGTTTCATCCCCGAGTGCATACAGTGGTTAACCCATTAGTTGACCTCACCAAAAGAGTGCTCCAAATTTAATTAAATGGTCAGCTGAGTGTCAGGGTGCATTTGATACGATTAAGTGTAGACTTTGCCAGGCCCCACTCTTATTACTCCAGATTTCACCAAGAGATTCATCCTCCACACCGGCGCATCGGATGTAGGTTTGGGTGCAGTCTTGTCCCAAAAAGTAGCTGGAGTAGAACACCCGATAGTGTACCTAAGTAAAAAATGTTACCTCGGGAGCGTAACTACTCCGTAGTCGAAAAGAGTGTTTGGCCATTAAATGGGCTACTCACTCTTTACGATACTACCTGCTGGGACACTCATTTGATCTGGTCACAGACCACGCCCCACTCAAGTGGTTAAGCACAATGAAGGACAGCAATGCCGGATAACTTCGGTGGTATCTGGCATTGCAGCCCTTCATGTACCATACGGTACACCGTGCGGGGAAAGACAACCAAAATGCGGATTATTTTTCCCGGGAGGGGGGAGTAATGGGAAAGGTAGATTTAGCCGAGTGTTCCTTCGGCTCTACTCTGAGCGGTGGGATATGTGACAGAAATATAATGAGACTGCAGCACACCCGGTGTTCCCGGTGGATCGGTTAGGAGACAATCACAGTATTCTCCTGCTCATGGCACAACAACCATGCAAAACTGGTGTGCTTTTAGACTCATGCTGTTTTAAGGGTCATACGTTTATTGCATCCAATTGTATTCTATTACTTTCTGAAACATTTCACCTTGTTGCAAAAGCAAATGGGAAAGGAATAATTTGAGTCAAGTTTCATGATGTGTGAGTTATTTATCCTGATTTATCATGAAGAAAAAAATATGTATGCCCTTTACATTATACAGTGCTCTGTCATACACCATAGCTCTTGAAGACTAACTCGCAGGAGAACGCTGTTTTACCCAATGAAAGTATTCACGATAAGGAGTAAATCGAGTCATGTCTCAGTGATTTGTGAGTTATTATTGGGAATGATGATGGCTCATCTAGCAAAATAACAGCATTTCAAAGACTGGGAGAGAAATGACACAAGAAGAGAAGGTTACCACAATCTCTTACAAGTATTAAGCACTAACTCATGCTCACCAGATACCATGTCGTGCTCACGAGATAATAAGTCGTTTCACGTGCTCAGGAGATGCAAACATTTTTTTAAATTCACACCATATCCCTTTAGAGGTTCCGTTCATTTCTAATATTTAACTTGAAAGAGTAAAAGCTAAGCAAAAAAAAAAAAACATAGTATCAATTCAAAGCTGTTTCAATTTGTTTTGAAATTGTACTGGGTCAATATGATCCAAAACATAACAGACGTAACTAAATTCTGAACATAATAGAAAAAATAATCCTGCCTATAGGGGTAAGCTCGTGTGAGGGATGTGATCGGATCTGTGGTCTGTATCGGCTTCGCTCGTGTGAGGGATGTGATCGGATCTGTGGTCTCTATCGGCTTGGCTCGTGTGAGGGATGTGATCGGATCTGTGGTCTGTATCGGCTTCGCTCGTGTGAGGGATGTGATCGGATCTGTGGTCTGTATCGGCTTCGCTCGTGTGAGGGATGTGATCGGATCTGTGGTCTGTATCGGCTTCGCTCGTGTGAGGAATGTGATCGGATCTGTGGTCTGTATCGGCTTCGCTCGTGTGAGGGATGTGATCGGATCTGTGGTCTGTATCGGCTTCGCTCGTGTGAGGGATGTGATCGGATCTGTGGTCTGTATCGGCTTCGCTCGTGTGAGGGATGTGATTGGATCTGTGGTCTGTATCGGCTTCGCTCGTGTGAGGGATGTGATCGGATCTGTGGTCTGTATCGGCTTCGCTCGTGTGAGGGATGTGATCAGATCTGTGGTCTGTATCGGCTTCGCTCGTGTGAGGGATGTGATCGGATCTGTGGTCTGTATCGGCTTCGCTCGTGTGAGGGATGTGATCAGATCTGTGGTCTGTATCGGCTTCACTCGTGTGAGGGATGTGATCGGATCTGTGGTCTGTATCGGCTTCGCTCGTGTGAGGGATGTGATCGGATCTGTGGTCTGTATCGGCTTCACTCGTGTGAGGGATGTGATCGGATCTGTGGTCTATATCGGCTTCGCTCGTGTGAGGGATGTGATCGGATCTGTGGTCTATATCGGCTTCGCTCGTGTGAGGGATGTGATCGGATCTGTGGTCTGTATCGGCTTCGCTCGTGTGAGGGATGTGATCGGATCTGTGGTTTGCAATGGTTGCTGAGCAGGGAGGTACGTCGCGTGCTGTCCGTGGTCCTGAATTGTCAATAGAAGAAACGTAGCCAAGGCTGTAGGACTGTTTGGGGTTTTTGTGGATTTTCAGATTTTCTTTATAAAGTTTGGACGGCTCCTCTTGTTAAACCTCGTCGTTATGTGTCAGACTCACTCAGGTGTTTCTGAAGCGCGTACCTTTTTCTACTCCTGTTTACAAAATGTTGCTTCTCAGCAAAATAGGATGAGTTCTGGTAACGACACTGGTGTTTGAAATCCAGTTATATATATATATTCAACCAAGACCGATTAACCACAGCAGGACTTGTGTTTCTTCAACCAAGACCGATTAACCACAGCAGGACTTGTGTTTCTTCAATCAAGACCGATTAACCACAGCAGGACTTGTGTTTCTTCCATTCTATGTCCATTGTAAACTTACTACAATGCGTTTATTTTAAAGACCTGATTAGTTCATATCAGTTTAATATACGGTATATGCAGCAGCGGCATCTGCTTATTAAACTAAATATCCGCTTATAAAACTGACTAGCGAGTACGCAATGTTTAAACTCGACACAACAGATACATCTCACCACTACCCTCCGATTTCAGAAACATATTTAAAACACAATTAAAATCTCTCCTGCTCTCTGCTGACACAACCGTTGGGCTTTTAAACAAGGTCGCGTTCGGTATAGAATTCTATTGTGCTCGCCGCGGACGGGAAGGGCTGCGGCACTGAGCAGACTGACACGGAACTCGTTTAATCCTCATGTCATCTAATGCTGGTTTACAATCTGGGAAACGATGCTGGTTACCCGCGTCGGTGTGAAAACAGCCTCAGAAATTATTGGTCAGCTTCTCTTGAAGACCGCAAAGCCTGAGTAGGATCATTTCCTACAAAAAAACCCCACTAGGAAGCCCTTCCCTCGAGTGCCAGTGCAGTGCAGTGTTTGGTTGTTCCATGAATCCTCCCTCAGATGTAGGAAATCTGCTTTCAATTCCCAAATGCCATTTCATCGTGAACATTTTACTTTAAATGGGAATGTTCAATGTAATGTTTATGGCAAATAAAAAAAAGTTCAAAATACATGTTACAATCAAACAGTCTTCAGGGACTATGTTTTTCAGTGGAAGGATAAATAATATATTTCTTGTTTTTTTCCTTAAAAAGGCTTGTTTGTGTAATTCTTTAAAAAGAAATGTAGCCATTTTATAAGCGAAATAACCCACTCCATTGTGTGTGGTAAGACAATTCTTACCGCATTTCACAAGGCACCCAGGGCTTGCGGTAACAATTGTCTTACACACCCTGTCGTGGGGTATTTTTTACATATCGCAATATCTCCAGTCAATCCCGTTGTATATATTAGATTAGAGGAGAAACCTCAAAATGGACCGAGGTAACCAGTGGTGTACCACAGGGATCAGTATTAGGTCCTTTGCTATTCCTAATCTACATTAATGATTTAGATTCTGGTATAGTAAGCAAACTCGTTAAATTTGCAGACAACACAAAAATAGGAGGAGTGGTAAACACTGTTGTAGCAGCAAAGGTCATTCAAAATGATCTAGACAGCATTCAGAACTGAGCAGACACATGGCAAATTACATTTAATAGAGAAAAGTGCAAGTTACTGCATGCAGGCAATAAAAATGTGCATTATAAATATCACATGGGAGATACTGGAATTGAAGAAGGAATCTATGAAAAGACCTAGGAGTTTATGTTGACTCAGAAATATCTTCATCTAGACAATGTGGGGAAGCTATAAAAAAGGCCAACAAGATGCTCGGATATATTGTGAAAAGTGCTGAATTTAAATCAAGGGAAGTAATGTTAAAACTTTACAATGCATTAGTAAGACCTCATCTAGAATATTGTGTTAAAAAAATGAAACAGCACAGATTCAGATCCAGTAAGAACAATGATATGTATGTTGCAACGCATAAGAACCACTGTACATGACCTGAAACTTGGTGTATTGTGTCTCCACATATCTACTCTCAATATCACATACTGGACAGGCACCTCTGCTTTCCTTTCAATGTCACTGTGTTTGTCCTTCGCTAAACATCTGTAAGAAATAAAAAATCAAATAGTTTCAGCAGTTGTGACTGCCAGGTACCAGACAGGCCAGATTAATAGGAGACCCCCAAATTAAATGCACTTGTGAGATGTCTTGCTGATTACTAGGGCATGATTATATATTCATGGATACCAAGATATTTAGTTAACAAGGTATCTGAGTGGAGTTAATGTGCTGTAAGTATCCAAACTCTACTCAATCTGTATTCATAGAAAATGGATAAAGTTTTGAGGAGGGACTTCACTTATGGCATGGCGTTTTATGAGATGTCTGGTGTTTAAGAAGTGTAACTATCAGAGACACAGATCTAGTGTTGGGTCTCTTTATGAATAGTCTCACAATAGTCTTTGTAAACATAACCCCTGTTGAATACTTGGTACAATGGCTGTGTTTACAAAGACGTCTGACCCCAGAAAGGAACGTTCATTTTCTAGAATGTAGATTTCATCATACCATCATTGAACTATAGTGTTCTAGATTTTGGATATGTACATTCCAAGCATGGAACACCTGGAGGGGGTAGGCCAGTGACAGTTTGGTACAATTAACATCGTTCCATGGGTCAAAATGCATCGAATTCAAGAGACAAACTGAAGAATCATGTCTGAACAATATAATAAATACCTTCTTCAATGTGTTGCTATAAATAGTTTTCTTGTCTCTATTGGTATCTACAGATTTAGCAATACTGCAATGAGGCACAGACAATGTTAGCTTTACCATGTGGCCTGGGAAAGGTTAATTTAACACAATAAAGCATTAAATATCACAGCTGCTTGCCACAGTTTAAAGCATTCACATTTCCAATGCAATGCTGAAGTGCAAAGAGCAGCAGGTGGTTGTTGCAGGGTGAGGTGTAGAGTTCCTGTGACTCTGGGCATCAGAGCACAGTAATACACTGCAGAGTCAGTGAGCTCAAACTGCTGTATTCTCAAAGGCACTGTTCAGCTGCTGGGTTTCAGCTCAGCTGAGAAACGGGCTGGAAACTCACTTGAGGGATCACTCAGATACTGGCTGGTGTGCAGTATATATTCAGGAGATTCCCCAGGGCTTTGTTTATACCAGTACAGATCAGGGCTGCTGTCTGTTGTATTATATTGACAGGTTAATATTGTTTCATTTCCTTCAGGTGTCAATATCTCAGCTGGAGACTGTGCCACTGAATCTCCAAGACTTCTCTCTGAAATACAGTTCAATAAATCCATGTTAAAGATATAGAATATGGTGTGTGCTCCTATGTGAATAATGCGAGTATTTGAATTGAACCCAAGCCCTGCATACACACCTATCAGAATCAGCAGAAGAGCTGTAGTGAGAACACTGCGCTGCTGATTTCCTCGCCCCATGCTCGGTGCCTGTGTGTGCAGAATGAGGAGAGCTCAAGAACTGCAGTGTTGGAAGATGAGACAGAAGCTGCACACGTGACCGATGATGCAGGTGAGAACTATTCCACACTGAAATGTTCACAACAATAGCAGTATTTTCACATCATGCCTGTAGGTGTCAGGATTGTCTTCAAAGTGGAGTGTCAGAGACATTATTGCATGCTGATTTGGTTTTAATGAAGAGTACAGATAAAATAACATGACAAAATAACTTCCACAAAAACAATCCCTCCACTACAACAGAAAAAAAAATCTGAACCAATCAGGCTATTCAATCGTTCTTTGTTCCAGAGAGATCACCTGAAGCTGATAAGGTAGGCAGGACACTGTGCTTCTCCTTACATAATGTATTCCTCTAGCTGGAGCGATTACAGTTATATTAGCTAACGTTAGATAGCTGATGTTACCCACCAAGCGAGCCGAGTAGGCAGGCTGAGACAAGCTGGTGGAGTCAACTCAACAACGTGATGCAGCAGAGCTGGGTCCCGGGGGAGGAATCACAAAACAGCAAGCGCTGTGAGGTTAGAAACAGACTACAATCACAAAGCAATGTAGGCTGTTGAAAAGAAAAAAATTAAACTCAGCGTGTTTATAAGAACATAAGAAAGTTTACAAATGAGAGGAGGCCATTCAGCTCATCTTGCTTATTGATCCCAGAATCTCATAAAGCAGCTTCTTGAAGGATCCCAGGGTGTCAGCTTCAACAACATTACTGGGGAGTTGGTTCCAGACCCTCACAATTCTCTGTGTAAAAAAGTGCCTCCTATTTTCTGATCTGAATGCCCCTTTATCTAATCTCCATTTGTGACCCCTGGTCCTTGTTTGTTTATTCAGGTCAAAAAAAGTCCCCTGGGTCGACATTGTCTATACCTTTCAGGATTTTGAATGTTTGAATCAGATAACCGTGTAGTCTTCTTTGTTCAAGACTGAATAGATTCAATTTTTTTAGCCTGTCTGCATACGACATGCCTTTTAAACCCGGGATAATTCTGGTTGCTCTTCTTTGCACTCTTTCTAGAGCAGCAATATCCTTTTTGTAACGAGGTGACCAGAACTGAACACAATATTCTATGTGAGGTCTTACTAATGAATTGTAAAGTTTTAACATTACTTTCCTTGATTTAAATTCAACACTTCTCACAATATATCCAAGCATCTTGTTGGCCTTTTTTATAGCTTCCCCACATTGTCTAGACGAATTGAAAGCAAGGGCTTCCACACAGGTGTGGCTCATGCGTTAATTAAGCAAATAACATCCCATCATGTTTAGGGTCATGTATAAAAATGCTGGACAGGCCTGGTTGCCTATAATTATGGCTAGCATGTCTGCAAGAGGAGACCTCAGTGACTTTGAAAGAGGGGCGATTGTTGGGGCGTGTTTGGCAGGAGCTTCAGTGACCAAGACAGCTCAACTTGCTGATATTTCAGGAGCAACGATGTCTAAGGTGATGTCGGCATGGAACTCTGAGGGAAAGACATCATCAGCAAAGAGCAACAGTGGGCGGAAGCGCATACTCCAGGATAGTGATATTCATGCATTAATTCAAAGCGCAAGGCAAAACAGGCGAGCAACTGCAGATCAATTGGCTGCAAATTTCAACCTGGGGTGCAAGCAGCCAGTTTCATCAAAAATGGTCCCCCCGAGAACTCCACAGAGCGGGATACCATAGTGGCCAAACGCCCTATTAAGTGACTTCACACTGGTGTTTCCATTTTTTTGTCCACTACCTGTAGATGCCACTATACATGTCCTGAAACGTGGTGTCCTGTGTCTCCACACATTCAATCTCAGTGTCACATACTGGACAAGCCCCTCAATCCCTTCAGGTTCAGTGTGCTAGTCCTTCTGTAAAAAATCAATACATAAAAAAGTAAAGTACCAGGCAGGCTGGATTAATAGGGCTCCCAAATTAAATATAATTGAACTCAAAGGTGCTGTAGTGTTCGAGGGGTGTGGCCCCTATAGAACTGTATTGGTAAGCAGAGCAAATAGTTTACTGTGGAAGAACTGCCATTGATTTGTGTAACTCTGTATCCTAGGAAGGGTGATTGATGTAAATTAGTCCTAAAATATGGTGACCTATTGCAATTCTGTGTGTGAATATGTAGCTTTCTCACTAACCTTGGCATGACAATAGATAGACTGGATCAATTCAGTTAGGACATGTAGATCAGTCTCACTGTATTACAAACAGATTATTTTTTCTTAATTATGTTTTTCAGTGAAGTAACTGTTTCTAAATGGTTTATTGTCAATGTTTGTTTTATTTCTTTGGTCCAAGAGGAAGCATTTGATTGGGTTGTCTATACTGATCATTTTAAAACTTTACACATGGTTTTGATTTTGGGGAAGCCTTTGTCAATTTGTTTACTACAGTAATATTTATTAGGGGCAGTGGTGCTGGTTTTTATTAATTTTTAGAAAAATAATTATCATTCATCCACATATTCTATACATTTGTAGACATAGGTATTGGCACCCTGTACCTGCAATTAGTAAATGCATTGGAACATCTTAACCTTTATGTTCCTGTGAGAATGAGTGTTGAAATAACTTAGACTTATAACAAATAGATATAGTTTAACAAACAATATGTCTTAAATGTAACCACTCTGTGACTGAGGTATTGCAGATATAGTATGGACAGCTTTACCATTAATCTCAGCTTTAAGTCGATTTGGGTCATGTTTAAGAGGTATACAGATCTTTCTTATGGTATTCTGGACCAGTCCTGCTTGCAGATTTCCTACAGATTGGACAGGCTGGTTGGATTGTGTTCTGCTACCTTTCTTTTTAAATCAGTCCACAGCATTTCAATAAAGTTAAGATCTGGAGACTGAGAAGGCCATTCCAGAACATAGATCATCTTCTTCTTTAGAATGAAAAACATTTGCACATTCTTTCAGTCTCATCCTTTCTGTCCTTCAAAGATGTCAATTCAAACGCTATCACCATCTGCTTTTCACACTCCTATTATTGCAGAGGTCACTGCTGAGTGTTTCAGAGTATCACTGGGAGCTACAGAGAAGCTGTTGTGTGAAAATGTCTTTGACAGGATGACGTTGTGGTGACGTCAGGCCAGATGCAGGAACAGAAAAACAAAGGCAAGTACTGCAGGCAAAAAGATGCTGCGCGCCGTTTATTTAAATACAAAAATAAATATAAAACATGTCAGAACATGTTTTAAATAAAACAAAATAATAACAAACACGGCTCTGCCGTCATTTATAAATAAACCATAACACGTCATCATAAATACATAATAAATCATAAAACACAAATACAAAATAACACTGGGGCGGAGAGGGAAACCCCATTCTAAAAATAAATAAACAAATAAACGTACAGCCTCCTCGCACTGTTACAATGTCATTGAAAGAAGACAACATAATTCATTACTAAAGCTGCCACACACATACCAAGTAATTGTCTTTGTGTGAAAACATCATTTAAGCTATAATACTTAGAACTAGGACCACATGTCAGGTAATGATTGAGTTCTAATGTTTGCTCTGGTTTCACACATTAAGAAAGTCCCTGTTCAAGCATGTATTCATTATATTTCTACAGTTCATTGTGGTTAACCAGACCCTGCTTTCTTATTTCATTTCTATGAACACAGAAAAATGTTTTCAAAGATTTCAGAGAAGAAAAAGCATCAAAGTGCAAACAGTTTGCCTGCACTGAAACCACTTCCTTTACAATGGACTCATGCCAATGATAGTGTGTGGAAGCAGTTCAACATGACTTTCTTTCATCTTTTACCAGGTAATGGGCCTGTGCCAGTTAGTGCTGAGAGAGTTTTTGTACAGCGTCCCAATGAGTTTTCACACTGTGCTACCAACAGAGCACAGTGATAGATTGCTGTGTCGCTCAGAGCAAGTTTGGAAATGGTGATTGTAGTAGAAGATCTGTCTGCTGTAGAAGTGAACCGGCTTTTAGCAAAGCCTGCAGTGTGAGATTCACTACTCCTTGATCTGGCTCCTTTGTACAGTATGTATTCCAGGGCTTGGTTTGAGTTCTGCCGATACCAGTAGAGATAAACATATTCACTACTTGCAGTATAAGAGCAGCTGAGCGTTACTGACTCTCCTTCTGTTCTGGACTCTGCTGTCTGTTTAGGACTGATGGAATCCCCTCTTGTCAGGGCTGAACATTGAGGAGGAAAATGAAAATACAAGATAGTCAATAATAAATAATAATATATTTAAACAGAGATACACTCGTCATTGAAACCAACTCATAACCACAAAAACAGTTCCTGGTAAGACAACATTACTACCTGCTGGTCTGACCCAGAACATATTGAAACACTAAATGAGCCCTAATAAATTAAATGACAATCTTAAAGTAATAGCTGATGAAGGACACACAGTAGATAATAATAATAATAATAATAATAATAATAATAATAATAATAATAATAATAATAATAATAATAATAATACCTGGCAGTGTA
This sequence comes from Acipenser oxyrinchus oxyrinchus, assembly GCA_030684275.1. Lineage (NCBI taxonomy): Eukaryota > Metazoa > Chordata > Actinopteri > Acipenseriformes > Acipenseridae > Acipenser > Acipenser oxyrinchus. Next base: position 10,812,958 of record CM060273.1, on the reverse strand, counting down.
ATGAATGCAATGAAGAATCCTCTTAGTTTTGTCATTGTAGTTCAGTGTTTGTATGAGGACAGGATTGAAGGTTACTATCTGTGTGAAAATGTTTATTCTGATGCTGGTGCCACTCTGGGTGGGTGGTTACATTTGTGGTTTCAGACGTCACATATTTGTAACCCAATGAGCAAACACTTGAATAAAAGATTTCAATACAGCTGCTGTGTGTTTCGGCTGCAGTATGTGTTGAGTTGACAGTAAGGCAATGCTTTAAGAAACTTGACTTTTACATCATCTGAAGTCATTGTCTTTCTGATCATCTTTTCCCTGTGTTTCTCATTCCTGGGAGTCATGCCTCCTTCAGCCATTCCCTGAGAGTTCTGCTGTAACATTGTATCAAATCCTGGGCAGAGATAATAGTCATTGAAGAAGCTCTCTGTCCTACCTGAAAATACTGACTGTTACAAGGTGCTGTTTGGCAGCATTGTTGCTGGGTCTCACATTAACATCAATCACTCTCCATGTCTTTCGTAGAAGTAAACCATCATTGGCAAAGTCTTGATTATCAGTAGAGCTACTCCATGAGCAGGCTTCTTTAAACAGCGTGTATTCTGGGCCTCGGTTTCAGTTCTGTTGAATCCAGAAGCGTTACTGACTCTCCTTCTTCACCATAGACTCCTGTCTGCTGAGGACTGATGAATCCAGGCTTGTTGTGGCTGAGCATTGAGGAGGAGACAATCCCATGTAGATATAATGCTTCTTGTTATGATGAAATTACCTGCCAGTATTTTAGACTCACAGAATGATAAATGTATCAGTTGCGCTTCATACCAGGGTTGGAGTTGATCCTTTTTTATTTCCAATTCCTTTTTCAATTCTTCTTGAAGTCAGTTCCCAATCCCAATCAGCTTGTCACACCTCATGCAGTTACATAATAATTACAATATAATTTATTGAATCAATTCCACTTGCTGTTACAAGAATCACCACGAGCTGCTCAAATGTAGAGTCTGTGGAAATCTACTTCAAAGGGAATTGGAATTGGAATAAGGAACTCTTAATTAGTGCTGATTTCATTAAGAACAGAATAGAAAGTCTCAGTATCTGTTTCTATCCACAATGCTGCTCTGAATAATCTGGTTAGAGGTATTGTATGTCAAATATTTTAAAACAATCAGCAAACACAGACACATAAAACATGCTGTGGAAATGTGGTGCATCAGGAAATTAAACTCTGTGTTTCATCATTGTGGTTACCATCTGGTTTAATAAACACCTTCATTAGCAGTTAACTGGATGCAAGTCAAAGAGGTTTCAATTCTTCATTGACTAACTGCAGTCACCCTACCCACTTTCCAATGAACCTTCCCAGAACTCAGGAAATCCAGCACTCACCACATTATAATGTGCACTGCGGTTACCCTTCTACACAGAAGAGCTGTCACTGGAAATGCCATCAGCATTGTAATCACTAGCCTCTTTACACTCCAGGGTTTTTGTATGGGTAGGCCGCTGATTTGTTTCACTGTGCTGGTTATATTGTACAGTAGTAGTTGGCAGAATCAGACACTGAAGGCTGTATTGTCAGTTTTAGATGAGGAGTTGTGGCAAAGTGCCCCCCTGTGTATATTGTATGTTACGTGTTGTGTGTAAATGTTGGTGTATAGGTATTGGTACACGGGATATAAGCGGGTCTGTGTTTCACGTGTGTTTAAATTGTATATTTGTATTTAGGCACGAGGATGGCACATCACATCACGTGCAAGTAAAAAGTAATAATATGTGAGCACGGGGAATTGCACTTTAATTAATTCACGTGCAGTTGTACCGAGATTCCAATTGAATGATTGACTAGCAATCGAGTCTCGGTACAACTGCATAAAAGCTGCATGTTTTCACTCACTCGGGGTTGTGTGTTCGGTGAGTGGAGAACGGGTGTGGAGAAGGAGAAAATAACCAAGGAAAAAGTGTTCTTACTCACCGTGTTTGTCTGTTCGTGTCTGTTTACTGTATAGTCCGTTTTGTTTGTCTATTTATTTTGGCGCAAGTGCCGTGTCCTGTGTTTTGGTTACTACTGTTTATTTTCTGTCTGTTTATTCATTAAATGCTGAGCGAAAGCATTCGCTCAGCTCCACCAAACTCCACCTCTCTCTGTCGTTTGTTCCTGCTTCTGCCGTGACGTCACCGCCCAGTCATCCTGTCACACGTGGTGTCCAGAAGAGGGATCACCAGCGCCTCCTGGACTCAGGCAGAAGTAGGGTACTGCAGTTTTTTATCGTGTTTTTTTTTCTCATTGTGTGGAGAAAAGGAGTGAGGAGGAAGAAGGATGGGAAGAAAGAGGAGGATGAGAAGGCAGCAGTCACAACACCAGCGGAGGAACAGCAGCCGGGTGTTACTGCTGCTCTAAGCCTGGGCATTCCAGCACCAACTGCCCCTGGTACCCCCTCGGACAGCTACCCCAGCTATGCCCCATCTGTGGAGGTAAGCACTACGTGGCCCGCTGCCCTGTCCAGGAGAGGGAGGAGCAGGGGTCGCTTCAGTCTCCACCACCAGCAGGGGGAGGTAGACTGCTGCTCCCACCGCCCCAACAACAGCGGCAACAACAGCAACCACAGCAGCTGAACAAGAGGTGGTGGTCCCGGGTGCGAACTAAGTTTGGATCCCCGGACTGGGCAGCTGAACAGGAGCAGTGGAGGAGCCGCACCAGTCCCCTGCAAGAGAGGGAGGGCCGCACCAGTTCCCCGAAACAAGGGTAGACTACACGCCGCTCCCACCTCCGCCGCCAGGAGACTACACGCCGCTCCCACCTCCACTGGCAGGAGCAGAGCAGCAGGAGCTGCCTCTGCCTCCGCCACCTCCACCGGCAGGAGCAGAGCAGCAGGAGCTGCCTCTGCCTCCGCCAACCCACCAGCAGAGGATGAATGCCTGCTGGTATCACTTCCACACCAGCAGAGGATGAATGCCTGCTGGTATCACTTCCCACACCAGCAGAGGATGAATGCCTGCTGGTAACACTTCCCAACCAGCAGAGGATGAATGCCTGCTGGTATCACTTCCCCACCGTCACGAGGAGAGGAGCAGGAGCTGCCTCTCCCTTCACCAGAAAAACCAGGACTAGATGCTGGCGGTCCTCAGCAGCCCTTGCATAGGCTGCTGAGGAAAGCATGGGAAGAACCACCCGACGCAGTGGCCGAGAAGAGGGCAAAACCCACACCCCAGCTTGTCCTGACTCCCTGCCTCGCTTAGCCCAGGATGCCTGCCTCGCTTGGCCCAAGGATGCCTGCCTGCTTCGCCCAAGGATGCCTGCCTCGCCCAGCCCAAGGATGCCTGCCTCGCTTCGCCCAAGGATGCCTGCCTCGCATCGCCGGGGTTGCCAGCCGCTCTGCATCGCCGGGGTTGCCAGTCGCTCCACATCGCCGGGGTTGCCATCCGCTCCGCATCGCCTGGGGTTGCCAGCCGCTCCGCGTCGCCTGGGGCTGCCTTTTGCTCCACACAGGGTACAGAGTGCGAGGGAGAAGTGGAGCTCCGCTGCCGCCTCTATGGCCAGGGGCTCCCCTCCCGAGTTCACCTCCCGAGGTCGCTGCTGCTGCCGTCGCCTCCCGAGGTCGCTGCTGCTGCCGTCGCCTCCCGAGGGTCGCTGCTGCTGCCGTCGCCTCCCGAGGGTCGCTGCTGCTGCCGTCGCCTCCCGAGGGTCGCTGCTGCTGCCGTCGCCTGGGGTCGCCAGGGATTCTGCTTCGCCTGGGGTCGTCGAGGGTCCTGCTTCGCCTGGGGTCGCTACACTGTGGCCAGAACCCCATGAAGGGGAGCTGCCGGCCATGAAGAAAGGGGGAGGTCAGGAGACCAGCTCCCCAGCCGCATTTCCGTGGCAGGAAACACGGTGGCCAGAGCCCCACGGAGGGAGCTAGCGGCCACGAAGGAGGGAGGTCAGGAGACCCGCTCCCCTCGCAGCAGTTTAGCTGCCGGAGATGTGTGGTCGGAGCCCACGGAGGAAATGCCAGCCATGAAGAAGGGGGAGGTCAGGAGACCAGCTCCCTCGCAGCAGTTTCGCTGCGGAGATCGTGTGGTCGGAGCCCCACGGAGGAAATGCCGGCCATGAAGAAGGGGAGGTCAGGAGACCAGCTTCCCCAGCCGCACTTTCGCAGCAGGATAGTGTGTGGCGGGAGCCCCGGAAGAAGGAGCTGATAGCCACGAAGAAGTGGGGAGTGGAGGACATTCCACCATGGCCACCCCAGAAACACCTTGCTTCTCCCTCTTCCGGGACTTTAAGACTGAGGGGAGGTGGCCATTGAGGCCATGTGTGCTTTGCACAAGGGGGTATATGTGGCAAAGTGCCCCCTGTGTATATTGTATGTTACGTGTTGTGTGTAAATGTTGGTGTATAGGTATTGGTACACGGGATATAAGCGGGTCTGTGTTTCACGTGTGTTTAAATTGTATATTTGTATTTAGGCACGAGGATGGCACATCACATCACGTGCAAGTAAAAAGTAATAATATGTGAGCACGGGGAATTGCACTTTAATTAATTCACGTGCAGTTGTACCGAGATTCCAATTGAATGATTGACTAGCAATCGAGTCTCGGTACAACTGCATAAAAGCTGCATGTTTTCACTCACTCGGGGTTGTGTGTTCGGTGAGTGGAGAACGGGTGTGGAGAAGGAGAAAATAACCAAGGAAAAAGTGTTCTTACTCACCGTGTTTGTCTGTTCGTGTCTGTTTACTGTATAGTCCTTTTTGTTTGTCTATTTATTTTGGCGCAAGTGCCGTGTCCTGTGTTTTGGTTACAACTGTTTATTTTCTGTCTGTTTATTCATTAAATGCTGAGCGAAAGCATTCGCTCAGCTCCACCAAACTCCACCTCTCTCTGTCGTTTGTTCCTGCTTCTGCCGTGACGTCACCGCCCAGTCATCCTGTCACAGGAGTCTACTGCTGGTTTATATTTCCCAGAATCGTCTCCATGTGTTCCTGAGCCTGTGTCTTGATTTATGTATTTTAAACCCTGGTGAGGCTCTTGCTTGTACCACTGCATTGAATAAAAGCTGCTTGTTGTATATTGACAGTTTATACGGATTGAATCTCCTTCTGAAACTCGCTGTGAATCAGGGCTTTGAGTCACCTGCTCTTGACTGTGTGCACCTGAAACAAAACAACACAAAATAATGTACACAGATAAATCAGAAACACACAAACAAACTAACAAGCAAAGTGATAATCATGGCTCCTTGGAAGAACACACCTGATAGAATCAAGCAAAGAATGAAACACCTCAGTCTTGTCATATTAGTCCTCTAGAGTAAGTCGTGTGCATTTGAAGAAAGAAACAAAAGAGGATGGATATGAAAGTTTCTCTTCATACTGAACCAGCCTACCCTTGAGATGACGTGAATGAATCCACAGTGGTGTTTGTCACAGCTATTTCCTGCTCTTCAAAGTATATGTGCTGCAGCAACTTGTGCTAACAAAGCACCCCCCTTGTTCTAGAGTCAGCTGTTTATTGTAGTGATAGGGAATCTATAATGCTTTTCAAATGAAATGACTGATATTAAAATCAAGGACATTATTCTTCATGTCACGAGAATAAGATCATTCTCACAGACCCTCGTTGTCACTACAAAACAACACTCTCATGATTGGCTATCTTTGCTCCAGTAAGCTTCATTATCACAAGGTTACATTTACTTGTAGCTACAATAATATGTTTAATGGATAATCATCTTAAACCTATATATAATGTGTTGGTGATAAAGCTTGTATCATGTCTACTGTTGGATGAAATGTTTGTAATATTATTGAGATGAGACACACGCACAGCAAACACAGGCTCTGCAGCGCTGTATATTATGCACAGTGCAGTCTATTCTAGACGGGAACTGGGGTTTGAAAGCTCTAGAGTATGTTTGCAATACAAATTAAAAAGTAACAATGTCATGTGTGCTGTATACTGTGGATGAATCCTCTCACAAGCCAATGCCCGGAGTCAAAGCTGCAGTTACAGCCATGGGGTTTGTGAGTTTAGACATAACCCAGTTGTACATAAAGTCCATGTGCAGCTGAGTGGTGCTGCCCCTGAGAGCAGGATATTGTGCAGGTGTCTCCACTCTCTCTCTCACTGTGCTCTCACTGCACAATAATACACAGCTTCACAATCCAGCAGCTCAACAGCACTGATGGTTAGAGTGGTGGAGAGCTTCTCTTTATTCACAGTCATGTTGAATCGTCCCGAGGTTTCATTTGTATTGTAAGCAGTCAGTATTATGCCTGGGTTATGACCATGTTGCTGTTTATACCACTGCATGCTCTGGTAGTTAGTAACACTGTGATTACAGTTCATTTCAGCGCTCCCTCCTTCAAATGAATAAACACGTGGAGTCTGATGAATCTGTGAATCTCCATAGACAGCTGTAAGAAAAGAAGAGTAAAGAATGATTCTTGTGTTTCTCAATAATAATGATGTCTCTGTGCTAGCCCCCATTGAGACCCTGTTTTCAATGGTGCCTCTCCAGTGTGTTTGTGAATATCACTCACCCAGACTAAAGACAAGCAGAAGAAAAGATCCACTCATGTTAATCATTCTTGAATTGTTCCATCCAGTGGTAGAAGTGCTTGTGACGGACAGACAGCCTGAGCTGTGGGTAAAGCCATGCACAACGTCACCTCACAATGAGGCAGTGATTGGTTCATCTGTCTGAAGCACAGGGAACCACTGGTTTGGTGATATGAAACTGACAACTCATCATCAATAGTTAGAACATACTGTATATTGGTTTTATTGTTGTTGTTTTTTAAATAGAACATTGCCACTCACTTATTGTTGAAAAGTTTTATCAAAGTTTCCTCTAGTACCAGTATTATTAAAGAGTTCTGTGAAAATGTAAATGATGGTGAATGGCTCATAGTTACCCTTTTTCCCATTCAAAGTGTGGTGTTGATATATTTGATCAGCTGCTCTGCAATGAAAAAGAAAGAGAAGTGTTCACTTGATAGAGTAAAGTGCACATGGTGCGCAGGGGAGGGGTTCAGTCAGGGCAGGGCAGGGTTGAGTCCTGGCTGTGCCCAGTTGCTGGTCTGCTCCAGGGATCCTACAGGGAGCACTGAATTGGGGCAGGGAGGTATAATCAGGAAGGACTTCTTCACTTCATCTCATGACAGTGACTCTGCTGGTTTATGGACTCCCGCTGGGCTGGCCTTTGTACTCCAGAGTCTCACCAGCATAGAGCTCCTGGGTCTACAGAGGGGATGGCTGTGTGAGGAATCATACTGAGACACTGAAGAAATACAAATCAAGTTTGTGTGTAAACACTGCCATCTAGTGATTCAACTTTGAGTGCATCATTGCTGGTCTATGACTGCAAGTTGATATAAATTCATAAGCAAAGAGCCTAAATAGGAGAGCATATTATAATTGTTTTTGCTTGATATTTAGTGGAAAAATAACTAATTAACTAACCTTTGATATCATGTTCTATGCAGCAGTGTGGAGTAGTGGCAAGGGCTTTGGACTCTTGACCTGAGGGTTGTGGGTTCAATCCCAGATGGGAGACACTGTTGCTTTACCCTTGAGCAAGGTTCTTTACCTAGACTGCTCCAGTAAAAACCCAACTGTATAAATGGGTAATTGTATGTAAAAATAATGTGATATCTTGTAACAATTGTAAGTCTCCTTGGATAAGGGTGTTGGCTAAGAAATAAATAATAATAATACAATGGATTAAGAAAGCATCAATAAGGTAATTCAGGCAACGTTATGAATTGTGAGTCTTGCTTTAATTCACCCAATTTATATAAAAATTATATATTTTGACAAAATCAATATAGATTTTGATAGGTTGAGAAACAATGCATTATATTGCAAATATTTACCTGTATTCATGATTATTTCTATATGGCTGCATGCAGTGCATTCAGATACATTGTGTGTGTCTGTGTCAGCTGGCAGTAGAGGCTGAGATGAGTTTCTGTTCAGCTGTGCCGTGGTACTGAAGCACTGTGAGGCTGCAGTGCACAGTGATAAGTCGCTGCATCACCTGCTTCCAGTCTGGAGATTGTCAGGTTGGTAGATTCCTTATCAGCACCTGCTGATTGTCTCTCTGTGAATAATCCACTCTCAGTCTTCACTGTTCTCGATGTTCCAGCTCCTCTCATCACCATGTATTGAGGAGCCCTATTAGGAAACTGTCTGTACCAGTATAAATATGGTCCATTTTCACTGGTTGAGTAAGTGCACTTCAGAGTTACTGAAGATCCTTCTTCACCAGAGACCTCTGAGTGTTCTGATTGAATTGTGTTTCCAAGTATCAGCACTGAAAGAGACAAGAATACAATTCCATCATGGCAAGTAGATTGCATGCATTCATCTGAGTGTGTCTTTAATGTGTGAGGTTTTGTCTTTCTTTTTGTTCTATACTTACATGGCAGACATGCTGCAGTTGCCCAGCAGTAGCTTTGCCTTTTAAACATGCTGCTTGTCTTTTAATACTCAAGAGTAAGTATCGTCTGGTTAGAGCCGCTCGAAGGCTTCAGTGATGCTCCTGTGCTGGAAGTGAATCTGAAGTGCCAGTAACAGTGATGATGCTGCAGAACAAACATGCTCTGTGGTCACGTGCAGCTCTGAACGTGTCACTCATTCAGCTCACATGATTGGAGGAGCAGACAGGGGTTATGTGGTATAACCAGATCAAGACAAAGATACCTGTTAATCAAGAATAAAAAGTAACTATTGAGATTGGATTATTCATATTATTTTGTATTTATGTAAGCTTTACAATCACATTCCCCATTGGCAATCTAGACTATTAACCACCAGTACATAATATTTGTTCTTTTTTTTCTTTATCAGCCTTTTATCTGTTTAATAAAACTCAGCATTGATTGGGAGTTTGCTTCATCTCTTTACTTCATTACACAGCACCAACATTTACAATTACAAAGGACACTCAATATGGAATGCATGGGTACCAACATTGGACTCTATAGTCAAACAGAGGGACATTCAAAGAAAATAGATGTGAATTTCAAATGTATTCTAGTGTTAGTTTCTGAAGAAGTTACATTGGGGTATTCAAAAGTGTTCAGAAGTGAGCAGGTAGGCCTCGGAATTGTCCTCTGCTATCAAGTTTTGTAATTTTGACTTCGGGGTTACCTTCGACTCTTCCCCATCGCTTGCTGCTGCAGGCTCGCCAGTTGTTAGGGAATCATTCAACAGTACTGCAACCTCCGACTTCACCAAGATGTCTGACTTCCGTTTCCACCCTTCCTATGATGCCGGCCAGCCCTGGCAAAGTCGCACGACCTTCTCTTACCTGGCGCCCTCTCTAGTCTGGAGGGAGACTTACAACTCAGATTTACCCTCGTGCAAACATAGTGTCTGTGTCTATAAAAAGTGACAGAATATGAAATAAACTTTTTTTAGGGATTACAAACAACTTAATGAATAGCCCTAGGGTGGTGTTTGGGCTCAGGTGTACATGTTGCATAGTAGTATCTGTTTGAATACGGCGGCATGGGAATGGGTAAAACAGGATATAGGTATACTGTGTTAGAACAGAAGAACATAAGAAAGTTTACAAACAAGAGGAGGCCATTCGGCCCATCTTGCTCGTTTTGGTTGTTAGTAACTTATTGATCCCAGAATCTCATCAAGCAGCTTCTTGAAGGATCCCTGGGTGTCAGCTTCAACAACATTACTGGGGAGTTGGTTCCAGACCCTCACAATTCTCTGTGTAAAAAAGTGCCTCCTATTTTCTGATCTGAATGCCCCTTTATCTAATCTCCATTTGTGACTCTGGTCCTTGTTTCTTTTTTTCAGGTCGAAAAAGTCCCCTGGGTCGACATTGTCAATACCTTTTAGAATTTTGAATGCTTGAATCAGATCACCACGTAGTCTTCTTTGTTCAAGACTGAATAAATTCAATTCTTTTAGCCTGTCTGCATACGACATGTCTTTTAAACCCGGGATAATTCTGGTCACTTTTCGTTGCACTCATTCTAGAGCAGCAATATCCTTTTTGTAACGAGGTGACCAGAACTGAACACAATATTCTAGAAGAGGTCTTACGAATGCATTGTAAAGTTTTAACATTACTTCCCTTGATTTAAATTCAACACTTTTCACAATATATCCGAGCATCTTGTTGGCCTTTTTTATAGCTTCCCCACATTGTCTAGATGAAGACATTTCTGAGTCAACATAAACTCCTAGGTCTTTTTCATGATTCCTTCTTCAATTTCAGTATCTCCCATATGATATTTATAATGCACAATTGTATTGCCTGCATGCAGTACCTTACACTTTTCTCTATTAAATGTAATTTGACATGTGTCTGCCCAGTTCTGAATGCTGTCTAGATCATTTTGAATAACCTTTGCTGCTGCAACAGTATTTGCCACTCCTCCTATTTTTGTGTCGTCTGCAAATTTAACAAGTTTGCTTACTATACGAGAATCTAAATCATTAATGTAGATTAGGAATAGCAGAGGACCTAATACTGATACCTGTTGTACACCACTGGTTACCTCGCTCCATATTGAAACGTGTACGTGTGTTTATTTAACATGTCATGATTGTTATTTATTATAATACCATAAATAAATAAACTTGTGGTGAAGATGTTATTCTGAGCGTTTTAAGCGCATGTATTGTTATTTTAAGTAAACAGTAAAGCCATGCTGGAAGTGGCAGTGAGGTTATTCTATGGAGCTTGCTGCAGATTCTCTTGCTGTGGGCTGCAGCGCACAGAAGTAAACTGAAGAGTCTGAAAGATCCACTGAACTGATGATGAGATGAAATGTTTTTCCCGTCTTGTCGTGAGATGCAGAAAGACGTTTTTGTAACTTTGAAGGAAGGTTGCTGTCACCAACTAGCTCACTGTAAATTGCACACGGAGCTTGGCTGCGAGTTTGAATGTACCAGAACATGTAGAAATTTGCGGGAGGGTCTTTATAAGAACAGGGTAAAGTTGCTTTTTCCTTCTCTTTTACTGTGACTGAGGATTCAGATTGATTCAAGAACTGTCCCTGTGTGATTTCTAAAAGAAAGAAAGAAAGAAAGAAAGAAAGAAAGAAAGAAAGAAAGAAAGAAAGAAAGAAAATTAGTGTCATTATAAACCGTGTGTTTAAATATATTTTAATAAATAAACACACACGTATGTGAAATAAATTGTTAATTAAAAAAGACGATTACCTATTAAACAGCAGAACAGTGTAATAATATGCACCAGCGCGCGTAGTGTTTGTTCCATGTTGTTCTTCTGCAGTCGTGGCTTCTCTTCTTTAACAGACTGAACTGAATATTCATGTCATGGTAACATATGAAGCTCCAGTACACACCCCGCTGTGTCATAGTCATAGAGACTGACGTATCATTTCCTTTGTGAACACACATAACACGGTTACACACACGCACTCCCACTTAAACACTGTTATATGTTCATGATCAGAGGTGACTTGTTTCACAGCAGTATTGTAGAAGAGAAAAATGATGAAGGTGTTAACGAGTAAAGGATAACGGAATGACGGAGAGGCAAAACAAATTGATCTTGATAATTAGAGAGAGTCTTTTTGATTGCTTAATTGTTGAATTGTGTCATTTTGCCAATGTTGGCAGTATATTGATTAGTATTGTATGTATGTATGTATGTATGTATGTATGTATTTATGTATTTATGTATGTATGTATGTATTTATATATCTTTATTTTATATTACTATGAAAACGGAAGAACTCTCCACTAACAAGATAAAAAAAAAGTTTGTTTATTTTTTTTTCTTCTGATATCAAAGTGTTTGTGTGTGTAACTCATAATAAAGATCATCTAACACACAGGAAGGAATTCTACTGTTACAGTATCTTTTGTAAAAACTGTTTCAAATATATTATTGTGAAATGTGATCTTTATGATAATAAAGATAATAAAACGAAAGAACACACCACCACCAAGTTAGAAAAAAACATTTCTATATAAAACACTTTGACATATTCCTTTTGATGTAAAGTGTCTCCGTGTATTCTCGGGGTGCTGTGTTTTTGTGAAGCTCTTCAATATCTCATTGTCACTGTGGGCCTCAGCGCACAGTAATACACGGCAGAGTCACACAGCTCTGTCTGCTGGATTGTTAAAGGGACGGTTTTTGAAGTTTTGTTGAGAAATGCATCAAATCTGCCTTTGAATTCATCAGCGTTCTCTCGTACTCCAAAAGTATCTCTTCTCAGCACATACCTCGGGAAATCATTCGGGTACTGTATGTACCAGAATAAATACTGCGAAGCACTGCTAGTACTATATTTACAGTCGAGTGTAACTGATTGTCCTTCAACAGCGTTCATATTGCCTGGAGGCTGAGTCACCGTGTCTTCTGCTCTGCATTCTGGAAAACAAATAAAGAAAAAATATTTTAAAAACAAACACACAAAACAAACAGCAATAATGAACAAATACATACATACATACATACATACATACATACATACATACATACCAAAACAAACTATAGCACAGATCATGAGAATGATCCGAATATATGCCATGCTATACAGCGTAGCACAATGTTTCAGCGTCATGCAGCAGTGAACTTTTTTCAGAAGATTTAAACCCTCAGAGTGTCTTGTTACCTCTTATACTGTCATCAGGAGTTTCTACATGATGTGATGTCATTTCACCTGCTTATCAGAACCCGTATCGATGTTACACTAGCGCCTCCTGTAGGAAGATCTTCCATCATCTGTAAACCTGACATTTTACACTGTTCACTATTTGTATTTGTTTTTCGTTCATTTCACAGTAAGTTCAGACAAACAGACTAACTGGTATTTATGTATTTATTTATTAGAGCAGAACACGATTAGTGCATTTGAAAAGACAGCAGTTCTAATATAAATACATAAATACATTACTTCGTGTACTTGTAAGTGACAGTTTCATCACCGTAGTTTTGCATTCTTGCTAAATGAAAAATGTAGCTAATAATTTAGTTTTTATGTTTCTGTTATTAAATCATGGTATACGTTATTGGTGGTTGGACGTATTTCAACAGCAAGTACAACTGAAAAAAAATGTATTGTAAAATGGCCCCATTTGTGTAGTATATTCTGTGTACTTGGTTTATTACGTCATATCTGAATATGTCAGTGTGTAATAGCTTGTGTCATGCTGCAATTTAAATGAGCAATACATAATTGATCCCTTTAGTCTTTCCTCCTTCCTGGTGCTCCCCAATATGTTCAGGGGAGATCCAGTAACGTTTCGATTGCTTTCAGAACCATCCACTTGTGGAGAGCTCCGCTAGAACAGCAAGAGACGCCAGTACAGTTCTGGAATTCACTGTGTGACAGAAACGCCAGACCGCAGTGCAGCTGTATCGAGAGCAGCAGGGTCTTCTCGTTTTCATTACAGCTATTCATTTTATTGATCATATTCCTCAGCTAGACATTTATTTATTTATGTTCAATGTGCTTTACAGTTGATGATTGCAAGTATTTCAGGGATAAAGTATGTTCAATGGGATCAATTGGTAAATACTTAGTTCAGTTGGGTAATTTGTTCAATTGGGTTATTAAGATCTCAAGTAGGACAAAACCCAGAAGACTGTTTACACTCTTAGAACACATGGTTCTATAGAACCCTGGGGAAAGACAGTTGATGAATAAATTCAAACATACTGTACATACATACGTACATGAGGGCAGTGTTGTTCATTCTGATTCGGGACGCTGGTAATAGCTGATGTACGGGGGGAGGGCAGTGTTGTTCATTCTGATTCGGGACGCTGATAATAGTTGATGTACGGGGGGAGGGCAGTGTTGTTCATTCTGATTCGTTACGCTGGTAATAGCTGATGTACGGGTTGAGGGCAGTGTTGTTCATTCTGATTCGGGACGCTGGTAATAGCTGATGTACAGGGTGAGGGCAGTGTTGTTCATTCTGATTCGGGACGCTGGTAATAGCTGATTTACGGGGGAGGGCAGTGTTGTTCATTCTGATTCGGGACGCTGATAATAGCTGATGTACGGGGGGAGGGCAGTGTTGTTCATTCTGATTCGGGACGCTGGTAATAGCTGATGTACAGGGGGAGGGCATTTTTGTTCATTCTGATTTACTTTTAAACCTCCTTTATTAAGTCTGTTTATCTCGTGTAGTTTATCAAGCAGTCGACCTGGCGCCCCTCGGCCTCTGTCTGCTGTGTGTTTTTGATGCTCTGCAGTTGTTCATTGTCACTGTGGGCCTCAGCGCACAGCAGTACACGGCAGAGTCACACAGCTCTGTCTGCTGGATTGTTAAAGGGACGGTTTGGGAAGTTGTGTTGAGAGTGGCGTCACATCTTTTCCCGTATCCATCAGCATTATCCTTGTTACCTATAAAACTCTACGAATCATATTCTTGGGAGATGCAGTCAGTTGTTGAATACACCAGAGGAGGTACGGGGTTGAAGACGCTGTATCATAGCAACAGTTTAGATTCAACGCGTGTCCTTCAACAACGTTCAGTTTGATTGGAGACTAAGTCACCGAGTCTTCCGCGCTGCATCCTGAAAATAAATGAATATATCGATGATTTCAATATACTTTCTAACGACAATAAAATAAAAACGCGCTAAATGTGTGAAGTAAATGCATAGCAAAGATTAATGCAGTAGCAGCGATGAACAGAAGGCCATGTACCATGTTCTGTAGTGCCGCTGCTGTAATAGCCTACGCTTGGGTTAAACCATTTAGTAATGATTGTTTCAGGGGGATGGAAGGCGGATGTCAAGTGGATGAGTTCTGCTTTCTATTGGTTAATGTATTTCAGAAATGGAGAGGAATGTTTCATGCAGAGCCTCCTCCTAGAGGAAGAAAGTACAGTTTACATCCACTATCAGTTCAATTGTCAAGTTCATTTTAAATATAGAGTTAGCGCTGACTGTTCGGTGTGTATAATGAGTGCGAACGTTTATCATTTGAGGCAATTCATAATTCTTCATAATAACACACACACGCACGGACGCACGCACGCACACACACACACACACACACACACACACACACACACACACACACACACACACACACACACACACACACACACACACACACACACACACACACACATTAATTGCAAAAACTGCGTTAAAGTAAGATCCTTTAAGAAACAGTTTGATTAGTTTTTTTTTTTTAATTTAAAAAGCTGCTACAGCAAAATGAACAGGCTGAGCTGAACAGCTGCCTCTGGTTTGCAGTCCTTTCTTATGATCTTAATCAAACCAATATCACTGATCAACAGCTAATGTAGGTATGAGTCATGGGATCAATCCACACTGTGGTCTTTTCAGCTGTGAGTTTCATGTGTAAGGGGAGTTGAAGGAGACATGTTAGGGTTACTAGCAGAGCAACCTGAACACAAACAGCAACAGTCACGGCAGTCTAGTACCTCTCTGTAATTCAGGCTATACTAGTAAATACAATCATAGTAATAGTGACATCTACAGTCCTTTTATGGTATGACACCACAGAAATGTGTGCTGCTGTTGGGAGAAAAATATGTCAGTACTGAAGCACATTGGCTTCAGAAATTAACAGAAGATTTTTCAATGTTGATTTTTTGTTTTATGTAGCTTAGGGGCAGTTGAAATACAGTTAACTGTCCCATAATCATTTGGCATATGATTCAATTTGCGCTTCGACATAATGCAGTGTGGGGAAAAGAACATGTTTGTTTAGATTTGTCTTTTTTCAGCTGTCTTGAAAATCAACCCTGGTGGGGAGCGTCTGTCTTTCAGCAATTCTGATGTGGCCGAATTATTTTTTGCTCAACGGTTTCAGGATACGTTGGTGTCTATTGATCTCTGTTGTGTGTGTGTGTGTGTGTGTGTGTGTGTGTGTGTGTGTGTGTGTGTGTGTGTGTGTGTGTGTGTGTGTGTGTGTGTGTGCGTGTGTCGCGTAATCGGCCGCATATAGACTAACCCTCACCCTTACCCTCACCTTAACCTTAGAAAAAAAAAGGTTCACTCTGGGATTCGGCACAAACAAACCCTGGGAAAAGTGCAGAAGACGAATCTCCAGACCACCTGATTGCATGCAGTACAATAAGCAGGGAAACTGATTTCCATGGGCACTGAACTCTATGTAACATCTGTACCGATGAACTAACTTTGCTCCGGCTTACTATTTTTCATACCTTCAGTGGATGGAAGTGGAAAGGTCGTTCTGTTTGTGACCCATCAGATTTGCACGTTTTCACTTGTCGTTTCCTGGTAAAACTATAAAGACAGTAAGTTACGGAAATCTAAACATGGCTTCTATTGGTTATTTGATATTGATCTAGTTATTACGCAAGGACCTCAAAGGGATCGCTACACTGCAGAGGGTATGATAACCCTGTCAGGAATACTGCTGCGGGTCATTATTAATGATTTGGATACGTGGCTGTATTTATTAATACACTCTTGATGATAATCTTTCCTCTAATTAGACTTTGTCCTTAAGTTTGATTCTTTATTGGTAAATGGAAACTATTTCCCTTCAAGGTCTACTACTGTGTTCATTAAAATGACCCTGTTTGATGTTTAGGATTTTTCTTAGAGCTGTGTGGAGGCTATAGGAGGCTGTGTGGTCCAGTGGTTAAAGAACAGTGCTTGTAACCAGGAGGTCCCCGGTTCAAATCCCACCTCAGCCATTAACTCATTGTGTGACCCTGAGCAAGTCACTTAACCTCCTTGTGCTCCGTCTTTCGGGTGAGACGTAGTTGTAAGTGACTCTGCAGCTGATGCATAGTTCACACACCCTAGTCTCTGTAAGTCGCCTTGGATAAAGGCGTCTGCTAAATAAACAAATAATAATAATAATAGAGCTCTTACTTCGGTCACGTTGTCCTTGTCCCTGCTGTATCATTGCCTGGTAATGGATGTATAATAGAATAATGTACGCTGCATTTCTTTGTTTGTAATATAGTGACATGTTGTCTACAGTTTGCAGTTGATTTTGTTTCTGTTTTACGAGGCGGTTTCGCTCACAGCAAGCCCCCTCAGAGTAATTTGGGTCACGCTGACAGTTGTTGTATTGGTGGGGTGGGAGGCTGGGGTATTGCGGATTGATGAACACCCATCTGACTGGCAACGCAATGTGAGTGTTGACAAGATTGAAGCATGCCCAGGGAATGAAAGTTTTCATTGCTTGGTAAAGATCTGTTTCTAGACATGGCATAAGCATGAACATCCACGGCTTTTCTGCACACAGAGGTGTGATTCGTAGGGTTTCCACAGAGGTTTTTGTAAGCAGCTGCACTTTAATCAGCATCACTGTGGTCCCCAGTGCACAGTAGTAGAGTGCGGAGTCAGAGAGCTGCGTGTTTGAGATTGACAAATAAGTCATCTTTGTTGAAGTATTCAAGTGTCCAATAAACCTTCTGTCAGATTCTTCAGATCTGAGCTCCTTGCTGCCACCACTTGCTTTATAGTGATGGAGAATATATCTGGGATTCCTCCCTGGTGGCTGCTGGTACCAGAACAGATACTCTGTGTATGCGTTGTTCAACAGAGAGTAATTGCAGTAGATCTTGGTTTCCTGGGTCTCCTCAGATGTTTGGAGATCCTTCCATGGACGCACCTCATCTCCATAACTCAGCCCTGGAAATGAAGCACAGTGGTTAGGAGCAGTTCACTGGGAGCATCACAGAGTATGGAATAGGAAAATAATGCATTGTAAATAAATCATTACCAAAATAAAGACTAAACAAGACAATGAGAACCATTGTGATGAGCGTTCTTGAGTTCAGAAAGAACACAGACAGTGTTTAGGTTTGTGTTCAACCAGCCAGTATCTACTGAGGGAATGATGTAGAGCTCATACGAGTGCTTCACTTCAGCGTAGAAGACACGCCCCTTTCCCTCATCCAATCACCACAGCCTGAGACACGAGCAGATCATTTGATGAGCAGTTTCTGTTGTTGTTACTTCCTGTGAGTTGGGCATTTCATTTCCATTTATAAGTATTGTTTATGTTGTACAGAATGTATATCTTGAAAAAGCACAAGCACTGTTTTCTCTTACAGTTGACCAGTGTATGCTACACGCAGTAGCTATGATCAGAAGAGTGGATACAATGTCCCAGATGGTCTGTTCAATAAAGTGTGACTTTACAAACATATATTTAAACTTGAACCACTTCATGAAATCTTCACAATTACAGTATTTTAAAATGAAGAGATCTGCACTTCACTGTACAATCGCTTGTTGAACTGGAGCAAAGTAACTTGGGCTCATTGGGGATGGCAGAAAGGTGCTACATAAATGTGCATTTGTTCATACATTCAGTGACACCATAAACACACTTTGTCATAATTCATTTGCATTACTAAATTACTGAAGGCAATTAAAAAAAAAAGTTAAGTTGTGTGAAAAGATGGAAATCTGGGACATCATTATATAAAAATTAGTAATGCAGTTCTACAGGGATTTCGAAAAGAAAAAATGATGTTTGAACAATTTAGATTTGTACCCTATTTGCCTCATGCACTATTAAAAAGTATAGAACAATAACAATACATTGGCAATACAATAATAATTACAGTCGTTGTGCTGTTGTTATGCTTATCATTATTATTTGTAACTTTTACAATTGCTCTGTGTATCAAAACTTGTTGTCTTCTTCCATCTAGTGGTTATAGTTTAGAATACAGTGTACAAAAAAATGCAATTTAAAAGCAACACAAGACCACGTGTATATTGTAATAAAGAATTGTTCCTTTAACTCTTTTACTGCCAGAGCAAGATGACGTCCAAGAGCAATTTGTCAAAAAAACTCCCCTTTCGCACACAACACTCCTCTTGTCACGCCTCACTCCTCTTTGAGGCGTGCGCCCCTCCTTCTCGAGTTGTGAGTGACTCCTCCTCCCTTCTCTAGTCATTCCAAAATATCGGTACACCTCCTTTTCACAGTAAAGTATAAGGAAGCTAAAGGTGACAGAAGTCACCCATGGCATGGCAACCAAGAGCTAGGTTTGAATGCAGAAACTAAATAGCCTGACATTGATTAGAAATGCATGGAGATACTGGTGTATTATTTGGGTTTACAACATCACTGTCAGCAAGGACATAATGTGTCCTACTTGATACAGACACATGATGTGATTAAATGAGTGTAACATTAATATGATTAGTAAGTGTGTATAAATCGCAATAAGGGTGTGTGGCGGAGTGTCCCGCCCCTATTTATTATTATTTATATTTGTTTGCGGAGCGGATAAAAGGTGCTGAGTCTTTTGTTATTGTTTTTATTATTTATATTTAAAAACCCTGTGAGGATGCATGACTGATCAGCTACTGATTATTTAACTAGCTGACAGTTATGCATCCTTACCAAACGCGTGCAGACTGTGGCCAAGGGGTAATAAGATAATTAACAGCTAGTTAACCCCTCGGCCAGAGTATAAGAACCTGCAGCTGTCCGTACTGCAGGGGTGGGTGCAGAGAGGAGGTACGGGGAGATAGAAAGGAGACAGAAAATAACAATTGCTAAAACGTGCTGGATTAGCCAGCACGACACTTACTTGTTTGTCTGTTTATTCGTTTGGCCCTCATGACCTTTGGTTTGTGTTTTGTTGATTGTTTAAATCGTTTGTTTTGTTTATTTATTTATTAAATACGCTGAGTGCAGTAGCATTCAGCTTCACCCGCCCATCCACTGTTTTGATTCAGTTACTTCCTGGTCCGTGACGTCATCACACCTCACCACTGCGAGCCAGCCTGTCACAGGGTGTCTTGCTATAAGGGTGTCTTGCTGGATTATAGTCCAGTACAAGAGAAAGCAAGAAGTTTTTTTTTTATAGGTGAGATACAGACTGACACAGTGTGGGCCTGTCACAAAGACGGCCAGAGTGGGTGACGTCAGACCAGAGCCAGGAAATAAATAAATAAAACGAGAGGTGGAGTTTGGTGGAGCTGAGCGAATGCTTTCGCCCAGGGTTTAATAAACAAAATAAAAGAACACAAAAACAGGACACGGCACTTGCGGCCAAAATAAACAGGTAAACAAAAAAACGAACAGACAAACAAACACGGTGAGTGAAATAGTAGTAGTAGTTGTTATTATTATTATTATTATTATTATTATTATTATTATTATCCTCCTTCTCCACACCGTTCTCCACTCACCGAACACCCAACCCCGAGTGAGTGAAAACATGCTGTTTTTATGCAGTTGTACCGAGACTTGATTGCTAGTCAATCATTCAATTGGAATCTCGGTACAACTGCACGTGAATTAATTAAAGTGCAATTCCCCGTGCTCACATATTATTACTTTATACTTGCACGTGATGTGATGTGCCATCCTCGTGCCTAAATACAAATATACAATTTAAACACCGTGAAACACAGACCGCTTATATCCGTGTACCAATGCCTATACACCAACACTTACACACAACACGTAACATATAACATACACAGGGGGGCACTTTGCCACAGGGCCTCAGAGCGCAGAAGTATGTGGCAGAGTCAGACAGCACAGCTGCAGAGAGAGTCAGATTAAAGGTCTTCTCACTCTTGTCATGAGATGCAGTGAAACGCTCTTTAAATCTTGGATTATCGTTGAGGTTCTCATTGAACAAGAGCTCTGGAGCTTTATTGTGTTCCTGGATGTACCAGAAGAGGTCCGGGCTGCCTGAAGTTTCATACTGGCAAAATAATATTCTTTTCTCATTTTCTGTCAAGTGAATTGAAGGTAATTGATGGACTGCGTCTCCTTGTGTCATGCCTGATAAACAATAGAATGAAATGTTGAAGAAATATATCAATTATTAGCAGTAAAAATACCAATAAATAAATAAATAAAAATAAACAAAATGATATTTCCTACAATGTAACATCATGATTTTTTTTTTTTTAACAATAATAGTAGAATAATTAATTGGAGAGAACAATAACTGTTTATTTTGTAAAAAGTACATTTCAAAATAACAGAGCAGTTCTATTGTTTTTTGAAAATAGAAAGGCAATGTTTAAATGAACCAGAAAGCCCCTGTGTTCCATCATGTTATGTCTACTTACCTACGACACACACCAGTATGATATTGACTAGGTGAGCCTTTCCTCCTTGAAGCATCATTGTGTGCAGGTTGAAATAGCTGTGACTGCCCTCTCTCCTGCACTGAAGTGTCAAACCAGAGCAGTGAAGAGCCTCTCTATACCCTTTGGCAATGCCTGTCAGTCATCCTGTGGTGGGAGTGACTGCTCATGTTATTATTGTATTATTATTATTAGATTTATTAGCAGACACCCTTATCCAGGGCGATTTACAGTACAATTGTTACAAAACAATCACATTATCTTTACATACAAATTCTGGTACCCATTTTATACAGCTGTGTTTTTTTACTGGAGTAGTCTAGGTAAAGTACCTTGCTGAAGAGTACAGCAGCAGTGTCCCCACCTGGGATATGAACCCATGACCCTCCTGTCAGGAGTGCAGAGCCCTGACCATTACTGTGCTCCACACTGCTGTTCACACATCTGTTTCTGCCCAGGGGCGACAAGGAGTAAAACCCTTCTGAGTAATATACTGTATCAATCTGCCTTGCCCATGCTATTAATCCAGAGACTCATTTCTCTTGATTTCTGTCTTTTTGCAGAGTTGTCTGTGATTCTGTTCTAGTTCCTCTTAAGGTTGTTCTCCACGCTGACAAACTATTCCAGCAAACCGTTTCTCAAAGATTGTATCTATGCTGATGGGAGGAAGTGTTAATGGGAATCCAATGTGTATTGCACAGAGCTCAGAAGACCATTGATTATGTATTAGTATTGCACAGAGCTCAGAAGATCATTGATTATGTATTAGTATTGCACAGAGCTGGGAAGACCATTGATTATGTATTAGTATTGCACAGAGCTGGGAAGATCATTGATTATGTATTAGTATTGCACAGAGCTGGGAAGATCATTGATTATGTATTAGTATTGCACAGAGCTCAGAAGATCATTGATTATGTATTAGTATTGCACAGAGCTGGGAAGATAATTGAGTATGCAATAATAAGAACTTAAGGTTTGAAGGCTGAGACACACACTTTCCGTCCCATCGAGACCAATTGCATGCAATCATTCACATCATTATAGCCTGTCATATACTGTCCCATGTGGTCATTTGAGATACAATTTGGGTATCACACTTAAACATGTTTAAACCTTGTGAGCCGACTGAAATCGATCGACTGACTCAATCCAAAACGCATCTTGGAGTATCATATACTCACTGCCCGAGGCGACTGAAAAAATGTGAGTAATCACATGGGACAGTGTATGATGGGTTTAATCACACTGTATCCACATGGGACAGTGTATGATGGGTTTAATCGCACTGTATCCACATGGGACAGTGTATGATGGGTTTAATCGCACTGTAATCACATGGGACAGTGTATGATGGGTTTAATCGCACTGTATCCACATGGGACAGTGTATGATTGGTTTAATCTCACTGTATCCACATGGGACAGTGTATGATGGGTTTAATTGCACTGTATCCACATGGGGCAGTGTATGATGGGTTTAATCGCACTGTAATCACATGGGACAGTGTATGATGGGTTTAATCGCACTGTATCCACATGGGACAGTGTATGATGGGTTTAATCGCACTGTATCCACATGGGACAGTGTATGATGGGTTTAATCGCACTGTATCCACATGGGACAGTGTATGATGGGTTTAATCGCACTGTATCCACATGGGACAGTGTATGATTGGTTTAATCGCACGGTATCCACATGGGACAGTGTATGATGGGTTTAATCGCACTGTAATCACATGGGGCAGTGTATGATGGGTTTAATCGCACTGTATCCACATGGGACAGTGTATGATGGGTTTAATCGCACTGTATCCACATGGGACAGTGTATGATGGGTTTAATCGCACTGTATCCGGTCAAATGGAATATTGCAAAGGGAAGGGAGTCTGGATGAGGAGAAATAGCAGACTGGATCATAATAAATAAATAAATAAATAAAGAAATAGGCAACAAGACTCCCTTGTTTGTAATTTGTTTGTTTAATGATGTGGTCATTTTGTAATGAGGTCTGTGGTTATGAATTCATAAACAACAACAACAACAACAACAACAACAACAACAACAACAACAACAACAACAATAATAATAATATAAATCAGTGTTGTATGAGAACTCTTTACAAATATCTGCTTTGTGATTTGCTTTCATATTACACTATGCAACAGCCGCTTTGCAAATCTAAAGATATGCTGTGCATTAATAAAGAAAAAGAAAACCAACATGGGAAGCAATATGTAAATATCCAAAGAAAGCATTTAAATATAAAAACTAAAGCTCAATTATTGCTCCTTATTAGAACAGCAATGAGCAAAGTATAACCCTGAAGAAAGCCTGCTTCCACTTTCACTGTACTCCAAAACATCCCAATAGACTACAAACTAATATGAAGAAATACACAGCAGCATAAACACACAGGGATAGTGAGAGAGCAACAGAAAACACAGGACACAGGGCAATAATAATACATTGAGTCACCCAACATCCAGGACTCCTGATTGACTCGACTCGACTCCAGGTTTGAGGGCTCGACTACAACTCTAGTTATTATTCGGGTGAATGTTTTTAAAAAATTAGGTAGAATTATTTAATGAAAAAATCGAGTGAAATCAGGTGATTTTTTAAAAATATATAATTAAGAAAAAATAAATATTTGAGTAGAAATCAGGTACAAATCTAGTTACCATCACCAGCACCAGCTCTTTCTGTATGCATTGGAGGCAGTGTGGTCCAGTGGTTAAAGTCCAGGGTAACCAGCAGGTCACCGGTTCAAATCCCAGCTCTGCCACTGACTGCCTCAGTGTGTGACCCTGAGCAAGTCACTTAACTTCTTTGTGCTTCATCCTGCGGATGAGATGTTAAATCAATGTCCTATTGTAAATGACTCTGCATATAATGCACAGTTCACAGCCTACCTCTGTAAAGTGCTCTGTGATGGTGGTCCACTATGAAAGATGCTATATAAAGATGGTTGCATTTAAATCATAGACTACTGCTCATGCGTTTATTCATATACAGTCCTGCCTATTCGGGGTTTAACCCTAAAGCACTATATGCTTGTAAACAAATGAACCAGTGCATCATATGTCTGCTGGGTGTTTGTGAGGCTCTGCAGTTGTTCATTGTCACTGTGAGCCTCAGTGCACAGCAGTACACGGCAGAGTCA
Organism: Acipenser oxyrinchus oxyrinchus; assembly: GCA_030684275.1. Classification (NCBI taxonomy): domain Eukaryota; kingdom Metazoa; phylum Chordata; class Actinopteri; order Acipenseriformes; family Acipenseridae; genus Acipenser; species Acipenser oxyrinchus. The sequence goes on along the minus strand of CM060273.1, from coordinate 10,788,774 downwards.
CACAGCTCTGTGTGCTGGATTGTTAAAGGGACGGTTTGGGAAGTTTTGTCGACAGTGGCGTTACATCGCTGTTTGAATCTAGCAGCATTATCCTTATAACCAAACGGATCCCTTTGAAGCATGTACCTTGGAGAATCATTTGGGTTTTGGATGTACCAGAAAAAGCGCTGTAACGGCAGCCAAGTTCAATTTTTTTCCCCTCCGTAGCGTTCAGATTGTCGGGAGACTGAGTCACCATGTCTGCAGTGACGCAACCTGAAAAGAAAGAATGGTCAGAAATGAAACAAATAAATAAATAAATAAATAAATACATGATATATCTTACCAATCCAAGGTACTATAGTCACAATAAACAGAATATTACAAGTCATTATATACAGTTGAACAGTGTGTTCACCCTCCAGCAATGCTTAGCAATGTTCTTTTTACAGAGGACTGAAACTCTTCAAGTCTCTCCCTGAGTCTCCTCACAGATCTGTCGGCGTGTCTCAGTACTTTCACAGTGTGCTTGTTACAATGTCGCCCCCTACAGGAAGATATAATCGGGAATGGAGTACATGAGGAATTTTCTTTTGTATTGTATTGTTCAATCAATCAATCAATCAATCAATCAACCTTTATTTAATATAGCACCTTTCACAAAGCAATGCCTCCAAGCACTTTACATGGCTAAAACAGAAAATACAAGCAGGAAATACAATAATCACAGTAAATGAAAATACATGAGCAGGAGAGTAAATGCATCAATAAATAGATAAAACAGAAGTAAATAAAAACAAGATCAATTAAACAATAAGAATGCAATGCAATTAAATGCATAAATAAGTAGATTAAACATATAAATAAAAACAAAATCAGTGAAACAATAAAACCATAGACGATAAAAGAAAACTATCATTTTAAGATAAAAAAGATAGATTATAAAAATGAGTCTTCAGTCTTATTTTAAAAGCTGCAACAGTTGGTGCTTCCCTTACAGAAATGGGCAAATCGTCCCATAATTTAGGGGCCCTGTAACTGAAATTTCTGCCACCAATACTAGTTTTTAAAATATTTCTAAGATGAAAGAAAGACACTTTATTGTTGTATTGTTTCATATTCTAATAAAAATGTTATCACGTTTTTTTGTTTTTTTTTATTAATTGTAAAGATGCAGATGATGTTTTTTTAATCCACTAGGTGGCAGCAAAGCACCACAGTTGTTTTCTTCTACTGAAATAGATCTGAACAGGAAATCTCTGAAAGGATCTGCTTCAGAATTTCTAAATATGCTCTGTAGGGCAGAAACATGGCTTGCAAATGTAATGCATGTTTAGTTTCTCAGTTCATGACATTTAAATGTCTTCTTTTCAACAGCCCCCCTTCTGTCACAGCGGTGTGGAGTCGTTGCATTGTGCTTCTTGTTTCAGAGGTGTAACAATGTAAACTGCACATGTGGTGAGTTTATGGTGCCCTTGGACTTATGGGACATCACAAGTTTAACACTTTTGGGTGCTTTGATTGTGTTAAAGAGGCTGAATTAAGTATTGTGTTTGATGAAAATCTGTTGAGATTGGACTGCTGTTACTCTATTCCAGCTGGCCTCTCTGCTTGTGCCATTCAGCCTCTTTGACTTATTCAGAATGCTGCTGCTCATTTTATATTTTCTCTGCTTCTCTTCTCTCATGCTACTCCTCTCTCTCATCCTCTACATTGGCTGCTTATCCCTACCCTTATCAAATGTACCACCACCCTCTTCAACAATCTGTTCCTTCCTTCCTCCAATCTCTCGTCTCTCCCTCTATCCCTCTTGCCCTCTCTGTTCAATCTCTCATCTCTCCCTCTATCCATCTTGCCCTCTCTGTTCAATCTCTCATCTTTCCCTCTATCCCTCTTGCCCTCTCTGTTCAATCTCTCGTCTCTCCCTCTATCCCTCTTGCCCTCTCTGTTCAATCTCTCGTCTCTCCCTCTATCTCTCTTGCCCTCTCTATTCAATCTCTCGTCTCTCCCTCTATCCCTCTTGCCCTCTCTATTCAATCTCTCGTCTCTCCCTCTATCCCTCTTGCCCTCTCTGTTCAATCTCTCATCTCTCCCTCTATCCCTCTTGCCCTCTGTTCAATCTCTTGTCTCTCCCTCTATCCACTCTTGCCCTCTGTGTTCAATCTCTCATCTTTCCCTCTATCCCTCTTGCCCTCTCTGTTCAATCTCTTGTCTCTCCCTCTATCCCTCTTGCCCTCTCTGTTCAATCTCTCGTCTCTCCCTCTATCCCTCTTGCCCTCTCTATTCAATCTCTTGTCTCTCCCTCTATCCCTCTTGCCCTCTCTGTTCAATCTCTCGTCTCTCCCTCTATCCCTCTTGCCCTCTCTGTTCAATCTCTTGTCTCTCTCTCTATCCCTCTTGCCCTCTCTGTTCAATCTCTCATCTCTCCCTCTATCCCTCTTGCCCTCTCTGTTCAATCTCTCGTCTCTCCCTCTATCCCTCTTGCCCTCTCTGTTCAATCTCTCGTCTCTCCCTCTATCCCTCTTGCCCTCTCTGTTCAATCTCTCGTCTCTCCCTCTATCCCTCTTGCCCTCTCTGTTCAATCTCTCGTCTCTCCCTCTATCTCTCTTGCCCTCTCTGTTCAATCTCTCGTCTCTCTCTCTATCCCTCTTGCCCTCTCTGTTCAATCTCTTGTCTCTCCCTCTATCCCTCTTGCCCTCTCTGTTCAATCTCTCGTCTCTCCCTCTATCCCTCTTGCCCTCTCCGTTCCTCCTCTGCTTGCCAGCTGGTCATGCCTTTCCTCAGGTGCTTTACTCCCCAAGCTTGCTCATTATCCTGTCTTGCCACTCAGTGGTGGAATCAATTGCCTATGAGCATCAGCACTACATTGTGTCTCGCCACTTTCCGACACCTCCTCAAAACTCACCTGTTTGGAATAGACTTGTAGACTCTACAAAACGTATCTTCTGCCTTGAACATTGCATGAAATAATTCTGTACATTCATAGGTGTGTAAATTCCTCTCACAATCTGAATCCTGAAACCTGAACTGTGCAAAGTGACCATGTCCTGTAATGTGGAATAGAAAGGGTCACTGCTGCCCTGTGGTAGAGTTTACTATCAGACACAAGCTGTGTTTCCATCTGTCTCAGGGGAATCTAGTGTAGAAGGAGGTTTTTGTATGGGGTGAGATACAGACTGACACAGTGTGGGACTCAGAGCACAGAAGTATGTGGCAGAGTCAGACAGCACAGCTGCAGAGAGAGTCAGATTAAAGGTCTTCTCACTCTTGCTATGAGATGCAGAGAAACGCTCTTTAAATCTTGACTCTGTAGAGGAGTATAAACAAGCATGTGTTGTGGAGCTTTGTTACGTTCCTGAATGTACCAAAAGAGGTACGGAGAGCCTGTTGCCTAATATTGACAATGAATTGTAGTGTTCTCATCTTCTTTTACTGGAACTGAAGTCTGAGACTGAGTCACTGAGTCCCCGTTTGATATACCTGAAAACAAAAGAAAAAAAATGTCATATTAGTTGAAATGATGCTATGAAACTTTAACAAGGAAATATTAAACATCTCTCTTCAAATAACAATACATGTGTAATATGAAAAACAAATCTTTATCATTTTGCTTAGATTAAGGACTTCAATAGTAATGGAATGCATAAACCTGAAGGTAATTTCTTCAAAAGTAACTAAATACATAACATGTGCTCACCAATGATGAGACAATGATGAAAACAGAACACACAGCTTGCTTTAGTCTTCCTTCCTTTATTGTGAACACACAGATTGCGCACAGCCTCCTCTTATCTGCTCAGGCTTGTGAGTAAAACTGAAGAGTGCTTTTCCTGCAGCCTGACTGCATACCTCCCACTGCTCCACCCCTTTCTCAAAGGAAGGCATGTTGAGGAACACAAGACAACAAGTCTGTTAGCATTAGGACAGGCTTTCCATGGACTTTTATGTTTCAATAGATAAAGCAGTCATTAGAATTAAAAACAAGCATAAAGACAAAGGTGTATGAATACTGACATAAAAACTGAATACTGACATACACATATATACATTATTGTATACTGTAGCACATGACCTCATTTATCTAAACATCTGAATCGACTTTGTAACACTCTAATGTATGCTCAGTAACCATGTGTGCTGTACTGTAGCAAATCTCTGCCTGCATTCTGGGGTCTGATAGCGGTGTTAGCAGCCAGGGTCTGATCCCATAAGCAGCATCACCAATATGACAAGCATTGACAATCTGAGCAAACTGCCCATGCTTCCTATCACCACCCTATGAAACACAGATTATACATGACTTGCCAACCTGCTCCATAATATGCACATACACCTGTCTCATAAACTGCATATATCCCAGACTGTCTGAGGATGTAGGAGTCGTGTGCTGTGCCAGGATAACTGGCGAGCACATCGAGAATCCTCAGTTTCGCATCACACACCATGTGTACATTAATCTGGAGTGGCAATGCTTCCTGTTACCAAATATATTCTCTATACAGGTGTCAGTGGGTAACTCTTTGTTCTACTTCAAACTCTGAGATTAATGATTATGCTTAGGCCTATTCTACTTGTCATACATAAATTATGTACATAAAATAATGCAATTCAGTTTCAGGTTTGTTTTTGATATGACATCAATTGATGGAATATTCTTATGTCCAGTTGGGTGATTATTAGTAGTAGTAGTAGTGGTGAGGGTGGTTGTGTTTATTAGTAAGCATATGGAGATCGAACGGGGTTGGAGGGGTGCTGAAGGAGACCGATATTGGGAGACTTGGCAGGTATGTTTGTATATTTACATGAGGGAACCCAATTAACTGTGACTAATACATTTACGTTCTGACAATGTAAATGACATACAGTATAAACAAACATGTTTTTTCTTTAATGTGTAAATAGTTCATTTTTGTCATTTGTGTGTGTGTGTATATATATACAGTGCCTTGCGAAAGTATTCGGCCCCCTTGAACTTTGCGACCTTTTGCCACATTTCAGGCTTCAAACATAAAGATATGAAACTGTAATTTTTTGTGAAGAATCAACAACAAGTGGGACACAATCATGAAGTGGAACGAAATTTATTGGATATTTCAAACTTTTTTAACAAATAAAAAACTGAAAAATTGGGCGTGCAAAATTATTCAGCCCCTTAAGTTAATACTTTGTAGCGCCACCTTTTGCTGCGATTACAGCTGTAAGTACGCTTGGGGTATGTCTCTATCAGTTTTGCACATCGAGAGACTGAAATTTTTGCCCATTCCTCCTTGCAAAACAGCTCGAGCTCAGTGAGGTTGGATGGAGAGCATTTGTGAACAGCAGTTTTCATTTCTTTCCACAGATTCTCGATTGGATTCAGGTCTGGACTTTGACTTGGCCATTCTAACACCTGGATATGTTTATTTGTGAACCATTCCATTGTAGATTTTGCTTTATGTTTTGGATCATTGTCTTGTTGGAAGACAAATCTCCGTCCCAGTCTCAGGTCTTTTGCAGACTCCATCAGGTTTTCTTCCAGAATGGTCCTGTATTTGGCTCCATCCATCTTCCCATCAATTTTAACCATCTTCCCTGTCCCTGCTGAAGAAAAGCAGGCCCAAACCATGATGCTGCCACCACCATGTTTGACAGTGGGGATGGTGTGTTCAGGGTGATGAGCTGTGTTGCTTTTACGCCAAACATAACGTTTTGCATTGTTGCCAAAAAGTTCGATTTTGGTTTCATCTGACCAGAGCACCTTCTTCCACATGTTTGGTGTGTCTCCCAGGTGGCTTGTGGCAAACTGTAAACGACACTTTTATGGATATCTTTAAGAAATGGCTTTCTTCTTGCCACTCTTCCATAAAGGCCAGATTTGTGCAGTATACGACTGATTGTTGTCCTATGGACAGAGTCTCCCACCTCAGCTGTAGATCTCTGCAGTTCATCCAGAGTGATCATGGGCCTCTTGGCTGCATCTCTGATCAGTCTTCTCCTTGTATGAGCTGAAAGTTTAGAGGGACGGCCAGGTCTTGGTAGATTTGCAGTGGTCTGATACTCCTTCCATTTCAATATTATCGCTTGCACAGTGCTCCTTGGGATGTTTAAAGCTTGGGAAATCTTTTTGTATCCAAATCCGGCTTTAAACTTCTCCACAACAGTATCTCGGACCTGCCTGGTGTGTTCCTTGTTCTTCATGATGCTCTCTGCGCTTTAAACGGACCTCTGAGACTATCACAGTGCAGGTGCATTTATACGGAGACTTGATTACACACAGGTGGATTCTATTTATCATCATTAGTCATTTAGGTCAACATTGGATCATTCAGAGATCCTCACTGAACTTCTGGAGAGAGTTTGCTGCACTGAAAGTAAAGGGGCTGAATAATTTTGCACACCCAATTTTTCAGTTTTTTATTTGTTAAAAAAGTTTGAAATATCCAATAAATTTCGTTCCACTTCATGATTGTGTCCCACTTGTTGTTGATTCTTCACAAAAAATTACAGTTTCATATCTTTATGTTTGAAGCCTGAAATGTGGCAAAAGGTCGCAAAGTTCAAGGGGGCCGAATACTTTCGCAAGGCACTGTATATGGATGGAACAGGTAAATACTATATATAAGTAAATGGTAAATATTTATATAAATGAAAATAGCCTATGTTATTCTTTTCAATAAATGGTTTCACGGGGCGTGAGCTGGGTGAAGGATAAGGCAGAAGAAGCAGCAAGGAGAGTTAGTAGGACAGAAGGTGGTCACTGACTGAGGGCGACGATGCCGACACATCCCAGGGGCAGAGGACCCAGCAACCGAAACGGGATAGAAAAGATGGTCGCTGACTGACGGCGATGATGCCGACACATCTCAGGGGCGAGGACCCAGCAACCGAAGACAGGATAGAAAAGCGGTCCCCAACTGAGGGCGACGATGCCGACACATCCCAGGGGCAGAGGACCCAGCAACCGAAAACACATATGAGGGTTATGACTGGGAGCCGCCCTCGAGAGGAGATGAGAGAGGTATCCAGCATCTGAGACTTCTGTAAGGGGCGCTCGTAAAACCCCTGGTTGGCTGAGACGTCACGCTGCCTGGGACCTGAAAATAAGGACAAAGCATAGAGGTTAATATAGGACTCAGCACGAGTTACCACGTCCTGAAAGAGAGGCAGAATAGAACAGAGCCTTGAGTGAGGTAAGATAAGCGCAGGAGCTGCGACAGGACAGAGTTTGGCCGGGGGTCCGCTCTGACTCACATGGTGATAACCCCCCTGAAGGTAAGGGAGGCGGATGCCTAGCCTTGAGGTCGGGGAAGTGAGAGTCACTTGCCCCCCAAAGGATGGACCCCCGGCACCTCACAAAAACTCCCACACCGTGAGACAAACAAAAGACTGCACATGCCAACGCATAACATAAACAAAAGACCAGAAGGACAAACAGGACAAACAGAGGGAGATTAGTAATTGTTAGTAGGATGTGACTGTGTATACCTGCCTCTCAGTGGAGAGGAAAAAACCCCTTGAGGCCGATTAGGGGAAAACCTCTGGTGGCCCCGGCGGACAGGAAGCCCCCACTCCAGGCATACTAGCGATTTTTAAAAGTGGGCAGCAACTATATGAGAGGAGGATGGATGAAAGAAAGAATCCACTGCAGAAGAGGGCCGTCTCCCTACATTCATGATCTGGCTGTGATTGATGTTGGCCCTCGCAGCAGAGGGCTGTGCCTACAGAATGATTGGGGCGGGGGAAGCCCGCTCTGGAGGCGAGGTAGGTTGGGATCCAGTGACGAGTGATCCTAGGAGTGAGAGAAATCAATGAGGGGTAGAGTAGAGGAGGGAGGCTTGCTCTGGAGGGTAGAAAGGTGGGTTGAGAACCAATGATGAGTGATGATAGGAGCGAGAGGAATCAATGAACTGAGGGTCCTGGGGGAGGTAGAGTAGAGGGGGTTCTTGCTGGGGAGATACCTTGATGTTGAAAGAAGGGGCAGATAGGGGACTCTACTTGACAGCTGAATAAACTAACCACGTTGAAATTGATCCCTCTTGGAGGTACGACCGAATGGTGAAGTAAATTAGAAGCAGAAGAAACTGCGAGTTCTGAAGAGACCGAAGAAGGCCGAGATGCAGATGAGATACCTTGACGTTGAAAATAAGGGGCAGATAGGGGAATCTGCTTGACAGCTGAATTAACTGACTGCGCTGAAATGGATCCGTCTGGAGGTACACAACTGAATGATGGAGTAAATTAGAAGTAGAAGAAACTGTGGATTCTGAGCTCCTAAGGAGAACGAAGAGGGTTCAGATGCAGATGATCTCCATTGGTAGATCCTTGTATGGGGAGAAGTGGCATTTCCGAAGAGTAGAATGAGCAAACGGAGAATGTTCATTGATGCGGACAGCGGGAAGGTGAGGCAGAAGGGAAGGCTCTTAAGAATCAGCTGTTAGGCAGATGGTCTCCATGAGGAGATCTTCGTAGGGGGACAAGCAAACTTTCCGAAGAGTAGAGATTAGTGAATGGAGAATGTCTGTTGATATGGGCAGGCAGGTGGTTGTCTGTTGGAAGGTGCAGCGGGGGGGGGACTTTTGAAGATTCCGCGAAGAGTCAGACAAACTACTGGTATGGAGAGAATGGTGGGAAGAGAGAAAATCCCTAGCGTGGACGATGAAAGCCATGATCTGGTTTGATTGAAGGAATAGGATGAATCCGATTCTGGCACAGAACGTTTAAAACACTGACCAAGCTGTAGAATATGAAGGTTTCGAAGGAGGGAGAGGGCTGCAGATATGAAATGCTGAGCAGATTGAAGGAGGTTACTGAGAGTAGGATTCAGTCAAATAGCAGCTGGTGAAGCTGGGGAGTCTGGGGGCACGCAGCAGACGGGACCAGCTGACGGAACTTAAAAGTGGAGGCAGAAGGGGAGCTGGAACTGACAGTTGAGGTAGCAGCTGGAACTGAACGAACGTGTGTAAATCGACTGCTGGGGAAGTTCAGCACACTTTGTGCTCCATTTTCTGGAATGGAGGGCAGAGATGAGATGTTGACTATCCTATGTCAGTTAATACGGGATCGATCTGCGGTCTGCTACTATCATGTCTGCTTGAAATGGAAAAGGTGAACTCACATTCAGAGACTGGGTTTCACAACTCCAGTTATTCTCCTAGTAGTGGAACTCCTTAACTCATAAACAAGACAGATTTCCAGTCTCACACCGCGTCTCTCACCATGTATTAATGCTGTAATATTTGAGAGGATGTGTGGACATATGAATAGATTGCTGAGAAAGTCAAGCACCTCGTATTTTTGATTAAATGGAGATTAGCATTAGCCTTGACTGCGGAATGCTTCCACGATCTGCGTATTGGAGGAAAGCGAAGCGTTGGAAGATCTGGAGTAGTGCAGGTACAGAGTTAGACTGTAAACTAAAGCAACTTTGCATGCTATAATAGTGAGTAGATCTGAAGAGGGAGCAGAGATCTGCTGTAGTGAGGAGCAATTAACAGAAGAGGACGGGATCTGCTGACCAGTGCAGAGATCTGCTGAAGCAGTGATCTGTAATAGTGAACGGTGGACAGCCATCGGTAGAGTGTGGTGGTCTGCTGCAGAGAGCAGAGATCTGCTGAATGCGGTGGATATTGGTCTTAGAGTATTAAGGTGATTTAGATGAAGCCAGAGATAGGGCAGAGATGAAGAATGCATAGATCTGAGGCCGCTGTAGAACCCGAGAGGATGAAGAAGGCGTTGCTCTGAGGCTGCTGCAAAACCTATTGGTTGGGAGCAGTCTATGAGTGTATTGTCTCTTGCAGGATATGAGGGCACTTGACTGAAATGTTGATAGTTGTAGGACATGATTTCCGTATCTGACTAGCAGCTCACGTTGATGAAATGATAACTTTGAAGGCTGAATAAAGTGCCTTGGTGAAATTTGTCGGTTTGGAGGAGAGGAGCCAGATGAGGAAGCACGAATCCGGGAACAGGAAGAGGTCGCTAGAATGGATGCCTGATGCAGGGAGGCTGAAAGTTAATGTGACTGTAGATTCTGAGCATCTCAGAAAGCTGATAAGTGCGTGGCTTCATGACCAGGTCCTCAAAGGGGCAGGTAGAGTTGAAATTGAAGCATGTCAGTTTATATAGGTAGACAAAAAGGTCGAGGCAGGAGGGGAACTCCTGAGAATCCATCAGAGTGAGAACAAGCTCTTCAGAAAGCACCTGTAGCTCCTCTGTTTTTTCCCCTGGGACATATCGCCCTTCCTTAAATGCGCTTTACTTGCTCTTATCTGCCCCGTATTTTACTGCATTTAATCCTGTACTTCAGAGTACTATAATCTGTCAAGTGTTTAATGTATTTGCTTACGACTGTAAGTCACCCTGGATAAAGGCGTCTGCCAAGAAATAAACAATAGCAAACCGGCTTAAAAAAAAAAAAAACAGAACTTGTGGTATTATACTGCCATCCAGAGGTTACGATTGGAATTAACCATTGACTTGAGTTAAGCAGGGTAGAATATGAGCTTATTACGATTAAGAAACCTTGTCTATGTAGAACAACGTTTGCTTATTCCCTTAGATTTAAATAATAAATGTTCTAGACATGTTAGGACAGTTAGTCATGTATATAAATAAGTTAACGCAGTACTTAGATGTCATGATTCGGCGCGTTGAATTCGTCTCCACCAGTTGTGAAAGCGCAGCGACAGGAAGCCAGAAGACTGCAGTACTGAGGCACAGAGCACGCAGAGCCTGATGAAGCTGCCTGGTCACCATGGCAACTTACCACTCCCCGCAGTCAGTCAATGAGGGCGTTGCCATGGTAACCATGGTCTGTAAGGCGCCGGTGGAAATGTTGCAGTGCAACACTATTGTTGGAGCATGTTGTGACCAGTCAAACCACGAGCCGCCACTGGTTGAAATGGGCAGGATACGTCTTTTAAAAGGTTGAACATAGCTGATGGAGGTCCAGGGCAGGATCTCCTGATGGAACGGTAATTGTGCTGGCTCTGTGGGAGCAGGGGAGGGGCGTCTGATTGCAGGCGAAGAGTAAAGAGAGATTCCGCAGACAAAGCTTCGTGGTGGATTTAAATAGAGCTAAAGTAAGGCAATCGCTGACAACGGGAATGTCGATGTCTTGTCGAAGGAGCTTGAAAGTTTAGCAGAGGACCAGTCTTTCTGATAAAGTTGCAGACAGGTTGAGTAATGAAGCTGCGCTTTGAACGGCGCTGTTGCTGAGGTAGAGACTAGATGGAACAGGAAAGACAAACGTTGGAGCTCTTGAAGCCGAAAAGAGAAGCTGACTGAAAAGAAGGATCACCTGAGCAGGTAGGAAAATGATTGATAATATCTTGGCAGCGCTGTGCAGAGAAATGACCTGCAGTGAGCGAGGCAACGAAGTTTAGATATTTAGCGGTGGAGCACGAAACGACGGCGTCTGAGCGTTTGCTACAAAAAACGAAACACTCAACAGAAAAGTTGCAGGTGATCAAGACTTAAATAGAAAATAGATGCTAATTAGCAGGAAATTAGAAAATTAGAAGATTAGATGATTAGGAGCCACCCAGCTCCACGCCCCCTGAACCACGCAGGCTAACATTTAAAATGATACTTGTTTATTTTCTTATGATATAGTACAGTGCTTTTCAACCTTTTCATCTCAAGTAGTTGAGTTGGGACCGTCAGCTGTAGCAGTAGCTGTGTGCAATCTTAAACGGCTATTGTAAAACAGAGACCTGCAGATTGCAGGGGGAAATGCAGTTCAAATGTAGACCTTATAAACATCCCCAGTTTGTGTATCACTGAAGTTGCAACGGCTTGCTCTAATTATTTGTAAAGAGTTTGCCACAAACTGCTTCGGCTCCCCATCATCAGTAACTTGACATGTTCACAGCGAATACCTCTCGTCATGACTTCTCAGACTTGTAGGTCATTTTCTTTGTCTGTGGGTACAAACAGATTGATACATTGTGATAGAGATATTGTGGTTGAGAAAGCACATGGTCAGGGTTGCGAATCAATGTGCACAGTCTCTGTAATAATATAAAGGGTGTGCTTTTAATTGAATGCAGTCGGGCCACAGCCAAGAAATAGCCATATCTACATCTGATTAATGAAGAGTAATAGAGTGGTTTTAATCGGAATACTAATGGGCAATAAAGTAACTTCCCTGACCGGGAATAGAACCCGGGCCGCGGCGGTGAGAGCGCCGAATCCTAACCACTAGACCACCAGGGACGCCGCTGAGCAACTGTGCACGGCTGGAGATGAATTCCTTTGCTATCAACGCTGAAGCATCGAAAACGGAACAGCCCCCAAGACCTGAGCAATGACAGACAATGAATCATAATAAACTGCCGCATAATTAAATGAATTGCTGTGGTCCATTTCTAATTCTTCAAGCACTAGAAATACTTCTCCCTTTCAGATTATTCCGGACCATGCCGCGCTTAGTTTGTTGGTAGGTACGTCGTTTGTGTAAGCTGAGTAGTTGGTTATAACTGTTGTTGGTTAAATACTGCCCACTAGTGGGCTTCATCAGTAATTATTTTTGGGTATGTCACTTCCCAGGTTCGTAAAAAAAAAAGAAGACAAAAGGGATTGACGCCATTTTTGACTAAAAGGTTAAAGTTTTGTAAGTGTTAACGCGTCCTTTGTTTAGCCTACAGTATTGGCTGTGTTTAAGCTGTAATGTTCTAAAACCCAGGAGAATATAATTGTGCCTTTGACCCAACAAACTGCCTCCGAGTCTTACGTATTTTACGAGGGGAGAGATAAAGAGAACAGACAAACAGAAGAGACGAGAGAGGGAGAGTAGGACAACCACGTAAGCATCACGTAAATAAAACATATTACATTTGCTTACTGCCCTCGAGAGGCTCTGTGACGCAATCGATAGCGCATTGGACTTCTACTCAAGCATCGAGGGGTTAATTTGAAGGTTGTAAAACCGAGTCCCACCAGTCAATGCTTTTAAAGCTAGCAGTGGGAGTCTACAACATTGGTCACTTAACACTGAAGCCTTATTTTGAAGTTTGTTTTTCTAAGACAAACTAAAGAAAATAAACAGAAGGTTCCACCGAGATTTGAACTCGGATCACTGGATTCAAAGTCCAGAGTGCTAACCATTACACCATGGAACCAGCACCCACGTTGTATTCAAACATTTTCTAATACTTCACAATGGCTGAAGCTATATCATGCAGCAAGAGCTGAAACCACATCCGTTCATATTCCAGGGACAGGTTTCTTGCTAGCTATTGTTTAAACCTCTGGCGCACTTTGACCAAAGTGTTTATCCTGCGACTACAGTATTTGTCTGTGTTGGAGGTGCTCCCCAACAGTAACAAAACGTGACACAAACACAGCCTAAACTTTGAGGTGCTGGAAAAAATATATAACCAAAGGCACCGCTGGGATTTGAACCGAGGATCTCCTGTTTACTAAGCAGGCGCTTTAACCATCTAAGCCACGGCGCCTTGCAAAACCCAGTGACATGAAACGTATCAGGGACATTATTGGCTTCACTACTGTCGTTCTCTACTACAATGCAGGACTAAAATTAAGCGCGGGGCATTCCTGAAATGAAACTGAAACACATGAAAATACACATTACTTGTTATTAAACAATTTCCGACCTCAGATATCGGAATCTGCATTGTATTTTATATGACCGATTGTACCCTTGTGATATAGACGTATGACATTTGGTAGTTCACATGATCAAAACATATGGTTAAATACAGGTCCCACCGAGATTTGAACTGGAATCGCTGGATTCAGAGTCCAGAGTGCTAACCATTACACCATGGAACCGCTGCAGAGCACCCAGGAGAGGAATGGCTGTAACCTCCTCAGCTCCCAGGTGTAAAGCCCCCTACTGCTGACAACCCCTGGACCGCAAGGCGTTCTCCCCGTTCTGATTGCACACAATCCTTCCACAACATCCATTTCTCCAGTTTGAATCCAAAATGCGACGTTTCATTTCTTGGTGCATACTGGCAGCTGGCAGCAGGTCTGGAGAACTGCACAATCCTAAAGTAACAGAAAACACACAAACATTGCTACCAGAGTGTGTTATAAAAGAGAAGGAAGTACTGAGGGAACTAGCATCACCTAAAATGAACAAATCACCGGGGCCTGATGGAATCCATCCTGGAGGCCTCTGGGAAACTAGAGAACAGATCGTCAAACCATTATGTTATTTATATTTAATAAAGCAGAGTAAGAAGGAACACAGGAAGCTTATATAAGTCTAGTCAGGTAAGGCACTGCTTTTTTGGTTGGTTTGTTTGTTAGTGTGTGTGTGTGTGCGTGTTTGCGTGCATGCGTGTGTGCGTGCATGTGTGTGCGTGTGGAGGAATGGAAGGGGGGGGCGTTTAGTTTTTTATTCTTACTCTTGGCACTAAGGGTTAATTAAGAGTAATATTATAAGTTAATTTAACCAATCATCAAGAGTTAAAAAAGAACAGAGACAAAGGAGTTTACGTTTTTAAATTACTCGTCCTCACTCTCCCCACATCAGATATCCTGCAGCTCATCAATGGCATTGTTGGTATTGAGTTAGTTTAACTAAACTTGCACCCACATCGCATATCATTATAATTATTCAGACATTTAGCAGATGCAGCTTATCCAAGGTCACTGTTACAGCTTTTAAATACCTGCTCTAAAGACAATAGAATTAAAAAATAACAGAGAACCGCACAGTTACATATAAAACAATCATGACATACATTTTATATAAAACTATCATGACATACATTTTATATAAAACAATCATGACATACATTTTATATATTGCAATTGACCCATTTTGTAGACTTGCTGCTTGAATTGTTTTCCATGTAAAGAAAGGGAAAGTTATTCAAGCACCTTTCTTCTAATACATATGAGCTCTTTGACAGTATCCTGTTTAACTGGGTGTGAACACTTCACTGTGTTTTTGTATTGAGGCACTCACAGTCTTCCCCACTGTGGACTGCACAGCTCAGTAATACATCACAGCATCTACCATCTCAGTGTTACTGATGTGAAGTTCAGTTGAGTGATTATCTCTGTAGAAAACCATTGAGAAACGTCCCTTAGGTTCAGCCGAAATGTATCCGTAAATCAGAACTTCAGGTGTCTTACTGGGTCTCTGTAGATACCAGTACATATTCTGCAAGTTTGCAATGCTGTGGTTACATCTCAGGGCAGTCTTCTCTCCTGTGTATGAAAATACATGGATGGGCTGATCGATTTCAACAGCCTTTGTGTTACCTAGCAAGAGAAACATAGAATAAAATTAGAAAAAACTGAAAACAGTTAAAAATGTCCCATATGGTTGTACAGATATATACAGAGTGTGGTATACATCAAATACAGTGTGGTATATATAAAATACACCTACATATAAAATACACCAGGTGTATTATTGTCATGAAGAACATTTGTACAGCTCTTGGTGACATTCCACACATTGTTCAGTGTGCTGTCCTCTCTAATCTTCACTCAGCTCTGTTTATAAGCAGTGTTGATTCTCCTCTCTGAAGACAGCCTGTGATGAGACACAAACACACAGACCACAGACCCAGGTGAGCATTGCAGCAACCTCTCAAGCTGTGCAACTAGCGCTGTTTAATTACAGGAGTCAAACACTGCCATCTAGTGTTAGAATGGATTCACTGGATTTATTTTGTGAGATGCATGAACTTGCTTTGTGTTTTGGTGTAACTCTCGGTACTATAAAGGTTATAGTCCTTCACAAGCCAAAGTGGCTTATAGCTGTGGATCGCAGTCCTGGTTCTGGGGACCCCCTGTGTCTGCTGGTTTGTGTTCCAACTGAGCTCTCAATTGCTTTATTGCGGAATTGAACCCATGACCCTGTGATAGTGGTCCAGAGCCTGAACCACTACTCCTCACTTGCCTGTGGTTTGGTGTCAGTCTCTATACACAATAAGTGGCCAGATTGGGTTTAGTCTGAGCCTTCAGTTACTGAACTAGCTTAATGAACCTTTTAATCATTAATATTACAGACCTTTAGATATTGATGATTTAGATATAGGTATAAACCTCCTGGACTGCAGTGATGGAGCATTGATTAAGAGTACTCTAGAGGTGAATGTCTCTGAAAGGTGTTAGTGAGGGCTGTGCATCATGATTATACAGTGTCATACAATTGTGTGCTGGTGCTCATACTGTAGGACTCAATCAGCTCCTGTTACAGTAACTGCTCTATTGATGAGATCTGGACAAACACACTACTGTTGGCATGTTTTGTAGGGAAGTTATACAGGAATATCTGAATCATTGTTTTACATTTCATATTAATATCACTTCACAATTCATGCCATGTTGTTTCTTTCTTTTTTTTTGAACATGTTCATTTTAAAGGCAAGGAAAATGTAAGGTTATTGGATGCAAAATTGGTAGTAATTATTACTCTTTCATTTAAATAAAGCAATACATACTAGAACACTACAATTAATGATATGACCAGCAGGGGTGTAGCTGTAACTCTTGGAAGGGTTAAAAAAAATCACCTGATCCGACAGATCGCCTCCTGGTCGATCACATGAAGGAGACACAGATTGGTCAGTGAATCCATTGTTCATTATATTTAGTTAAACTGGAAGAAACTGCTAAAAAAAAAAAAAAAAATCTTGACGTTTTCTAGACACATACTGCAAAGGACTTTGTAACGGACACATGGAGGACTTTATGATTTTAATATTAATGTGCATGCAAATAAAAAACAATCAATTCCATGAAGCAATCAAACACATTGCAGGATGGAAGCAGTATATCTCTAACCATGTTGATTGGACAGCAATGGGTTCCAACACATTGAGCCATCAGTGAACCCTCTGTTTAGACCTGATCTCAGCTGAGTGACTCTGTGCCATTCCCAGGTGCTGTCAGTTTGTGCACTGTGTTGATATGAGATTCCTGTCATTGTGAGACTCAGGGCACAGTAGTACAGTGCAATGTCTGTCATTTTAGTGGAGGGGAGCTTCAGCTCCACACGTTTATTCTCTTTATCAGCTTCAGCACAGAACCGAAGGTCTGAAGAGTCCGCTTTGGTTGTCATTCCAGAGTCATAAATCAGGAGGATGTATTCCAAACCTTTTCCTGGATTCTGTCGATGCCATTGGAAGCTGTTCACTACGCCGGTGTAATTGAATGAGAGGTGAACACTCTCTCCCTCTCTCACTTCTTCATCATCTTCACATGATGGAGTAATTGAGTTTGCAAAGCTTCGGCCTGTCCATGTAAAAGACAAGGTATTTTAATTTCAAAACAAGCATTCAAATTGATGGATTTTCTCCACTGAAATGTCTGGGTCATCAATCAGCTCATGTGTGTTTGATATTTGATTCTGCAGTACAATATGGAATGTGATCAATCACATTATAAACCACTGGAAAGCCAGGCTTTACATGCCAATAGGGGATATGCAAAAATGATGTAAAAAAAAAATCTATATTGTATTAGTTATATTTTTCTCAATATATCTGGTGCTCTGGCAAGCTAAATATAACAGGCTGGTTTAATTTTATTCTTCAACTAATCTTAAATAAGTAAATACAAAGTTTCCAGCTTTCTAAAGTGGTATATATGACTCTTCAGCACTTACCTGACAGAAGTGCAATGATAACGAATGTGATGAGCAACAACATGACTCTGTGAAGGATAGCAACTCCGGCTTGAGTTCAACTAACGACTGCATGCAGATTGATTCCTTCTGTGACTTTCTCTGTTAGCTGCTGTTCTTCACATGATCAATGTGTTCTGCTAACAGTGTTGGCGCTCAAGTACTACACTTGTGCAAAGTTTGTGGTATCAGAGTTGTGTGTATGAGAGCCTCATCTGACTACTATACATAAATACAGAAAGAATAGGTGCTGTATGTCTAAGCTGATTAAAACACTGTAACCCTAACCCTAACCCTCATCTGACTACTATACATAAATACAGAAAGAATAGGTGCTGTATGTCTAAGCTGATCAAAACACTGTAACCCTAACCCTAACCCTAACCCTCATCTGTCTACTATACATAAATACAGAAAGAATAGGTGCTGTACGTCTAAGCTGATGAAAACACTGTAACCCTAACCCTAACCCTCATCTGACTACTATACATAAATACAGAAAGAATAGGTGCTGTATGTCTAAGCTGATCAAAACACTGTAACCCTAACCCTAATCCTCATCTGACTACTATACATAAATATAGAAAGAATAGGTGCTGTACGTCTAAGCTGATCAAAACACTGTAACCCTAACCCTAACCCTCATCTGACTACTATACATAAATACAGAAAGAATAGGTGCTGTATGTCTAAGCTGATCAAAACACTGTAACCCTAACCCTAACCCTCATCGGACTACTATAAATAAATACAGAAAGAATAGGTGCTGTATGTCTAAGCTGATCAAAAGACTATAAAGGTATTTCCATATAGAGGAAAGGCCAATCACAAACTATTCCCTGACTACAGCTGAATTGAAGTGTTTGAAAAGTGTTTTTTATAGAAATGTACCACTTTTTAACAACAGCAGAAAACAGAAACTGGTGTGTGCATGAGCTATACATGTACAGTTGTTAGAGAGCAGTACAGCACTCATAAGAAAATGGTACCTGCATGGACTGTGGTTAATACATAACTGTAAAACACCCTCCATAGCGTGATTCAGCAACACAATCTGAGAGGGGACCATTTTCTAAAATGACAGGTCTGGTTCCCTTTCAATTCGAAGACGACCACCAAAACATTACTTATGGGATATGCCTGCCTATTGGTAGGTATTTACTGAGCTCTTTATATCAGAGCTGCCGATAGGCCCCTTCCTGGGGTGACGTCTTCAGTCCCACCTGAGTGTTCCCCTGCATTCATGCTGAAAGCTGGCTTGCTGCTTTCATGGAATCAGTGGCTCTAAAATAAAGCCTCTTTCTTTTCCTTTCTTCAGCAACCTGCCTCGCTTGCAGGCTGTCTTCTTACTGTCTGTCATATGTGTGCGACTGCCAGTGCTACTAACAACCAAACGAGCAAGATGGGCTGAATGGAACATAAGACAGTTTACAAACGAGAGGAGGCCATTCAGCCCATCTTGCTCGTTTGGTTGTTCGTAGCTTATTGATCCCAGAATCTCATCAAGCAGCTTCTTGAAGGATCCCAGGGTGTCAGCTTCAACAACATTACTGGGGAGTTGGTTCCAGACCCTCACAATTCTCTGTGTAAAAAAGTGCCTCCTATTTTCTGTTCTGAATGCCCCTTTATTTAATCTCCATTTGTGACCCCTGGTTCTTATTTCTTTTTTCAGGTCAAAAAAGTCCCCTGGGTCGACATTGTCTATACCTTTTAGGATTTTGAATGCTTGAATCAGATCACCGTGTAGTCTTCTTTGTTCAAGACTGAATAGATTCAATTCTTTTAGCCTGTCTGCACACGACATGCCTTTTAAACCCGGGATAATTCTGGTTGCTCTTCTTTGCACTCTTTCTAGAGCAGCAATATCCTTTTTGTAACGAGGTGACCAGAGCTGAACACAATATTCTAGTTGAGGTTTTACTAATGCATTGTAAAGTTTTAACATTACTTCACTTGATTTAAATTCAACACTTCCCACAATATATCCAAGCATCTTGTTGGCCTTTTTTATAGCTTCTCCACATTGTCTAGATGAAGACATTTCTGAGTCAACATAAACTCCTATGTCTGCCCCTGAGAGCAGGATATTGTGCAGGTGTCTCCACTCCCTCTCTCACTGTGCTCTCACTGCACAATAATACACAGCTTCACAATCCAGCAGCTCAACAGCACTGGTGGTTAGAGTGCTGGAGAGCTTCTCTTTATTCACAGTCATGTTGAATCGTCCCGAGGTTTCAGTTGTAATGTAAGCAGTTAGTATGATGTCAGGACTTTGACCATGTTGTTGTTTATACCACTGCATGCTGTTGTAGTTAGAAACACTGTGATTGCAATTCATTTCAGCTCTCCCTCCTTCAATTGAATAAACACGTGGAATTTGATGAATCTGTGATTCTCCATAGACAGCTGTAAGAAATGAAGAGTAAAGAATGATTCTTGTGTTTCTCAATAATAATGATGTCTCTGTGCTAGCCCCCATTGAGACCCTGTTTTCAATTGTGCATCACCAGTGTGTTTGTGAATATCACTCACCCAGACTAAAGACAATCAGAAGAAAAGATCCACACGTGTTAAACATTCTTGAATTGTTCCATCCAGTGGTAGAAGTGCTTGTGACAGACAGACAGCCTGAGCTGTGGGTAAAGCCATGCACAACGTCACCTCACAATGAGGCAGTGATTGGTTGATCTGTCTGAAGCACAGGGAACCTCTGGTTTGGTGATATGAAAACTAACACCTCATCATCGATAGTTAGAACATACTGTATATTGGTTTTATGGTTGTTGTTGTTTAAATAGAATATTGACTTCACTTCTTGTTGAAAAGTTTTATCAAAGTTTCCTCTAGTACCAGTATTATTAAATGAGTTCTGTGAAAATGTAAATGATGGTGAATGGCTCATAGTTACCCATTTTCCCATTCAAATCATGGTGTGGATATATTTGATTAGCTGCTCTGCAATGAAAAAGAAAGAGCAGTGTTCACTTGATAGAGTAAAGTGCACATAGTGCGCAGGGGAGGGGTTCAGTCAGGGCAGGGCAGGGTTGTGTCCTGGCTGTGCCCAGTTGCTGGTCTGCTCCAGGGATCCTACAGGGAGCACTGAATTGGGCCAGGGAGGTATAATCAGGAATGACTTCTTCACTTCATTTCATGACAGTGACTCTGCTGGTTTATGGACTCCCGCTGGGCTGGCCTTTGTACTCCAGAGTCTCACCATCATATAGCTCCTGGGTCTACAGAGGGGATGGCTGTGTGAGGAATCATACTGAGACACTGAAGAAATACAAATCAAGTTTGTGTGTAAACACTGCCATCTAGTGGTTCTAGCTTTTAGTGCATCTTATTTTATTTTATTTTTTTATCATATTTATTTGCACTTAGGATTTCCAGGAATACTGACATTTCTAAAAGCTTCACTTTTTTGCATGGAATGGTGTTGCTATTACTCAACTGCACCTGGAGTACTATGTGACATCAGCATTGTCCCCATTCTAAGAGAATGACTGAGGGCGGAGTCTATTTATGAATGTCAGCTGTTTCTCCTCCTTACCCACACAAGCAGGAGAGAATTCAGAGCTATCTCCCGCCCTCCCTGTGTAACACTGTGCCTGCCCTGTACAACAGTAAGACACCGAGTCCTCCAGTGAAGCGGCACTCTCATCACTCTCCAGTCTGTGTAACACAGTGCCTGCCCTGTACAACAATAAGACACCGAGTACTCCAGTGAAGCAGCACTCTCATCACTCTGCAGCCTGTGGTTTGTAGAATTCTAAGGGAATCGTACATTTCAAGCACTTCGAAAGGATTCGCAACATACCTGTGGGACTGCAGAGTGAGAATGGGAAGCGTTATCATAAGCTGTAACTAGCCTGGTCCATAAACCACACTGAAGATGTCGGTGAAAGTGAAAAGCTGTTATTTACAAAGTAGAGGTAAGCACTAGAGGATTTGACACCTGAGATGTATGAGGTGATGAAAATGACTCCTGGGAATCGTGTTTCATATCTCATTTCCTCTCCTACTTAATTAAAATTTTAAACATATTAATGTTAAATTATTTCTAAAATATATGAAAGAAAGAAAGAAAGAAAGAAAGAAAGAAAGAAAGAATAAACACAAGCACAAAGCTGTTCCCCTTGCAGCTGCCGGGACACACAGAGGCGCAGAAAAACAAAAACAACAGTGTGTTTCACTGTGAAAATCAAAACATAAAAATCACAAAATTGTTTATAATACAATGTATATAAATAATATATATATATATATATATATATATATATATATATATATATATATATATATATATATATATATATATATATATATATATAAATGTACAGTGGCCCAGAAGTGCAAAACACAAGCAATGTTTGAAGTCTCACAACACAGCATAACTAGTTTGTCACAGCGGGAATGGGTTCACTTACAGTGCCTTGCGAAAGTATTCGCCCCTTGAACTTTAGACCTTTTGCCACATTTCAGGCTTCAAACATAAAGATATGAAACTGTAATTTTTGTGAAGAATCAACAACAAGTGGGACACAATCATGAAGTGGAACGAAATTTATTGGATATTTCAAACTTTTTAACAAATAAAACTGAAAAATTGGGTGCAAAATTATTCAGCCCCTTAAGTTAATACTTTGTAGCGCCACCTTTTGCTGCGATTACAGCTGTAAGTCGCTTGGGGTATGTCTCTATCAGTTTTGCACATCGAGAGACTGAAATTTTGCCCATTCCTCCTTGCAAAACAGCTCGAGCTCAGTGAGGTTGGATGGAGAGCATTTGTGAACAGCAGTTTTCATTTCTTTCCACAGATTCTCGATTGGATTCAGGTCTGGACTTTGACTTGGCCATTCTAACACCTGGATATGTTTATTTGTGAACCATTCCATTGTAGATTTTGCTTTATGTTTTGGATCATTGTCTTGTTGGAAGACAAATCTCCGTCCCAGTCTCAGGTCTTTTGCAGACTCCATCAGGTTTTCTTCCAGAATGGTCCTGTATTTGGCTCCATCCATCTTCCCATCAATTTTAACCATCTTCCCTGTCCCTGCTGAAGAAAAGCAGGCCCAAACCATGATGCTGCCACCACCATGTTTGACAGTGGGGATGGTGTGTTCAGGGTGATGAGCTGTGTTGCTTTTACGCCAAACATAACGTTTTGCATTGTTGCCAAAAGTTCGATTTTGGTTTCATCTGACCAGAGCACCTTCTTCCACATGTTTGGTGTGTCTCCCAGGTGGCTTGTGGCAAACTGTAAACGACACTTTTATGGATATCTTTAAGAAATGGCTTTCTTCTTGCCACTCTTCCATAAAGGCCAGATTTGTGCAGTATACGACTGATTGTTGTCCTATGGACAGAGTCTCCCACCTCAGCTGTAGATCTCTGCAGTTCATCCAGAGTGATCATGGGCCTCTTGGCTGCATCTCTGATCAGTCTTCTCCTTGTATGAGCTGAAAGTTTAGAGGGACGGCCAGGTCTTGGTAGATTTGCAGTGGTCTGATACTCCTTCCATTTCAATATTATCGCTTGCACAGTGCTCCTTGGGATGTTTAAAGCTTGGGAAATCTTTTGTATCCAAATCCGGCTTTAAACTTCTCCACAACAGTATCTCGGACCTGCCTGGTGTGTTCCTTGTTCTTCATGATGCTCTCTGCGCTTTAAACGGACCTCTGAGACTATCACAGTGCAGGTGCATTTATCACGGAGACTTGATTACACACAGGTGGATTCTATTTATCATCATTAGTCATTTAGGTCAACATTGGATCATTCAGAGATCCTCACTGAACTTCTGGAGAGAGTTTGCTGCACTGAAAGTAAAGGGGCTGAATAATTTTGCGCGCCCAATTTTTCAGTTTTTTATTTGTTAAAAAAGTTTGAAATATCCAATAAATTTCGTTCCACTTCATGATTGTGTCCCACTTGTTGTTGATTCTTCACAAAAAATTACAGTTTCATATCTTTATGTTTGAAGCCTGAAATGTGGCAAAAGGTCGCAAAGTTCAAGGGGGCCGAATACTTTCGCAAGGCACTGTATATGACAAGGCAGTCAGGAGACGTGTACACTGAAGGAATCCTTGCCGTCGCTGTCAGTTTTTGCATTGAGCTGTGGAGAGTTTCGTCACTGTGGGGTTCAAGGCACAGTAGTAAACCGCTGTGTCTTCAATTTCAGTTTGGAGAATGGAAAGGTAAACGTGCTTCTTTACTTTATCAGCGCTAGCAGAGAATCGCTGTTTAGCGAATTCCGCATAGCTACCTTCCCCTCCCGTTTCTAATACCAAAACAATGAATTCCGGGGATTGTCCGAGATACTGCCGATACCACTGCAAAGAATAAGCTGACACATTATAGCTGCATTCGAGTTTAACCGTATCTCCCTCCCGGACGCATTGCGACTCCGATCCCGCTGTGATGATGGCATTTCCAAATGTGTTACCTGTGAAGATAAACAGAATGTAATTAAATGCTATTGAATACTCCCTTTAGTTATAATTTTAGGACACATATCTACTCTTCAAGTTAATAAACCACAGTCTAAATGACTATGTACTCTACTACACATATCTAATATATATATATATATATATATATATATATATATATATATATATATATGAGGAGTAGAGATGCATGCAGATGAACTGCGCATGTATTGTTATGAGATTGTATTTTAAAATGAAAAGTGATAACATATGAATACTATTGAACAATCAAAATGAACATTGTTAATATGGATGCAAGTCAACCGATGTATTGATCTTTTAAAATACTGAGTGGACCAACTTACCTGGAAACAACGATGATAAAAATAAAACAGTGAAAAGCATGTCAGCGAGTTCGGTGCCTGTCATACGGGAATAGTAGACTTTGTTACTTCAATTCAAAATGCTGACAATGTGGGCACATTATATGTCACATTTACTTATGAACTCTTAAATCATAGGGGCGTGAATCAGCTGTACAATGAATTCAACGTCGTTAGCACCACCTCCTGGTCAGAGATGTCTATTTGAACAGCAGCTATTGCTTCAGTGTCAGGTGGTTTCGCCCGTGGAGACACAGAGAAGCAGGGCTGTGTATAGAACTCGGTGCATCATTGCATTCTCCATGCTCCACTCGTGTCTGATGAACCCCTCTCTAGATAACGGGTGCGAATGAAAGAGCTCGTTTCTAAACCTGTGTTTTACTTTGCTCAATGACACACCCCTTTCCAAGTTGGCATTTGTACAGCAGTTAACATATTTCTTAAACTATTTAGACTTGGCCATACAAATATAATGTACCTACCTTGTGTAGTTTGTACGGTTTGCCCGCCTTTGGCATACGGATTCATTTTGTATCTTAAATAACTGTTTCATTACCTTGTGCCTATCACTGAGCGAACTTTAAGTCTGAGATGAGCAATGCGGGAAGACAGTCATGAAGCACCTGTGGTGCTGAAATGTGTCGAGACATCTACTAACCGTAAACCATGAACTGGTTTAATCAGAACAGTATAAAACCTGAAAACGGCACTCTGCTGAAGAGTGGGGTTACAATGAAGTTAGCCGCGGTTAATTTCAAATGCTTTGTGTGTGTTTAAAATAGTCGCTGGATTTAGTATTACTGCATATATATATATATAGTACTGTGCAAAAGTTTTAGGCAGGTGTGAAAAAATGCTGTAAAGTAAGAATGCTTTCAAAAATAGACATGTTAATAGATTATATTTATCAATTAACTAAATGCAAAGTGAGTGAACAGAAGAAAAATCTAAATCAAATCCATATTTGGTGTGACCACCCTTTGCCTTCAAAACAGCATCAATTCTTCTAGGTACACTTGCACAAAGTCAGGGATTGTGTAGGCATATAGTCAGGTGTATGATTAAACAATTATACAAAACAGGTGCTAATGATCATCAATTCAATATGTAGGTTGCAACACAATCATTAACTGAAACAGAAACAGCTGTGTAGGCGGAATAAAACTGGGTGAGGAACAGCCAAACTCAGCTAACAAGGTGAGGTTGCTGAAGACAGTTTACTGTCAAAAGTCATACACCATGGCAAGACTGAGCACAGCAACAAGACACAAGGTAGTTATACTGCATCAGCAAGGTCTCTCCCAGGCAGAAATTTCAAGGCAGACAGGGGTTTCCAGATGTGCTGTCCAAGCTCTTTTGAAGAAGCACAAAGAACGGGCAACGTTGAGGACCGTGAGACGCAGTGGTCGGCCAAGGAAACTTACTGCAGCAGATGAAAGACACATCATGCTTACTTCCCTTCGCAATCGGAAGATGTCCAGCAGTGCCATCAGCTCAGAATTGGCAGAAAACAGTGGGACCCTGGTACACCCATCTACTGTCCGGAGAAGTCTGGTCAGAAGTGGCCTTCATGGAAGACTTGCGGCCAAAAAGCCATACCTCCGACGTGGAAGCAAGGCCAAGCGACTCAACTATGCACGAAAACACAGGAACTGGGGTGCAGAAAAATGGCAGCAGCTGCTCTGGTCTCATGAGTCAAAATTTGAAATATTTGGCTGTAGCAGAAGGCAGTTTGTTCGCCGAAGGGCTGGAGAGGGGTACAAGAATGAGTGTCTGCAGGCAACAGTGAAGCATGGTGGAGGTTCCTTGCAAGTTTGGGGCTGCATTTCTGCAAATGGAGTTGGGGATTTGGTCAGAATTAATGGTCTCCTTAATGCTGAGAAGTACAGGCAGATACTTATCCATCATGCAATACCATCAGGGAGGCATCTGATTGGCCCCAAATTTATTCTGCTGCATGACAACGACCCCAAACATACAGCGAAAGTCATTAAGAACTATCTTCAGCGTAAAGAAGAACAAGGAGTCCTGGAAGTGATGGTATGGCCCCCACAGAGCCCTGATCTCAACATCATCGAGTCTGTCTTTGATTACGTGAAGAGAGAGAAGCAACTGAGGCTGCCTAAATCCACAGAAGAACTGTGGTTAGTTCTCCAAGATGTTTGGGCCAACCTACGTGCCGAGTTCCTTCAAAAACTGTGTGCAAGTGTACCTAGAAGAATTGATGCTGTTTTGAAGGCAAAGGGTGGTCACACCAAATATTGATTTGATGTAGATTTTTCTTCTGTTCACTCACTTTGCATTTTGTTAATTGCTAAATATAAACTATTAACATGTCAACTTTTGAAAGCATTCTTACTTTACAGCATTTTTTCACACCTGCCTAAAACTTTTGCACAGTACTGTATATATATATCAAATGGAATACAATTAATACAATTACAAATCCATTATTACTAATTATCATAACTGAAAAGCAGTGATAATAATTAGTAATAGTTTATAATGAATGTTATGAAATGTATTACATTTGAGCTCCAATCAGCTTTCCAACACGTTTGTCTAAATAAATGATGATATTCTGTATTAAAATGTGTTAATATAAATATAGGATCTTGTGGCACAGTGTCTCGCCCCTTTGTTTATTATGGCGAAAGCCAATGTTATTTGTTATTTTGTGTTTTTAAAAACCTTGTGAGAATGCGTGACTGATCAGCTAATGATTTATTTAACTAGCTGACAGTCACGCATCCTTATTAAACTTAATAGTAATAGTACAATTAATTAATAGCTAGTTAACCCCTCGGCCAGAATATAAAAGCCTGCAGCTGTCTATGCTCAGGGTGAGGGTGTCGGACGAGAGACGAGAGACGAGAGACGAGAGACGAGAGACGAGAGACGAGAGACGAGAGACGAGAGACGAGAGACTGCAAGCCTTCTGTTCACAGATCTACTATACCTGCACATATTAAAAAGCAAATCACGAGCAGATAGTAAATCTTCATCTTCGCTTGTGCGTGCCGGACGGGTGCGGTTGTAAAGGTCTGAGAGCTGTGAGTCTCGCTGTGTACAAGTCTATCTCAACACATGAGAGCTGTGAGTCTCGCTGTGTACAAGTCTATCTCAACACATGAAAGCTGTGACTCTCGCTGTGTACAAGTCTATCTCAACACATGAGAGCTGTGAGTCTCGCTGTGTACAAGTCTATCTCAACACATGAGAGCTGTGAGTCTCGCTGTGTACAAGTCTATCTCAACACATGAAAGCTGTGACTCTCGCTGTGTACAAGTCTATCTCAACACATGAGAGCTGTGAGTCTCGCTGTGTACAAGTCTATCTCAACACATGAGTTGTGAGTCTCGCTGTGTACAAGTCTATCTCAACACATGAGAGCTGTGAGTCTCGCTGTGTACAAGTCTATCTCAACACATGAGTTGTGAGTCTCGCTGTGTACAAGTCTATCTCAACACATGAGAGCTGTGAGTCTCGCTGTGTACAAGTGTATCTCAACACATGAGAGCTGTGAGTCTCGCTGTGTACAAGTCTATCTCAACACATTAGAGCTGTGAGTCTCGCTGTGTACAAGTCTATCTCAACACATGAGAGTTGTGAGTCTCACTGTGTACAAGTCTATCTCAACACATGAGAGCTGTGAGTGTCGCTGTGTACAAGTCTATCTCAACATATGAGAGCTGTGAGTCTCGCTGTGTACAAGTCTATCTCAACACATGAGAGCTGTGAGTGTCGCTGTGTACAAGTCTATCTCAACACATGAGAGTTGAGAGTCTCGCTGTGTGCAAGTCAACCTCCACACATGAGGTACTACAGTACCACCTGGTGTTCACAGCTGCAGAATGTATTTGACTTGCTCTCCTGGGTCCTGATGGTACCACTGCAGGTATATGCTGCTGGAAGCTGAACGGGTGCACTGCATGTGTATGCTGTCTCATCTCCTTTTGCTGGGCTGACCTGATTTTACTGAAATGAGTGTACTGTACCGCCACCTACTGGCTGAAAATAAGACTACGTGTGATAATAAGTTCAATTCCAGAGCATTTGGTTAAAAGATTGAGTCGCCAGTTTATTATGATCTCAATATCTCAGGTTCTACTCTAGTCGAGCCCGTTCTATATAGAGGGGCTGGTCGTATGAACAAGGCTACAGATGGATCTGCTCAGCACAGCAGTGTATGTTTAATAATATGTACTGTGTAGAATAGTATAATCCATGTTAGTGTATATGTGTATATATACATATATATGGGAATTTAAAATAATAATAATAATAATAATGACTCAGTTATTCAGCTCTACAGAACTATAAACTCTGAGCAGTTAATAATGAGCAGGTTTATTCATTCACCTGTTTCATTAAGTTTGGGTCTGGTGTTGTATTATTCAGCTGCACCGTAAGCCTGACATTACATGTTGCAATGGCTGTGTTTGCTCTTACACAGTAATATACAGTACAATATTTAGAATGATGAGGCTGCCAACATAGTCTTGTCCACAAGAGGGCAGTATAGACATTTGACAAACAGTTCACCCTTAATGAAAGTAACCATAAATAAATGCTGTGACTCATAGCAAACAAATTAAATATTATATTATTATTAAATATTACATACTGGACAGGCACCTCTGCTTTTCCTTCAATGTCACTGTGTTTGTCCTTTGCTAAAAATCTATAAGTTTTAAAAAAAAATAGTTTCAGCAGTTGTGACTGCCAGGTACCAGACAGGCCAGATTAATAGGATACCCACAAATTAAATGCATGTGTGAGATGTCTTGTTGATTAATAGGGCATGATTATCTTTTCATGGATACCAAGATATTTAGTTAACAAGGTGTCTGACTGGAGTTAATGGGCTATAAGTATCCAAACTCTACTCAATCTGTATTCATAGAAAATGGATAACGTTTTGAGGAGGGACTTCACTTATGGGATGGCCTTTCATGAGATGGCTGGTGTTTAAGAAGTGTAACTATCAGGGACACAGATCTAGTGTTGTGTCTCTTCATGAAGAGACTTCAGTTCATCCTTTATTGCAGGAAGGATTTTAGGTGAAGGGGGTTTATGTGTTGTTCCATCTATACAAATATATAGTTTATAGTTTAGAGAAAGATCTTCAGTGATATGGGTAGTTTTAAAATCATCCCTCTTGAATGTGAAAGTGCAGAAGTAAACACCCCATGTTGTTTAGAAGCACATTGTAATGTTTTTAATAATCCTGATAAACATGTTAGATATACATTTCATTGCAAGGAAGAAGAAAGCACTTCTACTATCTTTGCAGATACTGAGGGTATGAAGTGCTGGCTGCACCTGCAAAGCTTGTCCATTCATTGCAATCCATGGCTTTGTCTCATCAATACAACAGTCTACTGTGTTATCTAATGTTACTGGACTGCACTTTGGTACAAAACAAAGAGGTTTTCTAATATTAAATAAAACATATTTTCAATAAAACGTGAGGTGCAATTTGAGAGATACATAGTTCTGTCTATAGAGGAAAACTGAGTACAATTATTATTATTATTATTATTATTATTATTATTATTATTATTATTATTATTATTATTATTGGCTATGTTCCTAGCCCAAAAAAATGTCCAAGAATGTTTTTAAAAATATTCCAGAATGAAAACTCCCAAGACACAAATGGCTGTGCCTGCATGTGTACTTGCGCTCTGGTGCCAATAGTCTTTGTAAAAATAACCCCAGCTGAATACTTGGTACAATGGCTGTGTTTACAAAGACGTTTGACCCCAGAATGGAACGTTCATATTCTAGAATGTAGATGTCATCATACCATCATTGAACTATAGTGTTCTAGAGTTTGGAAATGTATGTTCCAAGCATGGAACACCTGGAGGGGGTAGACCAGTGACAGTTTGGTACAATTAACATCGTTCCATGGGTCAAAATGCATTGAATTCAAGAGACAAACTGAAGAATCATGTTTGAAGAATATAATAAATACCTTCTTCAATTTGTTGCTTTAAATAGCTTTCTTGTCTCTATTGGTATCTTCAGATATAGCAATACTGCAATGAGGCACAGACAATGTTAGCTTTACCATGTGGCCTGGGAAAGGTTAATTTAACAAAATAAAGCATTAAATAGCACAGCTGCTTGCCACAGTTTAAAGCATTCACATTTCCAATGCAATGCTGAAGTGCAAAGAGCAGCAGGTGGTTGTTGCAGGGCGAGGTGTAGAGTTCCTGTGACTGTGGGCCTCAGAGCACAGTAATACACTGCAGAGTCAGTGAGCTCACACTGCTGTATTCTCAAAGGCACTGTTCAGCTGCTGGGGTTCAGCTCAGCTGAGAAACGGGCTGGAAACTCACTTGAGGGATCACTCAGATACTGGCTGGTGTGCAGTATCTATTCAGGAGATTCCCCAGGGTTTTGTTTATACCAGAATAGATAAGGGCTGCTGTCTGTTGTATTATATTGACAGGTTGATATTGTTTCATTTCCTTCAGGTGTCAATATCTCAGCTGGAGACTGTGCCACTGAATCTCCAAGACTTCTCTCTGAAATACAGTTCAATAAATCCATGTTAAAGATATAGAATATGTGCGTGCTCCTTTGTGAATAATGTGAGTATTTGAATTGAACCCAAGCCCTGCATACACACCTATCAGAATCAGCAGAAGAGCTGTAGTGAAAACACTGCGCTGCTGATTTCCTCGCCCCATGCTCGGTTCCTGTGTGAGTGCAGAATGAGGAGAGCTCAAGAACTGCAGTGTTGGAAGATGAGACAGAAGCTGCACACGTGACCGATGATGCAGGTGAGAACTATTCCACACTGGAGTGTTCACTGGAGACATGATGATATGAAATGACACGAGTGATGTGTACTTGAAGCAGCTGCAGGGTGAAGCAGGAATACTTTACCAAATCATACCACTATTTGTAATTAGCAGAATGATAATAAAATGTCATTGTGTTGATTGTGTGAGTCCAGCTCCATGCGGTACGTATTTTGATCACAATCTGATCCACTATGAGTGACGTCACGTTTTATTTATATTTGGCATCCCAACCAAGGTTTACGCAACCTTCCCCTCCCTCCCTCTCCTCCCTCTCCCTCTCCCTCTCCCCTCTCCCCTCTCCCCTTTACGCTTGAGCACACTATCAAGCTGGCTTCTATACACACCGGCAGCCCTGAACAGACTGGCTGCTTCCTTCAAATACCCTGCACCTGGCTCTAATTTATAATGATCACCAGGTGCAGGGGATAATTAATAATAAAACAATTAACTAATATAATTAAACAATTTAACAAAACAATTAAATTAAACCAATGTGCATTTGCACATGTTTTTCTTCAGCAGGGAGGAATTTAACCCTCTCCCTGCGCACAATATATATTAGCCAAATTTACTAAACCCTTGTCAATTTAACATAGTAAACAACACACAAATTATCAGAATTGAAAAGTTAACAATAATTCTCTTTTTTTCTTTTCTCTCATCACCTGATGATTTAACGGCACTTCCTGGCTGCAGAACACTGTGATACAGGGAAGTACAATATTTAATTTTAGTTCTTTACATCTTTGTTTTCAGGGACAGGTAAGCATTCAAGTGACCAGATAACAGCTCATCACACAGACAAGTCCACGGGCTGCAGTGCGAGTGAGGGTCCAGCCTCACAACATTGAATGAAAGGATTAATGCATTATTGTTGTATTGATCTATAACAAAAATATTGTCAATGTAAAAAAACAAGTTAGAAAAACGCAACAGCCATTTAAAGTGGTGATATCAAACACAAAAACCCATGTTTGGAGAAGCAATTGGGGCAACCTTATCAAGCATCAAGCAAATAGGCACAATTGGAAAGGTGCTGGGGCTCAAGATTCGCACAATTGTTGTTTCTCACTTGGCTTCTTTTTTTGATCGCTCCACTTTACATTGAAATGCTCATTCCCTTATCATCTGGGTTGTAACCAGAATAAAGATGCTGAGACACATGTGACAAGGAAAGTGCTCAACACAGACCGAAGTGTTCTTGGTTATCCTTACAAGCACTACTACAGAGAGAAAGACAGACAGGGAATGGGAGAGGTGTCATCACAGGCGCAGGCAAGTGCTTTGGGAAGACACACGGACAACATGCAGGTAAGGCACGGGTAGATCAGGGCCCACAAGCATACCACAAAGAACATGAAGCAATATATTTCCAACAATGAAGATGATGAACAAAGACCAATAATTGCAATGAGTGCAAGGGATAATGAGGGATAAACTAGAAAGGAAGGGGGGAGAAAACAAAAAAAACAGAAGGGAGACCACATCAAAACAAGGGCAACAACTCAGGTAAGACAACTATTAAATGTATTTATCTTAATGCTAGAAGTCTCAAACAAAATGCTAGAACTTGAAGCTACTGCACTAACAAGTGACTACGATGTGATAGGTGTTACAGAAACTTGGTTGTCTGAGAGTGATGGAGACGAATATAATATTAGTGGGTACACACTGTATAGGAAGGACAGGCAGGACAGAATAGGCGGAGGGGTAGCGCTATACATAAGAAATAGTCTTCAAGCCCAGGTGTTAAATCAAGACAAAGAAAACAATGCAGAATCAATATGGGTCAGAATAATGGACACAAATTCAAAGGGCATAATAATAGGAGCATGCTATAGACCGCCAAATTCAGACGCTGAGCAAAATAATATGTTATACAATGACATTCAAAATGCGTGTAGAAAAGGAGAAGCCATACTAATGGGGATTTCAACTTCCCCGTATAAAATGGGAAAACCCGATGGGGGCACGACGGACGAAATTGAAATGGTGGAAATGACAAATGACTGCTTCCTAACGCAATTTGTCAAGGCACCGACTAGAGGGAGGCATGCCTTGATTTAGTCTTTTCAAATAATGAAGACAGAATAACTAAAACAGAGGTCAGAGAGCCATTGGCAAACTCAGACCACAACATGGTCTCATTTGAAATATTTTTAAAACCCCAAAAGTAATGACTAAAGCTAAGGTTTACAATTTTAGAAAAGCAAACTACGAAGGTATGAAACAGAGACTAACAGAAGTAGATTGGAGTAAAATAGAGAAAACATCCACAGAAAAAGGATGGCTGTTTTTTTTAAAAATGTAGTACTAGAGGCGCAAAACAATTACATCCCAAAAGTAGACAAATCTAAATCTAAAACAAAATGGCCAAAATGGTTTAATAGATCAATTAAAAAAAAATATTCAGCGAAAAAAGGCACTTTACAGAGCATTTAAAAGGGACCAAAACAAAGTACACAGAAAGAGTACTTGGAACTGCAAACACAAGTCAAAAATGACGTTAGAAAGGCCAAGAGAGAGATAGAAATCAATATTGCTAAGGGGGCTAAAACCAATTCCAAAATATTTTTCCAATATTATAACAGCAAGAGAACATTCAAAGAGGAGGTTAAATGTCTAAGAGACACAAATGGCAAAATCATAGATGAAGAAACAAAAATAGCAAATATATTAAATGATTACTTTCACAGGTTTTTACAAAGGAGGACACGGACAACATGCCCGACATGTTGACCTGTTCCTATCCAGATTTAAATAACTTTAGCATAACAGAGGCAGAAGTGTTAAAGGGACTAGGAGCTCTTAAAATAAACAAATCCCCCGGGCCAGATGAGATCCTCCCAATAGTACTCAAAGAAATGAAAGAAGTTATTTACAAACCGCTAACCAAGATCATGCAACAGTCTCTTGACACAGGGGTTGTACCGACAGACTGGAAAATAACAAACGTAATACCGATCCACATAAAGGGAGACAAAACCGAACCAGGTAACTACAGACCAATAAGCCTGACTTCTATTATATGTAAACTTATGGAAACTATAATAAGATCCAAAATGGAAAATTACCTATATGGTAACAATATCCTGGGAGACAGCCAGCATGGTTTTAGGAAAGGGAGATCGTGTCTCACTAACCTGCTTGACTTTTTTGAGGATGCAACATTGAAAATGGATAACTGCAAAGCATACGCCATGGTTTATTTAGATTTCCAGAAAGCTTTTGACAAAGTCCCGCATAAAAGATTAATTCTCAAACTGAACGCAGTAGGGATTCAAGGAAATGCATGCACATGGATAAGGGAGTGGTTAACGTGTAGAAAACAGAAAGTACTGATTAGAGGAGAAACCTCAAAATGGAGCGAGGTAACCAGCGGTGTACCACAGGGATCAGTATTGGGTCCTCTGCTATTCCTAATCTACATAAATGATTTAGATTTTGGTATAGTAAGCAAACTCGTCAAATTTGCAGACGACACAAAAATAGGAGGAGTGGCAAACACTGTTGAAGCAGCAAAGGTCATTCAAAATGATCTAGACAGCATTCAGAATTGGGTAGACACATGGCAAATGAAATTTAATAGAGGAAAGTGTAAAGTATTGCATGCGGGCAATAAAAATGTGCATTATAAATATCATATGGGAGATGCTGAAATTGAAGAAGGGAACTATGAAAAAGACCTAGGAGTTTATGTTGACTCAGAAATGTCTTCATCTAGACAATGTGGGGAAGCTATAAAAAAGGCCAACAAGATGATCGGATATATTGTGAGAAGTGTTGAATTTAAATCAAGGGAAGTAATGTTAAAACTCTACAATGCATTAGTAAGACCTCACCTAGAATATTGTGTTCAGTTCTGGTCACCTCGTTACAAAAAGGATATTGCTGCTCTAGAAAGATTGCAAAGAAGAGCAACCAGAATTATCCCAGGTTTAAAAGGCATGTCGTATGCAGACAGGCTAAAAGAATTGAATCTATTCAGTCTTCAACAAAGAAGACTATGCGGCGATCTGATTCAAACATTCAAAATCCTAAAAGGTATAGATAATGTCGACCCAGGGGACTTTTTTGACCTGAAAAAAGAAACAAGGCCAAGGGGTCACAAATGGAGATTAGATAAAAGGGCATTCAGAACAGAAAATAGGAGGCACTTTTTTACACAGAGAATTGTGAGGGTCTGGAACCAACTCCCCAGTAATGTTGTTGAAGCTGACACCCTGGGATCCTTCAAGAAGCTGGTTGATGAGATTCTGGGATCAATAAGCTACTAACAACCAAACGAGCAAGATGGGCTGAATGGCCTCCTCTCGTTTGCAAACTTTCTTATGTTCTTATGTTCTTATGAGAATGCAAGGTAAGTGTATGGGAAGTGACAGTTGATGTGGCAGGCATTGCAGAAAAACATGTTGGAATTGGTTTTAGCCCCCTTAACAATGTTCATTTCTATCTCTCTCTTGGCCTTTCTAACTTCCTTTTTGACTTGCTTTTGCAGTCCAGGTACTCTTTCTGTGTACTTTGTTTTTGGTCCCTTTTAAACACTCTGTAAAGTGACTTTTTTCGCTGAATATTTTTTTCAATTGATCTATTAAACCATTTTGGCCATTTTGTTTTAGATTTAGATTTGTCTACTTTGGGATGTAATTGTTTTGCCTCTAGTACTACATTTTAAAAACAACCATCCTTTTTCTGTGGATGTTTTTCTATTTTACTCCAATCTACTTATGTTAGTCTCTGTTTCATACCTTCATAGTTTGCTTTTCTAAAATTGTAAACCTTAGCTTTAGTCATTACTTTTGGGTTTTAAAAATCACTTCAAATGAGGCCATGTTGTGGTCTGAGTTTGCCAATGGTTCTCTGACATCTGTTTTAGTTATTCTGTCTTTGTTATTTGAAAAGACTAAATCAAGGCATGCCTCCCCTCTAGTCGGTGCCTTGACAAATTGCGTTAGGAAGCAGTTGTTTGTCATTTCCACCATTTCAATTTTGTCTGTCGTGCTCCCCACCGGGTTTTCCCATTTTATATGGGTGAAGTTGAAATCCCCCATTAGTATGGCTTCTCCTTTGCTACACGCATTTCTAATGTCATTGTATAACAGATTTACATTGAACACAGATGAAGTCTCTGTTCACTAGCACTGGGAGAAGACACCACCACAGGCATTTACCACCATCACCTTCACAGCACTCAACGCTACACTGTGCATGAAAGGATGACAGCAACATGGAGAAGAGAGGAGGGAGAGTGGCTTGCCTGCTACTGTTATAATACCTTATGGACATTCTGTGTTGCTGTGTACTTCAAATAAACATGCCAGTACACATTCACGTCACAGCTCTGAACCCCACTCAGGAGGCCCCTGTGCTGTGGACTGTCAGAACACCCTTCACTTTTAACTGAAGCCTACGATCTGCTGAGTTCCACTTTGATTAACAAAAAGCTTTCTTACTGAGCAGTGTGTGCTTTTATCATTTACTAAATACTATGGTAGCATAGACTTAAATTGAATTTGAAGACAATTTAATGATTGTCTTATAATGCATAAGACAAATGAACTATATTGAGTTCAACAGGGACTTAGTGAACATTACATTGAATAAGAATTTGATTGGTACAGCAAACACCAATAACTTCATTCCCCTTTGCAGAGTAAATATGATCTTTCAGTAGCAGCTAGAGATACAGTGTAGCGACTGATATTTCTGTAAATTATTGATATCACCTTTTTATCTACTATATCAGAAAAAAGTATAACAATTAATAAATAAAACACATACAACCTTCACCATGACTTTAATGATAAAACATAAATAAGTGGAAATAAATGACAGTTTACTGTAAGAGGAACCAACATTTCCAAATCTGAAATGCAATCTGACCACACTTCTTTGAAACTTAAACCAAACAATTGTAGCACATCAAATGAAATGTGAGTTAAATTATAATATGTCAACTGTCTTCCTTTTGAGGCTAACCTCAGTATCATTCCTGGTTTATAAACAATATAAGAACAAATGTTTAGTGCTCTGAGCGCACAGCAGGTTTTTGTACGAGTGTCCCCAGTACTGTATCACTGTGTGCTGCAGTGCACAGTAATACACAGCGCTGTCTTCCAGGAGCACTCTAGAAATGGTTAACGTTGTTAAACCGCTGCTTTTGTCTGCAGTGGAGGAGAATCGTTCTTTGGCATAATCTGCAGTGAAGCTGTCTGATCCACTGAACAGTATAAACTGAGGTGCTGTCCCGGGATACTGGCGGTACCAGTGGAGCCAGTATCCGGTGCTGCTTGTGCTGAAGGTGCATACCAGTGTAGCCGTCTCCTCTTCTGTCTTTAACACTGACGCTTCCTTCTGGCTGATCTGGTCTCCAGAGGAAATACCTGTTAAAATAATAACAGCAACTGAAAATAATAGAATTACGTATTTACTGACTTCAGTGAAGATGAAAGTGGGATGGATAAAATGATGAATACATAGCTGTCCATCAGATTGACAAGATTACTTACAGAATGCAATGCTTAACAACAGCCCTACATAGAGATACATCTTCAGAAATGTGACATCCAACTCACTGGAAGAGAAAAACCTGGATCAGAAACACCTTACACCAGGATATAGAGAAGGGTGGGAGGGGAGGGAACAGAAGCAGTAGTGACTCCACCCAGTTAATAAATAGACCAATAAAATCAGTTCAGGCCAATAATCAATCAGCAAACGTCATGACTGCTGCAAAACAAGAGCATACTGTAGTCACACATCCATGACCCTGATCAGGCATGATTGAGTCTGTCACAAAGAGGTCACAATTAAGATTAAGCTGAGGCTAGAGTTCAAATATGTCGAGGAAATGTGGAATATTGGCAGTAGATACACACAAATCGAAGTTAGTGCAAGTTTTTTGTTGTTTCTTTTAATTCATCTTTTTTTTTACCCGAGCAGCTGCCTTCTATTCTGCTGTTCATCAACACCAAGCAGTCAAGAGAGGATGTTGGGTTTTGAGAATGTGTTCTGTTTGCCAATATTGAAACCACATCTTTTAATATGAAACTGTGCACTGAGAAGACATTAAGGCAGCTTGCAGGGAATTTGCTTCATCTTTAAACATCCATTTGTGTTTTTATTCCCTGTTCATTTCAAGAAGAAAGCCACAGTAACCCGACTTTAACAACTGTAATGGTGAGTGTGGTGGAGTCTGTCTGTGGTAGAGCTGAAACGGCATTGAGCAAAGTGTGTAGTGTTAGAATACAGGCTGCTCCTCTCTCTCATACTCTTCACTGGATTCCTATCCCTGCTCATATGAAATTTAAGACCCTTATCCTTACCCACTGCTCTCTTCACCAATCTGCTCCTTTCTACCTCCAATCTCTCCCTGTATCCCCTCTCATCCTCTCTGTTCAATCTCTCATCTCTCCCTATATCCCCTCTCACCCTCTCTGTTCAATCTCTCATCTCTC
Organism: Acipenser oxyrinchus oxyrinchus; assembly: GCA_030684275.1. Lineage (NCBI taxonomy): Eukaryota > Metazoa > Chordata > Actinopteri > Acipenseriformes > Acipenseridae > Acipenser > Acipenser oxyrinchus. The sequence goes on along the minus strand of CM060273.1, from coordinate 10,750,110 downwards.
CCTATATCCCCTCTCACCCTCTCTGTTCAATCTCTCATCTCTCCCTATATCCCCTCTCACCCTCTCTGTTCAATCTCTCATCTCTCCCTATATCCCCTCTCACCCTCTCTGTTCAATCTCTCATCTCTCCCTATATCACCTCTCACCCTCTCTGTTCAATCTCTCATCTATTTTGCTCTCACTCTTTTCTGCAGTCTTCTGCACTGCAGGAGAGTTTGCAGTGTTTCCTCAGGGCTTGTTAAACATCACATCTGTGGAGACTCTAGTGCAGTGGAGTATAAGAACAGCCTTCATTCTTTTCAAGGGGTTTCCTTCTCCATACTCCATTCCTTACTTGAGAAGCTGACAGTCACAGTTCAGGTGTCACTCAGAGAAAGGACAGAGACAGATGTGCTGGGGAGCACTGAAGGACAGTCACAGTTCAGGTGTCACTCAGAGAAAGGACAGAGACAGATGTGCTGGGGAGCACTGAAGGGCAGTCACAGTTCAGGTCTCACTCAGAGAAAGGACAGAGACAGATGTGCTGGGGAGCACTGAAGGGCAGTCACAGTTCAGGTCTCACTCAGAGAAAGGACAGAGACAGATGTGCTGGGGAGCACTGAAGGGCAGTCACAGTTCAGGTCTCACTCAGAGAAAGGACAGAGACAGATGTGCTGGGGAGCACTGAAGGGCAGTCACAGTTCAGGTCTCACTCAGAGAAAGGACAGAGACAGATGTGCTGGGGAGCACTGAAGGACAGTCACAGTTTGTAGGAGAATTGCTAGATTGATGTTTTATTAATGTGTTATAAACAAGTAAAAGATGGTTAATATTTGTGTTATAGAGCATTATTAAATTGTTATAGGTAGATTATTAAAATGACTTTGAATAACACAAAGTAAAACAGATGACTAAAATGTGTCTCTTTGTAAGTATGATTATCACATTGTAATAGTATTTGTATAATACTCTATTAAACTTTATAACTTCATTATTAAGCATCTGTTAATTAATTAAACTATAACATCTTAGTAAAACAAACAATAAGCAGAATCTAAATATAAACTGTTACCATATAATTAATAACACAGGCTATAAGGATTTGTGAAAATAGATATTTTCATTGTATTCGTGCACATTACTGTATTTATCATACAGGAAACATTTTATCATTGCCCTTATTTCTGTAATACTTTGTTGTTATTTCCATTTGACACAAGAGAAAATGTAACACGCATCAGCCACATGCATTTTGATAAATAAAAGATTTTCTCCTGACTGGACCAGCCATGTTAGAGTGTGTAATCGCTACCTGTATAAAGAACTAGACCTGTACGTGTAAAAGATATTAAACGGCTTCCCAAATAAGAAACATGATTAGCGTATTCCAGTGAGATCACATCATCTTTATTTTTCTACATTGAAACTTATTTTGATAAGTGCAGCTGAATTAAATGTCAATAACATCAGGTAAATTGAATAGTTCAATATGTGATTTTGTTGCCGTTTCTTATGCCTAAAAATAAAAATAAAGAAAAACTTGGTCCCGTAAATTACAAATCACCTTATTGAAGGAAAAACAGACCAAGAGTCTGAACATATCTGTTAGATAACAGCCTTCAGCCAACCTCACTCACTTAGTCTTTGAGCGCCGCCATGTGGATCTAGAGGTTATTTTAAGTTCAAAGTGGTTTATAAACTCCTTCCCTCACTCCTCTGTCACTAAAGAAGAACGCTTCTGTTGTTTTCATTGCAGTTTAATTGTGTGGAATAATGTGACTGCCTTTGTGGAATGTTCCCACGTGTAACTCTTAACAATTTCTTGTGCATCTACGCGGACATTCCGTGATAAAACTGAACAATAATTAAACATCTTAGTATGTACATTCAGCACCATTCCATTATCATTAGTATTCACGTAAATCTATAAACCATACTTGGATCGATTTAATCTGAGAATATTTTGTAGCATATTTTAGTCATGTAAAAAGTATATATTTTAAATGAAATAAACGCATGAAGCCATGCGGGGAAGTGGCAGTGAGGTTATTGTATGGCGCTTGCTGCAGATTCTCTCGCTGTGGGCTGCAGCGCACAGAAGAAAACTGAAGAGTCTGAAAGATCCACTGAACTGATGATGAGATGAAATGTTTTTCCTGTCTTGTTGTGAGATGCTGAAAGCCGGTTTTGTAACTTTGAAGGAAAGTTGCTGTCACCAACCAGCTCACTGTATATTGGGTGTGGAGTTCGGCTGCCAGTTTGAATGTACCAGAACAAGTAAACGTTTGTAGCGTCTTTATAATAACAGGGTAGAGTCGCATTTTCCTCTTCTTTTACTGTGACTGAGGAAGCATTTTGATTCACAGACTGCCCCTGTGTATTTTCTAAAGAAAGAAAGAGTGAAAGAAGAGAAAGAAGACAGAAAGAAAAAAGACCGGTTATTAGTGTCATTATAAATAGTGTGCTCAAGTATAGGCTACATTTAAGATCCACACCTGTGAGGGAATTGAATTGATAATGAATACGATGGATACCTATTAAACAGCAGAACAGTGTAATAATATGCACCAGCGCGCGCAGTGTTTGTTCCATGTTGTTCTTCTGCAGTCGTGGCTTCTCAACAGACTGAACTGAATATTCATGTCATGGTAACATATGAAGCTCCAGTACACACCCCGCTGTGTCACAGTCATAGAGACTGACGTGTCATTTCCTTTGTGAACACACATAACACGGTTACACACGCGCACTCCCTCTTAAACACTGTTATATGTTCATGATCAGAGGTGACTTGTTTCACAGCAGTATTGTAGAAGAAAACACTGATCAAGGTGTTAACGAGTAAAGGATAACGGAATGACGGAGAGTCAAAACAAATTGATCTTGATAATTAGAGATAGTCTTTTTGATAGTTTTGAGAAGAACATCGATCATCTTTAATTGCTGAATTGTGTCATTTTGCCAATGATGGCGCTACATTGATTAGTATTGTATGTATATATGTATGTATGTATTTATATATCTTTATTTATTTAAATACTGATTGAAATATATTACAGTGAAATGTGGTCTTTATGATAATAAAATATTAAAACGGAAGAACTCACCACTAACAAGTTAAAAATAAGCGTTTCTATATAAAACAATTTGACATATTCCTTTTGATGTAAAGTGTCCCCGTGTATTCTCGGGGTGCTGTGTTTTTATGAAGCTCTTCAGTATCTCATTGTCACTGTGGGCCTCAGCGCACAGTAATACACGGCAGAGTCACACAGCTCTGTCTGCTGGATTGTTAAAGGGACGGTTTTTGAAGTTTTGTTGAGAAATGCATCAAATCTGCCTTTGAATTCATCAGCGTTCTCTCGTGCTCCAAAAGTATCTCTTCTCAGCACATACCTCGGGAAATCATTCGGGTACTGTATGTACCAGAATAGATACTGCGAAGAACTGCTAGTACTGTATTTACAGTCGAGTGTAACTGATTGTCCTGCAACAGCGTTCATATTGTCTGGAGTCTGAGTCACCGTGTCTTCTGCTCTGCATTCTGAAAACAAATAAAGAACAAATATTTTAAAAACAAACACACAAAAAACAGCAATAATAAACAAATGCATACATACATACATACATACATACATACATACATACATACATACCAAAACAAACTATAGCACAGATAATGAGAATGCTCCGTGTATATGCCATGCTATACAGCGTAGCACAATGTTTCAGCGTCATGCAGCAGTGAACTCTTTTCAGAAGATTTAAACCCTCAGTGTCTTGTTACCTCTTATACTGTCATCAGGAGTTTCTACATGATGTGATGTCATTTCAGCTGCTTATCAGAACCCGTATCGATGTTACACTAGCGTCTCCCTTGGGAAGATCTTCCATCATCTGTAAACCTGACATTTTACACTGTTCACTATTTGTATTTGTTTTTCGTTCATTTCACAGTAAGTTCAGACAAACAGAGCAGAACACGATTAGTGCATTTGAAAAGACGGCAGTTCTAAAAGAAATACATAAATACATTAATACGTGTTCTACTAAGTGACAGTTTCGTCACCGTAGTTTTACATTCTTGCTAAAGGAAAATGTTAGCTAATAATTTAGTTTTTATTTTTTTTTTATTAAATCATGGTCAACTGAAATTCACTGTGTGACAGAAACGCCAGACCGCAGTGTAGCTGTATCGAGAGCCGCAGGGTCTTCTCGTTTTCATTACAGCTTAAGATGTCGATTCATTTTATTGATTATATTCCTCAGCTAGACATTTATTTATTTATGTTCAATGTGCTTTACAGCTGATGATTGCAAAGATTTCAGGGATAAAGTGTGTTCAATGGGATCATTTGGTAAATACTTAGTTCAGTTGGGTAATTTGTTCATTTGGGTTATTAAGATCTCAAGTGGGACAAAACCCAGAAAAAAGTTTAACTTGGGGAAAGGCAGTTGATGCATAAATACAAACATACTGTACATACATACGTACGTGAGGCTGTGTGGTCCAGTGGTTAAAGAAAAGGGCTTGTAACTAGGAGGTCCCCGGTTCAAATCCCACCTCAGCCACTGACTCATTGTGTGACCCTGAGCAAGTCACTTAACCTCCTTGTGCTCCGTCTTTCGGGTGAGACGTAATTGTAAGTGACTCTGCAGCTAATGCATAGTTCACACACCCAAGTTTCTGTAAGTCGCCTTGGATAAAGGCGTCTGCTAAATAAACAATAAACAAACGTGAGGGCAGTGTTGTTCATTCTGATTCGGGACGCTGGTAATAGCTGATGTACGGGGGAGGTCAGTGTTGTTCATTCTGATGAGGGACGCTGGGAATAGCTGATGTACCAGGGGAGGGCAGTGTTGTTCATTCTGATGCGGGACGCAGGTAATAGCTGATGTACGGGGGGAGGGCAGTGTTGTTCATTCTGATTCGGGACGCTGGTAATAGCTGATGTACGGGGTGAGGGCAGTGTTGTTCATTCTGATTCGGGACGCTGGTTATAGCTGATGTACGGGGCGAGGGCAGTGTTGTTCATTCTGATTCAGGACGCTGGTAATAGCTGACGTACAGGGGGAGGGCAGTGTTGTTGATTCTGATTCGGGATGCTGGTAATAGCTGATGTACGCGGGAGGGCAGTGTTATTCATTCTGATTCGGGACGCTGGTAATAGCTGATGTACGGGGGTGAGGGTAGTGTTCTTCATTCTGATTCGGGACACTGGTAATAGCTGACGTACAGGGGGAGGGCAGTGTTGTTCATTCTGATTCGGGACGCTGGTAATAGCTGACGTACAGGGGGAGGGCAGTGTTGTTGATTCTGATTCGGGATGCTGGTAATAGCTGATGTACGTGGGAGGGCAGTGTTATTCATTCTGATTCGGGACGCTGGTAATAGCTGATGTACGGGGGTGAGGGCAGTGTTCTTCATTCTGATTCGGGACGCTGGTAATAGCTGATGTACGGGGGGAGGGCAGTGTTGTTCATTCTGATTCGGGACGCCTGTAATAGCTGATGTACGGGGTGAGGGCAGTGTTGTTCATTCTGATTTTCTTTTAAACCTCTTTATTAAGTCTGGTTATCTTGTGTAGTTTATCAAGCAGTCGAGCTGGCGCCCCTCGGCCTCTATCTGCTGTGTGTTTGTGAGGCTCTGCAGTTGTTCATTGTCACTGTGGGCCTCAGCGCACAGCAGTACACGGCAGAAAACAGAAAACCCAGGACACAGGGCAATAATAATACATTTTGTCATCCAACATCCAGGGCTCATGACTGACTCCACTCGACTCCAGGTTTGAGGGCTCAACGACAACTCTAGTTATTATTCAGGTGAATGTTTTTTAAAAATTAGGTAGAATTATTTAATGAAAAAATCGAGTGAAATCAGGTGATGTTTTAAAAATATATAATTAAGAATGAATAAATATTTGGGTAGAAATTGGGTACAAACCTAGTTACCGTCACCGGCACCAGCTCTTTCTGTATGCATTGGAGGCAGTGTGGTCCAGTGATTAAAGTCCAGAGCTTGTAACCAGCAGGTCACCGGTTCAAATCCCAGCTCTAAAGATGATTGCATTTAAATCATAGACTACTGCGCATGCGTTTATTCATATACAGTCCTGCCTATTCGGGGTTTAACACTAAAGCTTTGGGGGGGGGGATAAAACACTAAAATCAGAACCCCTAGTTAATACTTATATGTTTGTAAACAAACGAACCAGACCATCATATGTCTGCTGTGTGTTTGTGAGGCTCTGCAGTTGTTCATTGTCACTGTGGGCCTCGGCGCACAGCAGTACACGGCAGGGTCACACAACTCTGTCTGCTGGATTGTTAAAGGGACGGTTTGGGAAGTTTTGTCGACATTGGCGTTAAATCGCTTTTTGAATCTGGCAGCATTATCCTTGTAACCAAACAGATCCCTTTGAAGCATGTACCTTGGAGAATCATTTGGGTATTGTATGTACCTGAAAAAGTCAGGCGAATTGCTACTAGTGCTGTAACGGCTGCCAAGTTCAGTTGTTTTCCCCTCAGTAACGTTTAGATTGTCGGGAGACTGAGTCACCATGTCTGCAGCGATGCAACCTAAAAAGAAAGAAATCATGGTCAGAAATGAAACAAATCAATTATTAAATAAATACATAAATAAATGAAATAACTTACCAAGGTAGTATAGTCACAATAAACAGAATATTACAAGTCATTATATACAGTTGAACAGTGTGTTCACCCTCCAGCAATGCTTTGCAATATTCTGAAACTCTTCAAGTCTCTCCCTGAGTCTCCTCACAGATCTGTCGGCGTGTCACAGTACTTTCACAGTGTGCTTGTTACAATGTCGCCCCCTACAGGAAGATGTCACACTATAATCGGGAATGGAAAACATGGGGAATTTTCTTTTGTATTGTATTGTTCAATCAATCAATCAATCAATCAACCTTTATTTAATATAGCACCTTTCACAAAGCAATGCCTCCAAGCACTTTACATGGCTAAAACAGAAAATACAAGCAGGAAATACAATAATCACAGTAAATGAAAATACATGAGCAGGAGAGTTCCATGGGCAAATCGTTCCATCATTTAGGGGCCTGTAACTGAAATCTCTGCCACCAATACTAGTTTTTAAAATATTTCTAAGATGAAAGAAAGACACTTTATTGTTGTATTTTTTCATGTTCTAATATATATATATATATATATATATATATATATATATATATATATATATATATATATATATATATATATATATATATATATATATATTTTTTTTAAATGAAGATGAAGATGATGTTTTTTTAATCCACTAGGTGGCAGCAAAGCACCACAGTTGTTTCCTTCCACTGAAATGGAACTGAACAGGAAATCTCTGAAAGGATCTGCTTTAGAATTTCTAAATATGCTCTGTAGGGCAAAAACATGGCTTGCAAATATAATGTATGTTTAGTTTCTCAGTTCATGACATTTAAGTGTCTTCTTTTCAACAGCCCCCCTTGTCTTGTCCTCTCTGTTCAATCTCTCGTCTCTCCCTCTATCCCTCTCGCCCTCTCTGTTCAATCTCTCGTCTCTCCCTCTATCCCTCTTGCCCTCTCTGTTCAATCTCTCGTCTCTCCCTCTAGCCCTCTTGCCCTCCCTGTTCAATCTCTAGTCTCTCCCTCTATCCCTCTTGCCCTCTCTGTTCAATCTCTCGTCTCTCCCTCTATCCCTCTTGCCCTCTCTGTTCAATCTCTCGTCTCTCCCTCTATCCCTCTTGCCCTCTCCGTTCCTCCTCTGCTTGCCAGCTGGTCATGCCTTTCCTCAGGTGCTTTACTCCCCAAGCTCACTCATTATCCTGTCTTGCCACTCAGTGGTGGAATCAATTGCCTATGAGCATCAGCACTACATTGTGTCTCGCCACTTTCCGACACCTCCTCAAAACTCACCTGTTTGGAAAAGACTTGTAGACTCTACAAAACGTATCTTCTGCCTTGAACATTGCATGAAATAATTCTGTACATTCATAGGTGTGTAAATTCCTTTCATAATCTGAATCCTGAAACCTGAACTGTGCAAAGTGACCATGTCCTGTAATGTGGAATAGAAAGGGTCACTGCTGCCCTGTGGTAGAGTTTACTATCAGACACAAGCTGTGTTTCCATCTGTCTCAGGGGAATCTAGTGTAGAAGGAGGTTTTTGTATGGGGTGAGATACAGACTGACACAATGTGGGACTCAGAGCACAGAAGTATGTGGCAGAGTCAGACAGCACAGCTGCAGAGAGAGTCAGATTAAAGGTCTTCTCACTCTTGCCATGAGATGCAGAGAAACGCTCTTTAAATCTTGACTCTGTAGAGGAGTATAAACAAGCATGTGTTGTGGAGCTTTGTTACGTTCCTGAATGTACCAAAAGAGGTATGGAGAGCCTGTTGCCTAATATTGACAATGAATTGTAGTGTTCTCATCTTCTTTTACTGGAATTGAAGTTTGAGACTGAGTCACTGAGTCCCCATTTAATATACCTGAAAACAAAAGAAAAAAAATGTCATATTAGTTGAAATGATGCTATGAAACTTTAACAAGGAAATATTAAACATCTCTCTTCAAATAACAATACATGTGTAATATGAAAAACAAATCTTTATCATTTTGCTTAGATTAAGGACTTCAATAGTAATGGAATGCATAAACCCGAAGGTAATTTCTTCAAAAGTAACTAAATACATAACATGTGCTCACCAATGATGAGACAATGATGAAAACAGAACACACAGCTTGCTTTAGTCTTCCTTCCTTTATTGTGAACACACAGATTGCGCACAGCCTCCTCTTATCTGCTCAGGCTTGTGAGTAAAACTGAAGAGTGCTTTTCCTGCAGCCTGACTGCATACCTCCCACTGCTCCACCCCTTTCTCAAAGGAAGGCATGTTGAGGAACACAAGACAACAAGTCTGTTAGCATTAGGACAGGCTTTCCATGGACTTTTATGTTTCAATAGATAAAGCAGTCATTAGAATTAAAAACAAGCATAAAGACAAAGGTGTATGAATACTGACATAAAAACTGAATACTGACATACACATATATACATTATTGTATACTGTAGCACATGACCTCATTTATCTAAACATCTGAATCGACTTTGTAACACTCTAATGTATGCTCAGTAACCATGTGTGCTGTACTGTAGCAAATCTCTGCCTGCGTTCTGGGGTCTGATAGCGGTGTTAGCAGCCAGGGTCTGATCCCATAAGCAGCATCACCTATATGACAAGCATTGACAATCTGAGCAAACTGCCCATGCTTCCTATCACCACCCTATGAAACACGGATTATACGTGACTTGCCAACCTGCTCCATAAAATGCACATACACCTGTCTCGTAAACTGCATATATCTCGGACTGTCTGAGGATGTAGGAGTCGTGTGCTGTGCCAGGATAGTTGGCGAGCACATCGAGAATCCTCAGTTTCGCATCACACACCATGTGTACATTAATCTGGAGTGGCAATGCTTCCTGTTACCAAATATATTCTCTATACAGGTGTCAGTGGGTAACTCTTTGTTCTACTTCAAACTCTGAGATTAATGATTATGCTTAGGCCTATTCTACTTGTCATACATAAATCATGTACATAAAATAATGCAATTCAGTTTCAGGTTTGTTTTTGATATGACATCAATTGATGGAATATTCTTATGTCCAGTTGGGTGATTATTATTATTAGTAGTAGTGGTGAGGGTGGTTGTGTTTATTAGTAAGCATATGGAGATCGAACGGGGTTGGAGGGGTGCTGAAGGAGACCGATATTGGGAGACTTGGCAGGTATGTTTGTATATTTACATGAGGGAACCCAATTAACTGTGACTAATACATTTACGTTCTGACAATGTAAATGACATACAGTATAAACAAACATGTTTCTTCTTTAATGTGTAAATAGTTCATTTTGGTCATTTGTGTTTGTGTGTGTGTGTATATATATATATATATGGTTGGAACAGGTTAATACTATATATTAATAAATGGTAAATATTTATATAAATGAAAATAGCCTATGTTATGCTTTTCAATAAATGGTTTAAAATGATGCTTGTTTATTTTCTTATGATATAGTACAGTGCTTTTCAACCTTTTCATCTCAAGTACCAGTGATTCAGTTGGGACCATCAGCTGTAACAGTAGCTGTGTGCAATCTTAAACGGCTATTGTAAAACAGAGACCTGCAGATTGCAGGGGGAAATGCAGTTCAAATGTAGACCTTACAAACATCCCCAGTTTGTGTATCACTGAAGTTGCAACGGCTTGCTCTAATTATTTGTAAAGAGTTTGCCACAAACTGCTCAGGCTCCCCATCATCAGTAACTTGACATGTTCACAGCGAATACCTCTTGTCATGACTTCTCAGACTTGTAGGTCATTTTCTTTGTCTGTGAGTACAAACAGATTGATACATTGTGATAGAGATATTGTGGTTGCAAAAGCACATGGTCAGGGTTGCGAATATTTAGGGAGGAGTGTGTGTGATTTTATCCCAGGTAGTGTGGTTATTTGAGTAAAAGGTTGATTTGCAACTTGTTAATTGTATCAGGGAGGGTAGTTAAATTTACTTGATTAGAGTAGTTTGCATTTGGATTGGTCTCCACACAGATCGGTGTGATCCCATTGAAGTGTGTGAAACTATTGTCTCCAGAGCAGTTAGCAGCTGTGCCAGTTCCCTTGCAAAGTGTGAGGTGGAACCTAATTTAAGGGTGGGCATCGAATAGCCATCAGTCTTCAGGCAACCAGGGACCGAGGCAGATAGGTAAGTTCCTGCTTCAAGTAATTTTAGCTAACTACATTTGGTAACATTGTAAGGTGGTGTTTGAATTAGCTGAGTTAGTGTGTGATTAGTACCAGGCGAGTAGTTAAATTGATTAGAAGTTGATTTGCTATTTGATTGGTTTCCACACAGTTTAGTTGGTTCTTTTGCCACGCAGTCGTAACATTTAATCAAGCAGCCTATTTCAGCGCCAGCAAGAAGCGCCAGCAAACCGAAGAGGCTCAACAAAAGAGCCGGGAGTCTAGCTGTGGGAGCCCAGTGAGGGAAGGCCTGCGCCGAGACGCTGTTGGAATAGATCCGAACCTAAGTGCTCTGGAAGAAGCCATCTACTAGTCAGGTCTGTACCCTCCACCCCACTGCTCCTACTGTGCCTTTTGTCTTGCCTGTCCTGCTATGACTGTCTCTCACATCCCTGTTCTGTCCTCTCGTCCCCGTCCTCTGCCCTCTCTCCGTTGCTGCTCCTCCAACCCCTCTAACCTCATCCCTCTGCCTCTCCCCCCCTCCTGCACACTCTCGGGTGCACTCTGGAACTGTCACTCTTCTGCTAACAAAGCTGATTTCATCTCTGCCTTTGCCTCCCACCTCTCTCTCGATTTCCTTGCTCTCACTGAAACCTGGCAGTCCCCTGATAACACTGTAACTCCTGCTGCCCTGTCCTCTCTCTATGTCCTGTCCCATACCCCGCGTCTCAATGGACGGGGAGGTGGGACTGGTCTTCTCCTCTCTCCCTCCTTACTCTTTTCTGTCCCCTCCGATCTCTCCTCACTCTCTGTCAATACCTTTGAATTTCATGCAGTCCAACTAACCTCTCCCTGTCAACTCCTGCTCATTGTACTGTACCGCCCCTGGGCCTCTCGCTCACTTTCTGGATGAACTCGACTATCTACTCTCCTCCCTCCCCTCTCTGTCTACCCCGACTGTCCTGTTAGGTGACTTCAACATCCATCTCTCCAACCCCAGCCACTCTGCTGGATTCCTCCCTCTCCTTCACTCCTTCGACTTCTGTCTCTCTCCATCCCCTCCTACCCACAAAGCTGGCCGTCAACTGGACCTCATCTTCTCCAGGGCCTGCTGCCCCTCCACCCTCTCTGTCACCCCCCTGGACCTCTCCGATCACTATTTCATCTCAATTTTCTCTGTCTCTCCCCCCTCTCCCTGCTCCTCCTACCCCCACTGTCACGTCTCGCCGGAACCTCCGCTCTCTCTCCCCCTCTGTCCTTGCCTCCACTGCTCTCTCTCACCTCCCTCCTATCGACTCCTTTTCACAACTCTCCGTAGACTCTGCTACCTCCACCCTCTTCTCCTCCCTCACCTCCTCTCTCGACTCCCTCTGTCCCCTCACCTCCCGACCTGCTCGCCCCTCCCCTCCCCATCCCTGGCTCTCTTCTGCGCTCCGCTCGGCAAAGAATCACACTGCGATCTGCTGAAAAGAAATGGAAGAGAACCAAACTCCCTGCTGCCCTAGACCTTTACCGCACTCTCCTCTCCTCCTTCTCCTCTACTCTCTCCTCTGCTAAATGTACCTATTTCCAATCTGTAATCCAAGCCTCCACTAACAACCCACGTAAACTATTCTCTACCTTCTCCTCCCTCCTAAACCCTCCCCCTCCTCCTCCCTCCTCTATCTCCCTGATGACTTTGCCTCCTTCTTCTCTTCTAAAATCTCAGATATCCGCAAACTCTTTAACACCTCTCCCTCCCCGCACCTCCTCCTGCTCCAACCCCTACACCCACTGCATCCCCTACTAACTCACCCTCCTTCTCCACCTTCTCGCCCCTCTCAGACTCTGACCTCTCCTCCCTGCTCCAGGGTCACAAACCCACCACGTGTGCCCTGGACCCCTCCCCACTCACCTCTTTCAAGCTGCTGCTCCTGCTCTACTTCCCTTCATCTCCTCCCTTCTCAACACCTCTCTACTTTCTGGTCTCTTTCCCTCTGCCTTCAAAAAAGCCTCTATCACTCCCATCCTCAAAAAACCTACCCTCGACCCCACCTCCCTCCAGAGCTACCGTCCTGTCTCCCTCCTACCATTCCTCTCCAAAACCCTCGAGCGGACTGTACACCGCCAGCTCTCTGCTTTCCTGTCCAACCACTCTCTGCTCGACCCTCTCCAATCTGGCTTCCGCTCTGCTCACTCCACTGAAACCGCTCTCCTGTCTGTCACCAACTCACTTAAGTCTGCCCGAGCTGCCTCTCTCTCCTCTGTCCTAATTCTCCTCGACCTCTCTGCTGCCTTTGACACTGTTGATCACTCTATTCTACTATCATCTCTTGCTGACCTGGGGATCTCTGGCACTGCTCTGGCCTGGTTCTCCTCCTACCTCTCCAACCGCACTTACCAGGTAACCTGGCGTGGAGCAACCTCCACACCTCACCCTCTCTTAACAGGAGTCCCCAAGGGTCAGTCTTGGGTCCTCTCCTGTTCTCTCTACACCCGCTCCCTGGGCCCCCTCATCGCATCCTATGGTTTCTCATACCATTTCTATGCTGATGATGCTCAGATTTTCCTCTCCTTCCCCTCCTCTGACTCCACCATCTCCTCCCGTATCTCTACCTGTCTGTCTGCTATTTCCTCCTGGATGCACTCGCATCACCTCAAACTTAACCTCTCTAAATCTGACCTCCTTTTCTTTCCCTCCTCCTCCCCTCCTCTGATCTCTCTATCTCTGTTCCTCTGGAATCTACCACACTCTCTCCCTCTTCCTCCGCTAAGAACCTCGGAGTCACCCTGGACCCCTGCCTCTCTTATTCCTAGCACATCTCCACTCTGGCACACACTTGCCGATTCTTCCTGAGCAACATCCGAAGAATCCGACCCTTCCTCACCAACTACGCCACCCAGCTCCTGGTCCAGGCCTTGGTACTCTCCCGCCTAGACTACTGCAACTCCCTCCTGGCTGGCCTCCCTGCATCTGCCACCCGTCCGCTCCAGCTCATCCAGAACTCTGCTGCCCGCCTGGTGTTCTCTCTGCCTCGCTTCTCCCACGCAACTCCACTACTCTGCTCACTCCACTGGCTACCGATCACCGCTCGCATCCAGTTCAAGACTCTTGTACTAGCCTACAGATGCCTTGACCAGACTGCACCCAGCTACCTCCAGACCCTCATCTCTCCCTACACCCCCACTCGACCTCTCCGCTCCGCCTGCACTAGAAGACTGGCTCTACCTCCTCTACGCTCCCCTGCCTCCAGAGCCCGCTCCTTCTCCACCCTCGCTCCGCAGTGGTGGAATGACCTACCTACAGATGTCAGGACCGCCCAGTCCCTGACCACATTCAGCGCCTCTTTAAGACTCACCTCTTCAGGCAGCACCTGTAGAACTCCTCTGTTTCTCCCTGGGACACTTTCACCCTTCCTTAAAATGTGCTTTACTTACTCTTATCTGCCCCTATTTTACTGCATTTAATCCTGTACTTCAGAGTACTGTAATCTGCCAAGTGTTTAATCTGTAGTATTTGGTATTTAATCATATCTTGATGTAACTATCACTGTCACTTTTATCTGCTGTATTATTGAATTGTATTTTGTCACACTTGTACTTGCTTGAACTAGTCATTGTATTTATCTTGCTCTTATTGTATTATTACTTGTACTGTAACACTTGAAATGTATTTGCTTACGATTGTAAGTCGCCCTGGATAAGGGCGTCTGCTAAGAAATAAATAATAATTAGACAGGCGCTTTAACCATCTAAACCACGGCGCCCTGCAAAATGCAAGGACATGAAATATATCAGGGACATTATTGGCTTCACTACTGTCGTTCTCTACTACAATGCAGGACAAATTAAGGGCTTGGCATTTCTGAAATGAAACTGAAACACTTGAAAATACACATTACTTGTTATTAAACAATTTCCGACGGCAGATATCGGAATCTGCATTGTATTTTATATGACCGATTGTACCCTTGTGGTCTAGACATAAGACATTTGGTAGTTCACATGATCAAAACATATGGTTAAATACAGGTCCCACCGAGATTTGAACTCGGGTCACTAGATTCAGAGTCCAGAATGCTAATCATTACACGATGGAACCGCTGTAAAAAACTCTGGAGAGGAATGGTCCACAAGGCGTTCTCCCCTTTCTGCTTGCACACAATCCAACAACAACATCCATTTCTCCAGTTTGAATCCAAAATGCGACGTTTCATTTCTTGGTTCATACTGGCAGCTGGCAGCAGGTCTGGAGAAATGCACAATCAGCACCCAACCGTGCGCCACAAACGCTGCTCACATTGAAATAATAAGACACATGTTCATTGACAATATATGTATTACACATGTATATATAGAAACGGTTTTAATAACATCGGTATTGCTAATTTAAAATAATAAACATGTCCTTAATAACTAAACACGTTGCATCTTTATAAGTGAAAATACACTTTCAAATACAAATTCGCCCAATGCGCACAGCTGTCTCCTAGCAAGTGAAGGCACCACTGTATTCTGGATGCTGTAGTTTATTCTAGGAACATGACACCTGGGCATGTTAGATATCAGGGGAAATCGCGGAGCCTCCTCTTTCGTTTGGTATGTAGAATGCGTGCCTACCCCTTTCCGTGTTTGATTTACAGGCACTTGAACGCACCTACCGATTTGCTGCGCGTCACAGCACTGGAGCACTGAATGAGAGGCTGCATAGGATAATTCCGTCTCTCTTTAGTCGGTACTTATTGTGTTAACTGTGTGATTGTGTATAGGGGGGTGGTTAAACCATAGCTGTCCTCTCACTTGTAAAGAGCAATTGTAAAATCCTTTTCTGCAGACTGAGAAGAAGATAATGCCAAAAGGCGTTGCGAATCAATGTGCACAGTCCCTGTAATAATATAAAGGGCGTGCTTTTAATTGAATGCAGTCGGGCCACAGCCAAGAATTAGACATATCTACATCTGATTAATGAAGAGTAAGAGAGTGGTTTTAATCGGAATAATAATAGGCATAAAAGAACTTCCCTGACCGGGAATCGAACCCGGGCCACGGCGATGAGAGCGCCGAATCCTAACCACTAGACCACCAGGGACGTTGCTAGAGTACTCTGCACGGCTGGACAGGAATTTCTTTGCTATATACGCTAAAGCATCGAAAACGGAACACCATCATAAACTGCCATAATAAACTGTGCTCCTTTGGACAGGTTGGACGGTTTCTACACCCGCGCTGTGAACAAATAGTGAGTGTTTCATCCTCTTTGGTTTGAGCAACTGGTTTTCGGGGACGAGGTGGCCGCGTGGTTAAGGCGATGGACTGCTAATCTATTGTGTTCTGCACGCGTGGGTTCGAATTCCATCCTCGTCGCAGCTTTTGTTTTTTTATTTTATTACTGTTTCTCGTTCTCTTTTCTTTTGACAAAAGTGTTTATCCTGCGACTACAGGACAGTATTGGTCTGTGTTGGAAATGCTTCCCAACAGTAACAAAATGTAACACAAACACAGCCTAAACTTTGCTGAAAAAATTATAACCAAAGGCATTGCTGGGATTTAAACCCAGGATCTCCTGTTTACTAGGCAGGCGCTTTAACCATCTAAGCCACGATGCCCTGCAACGCACGATGAAATGTGTGCCAGAGACTGTGAAATGAAACGTATCAGGGACTGCCTTTACTGTCGTTCTCTACTACAATGCACGACTAAAATTAAGCGCGCGACATTTCTCAAATTAATCTGAAACACTTGAAAATGCGCATTACTTGTTATTAAACATTTTCTGACCTCAGATATCGGAATCTGCATTGTATTTTATATCTATAACAAAAACATTGCCAATGTAAAAAAAAAACAAGTTAGAAAAACGCAACAGCCGTTTAAAGTGGTGATATCAAACACAAAAGCCCAAGTTAGGAGAAGCAATTGGGGCAACCTTGTCAAGCATCAAGCAAATAGGCACAATTGGAAAGGTGCTGTTTGACATGCGTAGATGCAGGTGGGGTCAAAGTTGATAAGTTGGATACCGCTTAAGGAAGTAACTGTGGAAAGTGCAACAAAACTTTGTCCATAGGAGAAAATGGAGGACTTTGTGAAGGACACATGATTTTAATATTAATGTGCATGCATATAAAAAACAATCAATTCCATGAAACAATCAAACACATTGCAGGTTGGAAGCAGTATATCTCTAACCATGTTGATTGGATAGCAATGGGTTCCAACACATTGAACCATCAGTGACCCCTCTGTTTAGACCTGATCTCAGCTGAGTGACTCTGTGCCATTCCCAGGTGCTGTCAGTTTGTGCACTGTGTTGATATGAGATTCCTGTCACTGTGGGACTCAGGGCACAGTAGTACAGTGCAGTGTCTGTCATTTTAGTGGAGGAGAGCTTCAGCTCCTCACGTTTATTCTCTTTATCAGCTTCAGCACAGAACCGAAGGTCTGAAGAGTCCGCTTTGGTTGTTATTCCAGAGTCATAAATCAGGAGGATGTATTCCAAACCTTTTCCTGGATTCTGTCGATGCCATTGGAAGCTGTTCACTACGCCGGTGTAATTGAATGAGAGGTGAACACTCTCTCCCTCTCTCACTTCTTCATCATCTTCACATGATGGAGTAATTGAGTTTGCAAAGCTTCGGCCTGTCCATGTAAAAGACAAGGTATTTTAATTTCAAAACAAGCATTCAAATTGATGGATTTTCTCCACTGAAATGTCTGGGTCTTCAATCAGCTCATGTGTGTTTGATATTTGATTCTGCAGTACAATATGGAATGTGATCAATCACATTATAAACCACTGGAAAGCCAGGCTTTACATGCCAATATGGGATATGCAAAAAAAATCTATATTGTATTAGCTACGTTTTTCTCAATATATCTGGTGCTCTGGCAAACTAAATATAACAGGCAGGTTTAATTTTATTCTTCAACTAAATTTAAATAAGTAAATACAACATTTAGGAGGCTGTGTAGTGAAGTGGTTAAAGAAAAGGGCTTGTAACCAGGAGGTCCCTGGTTCAAATCCCACTTCAGCCACTGACTCATTGTGTGACCCTGAGCAAGTCGCTTAACCTCTTTGTGCTCCGTCTTTCAGGTGAGACGTAATTGTAAGTGACTCTGCAGCTGATGCATAGTTCACACACACTAGTCTCTGTAAGTCGCCTTGGATAAAGGCTTCTGCTAAATAAACAAATAATAATAATAATAATAATAATAATAATAATAATAATTTCCAGCTTTCTAAAGTGGTATATATGACTCTTCAGCACTTACCTGACAGAAGTGCAATGATAAGGAATGTGATGAGCAACAAGATGACTCTGTGAAGGATAGCAACTCCATCTTGAGTTAAACTAACGACTGCATGCAGATTGATTTCTTCTGTGATTTTCTCTGTTAGCTGCTGTTCTTCACATGATCAATGTGTTCTGCTAACAGTGTTGGTGCTCAAGTACTATACTTGTGCAACGTTTGTGGTATCAGAGTTGTGTGTATGAGAGCCTCAGCTGACTACTATACATAAATACAGAAAGAATAGCTGCTGTATGTCTAAGCTGATCAAAACACTGTAAAGGTATTTCCACATACAGGAAAGACCAATCAGAAACTATTCCCTGACTTACAGCTGAATTGAAGTGTTTGAAAAGTGTTTTTTTATAGAAATGTACCACTTTTTAACAACAGCAGAAAACAGAAACTGGTGTGTGCATGAGCTATGCATGTACAGTTGTTAGAGAGCAGTACAGCACTCATAAGAAAATGGTACCTGCATGGACTGCGGTTAACACATAATTGTAAAACACCCTCCATAGCGTGATTCAATAATACAATCTGAGAGGGGACCATTTTCTAAAATGACAAGTCTGGTTCCCTTTCAATTCGAAGATGACCACCAAAACATCATTTATGGGATATGCCTGCCTATTGGTAGATATTTCCTGAGCTCTTTATATCAGAGCTGCCGATAGGCCCCTTCCTGGGGTGACGTCCTCGGTCCCACCTGTGTGTTCCCCTGCATTCATGCTGAAAGCTGGCTTGCTGCTTTCATGGAATCAGCGGCTCTAAAATAAAGCCTCTTTCTTTTCCTTTCTTCAGCAGCCTGCTTCGCTTGCAGGCTGTCTTCTTACTGTCTGTCGTATGTGTGCGACTGCCTGTGCTACTAACAACCAAACGAGCAAGATGGGCTGAATGGAACATAAGAAAGTTTACAAACGAGAGAAGGCCATTCAGCCCATTGATCCCAGAATCCCATCAAGCAGCTTCTTGAAGGATCCCAGGGTGTCAGCTTCAACAACATTAATAGGGAGTTGGTTCCAGACCCTCACAATTCTCTGTGTAAAAAAGTGCCTCCTATTTTCTGTTCTGAATGCCCCTTTATCTAATCTCCATTTGTGACCCATGGTCCTTATTTCTTTTTTCAGGTCAAAAAAGTCCCCTGGGTCGACATTGTCTATACCTTTTAGGATTTTGAATGCTTGAATCAGATCACCGTGTAGTCTTCTTTGTTCAAGACTGAATAGATTAAATTCTTTTAGCCTGTCTGCACACGACATGCCTCTTAAACCCGGGATAATTCTGGTCGCTCTTCTTTGCACTCTTTCTAGAGCAGCAATATCCTTTTTGTAACGAGGTGACCAGAACTGAACACAATATTCTAGGTGAGGTCTTACTAATGCATTGTAAAGTTTTAACATTACTTCCCTTGATTTAAATTCAACATGTCTCACAATATATCCGAGCATCTTGTTGGCCTTTTTTATAGCTTCCCCACATTGTCTAGATGAAGACATTTCTGAGTCAACATAAACTCCTAGGTCTGCCCCTGAGAGCAGGATATTGTGCAGGTGTCTCCACTACCTCTCTCACTGTGCTCTCACTGCACAATAATACACAGCTTCACAATCCAGCAGCTCAACAGCACTGATGGTTAGAGTGATGGAGAGCTTTTCTTTATTCACAGTCATGCTAAATCGTCCCGAGGTTTCAATTGTATTGTAAGCAGTCAGTATTATGCCTGGGTTTTGACCATGTGGTTGTTTATACCACTGCATGCTCTTCTAGTTAGAAACACTATGATTGCAATTCATTTCAGCGCTCCCTCCTTCAATTCAATAAACACGTGGAGTCTGATGAATCTGTGAATCTTCATAGACAGCTGTAAGAAAAGAAGAGTAAAGAATGATTCTTGTGTTTCTCAATAATAATGATGTCTCTGTGCTAGCCCCCATTGAGACCCTGTTTTCAATGGTGCATCGCCAGTGTGTTTGTGAATATCACTCACCCAGGCTAAAGACAAGCAGAAGAAAATATCCACACATGTTAATCATTCTTGAATTGTTCTATCCAGTGGTAGAAGTGCTTGTGACAAACAGACAGCCTGAGCTGTGAGTAAAGCCATGCACATCGTCACCTCATAATGAGGCAGTGATTGGCTGATCTGTCTGAAGCACAGGGAACCACTGGTTTGGTGATTGATTTCCATTACACGAGAGTAGATGTTAAAACTTCATGCTGATTTGAACTTGGCTCTCGCCAAGATAAGCACCAACTAAGACGTAGCTTTACAGCAAACTAATGTGATCCATCTGTGTCTCCATCCATTTGCGCTTCCTTCCATATGATGATGTACATATCCTTCTGTCTGGTGTTGATGGCTGAAGTGTAATGCTGGCTCCAGGGATCAGCTTATTGCCTCCCTAGCGCATCAGCACACCCAACGGCTGCGATGTTGGCTCCGGGGATCAACCATAGTGCGGTCTCCCCAGCCCATCAGCATGACAACCGTCTGGATTGAGCTAAGTAGGGTACATCTCTCGGGTCTTCACACCTCATCATCAATAGTTAGAACATATATTGGTTTTATTGTTGTTATTTAAATAGAACATTGCCACTCACTTCTTGTTGAAAAGTTTTATCAAAGTTTCCTCTAGTACCAGTATTATTAAATGAGTTCTATGAAAATGTAAATGATGGTGTATGGCTCATAGTTACCCTTTTTCCCATTCAAATTGTGGTGTGGATATGTTTGATCAGCTGCTCTGCAATGAAAAAGAAAGAGAAGTGTTTACTTGATAGAGTAAAGTGCACATGGTGCACAGGGGAGGGGTTCAGTCAGGGCAGGGCAGGGTTGAGTCCTGACTGTGCCCAGTTGCTGGTCTGCTCCAGGGTTCCTACAGGGAGCACTGAATTGGAGCAGGGAGGTATAATCAGGAAGGACTTCTTCACTTCATCTCATGACAGTGACTCTGCTGGTTTATGGACTCCCGCTGGGCTGGCCTTTGTACTCCAGAGTCTCACCAGCATAGAGCTCATGGGTCTACAGAGGGGATGGCTGTGTGAGGAATCATACTGAGACACTGAAGAAATACAAATAAAGTTTGTGTGTAAACACTGCCATCTAGTGGTTCAAGCTTTTAGTGCATCTTTTTTTCATTTATTTGCACTTTACTTAGGATTTCCATGAATACTGACATTTCTAAAAGCTTCACTTTTTTGCATGGAATGGTGTTGCTTTACTCAACTGCACCTGGAGCAATGTGTGACATCAGCATTGGCCCCATTCTAAGAGAATGACTGAGGGCGGAGTCTATTTATGAATGTCAGCTGTTTCTCCTCCTTACCCACACAAGCAGGAGAGAATTCAGAGCTCTCTCCCGCCCGCCCTGTGTAACACTGTGCCTGCCCTGTACAACAGTAAGACACCGTGTCCTCCAGTGAAGCGGCACTCTCATTACTCTCCAGTCTGTGTAACACTGTGCCTGCCCTGTCAACAGTAAGACACCGAGTCCTCCAGTGAAGCGGCACTCTGGTTTGTAGAATTCTAAGGGAATCATACATTTCAAGCACTTCGAAAGGATTCGAAACATACCTGTGGGACTGCAGAGTGAGAATGGAAACCGTTATCATAAGCTATAACTAGCCTGGTCCATAAACCACACTGAAGATGTCGGTGAAAGTGAAAAGCTGTTATTTACAAAGTAGAGGTAAGCACTAGAGGATTTGACACCTTGTTAATACTTTGCAGTCAGATGTATGAGGGAAAGAAAGAAAGAAAAAAACACAAAAATACTGTGAAAATGAAAACATAAAAAACACCAAATATTTTATAATGTAATGTATTTAAATAACATATTGTGACAAAGAGCGAATGAATCTGAATCAACAATCTCCCTCTCGACCTGTGAGAGCACTGTACAGCAGGAATTGCGTGCCCCGTACTGAATGTTTCGGCAGTTCATTCCGGGGGCAGTCGGAAGCCGGCCATTCAGGAAAGGGATGGCGTCACGGTACCAGGAGTCCCCGCCCTAGTACGGTAAGCAAAGTTTCATTCATGAATTGGAGGAGACGTGATTGAACTAGCTATCGGAGGGGGCGGGGCTGAGGGTACTTTAGTGGGACGTGACGCCATAATCGGTTCCTTTGTGGTGGTTAATAGGAGGAAGCAAAGATTATCAAACAGTGAGTGAAGTGTTGCTGAAACTAAACTGTGTGTTTATCTCCGCCAGACGGCTAAATACGGATCTGGGAGCTGCCGCTTTACGCCAGCGATACACCCAGACTGCACTGCACCTGAACACCCCAGCAACACTGTTTCCAGCACCGCGCCTGCACTGAGAGCACTGTCCGGAGACGTGTCTGTGTTTCGTGTCTGTGTTTCTTGTCTGTGGTTCGTGTCTGTGTTTGGAATTATTATTTCGGGACTGCAACCCCTCGTTTTGGCGCTGGCAATACCCATTGATGGGTAGAGCCAGCTTTATTATTTAAATACGGGTCAAGGAGAATAAAACTAACTTGTACCGTGAACTTTGTGTTTGTCTTTGTCTGGAGCACCTACATCACCCCTTTCACTACGCACTGCAACCCACACGTTCACACATATATATTATGGACAATGTACCGTGGTACAGAAGTGCGAAACACAAGCAATGTTTTGGGAACACATTATATATATATATATTCTGATTAAACCAGTTCATGGTTTACGGTTAGTAGATGTCTCGCGACATTTCATCACCACAGGTGGTTCATGACTGTCTTCCCGCATTGCTCATCTCAGACTTAAAGTTCGCTCAGTGTTAGGCACAAGGTAATGAAACAGTTATTTAAGATACAAAATAAATCTGTAGGCCAAAGGCGGGCCAACCGTACACACTACACAAGGTAGGCTCATTGTATTTGTATGGCCAGGTCTAAATAGTTAAAGAAATATGTTAACTGCTGTGCATATGTCAACTTGGAAAGGGGTGTGTCATTGAGCAAAGTAAAACACAGGTTTAGAAACGAGCTCTTTCATTCGCACCCGTTATCTAGAGAGGGGTTCATCAGACACGAGTGGAGCTTGGAGAATGCAATGATGCACCGAGTTCTATCCACAGTCCTGCTTCTCTGTGTCTCCACGGGCGAAACCACCTGACACTGAAGCAATAGCTGCTGTTCAATTATATATATATATATATATATATATATATATATATATATATATATATATATATATATATATATATATATATATATATAAATAAAGCAAGGGTTTAACATACAATTACATGTCTCGATCCTCAGATTGTAAATGATGCAAAACTTTTGGCCATAATTGTAATGTTGAGCTCAAATGGAATACAATTAATACAATTGCTAATCCATTATTACTAATTATCATAATTGAAAAGCAGTGATAATAATTAGTAATAGTTTATAATGAATTTTATGAAATGTATTACATTTGAGCTCCAATCAGCTTTCTGTCTACTGCCGAGGTTGCTGTGGCCACTGACTGTGTATGAGGTTTCTTTGACAACAGTAGAGAAGCTGGAAGCCTTAATCAGTTCATACATCAGGAAATGGTTGGGAGTTCCATGGTGCCTCAGTAGAGTGGGACTTTATGGTAAAGGAATACTGCAGCTACCAGCATCCGCTCTAACCGAGGAGTTTAAGTGTGCCAAGGTCAGACTGGAAATGACATTAGTAGAGTCACACGACAAATGCGTAAGGGAGGCAGCACCTGTGCTGAAAACTGGAAGAAAGTGGGTGGCAAAGTAAGCTGTGGAGGATGCAAAGGCTGCCCTTCGAATTGGTGATATCATGGGGCAAGTTCAGCATGGAAGAGAGGGTCTTGGTCTCAGTTCAGCTCCTCCTACATGGCACAAGGCAGCCCCAGCTCAACGGAGGAAGATGGTAGTCAATTAGGTGCAAAAGCAGGAGGAGAGGATGAGGTGTATAAAGGCCATTTCCCAGGCCAAGCAGGGAGAATGGATGAGATGGGAGAGTGTGGAACAACGCAAGATTGGCTGGCAAGACCTATGGTCAATGGAACAGAGCAGGATCAGTTTCCTCATCAGGTCAACATATGATGTTCTCCCATCACCACAGAACCTAAACCTCTGGGTAGGAGATGATCCCTCATGTCCTTTGTGTTCATCACCTGCAACATTAAGGCACATTTTGACAGGATGTAAGGTGGCTCTTAGCCAAGGACGGTTTACTTGGCGCCATGACCAGGTGCTGCGATGTTTGGCCTTAGCATTGGAAGACAAGCGTAACATGACCAATAAGTTGCCACCAATAAGTTGACAACATTCCTCCATCCAGGAGAGCAACCACCAAGAAAAGGTGTTAAAACCAATCCTCGTCCAGGACAACTGGAAGCTGCTAGAGACTGGAAAAATGTTGGCAGATGTTGGTCAACGGCTTATTTTTCCACCTGAGATTGCCACCAGTAACCTTTGACCAGGTATTGTCTTGTGGTCTGGATCAGCACGCCTTGTTCACCTGGTAGAGTTAACAGTGCCATGGGAGGATGCTGTAGATGAGGCGTATGAGAGGAAGAAACTGCGGTATGCTCAACTAGCCGCTGAAGCGGAACAGCGAGGATGGAGAGTCCGGGTTTACCCAGTGGAGGTGAGTTGTCGAGGATTTGTGGCACACTCTACAACCCGGTTTCTCAAAGACGTCGGATTCAGTGGCAAAGAGTTGCGTCGCAGCAGCAGAGAGGAGCAGCAACTGGCTGTGGTTGAGACGGAAAGATTCTGGCTGGGGATCTCAAGCACAATAGAAAGAAAGAAACGCTGATGTACAGGTAAGTAAGCTGGGCTGAGTTGAGTGGGGGACGAAGGGGGTTGATTCTGGGATGCCAGAATCACCGTCGAGCCCTCTTGAGGTGTCGTGGGCTAGTCGACGAAACACCGAGGATGGAAGGTGCCCAATTGAAGACCCCAGAGATGTACCCTACTTAGCTCAATCCAGACGGTTGTCATGCTGATGCGCTGGGGAGACCGCACTGTGGTTGATCCCCGGAGCCAGCATCGCAGCCATTGTGTCTGCTGATGCGCTAGGGAGGCAAAATAAGCTGATCCCTGGAGCCAGCATTACACTTCAGCCATCAACACCAGACAGAAGGATATCTACATCATCATATTGAAGGAAGCGCAAATGGATTGAGACACCTATGGATCACATTAGTTTACTGTAAAGCTACGTCTTAGTTGGTGCTTATCTTGGCGAGAGTCGAGTTCAAATCAGCATGAAGTTTTAACATCTACTCTCGTGTAATGGAAACCAACACGTTTGTCTAAATAAATGATGATATTCTGTATTAAAATTTGTTAATATAAATATAGGATCTTGTGGCCCGCCCCTTTGTTTATTATGGCAAAAGCCAATGTTATTTGTTATTTTGTGTTTTTAAAAACCTTGTGAGGATGCGTGACTGATCAGCTACTGAATTATTTAACTAGCTGACAGTCACACATCCTTATTTAACACGTGCAGGCTATGCCCCAGAGGTAATAGTACAATTAATTAATAGCTAGTTAACCCCTCGGCCAGAATATAAAAGCCTGCAGCTGTCTGTGCTCAGGGTGAGGGTGATGGAGAGAGATGTAAGAAGAGACGTAAGAAGAGAGACGTAAGAGGAGAGACGTAAGAGGAGAGACGTAAGAGGAGAGACGTAAGAGGAGAGATGTAAGAAGAGACGTAAGAGGAAAGACGTAAGAGGAGAGACGTATGAAGAGAGACGTAAGAGGAGAGACGTAAGAGGAGAGACGTAAGAAGAGTGACGTAAGAAGAGAGACGTAAGAAGAGAGACGTAAGAGGAGAGACGTAAGAGGAGAGACGTAAGAGGAGAGACGTAAGAAGAGAGTCGTAAGAGGAGAGACGTAAGAAGAGAGACGTAAGAAGAGTGACGTAAGAAGAGAGACATAAGAGGAGAGACGTAAGAAGAGTGACGTAAGAAGAGAGACGTAAGAGGAGAGATGTAAGAAGAGACGTAAGAAGAGAGACGTAAGAAGAGAGACGTAAGAAGAGACGTAAGAAGAGAGACGTAAGAAGAGAGACGTAAGAAGAGACGTAAGAAGAGTGATGTAAGAAGAGAGACGTAAGAGGAGAGACGTAAGAAGAGAGACGTAAGAGGAGAGACATAAGAAGAGAGACGTAAGAAGAGACGTAAGAGGAGAGACATAAGAAGAGAGACGTAAGAAGAGACGTAAGAAGAGAGACGTAAGAAGAGTGACGTAAGAAGAGAGACATAAGAGGACAGACGTAAGAAGAGAGACGTAAGAGTAGAGACGTAAGAAGAGTGACATAAGAAGAGACGTAAGAAGAGAGATGTAAGAGGAGAGACGTAAGAAGAGTGGCGTAAGAAGAGAGACATAAGAGGACAGACGTAAGAAGAGAGACGTAAGAGTAGAGACGTAAGAAGAGTGACGTAAGAAGAGACATAAGAAGAGACGTAAGAGGAGAGACGTAAGAAGAGACATAAGAAGAGAGGACGGGTGCAGTTGTAAAGGTCTGAGAGCTGTGAGTCTCGCTGTGTACAAGTCTATCTCAACACATGAGAGTTGTGAGTCTTGCTGTGTACAAGTCTATCTCAACACATGAGGTACTACAGTGCCACCAGGTGTTCACAGCTGGAGAATGTATTTGACTTGCTCTCCTGGGTCCTGCTGGTACCACTGCAGGTATATGCTGCTGGAAGCTGAACAGGTGCACTGCTTGTGTATGCTGTCTCATCTCCTTTTGCTGGGCTGACCTGATTATACTGAAATGACCATACTGTACTGCCACCTACTGACTGAAAATAAGACTACATGTGCTAATATGTTTAACTCCAGAGCATTTGGTTAAAAGATTGAGTCGCCAGTTTAATATGATCTCAATATCTCAGGTTCTACTCTAGTTGAGCCTGTTCTATATATAGGAGCTGGTCGTATGAACAAGGCTACAGATGGATCTGCTCAGCACAGCAGTGTATTTTTATTAATATGTACTGAGTAGAATAGGATAATCCATGTTAGTGTGTGTGTGTGTGTGTGTGTGTGTGTGTGTGTGTGTGTGTGTGTGTGTGTGTGTGTGTGTGTGTATATATATATATATATATATATATATATATGGGAATTTAAAATAATAATAATAACTCAGTTATTCCGCTCTACAGAACTATACACTCTGAGCAGTTAATAATGAGCAGGTTTATTCATTCACCTGTTTCATTAAGTTTGGGTCTGGTGTTGTATTAATCAGCTGCACCGTAAGCCTAACATTACATGTTGCAATGACTGTGTTTGCTCTTACACAGTAATATACAGTACAATATTTAGAATTATGAGGTGCCACATAGTGTTGTCCACAAGAGGGCAGTATAGACATTTGACAAACAATTCACCTTTAATTAAAGTAACCATAAATAAATTCTGTGACTCATAGCAAACAAAAATAAAATATTACAGAATGAGATCTAGTAAGAACAATGATGTACATTCTGCAATGCATAAGAACCACTGTACATGACCTGAAACTTGGTGTACTGAGTCTCCACATAACTACTCTCAATATCACATACTGGACAGGCACCTCTGACTTTCCTTCAATGTCACTGTGTTTGTCCTTCGCTAAACATCTGTAAGTTTAAAAAAAAAAAAAAAAGTTTCAGCAGTTGTGACTGTGAAGTACCAGACAGGCCAGATTAATAGGAGACCCCCAAATTAAATGCACGTGTGAGATGTCTTGCTGATTACTAGGGCATGATTATCTATTCATGGATACCAAGATATTTAATTAACAAGGTGTCTGAGTGGAGTTAATGTGCTGTAAGTATCCAAACTCTACTCAATCTGTATTCATAGAAAATGGATAACGTTTTGAGGAGGGACTTCACTTATGGGATGGCCTTTTATGAGATGTCTGGTGTTTAAGAAGTGTAACTATCAGGGACACAGATCTAGTGTTGTGTGTAACTATCAGGGACACAGATCTAGTGTTGTGTCTCTTCATGAAGAGACTTCAGTTCATTCTTTATTGCAGGAAGGATTTTAGGTGAAGGGGGTTTATGTGTTGCTCCATCTATATAAATATATACTTTATAGTTTAGAGAAAGATCTTCAGTGATATGGGTAGTTTTAAAATCATCCCTCTTGAATGTGAAAGTGCAGAAGTAAAACACCCCATGTTGTTTAGAAGCACATTGTAATGTTTTTAATAATCCTGATAAACATGTTAGATATACATTTCATTGCAAGGCAGAAGAAAGCACTTCTACTATCTTTGCAGATACTGAGGGTATGAAGTGCTGGCTGCACCTGCAAAGCTTGTCCATTCATTGCAATCCATGGCTTTGTCTCATCAATACAACAGTCTACTGTGTTATCTGATGTTACTGGACTGTACTTTGGTACCAAACAAAGAGTTTTTCTAATATTAAATAAAACATATTTTCAATAAAACGTGAGGTGAAATTTGAGAGATACATAATGCATAGAGTAGTTGTGTCTGTAGAGTAAAACTAAGTACATTTAATGTTATTATTATTATTATTATTATTATTATTATTATTATTATTATTATTATCTATGTTCTTAGCTCAAAAAAAAGTCCAAGAATGTTTTTAAAAATATTTCAGAATGAAAACTCCCAAGACACAAATGGCTGTGCCTGCATGTGTACTTGCGCTCTGGTGCCAATAGTCTTTGTTAACATAATCCCAGTTGAATACTTCTTACAATGGCTCTGCTTACAAAGTTGTTTGACCCCAGAATGGAACGTTCATTTTCTAGAATGTAGATGTCATCATATCATCATTGAACTATAGTGTTCTAGAGTTTGGAAATGTACCTTCCAAGCGTGGAATACCTGAAGAGGGTAGACCAGTGACAGTTTGGTACCATTAACATCGTTCCATGGGTCAAAATGCATCGAATTCAAGAGACAAACTGAAGAATCATGTCTGAACAATAAATAAATACCTTCTATTTGTTGCTTTAAATAGCTTTCTTGTCTCTATTGGTATCTACAGAATTAGCAATACTGCAATGAGGCACAGACAACATTAGTTTTACCATGCATCCTGGGAAAGGTTTATTTAACTGTGGGCCTCAGAGCACAGTAATACACTGCAGAGTCAGTGAGCTCACACTGCTGTATTCTCAAAGGCACTGTTCGGCTGCTGGGGTTCAGGTCAGCTGAGAAACGGACTGGAAACTCACTTGAGGGATCACTCAGATACTGGCTGGTGTGCAGTATATATTCAGAAGATTCCCCAGGGTTTTGTTAATATCAGTATAGATCATGGCTGCTGTCTATTGTATTATATTGACAGTTTAATATTGTTTCATTTCCTTCAGGTGTCAGTATCTCAGCTGGAGACTGTGCCACTGAATCTCCAAGACTTCTCTCTGAAATACAGTTCAATAAATCCATGTTAAAGATATAGAATATGTGTGTGCTCCTATGTGAATAATGTGAGTATTTGAATTGAACCCAAGCCCTGCATACACACCTATCAGAATCAGCAGAAGAGCTGTAGTGAGAACACTGCGCTGCTGATTTCCTTGCCCCATGCTCGGTGCCTGTGTGAGTGCAGAATGAGGAGAGCTCAAGAACTGCAGTGTTGGAAGATAAGACAGAAGCTGCACACGTGACCGATGATGCAGGTGAGAACTATTCCACACTGGAGTGTTCACTGGAAACATGATGATATGAAGTGACACGAGTGATGTGTACTTGAAGCAGCTGCAGTGTGAAGCAGGAATACTTTACCAAATCATACCGCTATTTGTAATTAGCAGAATGATAATAAAATGCCATTGTGTTGATTGTGTGAGTCCAGCTCCATGCGGTACGTATTTTGATCACAATCTGATCCACTCTGAGTGACATCACACTTTGGCATCCCAACCTTGAGATTAAGCCATTGTGACAGGATGGCACAGAGACAGCCTGCAGTTCAAACAAAAGACTTAATAAATAAAAAACACAAAATAAATAGGCACAAGGGCCAAACAGAAGGTTTTTAAAACACAAACAATAAACACAAAGTAAAACATACAAAAATACAGCTTCCAGGCTGAGCTTTGCCTTCACTGGACTGTGAAATTTCAAAACCCACAGCACACCAAAAAAATAAAAAACACCTTTGCTTCCTCAGCTGCCTCTAATGAGGAGCTGAGGCCTCCTTTTATGTCAGGTGGCTGGGTGCTAATTGATTGTTAATGATTCCCACCTGACACAATAAACCTGGGCAGGGAGGAGAATTTAACCCCATCCCTGCCAATATTTACAAGGGC
The DNA here is from genome assembly GCA_030684275.1 of Acipenser oxyrinchus oxyrinchus. Lineage (NCBI taxonomy): Eukaryota > Metazoa > Chordata > Actinopteri > Acipenseriformes > Acipenseridae > Acipenser > Acipenser oxyrinchus. The sequence continues at coordinate 10,719,847 of CM060273.1, read as the reverse complement.
AGATCCCTGCTCTGCCACAGCCATATTTACTAAACACTTGTCAATTTAACATATCAAACAACACAAATAATCAAAATTGAAAAGTTAACAATATTTCTCTTTTTTTTCTTTTCTCTCATCACCTGACGATTTAACAGCAATTCCTGGCTGCGGAACATTGTGATACAGGGAAGTATAATGTTTAATTTTAGTTCTTTACATCTTTGTTTTGAGAACAGGTAAGTAATCAAGTGACCAGATAACAGCTCGTCATACAGACAAGTCCACAGGCTGGCAGTGCGAGTGAGGGTCCAGCCTCACAACATTGAATGAAAGGATCAATGCATTATTGTTGTATTGATACAGCTTGTCTGCTCTTCTGTGAATGTTTTCCACAATGCATTGCAAAGGGCCATGTCCCCCTGTATATATTATTTCAAATGAAGGATCACAAGGAAACAATAGCAGTAGTTTCACTGTCGTGCCTGTAGGGGTCAGGATTGTCTTCAAAGTGGAGTGTCAGAGATGTTATTGCATGCTGATTTGGTTGAATGAAGAGTGAAGAAAAAATAACTTGACAAAATAACTTCCACAAAAACAACCCCTCCACTACAACAGAAAATAAACTGAAGAAAAATAAATCATCAGTGTTGACAATAAGATTGAAGTGTTTGTTCTCTTTATTTACTGGTACAGCACATTCTATTTGTGTGTATCCATTGTGATGTGGTAAGCCATGATATATGGTTACGTGCTCTTGTTATTCTTAGAACTACGATCACAAGTCAGGGAATGATTGAGGTGGAGCGTTTGCAGAGTGTTCAGCTCAGGGGTGTGTTCAGTGGAGTCTTCACATCCGGTGCCTTCACAGCACTTTGATACGTTAATGAAGTCCTGTATCAAACACGTGTTTATTATATTATATTGTTCATTGTGGTTCACCATAACCTGCTCTCTTATTCCAATTCTATGAACAGGGAACACATTTCCAAAGAGTGCAGAGAAGAAATTGACTCAAAATGCAAACAGTTTGCCTGCACTGAAACCACTTCCTTTATAATGGACTCATGCCAATGATAGTGTGTGGAAGCAGTTCAACACGACTTTCTTTCATCTTTTACCAGGTAATGGGCCTGTGCCAGTTAGTGCTGAGAGAGTTTTTGTACAGCGTCCCAATGAGTTTTCACACTGTGCTATCCTCAGAGCACAGTGATAGATTGCTGTGTCGCTCAGAGCAAGTTTGGAAATGGTGATTGTAGTAGAAGATCTGTCTGCTGTAGAAGTGAACTGGCTTTTAGCAAAGCCTGCAGTGTGAGAAAAGCTACTGGAGCGAGCTCCTTTCTGCAATATGTATTCCAGGGCTCGGTTTGAGTTCTGCCGGTACCAGTAGAGATAAACATTGCTGCTACTTGCAGTATAAGCAGCTGAGCATTACTGACTCTCCTTCTGTTCTGGACTCTGCTGTCTGTCGAGGACTGATGGAATCCCCGCTTGTCATGACTGAACATTGAGGAAGAAAAAGAACATTTAATAGTCAGAAACAATAATAATAATAATAATAATAATAATAATAATAATAATAATAATAATAATAATAATAATAATAATAATAATAGTCATTCTTGTTATGTTGAAATTACCTGGCAGGATAATAAACATACACATGATTAATGGATCCATTTTAGCTCAGTGCTGATTTCTTTAAGAACAGAATAGAAAGGTTCTGTCTCTGTGTTGATTCTGGTGCTTTTCTCTTCACAATGCTGCTCTGAAATATTCTGCTCAGAGGTTTTGAACGTCAAATGTCTGTAACCAATCAGCAAAGAGAAACAGAAACATGTGATGTAAATGTGAAGTAATCATGTAACTCTGTGGTTCATTGTTGTGGTTACCATCTTGTTTTATCAACACCTTCATTAGCAGTTAACTGGATGCAAGTCAAAGAGGTTTCAGTTCTTCATTGACTAACTACAGTCGCCCTAGCCACTTTCCAATGAACCTAAGAGCTGTCACTGGAAATGCCATCAGCATTGTAATCACTAGCCTCTGTACACTCCAGGTTTTTTGTATGGGTAGGGCGCTGCTTTGTATCACTGTGCTGGTTCTATTGCACAGTAGTAGATTGCAGAATCAGACACTGAAGTCTGTATTGTCAGGGAGCCAGTTTTAGATGAGGTATCAACTGCTGGTTTATATTTCCCAGAATCGTCTCCATGTGTTCCTGAGCCCCAGGCTGATCCCCTGGTATATTTTAAACCCTGGTTAGGAGCTTGTTTGTACCATTGCATTGTATTAAAGCTGCTTGTCTGATTGTGACAGTTTATCTGAACTGATTCTCCTTCTGAAACTCGCTGTGAATCAGGGCTTTGAGTCACCTGGTCTTCACTGTGCGCACCTGAATCAAAATAACACAAAATGAAGAACACAGATAAACAAATCATAAACACACAAACACACTAACAAGCAAAGCGAGGATCATGGCTTCTTCAGAGTACACACCTGATAAAATCAAGCACAGAATGGCACATTTCAATCTTGTTATTGTAGTAATCCAGTGTGTTAATTTGAAGAGAGAAACACAAATGGATGAATATGCACCTTTCTCTTCATACCAATCTACCCTTGAGATCACATGCATTCATTCACAGTGGTGTTTGTCACAGCTATTTCCTGTTGTTTAAAATATATGTGCTGTGACATGTTCTGGTAACAAAGTAACCACCTTGCTTGTTATAGCTTAAGCTGTTCATTGTAGTGATCATGAATCTGTAATGCTTTCAATATGGAATGATTGAGATCAAAATCAAGGGCATTTTACTGCATCTCATTCATATAAGAGCTTTCTCACAGGCCCCTTATGGTTTCACTGTTCTTCTTCTTATTGTCCTCACTTTGTTTCCTCCAGTGAAGCCAGATTTATATCCCTCCCTGAATACGCTGATGATATTACATACTAAACTGCTTACAAACACAAATTCACTGCAATACAAAGTACATTCCCTTTTAGTTCCTTGCAAAGTTCATGTTTATTTTAAAGAAATGAACTTCATATTGAAAAACTATTCTCAGTTGAAAGCAGGTATAGATGCTAGCTTTACAGAATGTCCAAAAAGCCCTGCTTTATGTACAACTATTATTATTATTTTAAATCATAGATATACATTTTGTAACAAAAGTTGTAGCATGTCTACTGTTGGTTGAGATATGTTTTAATGTTATTCAGATGTGACGCAAGCATGGCACAGATGTCACTACACTAATATATACCATGTATGTCACAGTGTATTCTAGATGGTAACTGGGGTTCAAAGTTCTGAGTGATATTTACAATAGAAATACAAAAGAACACAATGCCAGGAGTGTGTATACTGTGGATGAATCCTCTCACAAGCCACTGCCCAGAGGCGAGGTGCAGTTACAACGCTAGGGTTTGTGAGTTTAGACACAACCCAGTTAGTGTGATGCAGGAGTTGTGCAGCATTTACATTGTAGTTGAAAGATGAGTGTAATCATGCCTCCTACAGTATCTGCTGGGTAATGGTGTTTAATCTTAATCACACTGCCCCACCTGCTGGTAAAACATCATTTTCAATGCAAAGATCCTGCCTCAAAGTTACATTATATAACATAAAGCACATGTGCAGCTGAGTGGTGCTGCCCCTGAGAGCAGGATATTGTGCAGGTGTCTCCACTCCCTCTCTCACTGTGCTCTCACTGCACAATAATACACAGCTTCACAATCCAGCAGCTCAACAGCACTGATGGTTAGAGTGCTGGAGAGCTTCTCTTTATTCACAGTCATGTTGAATCGTCCCGAGGTTTCAGTTGTAATGTAAGCAGACAGTATGATATCAGGACTTTGACCATGTTGCTGTTTATACCACTGCATGCTGTTGAAGTTAGAAACACTGTGATTGCAATTCATTTCAGCGCTCCCTCCTTCAATTGAATAAACATGTGGAATCTGATGAATCTGTGAACTTCCATAGACAACTGTAAGATAACAAGATATAATTATATAATTATTATTTTGTTTATGAATGATAATGACATTGAAAACCTGTTTGTTCTCAAGTGTGTTTGTGAATATCACTCACCAAGACACAAGCAAAGCAGAAGAAAAGTTCCACACGTGTTCCTCATTCTTGAATTGTTCCATCCACAAGTAGAAATGCTTCTGACAGACAGACAGCCTGAGCTGTGGGTGGAGCCCTGCACAATGTCACGTCAGAATAAGGCTCTGATTGGTTGATCTGTCTGAAGCTCAGGAACCACTGGTTAAAGCTACTGAAAGTCAGCAACAGAATATCAATAGTTAGAACATACCTGTACTGTAATAGTGCTGAACATCCTTCTAATCTTGAAGCACTTCCTCACCTCATCTCATCTCCTGACAGTGGACTCACTGGTTCATGGACTCCTGCTGGGCTGGTCTTTGTACTGCAGGGTCCGGTATCTCACCAACATAGAGCTTCTGGGTCTACACAGGGGAATGGCTTGGTAGTGAGTTTCAAGTACAGAGAGCAGTAAGCACTGTATGAGATTTGTGGAGCAAATAAATCAAACCAGACAAAAAATATATATGTCAGAGGAAGGGCAGCAAAATCCTCTTGGCATACAGAAAAGAAAAGTTTTCTGAGGAGGAGCTGATAGTCCTTAAGGCTGAGGTCAATCAGCATGAAATTGAATTATTTGGAAAAGCCAACATCAGTTATGCTACCAATGCTGTCAATGCTATCGGTGTTACCTGGAGCACAGTCAACCAGGTGATGAAAAGGTGAAATTCAGCTATTAGGTCTAGGATGAGTGAGACGGTAACGCCACCGCAAAGTGACCCTGGGTTTGAATATGCGGGCCTCTTCTGTCTTGCTCTTCTCCAAACGTGTTCCTGCCTGTTCTCAACAAGAGCCAAGCGTCACCACATCAGGAAGTGCAAACAGCCAGTGACAGTTCTCTGCAGCTGTGTGCTTTTATACAGCTCTTAATTACTCGCTTCTACATGGTTTACACCTTGTAAGAGGATGTTTTTGGAGGGTCAGCAATTGCCCGAGTGCAAGACAGAATCCTTACATCTCATTATAATGTTTGCACCCGCTTAGTATTCCAGATCCCTGCCCAATTCCATGCTTGTTTCTTCATTTGAATACATTTCAATATCATGTCTGCAATATGGGTGTTTTGCAGCTGCAAATCACTTTGCATGTATCCTTACATCAGCCCCTTTATGTCCTATGTTTGTATATACCCACATTTTTTGGGACATTCATAAAGAAATGTTGTTGATTTTTGTTGTTGTTGAATTAATGTACCATAGTTATAATTAGTACATCATGAAAAGGTGTTTTTATTTTTTTACATTCTTGACATTCTGCATTATGCTCAAGCTTCTTTCATTCCCTTCTCCAAATATTAAGGATCAACACAATTTTGATTTCTGTGTAATAAACATGGTTATATAACGTTATGATGCAATGTATATTTATTTGTATTTATTATAAGAATTTGCATTAATTTATAATATTTTACATTAAAGAGTAAAAGCTATCTAATGAACACATGTTGATTTGAAATTGCAGTGGGACAATATGACCCGAAACATACCAGCTGTACCTACATTCTGAACATACTAGGAGGGTTCAATAGATTCACATTGAGTGCTTTCAGCAGGGAGCTGTGCTGGTCGCTGTTCATAAGAACATAAGAACATAAGAAAGTTTACAAACGAGAGGAGGCCATTCAGCCCATCTTGCTTGTTTGGTTGTTAGTAGCTTATTGATCCTAGAATCTCATCAAGCAGCTTCTTGAAGGATCCCAGGGTGTCAGTTTCACCAACATTACTGAGGAATTGGTTCCAGTTTACCACAATTCTCTGTGTAAAAAAGTGCCTCCTATTTTCTGTTCTGAATGCCCCTTTATCTAACCTCCACATGTGACCCCTGGTCCTTGTTTCTTTTTTCAGGTCAAAAAAGTCCCCTGGGTCGACATTGTCAATACCTTTTAGAATTTTGAATGCTTGAATCAGATCACTGCATAGTCTTCTTTGTTCAAGACTGAATAGATTCAATTCTTTTAGCCTTTCTGCATACGACATGCCTTTTAAACCCGGGATAATTCTTGTTGCTCTTCTTTGCACTCTTTCTAGAGCAGCAATATCCTTTTTGTAGCGAGGTGACCAGAAATGAGCACAGTACGTATTTTTAAAACAAGTTTTAACATTACTTCCCTTGATTTAAATTCAACACTTTTCACTATATATCCAAGCATCTTGTTGGCCTTTTTATAGCTTCACCCATTGTCTAGATGAAGACATTTCTGAGTCAACATAAACTCCTAGGTCTTTTTCATAGATTCCTTGTTCAATTTCTCCCATATGGTATTTATAATACACATTTTTATTGCCTGCATATATCTATGACTAAAGTATATATATTTTTGTCCAAACTGGATAATATCATCTTGATTTGTCAGTAGATTGTTGTTAAAAAGATAAACCATGTTAGTACATAAAAATGAGAATTAATAATAATAATAATAATAATAATAATAATAATAATAATAATAATAATAATAATAATAATAAGCAGCAGCTCTGTTTTACTGGATTCAGAACTCTGAGAATTGAATAACAAGCACACTGGCTGTTTTCCCCAATATTAAGCCTAAATGCTGTCAACATATTTTTGTCCACAAGATGGAAGCATGACATTTGTCAAACAGTTTACAGTAAAAGTAGCCATAATTTAATTATGAGACTCAACCAAAAATGACATTTCTTACACAAAGTTATTAAGAGCATTAATGTGTAGATCCCACTATACATGTCCTGAAACATGGTGTCCTGTGTCTCCACACATTCAATCTCAGTGTCACATACTGGACAAGCCCCTCAATCCCTTCAGGTTCAGTGTGATAGTCCTTCTGTAAAAAATCAATACATAAAAAAGTAAAGTACAAGGCAGGCTGGATTAATAGGGCTCCCAAATTAAATATAATTGACCTCAAAGGTGCTGTAGTGTTCGAGGGGTGTGGCCCCTATAGAACTGTATTGGTAAGCAGAGCAAATAGTTTACTGTGGAAGAACTGCCATTGATTTGTGTAACTCTGTATCCTAGGAAGGGTGATTGATGTAATTTAGTCCTAAAATATGACCTATTGCAATTCTGTGTGTAAATATGTAGCTTTCTCACTAACCTTGGCATGACAATAGAGAGACTGGATCAATTCAGTTAGGACATGTAGAGCAGTCTCACTGTATTACAAACAGATCTGTTTTTTCTTAATTATGTTTTTCAGTGAAGTAACTGTGGTTAAACGGTTTATTGTCAATGTTTTATTTCTCTGGTTCAAGAGGAAGCATTTGATTGGGTTGTCTATACTGATCATTTTAAAACTTTACACATGGTTTTGATTTGGGGGAAGCCTTTGTCAATGTGTTTACTACAGTAATATTTATTTGGGGCAGTGGTGCTGGTTTTTATTAATTGTAATAAAAAAAAAAATATCAGTCTGTGACAGGATGGCTGGGCGGTGATGTCAGGACAGATGCAGGTAGTAAAAATACTGACACCCATACTGCAGATTTCAAAATAATAAAGACGCGGCGGCACCGTTTTTATTAAGCAAAAATAAATACAATATTTAAACAAAAACACTGTGCTCAGAGAGCAAAACAAAACAATCAAACAAAACAAATCTCGAACACAAAAAATAACACAGATCAAGCTGAGCAATAGCCTTCACTGTTCCGGTATGTTATGTTTTCTTTTAGTTTCGTTTTCTTTCTTTCTTCGCTCTCTACTCTCGCTCCTCATACACCCACTCAGTACTCCACCCTGAGCGCATAGAGCTTATATACCGTGGCCGAGGGGGTTAACTAGCTGGCAATTATTCTATTACCCCTCGGCCACAATCTGCACGGATACAATTATTATGTGTGACTGCCAGCTAATTCAATAATAACTAGCTGACAGTCACCTATTCCCACGAGGTATTTTAAAACAGCAAAACACACGGCGCTTCACCGTCAATAAATATAAATACAATAATAAAACAACAAACACAAAACAATAATCTGCACAGGGGCGGAGGGGGAAACCCCGTTCTATAAATAAATAAATAAATAAATACGTACAGGGCTGCTCGCCCTGTTGCACGGTCATTGTGGCAATGTGCCCCGCCCCTGAGTGCATTTCTGTGTTTTATGTTGCGTGTGTTAATGTTGGTGTATAGATATGGCTGCACGGGATATAAATGGGTGTGTGCAGCACGAGTTATTTAAAATGTGTAATTGTATTTAGGGACCGGGGTTGCACTTCACTTCACGTGCGTTTAAAGTAGTTAATAATACGTGAGCACGGGGTTGCACAGATTTAGTTCACGTGCTGGGATTCAAGTGAATAATTAATTGGTAATTGAATCCCAGCACAACAGTATATATAGATGCACGTTTCACTCACTCAGGGTTGTGTGTTCGGTGAGTGGAGAGCGGGTGTGGAGAGGAGGAAATAAAACGTAAACTAAATAAGTGTTTAGATTCACCGTGTTTGTTTGTTTGTTGGTCCATTTTGTTTAGTGTTAATCCGTTTTGTTTGTCTGTTTTATTTGGCCTCAAGTCCTGTGTTTTGTTCAACCGTTTAATTTTGTTTGTTTAATAAACATACTGAGCGCCACAGCGACTCAGTTTCAACACAAGTACTGTCTGTGAGATTTTTTTCTGGCCTGACGTCATCCACTACAGCCTGCTTGTCACAGTCATTCCCATATTCTATACATTTGTAGACATAGGTATTGGCACCCTGTACCTGCAATTAGTAAATGCACTGGAACATCTTAACCTTTATGTTCCTGTAAGAATGAGTGTTGAAATAACTTAGAAGAGGTACCATTGAACAAATAGATATAGTTTAACAAACAAATGTTAACCTATAGGTGGGGTTCAGGGGGAGGAGCTAGGCACCAACAACCTATCATCTGCTGTCATCAATTAAATCTACCTTATTTAAACATTAGTCACCTCTACCTATCTGTCTTGTGTTTTTTCGTTTTGGCAAAAAACCTAAGCGATTTCAAGACCCATCAACTTTTGTATACTTCAACAATGGAGTACTTACAGCAGTTGTCATCGGATTCAGAGGATTCCCAGGATTTTCTGTCATTACCAGATCATTCTTCTCCAGCTTCAATCCAGGGCCCATCCAGTCTCCGTTTTTCTCCCCTTCTGGCATTTCAGTTACATCTGATCAGGCTCCCGATCAGGTTCCAGTTCAAATATTGCCTACCGCTCCTGCCACCCAAACATCGAATCTGCGCCGATCCAAGCGACTTCGGCCTCAGGACGCCCTCCGGATCGATTGTTTTGGAAGGACTGGCCCATGAATAAATTGATAAAACCCTCCTTAAAACGGTAATGCGATTCCGGCAGGGAGTGATAGAGAGTCTCTTTTCATTCTCTATTGCAATTCAGTATCAGCAGAACCAGTTTTTCCTCCGAAAAACATAATCAGCCAGCCCAGCCATTCAGCATCCTAAAACAGACAGCAGGCAGTCTATTCCGGATCTAACCACCCCCACAACTAGCACCGCTAATCAGCAGCCAGCCATTGAAATCCAACATTCGCAAATATTTAGAGAGATAAAATCATTTATGCAGCCATTTTCCGATACTCTATCTTCGGTCAGTTCTCAACTATCGGATCTAAATAAAAGGGTGTCTATTATGGAACAGGGAAAACAATCTTCAGCGCTGTCATTAATTCCAGCATCAAACACTGCAGCGCCACCTACAGCTTCTTCTGGTCCAGCCCCAATTTCAGCCAGCGAAGCAGATCCTCCACAATTCAACCTCGCTACTGCATCTACATACGGATCCTCCTCTCCAACTGCAGCTAGACGTCACACTATATCTCCACGAATCAGACGTAACATTCTCGAAGATTTCCAAATTCCACAGTTTACTGCCTACAGCTCTGCAATATCCAGCAGCAACGCCACAGTTCAATCAGCTGATTTTCAACTAAATCCAACTATTAATAAACTTCTTATTTCAGCTCAAGATTACATGGCATCAGCACTTGCCCCATCTACCAGATCCTCGTACTCTACAGGTTGGGCATGTTATGTAACTTTCTGTTTACAAAGCAGGATTAATCCTACTCCATTCAACCAGGACTGGATCATGGCGTTCATAGTGCATGCAAAGGACTCTCTACATCTGGCACCAGCTACAATCAGACTATATTTGTCAGAATTCAGCATCAATTTCGCTTGATGTCCATCAATTCCCCAACTCTATTATCAATTCCAGAGGTTCGTCTCCTTTTACGAGGAATTTCCAAGTGCTCTCCGGCTCCTTCTTCTGCTCGCCTGCCTATTTCTATAGACATTCTCAGTAACTTGATTTCAATTCTCCGCCATGGCTGTTTTTCTCCATTTGATGACTTAACTATGGAAGTCATATGTCTATCTGCATTTTTTGGGTTTTTGAGATGTTCTGAATATACAGTTCCTTCCATTGCCAGCTTTCCTACTCTCGGTATCCGCTGCAGTGACCTCAAGCTCATCCCAGATTCTCATTTCATCTTATTTCTTCAGCATTTCAAAACAGATCAACTGCGGCAAGGACAATGTATTCAGCTTTCTAAGATCAACTCTCCTCTGTGTCCCTTCACGTCCATGTTGAAGTACATTGCAGAACGCAAGGCCATTTCATCCTCCGACCCTTTGTTTATCAATTCAAGCCGGTCCATTGTATCAAGGCATTGGTTTTCAACACACCTTTCCACCGTGGTGTCCAGAGCAGGTCTTCCTTCGCAATTCTACACTCCTCATTCATTTAGAATAGGGCAGCTACTTCAGCTGCAAAAGCCAACATTAACCAGCATTTAATTAAAAATATGGGCGCTGGACTTCATCAGCAGTTGAAACTTATATTCGTTCTTCATCATCTGAAATATCCTCCGCACATCAGTCCATTGCTAGTATGTCCGGAGTGGGGACGACCTTTCTGCCTGGGCCTCCAAAGATTTCCCTAAGAAATTAAATTAAAAGAAGGGGTTTTTCTTTCCACTGTGCAGAGGGTCTTCACATAGTCATTAGGGTACAGTCTACTAACCCTTTGTCACGTTAAGTGTTTGTTTTCTTTCGTCTAAATGTTTTTCTTTTCTCTTTTCTTATGCATTGGCGGTTCTCTCTTTTTCTTCTTCACGCTATGCCAGCGGGAGCCGGGGTCCATCTTTTGGGGGTTAGTGATTCCACTTTCTCCAACCCTTTGTTAAGCTCCGCTTCATTTACCTCATAGAGGAGGGTTCTCCATGAGTCAGAGGGGACCCCGGCCAAACCCTTCCATCTGCATGTATGTTTCTTTTGGGATTCTTCTTTCAGGTCTGATGCCTCTATGCGAGGGTCCCCTGCGGTGGCATCCCTCATGTTTGTCGGGTCTCCTCAAAGACGGTGGCCCCTCTCCTGTTTGTCGGGTCTCCTCAGCCACGGAACCCCCTTCTATTATGTTGGGCTTCAAGAGGCGGAACACCACGCATTCCATGTTTTAACAGATACTAACTTTATGTTTTCTTTCCGGTTCGCGAGCCTCTTCAGTATGTCGGGTAACCTCGGAGACGGTGCCCCTCTCGTATGTCGGGTCACCTCAAAGACGGTGGCCCCCCTCCTGTTTATCGTGTCTATCGATCAAGTAAATGTTGGGCCTTGAAGAGGCGGAGCCCCTCTCTCCTTGTGTATATGTTCACTAACTCTGTCAATAAACACTACCAGGTGGCATAGCTCCGCCCCGTGAATATGTCTTAAATGTAACCGCTCTGTGACTGAGGTATTGCAGATATAGTATGGACATCTTTACCATTAATCGCAGCTTTAAGTTGATTTGGGTCATGTTTACGAGGTATTCAGATCTTTCTTATGGTATTCTGGACCAGTCCTGCTTGCAGATTTCCTACAGATTGGACAGGCTGGTTGGATTGTGTTCTGTTACCTTTCTTTTTAAATCAGTCCACAGCATTTCAATAAATTTAAGATCTGGAGACTGAGAAGGCCATTCCAGAACATAGATCATCTTCTTCTTTAGAATGAAAAACATTTCCACATTCTTTCAGTCTCATCCTTTCTGTCCTTTAAAGAGGTCAATTCAAACGCTATCACCATCTGCTTTTCACACTCCCATTATTGCAGAGGTCACTGCTGAGTGTTTCAGAGCATCACTGGGAGCTACAGAGAAGCTGTTGTGTGAAAATGTCTGTGACAGGATGACGTTGTGGTGACGTCAGGCCAGATGCAGGAACAGAAAAACAAAGGCAAGTACTGCAGGCAAAAAGACGCTGCACGCCGTTTATTTAAATACAAAAATAAATATAAAATATTTAAACACAAAACACAAAACAGAGCTCACAGAGCAAAATAAAAAGATAAACAAATACAAGTCTCGAACTCAAAAACAATAACTATCATCCAGGTCAGGCTGGGCACATCGCCTTCACTGTTCCTGGATTCTTTCTTTCTTTCTTTCTTTCTTTCTTTCTTTCTTTCTTTCTTTCTTCTCTGAACACCCTGAGTGCAGAGAGCTACAGGCTTTTATATCGTGGCCGAGGGATTTAACTGGCTAGTAATTATTCTATAAGCCCTCAGCCACAATCTGCACGAGTTTATTAATTATTCCTGGCAAAGGACTAGCACCAATCTCGCCTCTGCCAGAACACGTTTTAAATAAAACAAAATAATAACAAACACGGCTGTGCCGTCATTTATAAATAAAACATAACACGTCGTCATAAATATATAATAAATCATAAAACACAAATACAAAATAACACTGGGGCGGAGAGGGAAACCCCATTCTAAAAATAAATAAACAAATAAACGTACAGCCTCCTCGCACTGTTACAATGTCATTGAAAGAAGACAATATAATTCATTCCTAAAGCTGCCACACACATACCAAGTCATTGTCTTTGTGTGAAAACATCATTTAAACTATAATACTTAGAACTAGGACCACATGTCAGGTAATGATTGAGTTCTAATGTTTGCTCTGGTTTCACACATTAAGGAAGTCCCTGTTCAAGCATGTATTCATTATATTTCTACAGTTCATTGTGGTTAACCAGATCCTGCTTTCATATTTCATTTCTATGAACACAGGACACATTTTCAAAGATTTCACAGAAGAAAAAGCATCAAAATGCAAACAGTTTGCCTGCACTGAAACCACTTCCTTTTTAATGGACTCATGCCAATGATAGTGTGTGGAAGCAGTTCAACATGACTTTCTTTCATCTTTTACCAGGTAATGGGCCTGTGCCAATTAGTGCTGAGAGAGTTTTTGTACAGCGTCCCAATGAGTTTTCACACTGTGCTACCAACAGAGCACAGTGATAGATTGCTGTGTCACTCAGAGCAAGTTTGGAAATGGTGATTGTAGTAGAAGAGCTGTCTGCTGTAGAAGTGAACCGGCTTTTAGCAAAGTCTGCAGTGTGAGAACCACTACTGGAGCGGGCTCCTTTATACAGTATGTATTCCAGGGTTCTGTCTGAGTTCTGCCGATACCAGTAGAGCCAAATGTTTTGGCTATCTGCAGTATAAGAGCAGCTGAGCGTTACTGACTCTCCTTCTGTTCTGGACTCTGCTGTCTGCTCAGGACTGATGGAATCCCCTCTTGTCAGGGCTGAACATTGAGGAGGAAAATGAAAATACAAGATAGTCAATAATAAATAATAATATATTTAAACAGAGATACACTCGTCATTGAAGCCAACTCATAACCACAAAAACAGTTCCTGGTGAGACAACATTACTACCTGCTGGTCTGACACAGAACATATTGAAATACTAAAAGAGCCCTAATAAATTAAATGACAATCTGAAAGTAACAGCTGATGAAGGGCAGACAGTAGATAATAATAATAATAATAATAATAATAATAATAATAATAATAATAATAATAATAATACCTGGCAGTGTAATGAATGCAATGAAGAATCCTCTTAGTTTTGCCATTGTAGTTCACTGTTTGTATGAGGACAGGATTGAAGGTTACTATCTGTGTGAAGATGTTTATTCTGATGCTGGTGCCACTCTGGGTGGGTGGTTACATTTGTGGTTTCAGACGTCACATATTTGTAACCCAATGAGCAAACACTTGAATAAAAGATTTCAATACAGCTGCTGTGTGTATCGGCTGCAGTATGTGTTGAGTCGACAGTAAGGCAATGCTATAAGAAACTTGACTTTTACATCATCTGAAGTCATTGTCTTTCTGATCATCTTTTCTCTGTTTTTCTTATTCCTGGGAGTCATGCCTCCTTCAGCCATTCCCTGAGAGTTCTGCAGTAACATTGTATCAAATCCTGGACAGAAATAATAGGCAATCGAAGAAGCTCTCTGTCCTTCCTGAAAATACTGACTGTTACAAGGTGCTGTGTGGCAGCATTGTTGCTGGGTCTCACATTAACATCAATCAGTCTCCATGTCTTTCGTAGAAGTAAACCATCATTGGCAAAGTCTTGATTATCAGTAGAGCTACTCCATGAGCAGGCTCCTTTAAACAGTGTGTATTCTGGGGCTCGGTTTGAGTTCTGATGAAACCAGAAGAGTTACTGACTCTCCTTCTTCACCAGAGACTCCTGTCTGCTGAGGACTGATGAATCCAGGCTTGTTGTGGCTGAACATTGAGGAGGACACAATCCCATGTAGATATAATGCTTCTTGTTATGATGAAATTACCTGCCAGTATTTTAGACTCACAGAATGATAAATGTATCAGTTGTGCTTCATACCAGGGTTGGAGTTGATCCCTTTTTCATTTCCAATTCCTTTTTCAATTCTTCTTGAAGTCAGTTCCCAATCCCAAAGCCCATTCCCTTTTAATAAATCCCAATTCCTTTCATGACATGGGCTTTATTAAGCAAACATTTGTAAAGCTTGTCAGCACCTCATGCAGTTACATAATAATTACAATACTAATTTATTGAATCAATTCCACTTGCTGTTACAAGAATCACCACGAGCTGCTCAAATGTGGAGTCTGTGGAAATTTCCTTCAAAGGGAATTGGAATTGGAATAAGGAACTCTTAATTAGTGCTGATTTCATTAAGAACAGAATAGAAAGTTTCAGTCTCTGTTTCTGTCCACAATGCTGCTCTGAATAATCTGGTTAGAGGTTTTGTATGTCAAATATTTTTAACCAATCGACAAATACAGACACATAAAACATGCTGTGGAAATGTGGTGCATCAGGAAATTAAACTCTGTGTTTCATCATTGTGGTTAGCATCTGGTTTAATAAACACCTTCATTAGCAGTTAATTGTATGCAAGTCTGTGACAGTCTGGCTAAGCAGTGACGTCAGGCAGAAGCAGGAAGGTAAACACACCAGTACTGCAGATTCAAAATAAATGATGCGGCGGTGCCGTTTATTTATATACAAAAATAAATCAAATGTTTTAACAAAAAGAAACTTGCTCACAGAGCGAAAATAAATAATTAAACAAAACACGAACACAAAATATACGAAACACAGGTCAGACTAAGCTGTAGCCTTCACTGAGCCTGTATCTTTTTAGACTCGTGTTTCTCTCCTCGCTCTTTCCACTCTCGCTCCTCATACACCCACCCCGAGTGTCGAGAGCTGCAGGCTTTTATATTCAGGTGACCATCTCCCGATTAGCAACAAAATTAACCGTTTAATTAATTCAGGAGATGGCCACCTTCTGCACGAGTTTATTAATTATTCCTGACAGAGGACGAGCACCAATCTCGCCTCTGCCAGAACACGTTTTAAAAATAAACAAAACAATAACACGGCGGCACGCCGTCATATAAATACATCAATAAAATCAAACAAAACAAATACAAAATACACTGCACAGGGGCGGAGGGGGAGACCCCGATCTAAAAATAAATAAACAAATAAATGTACAGGGCTCGCTACCGCCCTGCTACAAAGTCAAAGAGGTTTCAATTCTTCATGAATGCAGTCCTCCAGCCCACTTTCAGAACTGTAAAAAGGAACAACAGTCCTCACCACATTATAATGTGCACTGCGGTTACCCTTCTACACAGAAGAGCTGTCACTGGAATTGCCATCAGCATTGTAATCACTAGCCTCTGTACACTCCAGGGTTTTTGTATGGCTAGGGCGCTGCTTTGTATCACTGTGCTGGTTCTATTGCACAGTAGTAGATGGCAGAATCAGACACTGAAGGCTGTATTGTCAGGGAGCCAGTTTTAGATGAGGAGTCTACTGCTGGTTTATATTTCCCAGAATCGTCTCCATGTGTTCCTGAGCTTGTGTCTTGATTTATGTATTTTAAATCCCGGTGAGGCTCTTGCTTGTACCACTGCATTGAATAAAAGCTGCTTGTTGTATATTGACAGTTTATACGGATTGAATCTCCTTCTGAAACTCGCTGTGAATCAGGGCTTTGAGTCACCTGTTCTTGAGTGTGTGCACCTGAAACAAAACAACACAAAATAATGTACACAGATAAATCAGAAACACACAAACAAACTAACAAGCAAAGTGATGATCATGGCTCTGTGGAAGAACATACCTGATAGAATCAAGCAAAGAATGAAACATCTCAGTCTTGTCATATTAGTACTCTAGAGTAAGTCGTGTGCATTTGAAGAAAGAAACAAAAGAGGATGGATATGAAAGTTTCTCTTCACACTGAACCAGCCTACCCTTGAGATGACGTGAATGAATCCACAGTGGTGTTTGTCACAGCTATTTCCTGCTCTTCAAAGTATATGTGCTGCAGCAACTTGTGGTAACAAAGCATCCCCATTGTTCTAGATTCAGCTGTTTATTGTAGTGATAGGGAATCTATAATTGTTTTCAAATGAAATGACTGATATTAAAATCAAGGACATTATTCTTCATTTCATGAGTATAAGATCATTCTCACAGACCCTCGTTGTCACTACAAAACAACACTCTCCTGATTGGCTATCTTTGCTCCAGTAAGCTTCATTATCACAAGGTTACTTGAATCTACAATAATATGTTTAATAAATGAACATCTTAAGCCTATATATAATGTGTTGGTGATGAAGCTTGTATCATGTCTACTGTTGGATGAAATGTTTGTAATATTATTGAGATGAGACACACGCACAGCAAACACAGGCTCTGCAGTGGTGTATATTATGCACAGTGCAATCTATTCTAGATGGTAACTGGGGTTTGAAAGCTCTAGAGTATGTTTACAATACAAATTAAAAAGTAACATAATGTCATGTGTGCTGTATACTGTGGATGAATCCTCTCACAAGCCAATGCCCGGAGGCAAGGCTGCAGTTACAGCCATGGGGTTTGTGAGTTTAGACACAACCCAGTTAGTGTCATGTAAGTGTTGTGCTTTTACACTGTCCTGTAGTTGAAAGATGAGTGTAATCCTGCCTCCTCTTTATGGGGAAATGGTGATTAATCTTAATCACACTGCACCCCCTGGGGATAAAGAGCGGGTATCTCACTTTACATATATACAGTTCATCTTTATCAATAATGAATGTTAAATATGTGCATCTGTTTCTGATTCATGGTATACACTGATTGATCAATATTAACTTTTGTACATCATTTTCAATGCTACAATCCTGCCCCAAAGTTACATTATATAACATAAAGTTCATGTGCAGCTGAGTGGTGCTGCCCCTGAGAGCAGGATATTGTGCAGGTGTCTCCACTCCCTCTTTCACTGTGCTCTCACTGCACAATAATACACAGCTTCACAATCCAGCAGCTCAACAGCACTGATGGTTAGAGTGGTGGAGAGCTTCTCTTTATTCACAGTCATGTTGAATCGTCCCGAGGTTTCATTTGTATTGTAAGCAGACAGTATTATGCCTGGGTTTTGACCATGTTGTTGTTTATACCACTGCATGCTCTGGTAGTTAGTAACACTGTGATTACAGTTCATTTCAGCGGTCCCTCCTTCAATTGAATAAACACGTGGTGTCTGATGAATCTGTGAATCTCCATAGACAGCTGTAAGAAAAGAAGAGTAAAGAATGATTCTTGTGTTTCTCAATAATAATGATGTCTCTGTGCTAGCCCCCATTGAGACCCTGTTTTCAATGGTGCCTCTCCAGTGTGTTTGTGAATATCACTCACCCAGACTAAAGACAAGCAGAAGAAAAGATCCACTCATGTTAATCATTCTTGAATTGTTCCATCCAGTGGTAGAAGTGCTTGTGACGGACAGACAGCCTGAGCTCTGGGTAAAGCCATGCACAACGTCACCTCACAATGAGGCAGTGATTGGCTGATCTGTCTGAAGCACAGGGAACCACTGGTTTGGTGATATGAAAACTAACACCTCATCATCAATAGTTAGAACATATATTGGTTTTATTGTTGTTGTTGTTTAAATAGAACATTGACACTGACTTCTTGTTGAAAAGTTTTATCAAAGTTTCCTCTAGTAACAGTATTATTAAATGAGTTCTGTGAAAATGTTAATGATGGTGTATGGCTCATAGTTACCGTTTTTCCCTTTCAAATTGTGGTGTGGATATATTTGATCAGCTGCTCTGCAATGAAAAAGAAAGAGAAGTGTTCACTTGATAGAGTAAAGTGCACATGGTGCGCAGGGGAGGCGTTCAGTCAGGGCAGGGCAGGGTTGTGTCCTGGCTGTGCCCATTTGCTGGTCTGCTCCAGGGATCCTACAGGGAGCACTGAATTGGGGCAGGGAGGTATAATCAGGAAGGACTTCTTCACTTCATCTCATGACAGTGACTCTGCTGGTTTATGGACTCCAGCTGGGCTGGCCTTTGTACTCCAGAGTCTCACCAGCATAGAGCTCCTGGGTCTACAGAGGGGATGGCTGTGTGAGGAATCATACTGAGACACTGAAGAAATACAAATCAAGTTTGTGTGTAAACACTGCCATCTAGTGGTTCAAATTTTAGTGTGTCTACTGGACTATGACTCCAATTTGATATAAATTCATAAGCAAAGAGCCTAAATAGGAGAGGACAGAATAATGATTTAGTATGTTTGCTTGATATTTAGTGGGAAAATAACTAATTAACTAACGTTTGATATCATGTTGTATACAATGGATTGAGAAGGCATCAATAAGGTAATTCAGGCAACATTATGAATTGTGAGGCTTGCTTTAGATTGTAGATTGCATGCATCCATCTGAGTGTGTCTTTAATGTGTGAGGTTTTGTCTTTCTTTTTGTTCTATACTTACATGGCAGACATGCTGCAGTTGCCCAGCAGTAGCTTTGCCTTTTAAACATGCTGCTTGTCTTTTAATACTCAAGAGTAAGTATCGTCTGGTTAGAGCCGCTCGAAGGCTTCAGTGATGCTCCTGTACTGGAAGTGAATCTGAAGTGCCAGTAACAGTGATGATGCTGCAGAACAAACATGCTCTGTGGTCACGTGCAGCTCTGAACGTGTCACTCATTCAGCTCACATGATTGGAGGGGCAGACAGGGGTTATGTGGTATAACCAGATCAAGACAAAGATACCTGTTAATCAAGAATAAAAAGTAACTATTGACATTGGATTATTCATATTATTTTGTATTTATGGAAGCTTTACAATCACATTCAGTCCTAAAGTAACAGAAAACACACAAACATCGCTACCAGAGTGTTATAAAAGAGAAGGAAGTACTGAGGGACCTAGCATCACCTAAAATGAACAAATCACCGGGGCCTGATGGAATCCATCCTGCAGGCCTCTGGGAAACTAGAGAACAGATCTTCAAACCATTATAAGTCATATATAAGTCTAGTCGGGTAAGGCACTGCTTTTTTGGTTGGTTTGTTTGTTAGTATATGTGTGTGTGTGTGTGTGTGTGTGTGTGTGTGTGTGTGTGTGTGTGTGTGTGTGTGTGTGTTTGTGAGTGTGGAGGAATGGGTGGGGGGGTTCGGTTTATTTTTTTATTCTTAATTGACACTAAGGGTGGTCTAAGGGTTAATTAAGAGTAATATTGTAAATTAATTTAACCAATCATCAAGAGTAAAAAAAGAACAGAAACAAAATTTCTCGTCATCACTCTCCCCACATCAGATATCCTGCAGCTTATCAATGGCATTGTTGGTATTGAGTTAGTTTAACTAAACTTGCACCCACATCAAATATCAAATAGTGGGCGTTCTTTTGAATTGCAAGGAAACCGAGAGCTTGAAGAATGATCCACTTTCGTGACCACAAAGAAAACTGATGTTAAAGAACTATTTGTTTCCATTGTTTAGATATTTAGTTTTCTTGATCTGCTTATTTCTATTATTGGCTGTCAAAATAATGCACTTTGTTACAACAACAAAAGATAGTTCTGTGAAAGACAGCAATTATCGGCAACTGGAATAAATCGAGTTCATCTGTGTGGAGAATGCGGTTTGTGTCGAGCGCTGAGCAGGAAGGGACTCTGGTCGCTGTGAGTGACACTGCACGGGTCTGGCAAGATACTTCATTGTGGAAAAGAGATATGCAGTTCTACACTGCCATCTAGCGGCGTTGCAGTGAAACTGCATTAAATACAAATTCTTTCTTGCTGTAGAAAGGTTTTTGTTCAGGCTCATCAGTGAATGCATCGCTGTGGGCTTCAGTGCACAGTAGTACCTCGCAGAGTCCAGCGCATTGGCATTGTTCACAGTCAGGTTAGCTGAATTAGCTTAAGGGTTTAAAGAAGCAGACAGTCTGGGGTCAGTGGCTTCAGGCTTGTCTGTATTGACTGTGCCTCCAGCTGAAAGGTCTTCTTTGTCTTCTCATGAGATGCAGAGAAACGATTTCGAAACCTTGGTGGAATGTCCTCCTGCTTAGAATGTTCACTGAGTATGAGCTGTGGGGCTTGATTGGGGTCCTGAATGTACCAGAAGAGACCGGGAGCAGTGACTGCTGTTTCATACTTGCACTGAATAATGGAGCTCTCTCTCTGTTTTACAACAATTGAATTTGAAGGTTGAGTCACTGAGTCTGCTTGGGTCATTTCTAAAGAAAAGACAAACAAAGAATGAATAAGATTATATGAGAGCATACTTACAAACATATAAAACATGACATGATAGCATACACCTATAGATAATCTGAACTCCCTTCAATATGTGTGTCAATGATTTGAACTCACTTTGCTTTTTCCTATAACCAATTGCACTGTTTACTGTATAATATAAATCACTATTTCTGTTTGCAATTTATTCCTAACCTCTAAGACGTTAAATTCCATTTAATTTTAAGTTTATAAAAAAGAGAGAACGTCTCTTTTAATTAAGTATTTTAATTGTACAATATCGTATAATAGACTGACACACGTGTTGACAAACAAATTGCATAACCATGTATACATGGTCCTACTTATGCTTAAACAGAACAGTGGCACAGTAACCCAAGTACGTTCTTGTTCCATTCTCAACACGACAAACCTCCCTCTGCTGTCTGGTTCAATCTGAAGCTGGAACTGTGAACCATGTGTTTCTATAGAGGTGATGTCATGGAAACCATTGCCCCTCCCCTACACCGTGTGGTTGCTGTCCTCCATTGCCACCTGGTGGTTGTTCGGTTCATCTGCATTCGGATGATTTGGCTGCACGTTGCAGTTCAGATTTTGTGCAGGCTGATGTTTAAGGGCCCTATTCTCACTTTGTTTACGCGTTATTTACGAACTGGAAGAAGGGCTTAAACCAGGTGAGAACAGGGCCCTGAATGAATTACTGAGAGCATCAGTGCTCAGTAGTACCTCGCATATTCTGTGGAGGGCGTGTTGAAGTGACAATGGGCTGTATTCATCATGTGTAGGTTTCTTTTTCGAACAGTGCAAGCGATTCATAATTTTTTCTTTTTCAAAAACCGAGATACAGAAAGTAATTTTCTCGTCAATCAGTTATCTTTTTGAAGGGTTTAGGAAAACTCCTGTGAAAATATGTCATGGAAAAGTTTCCACTAAAATGTACAATGATAAATCACAGCTAACTATTAACTGGCAGATTTAATGATGTGTAAACTAGGAAAAATAAATAGCAATTCTTTAGAGTTTTGAAAACTTTCAGTATTTCTTCTCAAAAGACTCGATATTACAGTCAAAAAAGGAAAAGAAGGCTTTGATGTATCATAAACCTACGGGGAAAATCTGTAGCCCTCCATTAATAAGGAATGCTGGGACCGACACATTGATGAATAGAGCTCACTGTGCTGACCTGTGTGAGAGGTGCAGTGAGCAGGGTCCTGTGAATAGAGCTCACTGTGCTGACCTGTGTGAGAGGTGCAGTGAGCAGGGACCTATGAATAGAGCTCACTGTGCTGACCTGTGTGAGAGGTGCAGTGAGCAGGGTCCTGTGAATAGAGCTCACTGTGCTGACCTGTGTGAGAGGTGCAGCGAGCAGGGTCCTGTGAATAGAGCTCACTGTACTGACCTGTGTGAGAGGTGCAGCGAACAGGGTCTTATGAATAGAGCTCACTGTGCTGACCTGTGTGAGAGGTGCAGTGAGCAGGGACCTATGAATAGAGTTCAATGTGCTGACCTGTGTGAGAGGTGCAGTGAGCAGGGTCCTGTGAATAGAGCTCACTGTGCTGACCTGTGTGAGAGGTGCAGTGAGCAGGGTCCTGTGAATAGAGCTCACTGTGCTGACCTGTGTGAGAGGTGCAACGAGCAGGGTCCTGTGAATAGATCTCACTGTGCTGACCTGTGTGAGAGGTGCAGCGAGCAGGGTCCTGTGAATAGAGCTCACTGTGCTGACCTGTGTGAGAGGTGCAGCGAGCAGGGTCCTGTGAATAGAGCTCACTGTGCTGACCTGTGTGAGAGGTGCAGCGAGCAGGGTCCTGTGAATAGAGCTCACTGTGCTGACCTGTGTGAGAGGTGCAGTGAGCAGGGTCCTATGAATAGAAAGAGGATTTATTAAGCATATTGTTCTTTTAAGACCGAGTTATTATATCTGCTTGGGGCATTTCTAATGAAAAACAAGAAACAAACACAGATTCAGAGGAGCACAATCTCCTGGCTGCTATAGGAGATCCTTGTAGTAATTATACCCACAACACAATATTCACTCCGCTTTTCTTTGTTATGTTCGTCGATTTTAACCACAAACCTCGCTCCACTCTTTGGTTTTAAAAAGAGCAAAAAGAAGGACAATGTCAAACCAACTGCACTTTTGATAAATCCCGGTGGTAAATGCTTTATGAAAATATCCCTTAAACTTTATGTAATACTCGTAAACACACATTTAAAACGTTTTAATGACCCTAATATAACGTTTAAATAAAACACATGCAAACGCAGCCAGCATGTTTAAAATGAACACAAGGCAAAACTCTTTGAATCCGGGATATCCGTACCTGTGATTAAACTTGAATCGATTCCCTTTATATTGATACCAAGCACGTCCTTGTCCGACTTCATATTGAAGCGCAGGTGTGTGCGCATTGTTTGGTTGTTTACTAGATGTTGTACATGTTGAGTTTCCTGTACAATGTAATATATATTATTGGAGTTTATGTGTGTGATTGTGAAAAGCCATTTACTGTTGACAGAACAGCAAACAAATAATATAATATTTGACTCGCCTTTCTGCCTGCCCCACACATGCCTATTTTGCCACTAAGGGTTAAAAGGAATCGACACCGTGTGCGTGTGTGTGCGTGCGTGCGTGTGTGTGATGTGACAGGACCAACAGCACATTGTAACTTCTAAACTACAACAACACTAGCAACAAGCTAAAAACACAAATACAACTAATCAATACAAATAACATAAAAACTAATAAAAACATAAATTTAACTTAAGAAATAAGACATTAGTTTTATTATATTGAATTTTTTAAATCAAATATTCCCTGTAATTTGACTGCTGTTTTAAACTCCTCACTCTCTCTTAAACACCTAATAATAACATACTGTACATACCCACTGTAACTGAGATGTTTAAACCGCAACAGCACAAATAAAACAGACATGTGATGTTGTTTATGTGTTTTTCCAGTGAAGGGGTTAATTAGTGCGCACTGAATGCGCTGTGTTATTGTAGAAGGCAGTAATGTAAAGACAGCACCGTGGTACTCAGCGCACACAGATACACTGCAGAATCACCCAGCTGCGTGTTCATGATTGTTAAACTAGTCATCTTCTGCGATGTGTCCAACTGACTGGAAAACCTGGCCTCAGTTTCATCTGATCGGAGTTCATCAGTGGAACCTTTCATGCGATGAAGCAGATATCGAGGCGAGCTGCCTGGAGTCTGCTTGTACCAGAACAGATACGCACTGTCAGCGCTGTTGCTCAGGGAGTAAGTGCACAATATCGTCGTGTCGCTGCTAACTTTCGAGGTAATCGTGTCATTGAGTTGATTAATTTCATCTCCACGACTGCAATCTGTAAAAAAAAAACAAAAAAACACAGAGTTATGCACGATGTAGTAACTGCAGCTGAATCCACGAAATTGTTATTACAATAAAAATATATCTTTATCAAAGATTAAATAGAAGACTGCATTGAGAAGACCTGCATACAACATGGTTATCTCTGTTCATTCAGTTTGAATGAGTTCTCTGTCTCTGTTCAGTACTGAAAACCAGTCTGCAGCCGCACCACCTATTATTATTTGTTTATTTAGCAGATGCCTTTATCCAAGGCAACTTACAGAGACTAGGGTGTGTGAACTATGCATCAGCTGCAGAGTCACTTGCAACTAGGTCTCACCCGAAAGACGGAGCACAAGGAGGTTAAGTGACTTGCTTAGGGTCACGCAACGACTCAGTGGCTGAGGTAGGATTTGAACCAGGGACCTCCTGGTTACATGCCCGTTACTTTAACCACCGAACCACATAGCCTCCTATCCACACAGCCTCCTATCAGATCAGTGGGCGTTTCTTCCGTGTGTCGGGATGTTTCTCTGATGTCCAATCAGAACCCATGAACCCGCGCTGCGCTCTGTCTTCTTCATTACACAGTGAAGCACCAGAACGGGGTTCTTTCGTGTCATGAGTTGTGTTCCAATACTGTTTAAGACAGACAGATCCAAGCAGGGGGTGCATTTGAATTAAACAGCAACATAGTGGTTTCTGTAGAGCGCTGAGAATGGTCTAAAAAGAAACTACACTGGGGAAACAAAGGAAGATATTTTCAAAGCGCTGACTCCCGTCGTTAATTAACTCCACCTTTTTAAGTAAAACACCTCAGTACACAGGCTGCATTCACACCGATTGGCCGAGGACCTTGTTGTTACTGAGGATGAAGAACACAATGTAACACCGCTTATCTGACGTCATTTCTTCATGCTGTGAGCGGGATGTCATTCTCATACTGTTTTCATACAGGTAGTGTTAGAAAGCAGCTGCACCAGGAGATATGGCGAGTGTGATCTGACTGTGAATGAGCATTTAACAAATGCTTGTCCTACACCGCCCCCTGGTGGGATTCTCTTGAACTGTCGTACAGACCTCAGGGTTAAACTGATCATTTCTACTTCGTGTGTGGGAAATGGCGGTGAGTGGGCGGGGCAGGAGAGTAAGAGGAGCGCTGCATTCTGGTACCACAGCTCAACTAGAATTATAAAGCTCTGCTATTTTTGGAGTTTTAAACGGTTCAAGCATCACATTTTATAACTGTGTTTGTTTTAGTAGCAGCAATGATATCCGCCAGAGAGTCTTTTCCAGTGTTAAATGAAACCTTTTAATCATGTAACATGTGTGTTTTTCTTTTCCAGCAGTTATAATGGACGGAGTTTAAATGAATGTCAATGTATGTTGTTTGAGTTACATATTCAGAATGATGTTTAACTCAATGCTTTATTCATTTAACACAATAACCGCTTTGTTTAATATGTTGTAAATACACACCAAGGATTCTGTTCATATAGTTAAAGAATCACTGACTAACACCTTGTTTTATAATCCTCTAGGGGGCAGCAGACTGGTACATTGTGTTCTTTGCAATTGAGAACATCTTGAAACCGAACCCGTTGACTGTCTGGAAGCTGTAGATTCACTGCAATTGAAACTATCCTGCATTAGTGCTGTCCTCGGTACTGAACACATGTTAATCGACAGTTAGTGCACACTATTAGTTCATTACAAGTAACCACATGTGTGTGGAGAGATAGGAGGAGCATCCATGCCTGGTTTAAAAAGAAAAAAAAAAAACACCTTACTGTTTTTCCCAATAGAAACCTAAACAATCACAACACCGTAAAAGCAATCGCACGGTATCTGAAAGAGATTACACTGACATGGCCAGTGTAATCTCTTACCTATCTGCCTCAGGGTCTGAGGCAGATAGGTAAGTTCCTGCTTCAAGTAATTTTAAATTAACTACATTCAGTAACATTGTAAGGTGGTGTTTGAATTAGCTGAGGTAGTGTGTGATTAGTACCAGGTGAGTGGTTAAATTGAATAGAAGTTGATTTGCTATATGATTGGTTTCCACACAGTTTAGCTGTTCTTTCCCCAACCAGCTGTTATATTAATCAGGCAGGCTATTTCCACGCCAGCACGAAGCGCCAGCAAACCGAAGAGCCTCAACAAAAGAGCCGGGAGTCTAGCTGTGGGTGTCCAGCGAGGGGAGGCCTGCGCCGAGACGCTGTTCGAATAGATCCGAACCTAACAGCGCTCTGGAAGATGCCATCTACTAGTCAGGTCTGTACCCTCCACCCCACCGCTCCCACTGTACCTATTTGTCTCACCTGTCCTGCTATGACTGTCTCTCACATCCCTGTTCTGTCCTCTCGCCCTCGTCCTCTGCCCTCTCTCCACCACTGCTCCTCCGACCCCTCTAACCTCATCCCTCTGCCTCTCCTTCCCTCCCGCACACTCTCTGGTGCACTCTGGAACTATCACTCTTCTGCTAACAAAGCTGATTTCATCTCTGCCTTTGCCTCCCACCTCTCTCTCGATTTCCTTGCTCTCACTGAAACCTGGCTGTCCCCTGATAACACTGTAACTCCTGCCGCCCTGTCCTCTTTCTATGTCCTGTCCCATACCCTGCGTCTCACTGGACGGGGAAGTGGGACTGGTCTTCTCCTCTCTCCCTCCTTAATCTTTTCTGTCCCCTCCGACCTCACCTCACTCTCTGTTAATACCTTTGAATTTCATGCAGTCCAACTAACCTCTCCCTGTCAACTCCTGCTAATTGTACTGTACCGCCCCCCTGGACCTCTTGCTCACTTTCTAGATGAACTCGACTATCTACTCTCCTCCCTCCCCTCTCTGTCTACCCCAACTGTTCTGTTAGGTGACTTCAATATCCATCTCTCCATCCCCAGCCACTCTGTCGGATTCCTCCCTCTCCTTCACTCCTTCGACTTCAGTCTCTCTCCATCCCTTCCTACCCACAAAACTGGCCGTCAACTGGACCTCACCTTCTCCAGGTCCTGCTGCCCCTCCACCCTCTCTGTCACCCCCCTGGACCTCTCTGATCACTATTTCATCTCTTTTTCTCTGTCTCTCCCCTCTCTCCCTGCTCCTCCTACCCCCACTGTCACCTCTCGCCGTAACCTCCGCTCTCTCTCCCCCTCTGTCCTTGCCTCCACTGCTCTCTCTCACCTCCCTCCTATTGACTCCTTCTCACAACTCTCCATAGACTCTGCTACCTCCACCCTCTTCTCCTCCCTCACCTCCTCCCTCGACTCCCTCTATCCCCTCACCTCCTGACTTGCTCACCCCTCCCCTCCCCAACCCAACCCTGGCTCTGCCCTCCGCTCAGCAAGAATCACACTGCGATCTGCTGAAAAGAAATGGAAGGGAACCAAACTCCCTGCTGCCCTAGACCTTTACCGCACTCTCCTCTCCTCCTTCTCCTCTACTCTCTCCTCTGCTAAATGTTCTTATTTCCAATCTGTAATCCAAGCCTCCACTAACAACCCACGTAAACTATTCTCTACCTTCTCCTCCCTCCTAACCCCCCCCTCCTCCTCCCTCCTCTATCTCCTCTGATGACTTTGCCTCCTTCTTCACTTCTAAAATCTCAGATATCCGCAAACTCTTTAACACCTCTCCCTCCCCCGCACCCCCACCCGCTCCAATCCCTACACCCACTGCATCCCCTACTAACTCACCCTCCTTCTCCACCTTCTCGCCCCTCTCAGACTCTGACCTCTCCTCCCTGCTCCAGGGTCACAAACCCACCACGTGTGCCCTGGACCCCCTCCGCACTCAGCTCTTTCAAGCTGCTGCTCCTGCTCTACTTCCCTTCATCGCCTCCCTTCTCAACACCTCTCTCCTTTCTGGTCTCTTTCCCTCTGCCTTCAAAAAAGCCTCTATCACTCCCTCCTCAAAAACCTACCCTCGACCCCACCTCCCTCCAGAGCTACCGTCCTGTCTCCCTCCTACCCTTCCTCTCCAAAACCCTTGAGCGGACTGTACACCGCCAGCTCTCTGCTTTCCTGTCCAACCACTCTCTGCTCGACCCTCTCCAATCTGGCTTCCGCTCTGCTCACTCCACTGAAACCGCCCTCCTGTCTGTCACCAACTCACTAAAATCTGCCCGAGCTGCCTCTCTCTCCTCTGTCCTAATTCTCCTCGACCTCTCTGCTGCCTTTGACACTGTCGATCACTCTATTCTACTATCCTCTCTCGCTTACCTGGGAATCTCTGGCACTGCTCTGGCCTGGTTCTCCTCCAACCTCTCCAACCGCACCAGGTAACCTGACGTGAAGCATCCTCCACACCTCGAACTCTCTCAACAGGAGTCCCCCAAGGGTCAGTCTTTCAGTCTTGGGTCCTGTCCTGTTCTCTCTCTACACCTGCTCCCTGGGCCCCCTCATCGCATCCTATGGTTTCTCATACCATTTCTATGCTGATGATGCTCAGATTTTCCTCTCCTTCCCCACCTCTGACTCCACCATCTCCTCCCGTATCTCTACCTGTCTGTCTGCTATTTCCTCCTGGATGCACTCGCATCACCTCAAACTCAACCTCTCTAAATCTGACCTCCTTTTCTTTCCCTCCTCCTCCTCCCCCTCCTCTGATCTCTCTATCTCTCTTCCTCTGGAATCTATCACACTCTCTCCCTCTTCCTCCGCTAAGAACCTCGGAGTCACCCTGGACCCCTGCCTCTCTTATTCCCAGCACATCTCCACTCTGGCACGCACTTGCCGATTCTTCCTGAGCAACAGCCGAAGAATCCAACCCTTCCTCACCAACTACGCCACCCAGCTCCTGGTCCAGGCCTTGGTACTCTCCCGCCTAGACTTATGCAACTCCCTCCTGGCTGGCCTCCCTGCGTCCGCCACCCGTCCGCTCCAGCTCATCCAGAACTCTGCTACTCGCCTGGTGTTCTCTCTGCCTCGCTTCTCCCATACAACTCCACTACTCCACTCACTCCACTGGCTCCCGATCACCGCTCACATCCAGCTCAAGACTCTTGTACTAGCCTACAGATGCCTTGACCAGACTGCACCCAGCTACCTCCAGACCCTCATCTCTCCCTACACCCCCACTCGACCTCTCCGCTCCGCCTGCACTAGAAGACTGTCTCTACTTCCTCTACGCTCCCCTGCCTCCAGAGCCCGCTCCTTCTCCACCCTCGCCCCGTAGTGGTGGAATGACCTTACTACAGATGTCAGGACTGCCCAGTCCCTGACCACATTCCGGCGCCTCCTCAAGACTGACCTCATCAGAAAGCACCTGTAGAACTCCTCTGTTCTTCCCCTGGGACACTTATCACCCTTCCTTAAATGCGCTTTACTTGCTCTTCTCTGCACCCTATTTTACTGCATTTAATCCTGTACTTTAGAGTACTGTAATCTGCCAAGTGTTTAATCTGTAGTATTTTGTATTTAATTATATCCTGATGTAACTATCACTGACACTGTTATCTGCTGTATTATTGAATCGTATTTTGTCACACTTGTACTTGCTTGAACCAAAGTCATTGTATTTACTTTGCTCTTAATTGTATTATTACTTGTACTGTGATTCTTGAAATGTATTTGCTTAAGATTGTAAGTCGCCCTGGATAAGGGCGTCTGCTAAGAAATAAATAAATAAATAAATAAAAAAGGATATTGCTGCTCTAGAAAGAGTGCAAAGAAGAGCAACCAGAATTATCCATGTTTAAAAGGCATGTTGTATGCAGACAGGCTAAAATAATTGAATCTATTCAGTCTTGAACAAAGAAGACTACTCGGTGATCTGATTCAGACATTCAAAATCCTAAAAGGAATAGACAATGTCGACCCAGGAGACTTTTTCGACCTGAAAAAAGAAACAAGGTCCAGGGGTCACATGTGGAGGTTAGATAAAGGGGCATTCAGAACAGAAAATAGGAGGCACTTTTTTACACAGAGAATTGTGAGGGTCTGGAACCAACTCCCCAGTAATGTTGTTGAATCTGATACCCTGGGGTCCTTCAAGAAGCTGCTTAATGAGATTCTGGGATCAATAAGCTACTAACAACCAAACGAGCAAGATGGGCTGAATGGCCTCCTCTCGTTTGTAAACTTTCTTATGTTCTTATAATGTTTTGCGCCCGCTTAGTATTCCAGATCCCTGCCCAATTCCATGCTTGTTTCTTCATTTGAATACATTTCAATATAATTTAAATTGATTAATGATGGCAAAGTGCTAATTTGATAGTGGGTGCAGAACACCAGGTGAAAATCGTTCTTTACATACGCCGCATTTTTAATGGCCACTAAACATGGTTTGCGTGTGGAAAATGCAGATTTTTAATGCAATATGGGTGTTTTGCAGCTGCAAATCACTTTGCCTGTATCCTTACATCAGCCCCTTTATGTCCAATGTTTGTATATACCCACTTTTTTTGGGACATTCATAAATAAATGCTATTTACAATGAATTAGCACTTCATGAAAAGGTTTTTTTTTTTACATACTTGAAATTCTGCATTATGCTCAAGCTTCATTCATTCCCTTCTCCAAATATTAAGGTTCAACACAATTTTGGTTTCTGAGTAATAAACATGGTTATATAACGTTGTGATGCAATGTATATTTATTTGAATTTATTTTAAGAGTTTACATTAATTTAAATTATTTTACATTGAAGAGTAAAAGCTATCTAATGAACACATGTTGATTTGAAATTGCAGGGGATCAATATGACCCGAAACATACCAGCTGTACCTACATTCTGAACATACTAAGAGGGTTCAATAGATTCACATTGAGTGCTTTCAGCAGGGAGCTGTGCTGGTCGCTGTTCATGAGACTGAACTGGTCTGACATGGAACTGCATTGGGCTTAAGGGCTTGAGGGATGTATCTCTGAATGTATTTCACATTCTGTGCTATTAATGTATTGTCATCTCCTTATTGCCTGGTATGTGCTTCGTGTTTAATAAGGGAAGCATTGTGTGATGGTGAATATTGAACTTCAAACACTGACAATTCATTGTCTTACACTGCCACCTATTGGGGGTCATTTGAATTGCAATGTAACAAAGAGTATATAATAGATAACGAAGCTTAGAAATTAGCAGTCGTATGAAATGAGATACAAAAAACAATCCATCAATCTTGACGCAGTATCTGAAAACACTGAGGTAGCAATCAGATGTTTTCCTAAAAATAATGTCAAAGTTGTTAATGGTGAATTGCATGTGTTGTGTGCAGATATGTCATTTAAAAAATGAATGTATTTTAACGCTTTATGTACAGGCTTATTAAAAGTTGTTTGTTTTTTAATGCATTGAATACACGTAATCATCGAGCACATTGTTGTTTCTTTGTAAATTAATTCTATGAAAGTTCATTTTTTATTAATAGTAAACATCATAAAAATCAGGGGAGACCGGGGCTGGTTATCACACTTTTTACTCTTTATTATTTTCCTCAATCTGGTGACATTCTGCGAGCTTCTGTTCCTCCTTATATTGAAGAATAACTCTTCACGTACTAATTGATGTTTTTTTTATTTCAGCATAACTTTATTCCAAATATGATATTTAGACAGTTGAAAATGCGCCGGTCACCTGTGACAACCTGTCCCATACTGGGGTTGGGTGTCACACGATATGGGGTTGGTTGTCATAAAGTATGTTCTTGGTTTTACAGTAGACAGTAATGCAACATTTTTTTTTTTTAAATAACATAAAGTTTCTTCTGTGTACAATGACAGAAAAAGTTGTATTTTTACTTTTTATGTGAACATAAAAAATATAGACCTATATATTTTTGAAATGTTGACCCATGCTACAAAATAATACCACAGCCTCCACAGAACCGGAGAACAAACAGTGAATCACTTAAATAAGCATTATATGGGGACACATCCCACATGCTGGTGTAAAAAAAGTAGAAAGAAAAAATATAAGACTTCTTCCTACAGGATTTACATGCGACAACCAACCCCCAAAACTATGAGACAACCTGCCACAACCAGACTTTACATGACAATTGAATTCTCTCAGTACTACTGGGAGAACCTATTGGTTTTGTTTTTACACCAAAAGATAGCCAGTATCTGGTTCTATTAACATGGCCATCAGTTCAAACAAACTCCAATACTACTAAGAGTTATAACATAAATAACAAGATATACATTTTTTACGTTTACTTACATTTCAGTGTTAGTATCACCTGCCTGCGCCATCTAGTGTCATAGTTATGAGCACTGAGACAACCAACCCGTGTGACGACCAACCCCGCTCTCCCCTACATGTTGTAATATGTATTAGTATTACACTACCAGACTGTAAGAGGGTGCAGGGTGGTAATTAAGAAGAATGTCTCTGAGTAGCTTCTACACAGAACACAGGCTGCACTGCCATCTTCACCAGCGAGACTCACTCGGCAGGCAGCAGGAGGTTTTTGTATGAAGTGATATAGAGACTCTCACAGTGTGGGACTCAGAGCACAGAAGTACGTGGCAGAGTCAGACAGCACAGCTGCATTGATATTCAGTTGAAAGGTCTTGTTCTCGTTCTTCTTGTCATGAGATACCGAGAAACGATTTCGAAACCTCAATGGAATGTTGTCATTTTGCGTAAATTCGCCGAGGATGAGTTGAGGAGCTTGATTGGGATCCTGGATGTACCAGAAGAGAGTCGGAATGCTTGCTGTCTCATACTGGCAGTGTATCGTGCTGTTGTGTGTTTCTTTAACGACTATGGATTTGAAATGTTGAGTCACTGAGTTTGCTTGGGTCATTTCTAAGGAAAATAAAAAACAAAAAACACAATTATATAATAGTTCTGCAGCAAAAAACATACATGCATACTACTGGATGAACGATAATGTTTTATGTACTTTTACTTAGAAATGTAAAATATCATATACGACAAAAAGCAGTTACAGTAACACGAAATGCATTGCAAGATATGACTAAAGGTATTTCTATATGTATTGCTGTATTAAAGTACAACTAAACCTACCTATGATTAAGCAAAACAGTAGCACAATAAATGCACCATATTGGTGTTCCATTCTCAAAACTTTCAAACGACAAATCCCTCCACCGTCTGCTTCAATTTGCAGCTGAAACTGTGGAGAATGCGTTTCTATAGCAGTGATGTCATGAAACCAGTGCCCCGCCCCCTACACTTTGCAATCCTTTATTGCGTCATCACTCTGTAAACTTCAGATGTTATGTAAACTTTGTAAACTGCATTTACAAAGGAATCTGAGTACATATCAGTATTCACAACACGTTATGCCCTATTTGTGTAAATATCCACATGTTTTAGAACATTTATAAAGAACTGTTGATGAAAACGTTATCAGAGATTTTACTTAATTAAACGTTTTTATTTTTGTTTTTCTGCACTACTATGCTCAATCTTTATTAATTCACTTCTCTAAATATTAACGTACAATACGTGAGCACGACATAGGATCTCGTGAGCGGACTTATCATCTCGTGCGCAGGACGTCATATCTTGTTGACTGCAGCACACCCGGTGTTCCCGGTGGATCGGTTAGGAGACAATCACAGTATTGTCCTGCTCATGGCACAACAACCATGCAAAACTGGTGTGCTTTTAGACTCATGCTGTTTTAAGGTACATACGTTTATTGCATCCAATTGTATCCTATTACTTTCTGAAACATTTCACCCTGTTGCAAAAGCAAATGGGAAAGGAATAATTTGAGTCATGTTTCATGTTTGTTATTTATCCTGATTTATCATGAAGAAAAAAAATATATGCCCTTTACATTATACAGTGCTCCGTCATACACCATAGCTCTTGAAGACTAACTCTCAGGAGAATGCTGTTTTACCCAATGAAAGTCTTCACGATAAGGAGTTAATTGAGTCATGTCTCAGTGATTTGTGAGTTATTATTGGGAATGATGATGGCTCAATCAATCAAAATAACAGCATTTCAAAGACTGGGAGAGAAATGACACAAGAAGAGAAGGTTACGACAGTCTCTTACAAGTATTAAGCACTAACTCGTGCTCACCAGATACCAAGTCGTGCTCACAAGATAATAAGTCGTGTCCACGTGCTCAGGAGATGCAATCTTTTTTTTTTTAATTCACACCATGTCCCTTTAGAGGTTCCGTTCATTTCTAATATTTAACTTAAAAGAGTAAAAGATAAGCAAAAAAAAAAAAAAAAAAAAAAAACATTGTATCAATTCAAAGCTGTTTCAATTTGTTTTGAAATTGTACTGGGTCAATATGACCCGAAACATAACAGACGTAACTAAATTCTGAACATAATAGAAAAAGAATCCTGCCTAATATACGGGGCAAGCTCGTGTGAGGGATGTGATCGGATCTGTGGTCTGTATCCGCTTCGCTCGTGTGAGGGATGTGATCGGATCTGTGGTCTGTATCGGCTTCGCTCGTGTGAGGGATGTGATCGGATCTGTGGTCTGTATCGGCTTCGCTCGTGTGAGGGATGTGATCGGATCTGTGGTCTGTATCGGCTTCGCTCGTGCGAGGGATGTGATCGGATCTGTGGTCTGTATCGGCTTCGCTCGTGTGAGGGATGTGATCGGATCTGTGGTCTGTATCGGCTTCGCTCGATACTATTTTGTTGATTTTCAGATTTTCTTTATAAAGTTTGGACGGCTCCTCTTGTTAAACCTTGTCATTATGTGTCAGACTCACTCAGGTGTTTCTGAAGCGCGTATCTTTGTTCTACTCCTGTTTACAAAATATTGCTTCTCAGCGAAATAGGATGTGTTCTGGTAACGACACTGGTGTTTGAAATTCAGTTAGGAATGCAGTCAAAAAGAAGGATCCGGTCAAGCCCTGCCCATGTACTGCGAGTGTGGGGCTCTATAGATATCTGCTCGGAGACATAGGGCACATAT
This sequence comes from Acipenser oxyrinchus oxyrinchus, assembly GCA_030684275.1. Classification (NCBI taxonomy): domain Eukaryota; kingdom Metazoa; phylum Chordata; class Actinopteri; order Acipenseriformes; family Acipenseridae; genus Acipenser; species Acipenser oxyrinchus. Next base: position 10,684,688 of record CM060273.1, on the reverse strand, counting down.
TCAAAAGAATGAAGTGCACAGATTCCCAATTGATATATTCAACCAAGACCGATTAACCACAGTAGGACTTGTGTTTGTTCAACCAAGACCGATTAACCACAGTAGGACTTGTGTTTCTTCAACCAAGACCGATTAACCACAGTACGACTTGTGTTTCTTCCATACCATGTCCATTGTAAACTTAATACAATGCGTTTATTTTTAAGACCTGATTAGTTCATATCAGTTCACTGTGTGCCACCATACTGTTGTTAGCCAACAAACTGTGTGTGTGTAGATTTCTGAACAAACATTGGGTGGTTGGATGACTACAGTCTTAAAAAGGGGGCAATATATTTTTTGTATAAGGGATAAACAACGATGCGTTGAAACAGTCAAAATAATTCACTGTTTCGAGTGCAGTTAGGCACAATACAACGTGGATTATTTCCTTCCTAATTTGATACTTCGATTCAATTGATTGTTAATTTGGCAAATTGATTTGGTTTTTGCTCTTTCATTACGTTTTGTTCAAACAGTTAAAATGTGTGTCTCTCATATTGTGGGAATGCTGTCATTAGTTCCTCTGGGGTTGAGTTTCAAATCCCACTTACATAGACACCAGTGTCTGTTGTAAGTAAAGATAGTATCGTGAACTAAGACTTGGCGTTTGTTTATTTTTACTTTAGTTACAGATATATAGATAATGTTTGAGAAAAATGTGTTATTCTCTTTTATCTATGTGTGAACAAATGCCACATCATGATCGTTTGTTTGTAGTGTTTACATACAAGCTGAGGCTGTAGTCACACAGAACGACCAGCAGACTACAGGCGTCTCTTTTTCATCAACACCACAGACACGTTTTTGTCAGCAGTTCAAGCCTGCCTCCTTCACTGTGGGACTCAGAGCGCAATAGAAAACTGCATAGTCTCGCATCTGTATCCCGCTGATGTTTAAATACGTGTATTTATTCTGCGCGTCAAGTAAAGCCGAAAATCGATCTTCAACACCTGGTGCTTTATCCCTATCTTCAGCACCTCCACCTAGTGTGTACCGCTGCAGAATGTATTTGACTCGCTCTCCCGGGTCCTGACGGTACCATTGCAGGTATATGCTGCTGGAAGCTGAATGGGTAAAATTGCAGTGTATTGTAACCGACTGGTCTTCTTGTGCATGCAGTGCAGCAGGCCATTGTGTAACAGAGTCTTGATCTTCAAAACTGGAACCTGTGGAACGGTAACAAGAGGTGTTTTAGGCTACAACACAACAATGTGCGGTCAGAATTATTATTTTGTAAATTGTTATTATAAAGAGGCCTACAATGTAGCACTACAGCGAGATATTGTACCTATAATTCCAAGAACTGTGCACAGAAGAAGAAGCAGGTCCATGTCTGCTGGCACTCTGCAGTATTGAATTAGTGCAGTGATGGATATCGATGAGGGGTCTGTGTATTCATCTGTTTAAACCTGTTTTTCTAACTGAGATCCTGAGTGCACTGCATGTGTATGCTGTCTCATCTCCTTTTGCTGGGCTGACCTGATTTTACTGAAATGAGTGTACTGTACTGCCACCTACTGGCTGAAAATAAGACTACATGTGCTAATAAGTTCAATTCCAGAGCATTTGGTTAAAAGATTGAGTCTCCAGTTTATTATGATCTCAATATCTCAGGTTCTACTCTAGTCGAGCCCGTTCTATATAGAGGGGCTGGTCGTATGAACAAGGCTATGTGCTAATAAATCGAGTCGCCAGTTATTATCTCAGTATCTCAGTATCTCTAATCAATCCCGTTCTATATAGACATTCTGTGTAGAATAGGATAATCCATGTTAGTACATCAACAAAAAATGTAATATACATGGGATTTTAAAATAATAATAATAATAATAATAATAATAATAATAATAATAATAATAATAATAATAATAATAATAATAATAATAATAATAATAATACTGATGGCCTTTGTCTACCAGTGGGCTCTAAGTGGCGTGCTCTGTACTGTGCTTTTTGGTGCACTGTTGCAAACAAATATTAATTTACAGTCCTTTTTACATTTTTTTTCTTTTAAATTAGTTAGATGACCGTCCCTGTTAGCGTCCTCTTTTTGAGGATGCTAACTTGCAAGTCTCCATAATGGTCATTTAATTACTACTAATGGTAGGTCGCACATTTGTGGAGCTCCTGCAGCTGTGATTTAAAAACATTAAAAACAGTTGTTTCAACTTTTTATTTTCGAAATCTTTATATAATTAACGTTATCTAAAGTAGTAGTGCACCTTTTGGTTCAAAAAATATTTTGATTTAGTGGTTTTATTATTATAAAAAACACTTTTTTAGTTTTTCCCTTTCTCTCCCCGCACTTGTGTGCATAAACAAGTGCAGGAGAGGGTTTTCTTTCCTTTATTTATCCTTCTTTTTAAAAACACTCCTTTATTAAACTTGTAATATTACCTTAAAGGGTTTATTTTTGTATTTTTATTAATATTATTTTTATTCATAAAGCTTTTTTCATTTTTGACTTAAAAATCGTTTTGTTTTAAAAATCCCCCATCTCTGCTGTGTGGGGGAAGGGCAGGCAGGGAGCACAGGCCGTGTGCTCCTTTGTTTGCCCTTAGTTTGATTTTTGATTTTTCTTTCAAGTTTAAAACTATTCTTTAGTTTTAAACTGATTATTTTTTTTATTTTCTTTGTACCCCTGCACTATTGGAGTGCAGGGGTGTGTGAATTTGTATTTATTTATTTATTTAAAAAAATAAATAAATACGTTTTTTGGGGAAAAAAAACTTTGTTTTTGGTTGTTTTATTTTTATTTTTTGTTTAAAAATAAATAAATAATTTTGTTTGTTTGTTTTAATTTTTATCTTGCTACTCCTGCATTATTGGAGTGCAGGGGTGGTTATTTTTTGTTTATTTATTAAATAAATAAATTAATTAATTAATAAATAACTACTTTTTGTTTTGAAAAAAAAATCCTTTGGTTTGGTTTTTATTTTTATTTTGTGCCCCTGTGCTACTGGAGTGCAGGGGTGTGTGTGTGTATTTTATTTTTCTTTATTTAAAAATAAATAAATAATATTGTTTGTCTTTTTGTGTACCCCTGCGCTGGTGGCTGTTTGCGGTGCAGGGGTGTGTCTGTTTTCTTTGTGTGTGGGTGTGTTTTGTTTGTATATTAAAAAATAGAAATTAAATAAATAAAACAAAACACTAAATAAAAATAATTCATAAAATAAATAAAATGAGTGGGCAAATACCACAGCCCCCCAAACAATGGGCAAAGGCGGCTGCGAGCAACGCAGCCCACCCCATTCAAGAACATCACCAGGAGGCACGGGGTCAGGTGCCTCCTACGAGACTCTCTCTCGATCGAGGCCTTCGTCAAGGCCATGGCGAAGGCGGTGGGACCAACAGCGATCGTGGCCTCTAAAATGTATGGGAAAGCCGTGTTTTTCCTAAAATCAGAGGCCGCCGCGAACACCGCGATCGTGGGGGGCATGTTTGTCCCCATTGAGCCCCTCGTGGGGTTGGGCAGCAGGGTCATCCTGTCCAATGTGTCACCTTTTATACAGGATGCCCTGCTCACGCCCCATCTGCAAGCCCTGGGGGAACTTCCATCCACCCCATCCCCCTGGGCTGCAAAGACCAGGCCCTCCGCCACATCCTGTCATTCCGCCGCCAGGTGACCATCCACCTGGCAGGTCGGGAAACGGTGGAGGGCAGCTTCGTGGTCCCCTTCGAGGGGACCAAGTATGTCATCTTTTTCTCTTCGGAGGAGGTGCGGTGCTTTCACTGCAAGGAGCTGGGGCACCAGAAAAAGAGGCCCCCAAGCTCCAGCAAGGCGCAAAGCCAGCAGCGTCCGCACCGCTCCCCTCCGAATCCACCTCGCCCCCGGGGCCCTCAAAGAGGCCCGCAGAGGGGGGCAAAAAAGCACCCGCCTCCCTCCCAGTAACATCCGAGTGGGGAAAGGGAGAGAAGGTCCCCAAGGCGGCCGGACCCTCCGTGCCTCCTGAAAGCGCGCCGGAGGAGAAGGCCGCCGAGTGGACCGTGGTCGCCCGCCGGAAAAAGAAGGCGGCGGCCAGGTCCACTGGGGAGGCCAAGCAGGGAGCGACGAAGCCCACCGCCGCACCATCTGGCGGTGGGTCAGGGGAAGTCCCTGATAAGGAGACTCCCTCGCCTGATCCCCCTGTGAGGCAGGGTGGGAAAGCCACCCGAAAAACCAAACACCTCATCCCCGGGGGTGAGGAGACAAGCGCTGCCGGAGGTGAGCTCCCCGTTGCTGTGACAAGGCAGGGGACCACCTCCGGTAGCATCCGTGCACACAAGTGCACACGTCTCGGCCTCTTGGTGAGGGTCCCCGGGGGGGCGAAAGAGGGCCCCCCAAAACAAAAGCTACCGCCTCGGCTTCCCCCCTCTGCCACGGAGTAGGAAAAATGTCCATCCCCCGAGGCGTTCCAGGGCTCCGCAGAAGAAGTGGAGCCCATGGAAGAGGCCCCCACTGAGGGGCTAAAGGGGAGGGAGGAACCTGAGGGGGCAGAAGGAGTCCTTCAGGTAGATCCCCTCCCCGTCACACAAGTGACCTCGGAAGCCGGCCCAGACTCTACCATCGAGGGGCCGGCCGCAGCGGAGGTTGCCGAGGGGTCACAGGAGGGGCCCCCAACAGAACACCTGCCTCGGGCACCGCCTTCCTCCGGGAGTGACACGGGTCCGGAACCCTGTGGTGCCGAGGAGGGGGCAGCTGAACCAGCTCCCGAGGCAGAAGCAGGCTCTGCAGATAACGCGGAGCCCATGCAGGCGACCCCCACTGAGGAGCCGGAGGGGGAGGAAGAACCACCCCTCCCAGAAAAAGAGCTGCCTCAGGCTCCCGTCTCCAGTGAGGAGGCGGATTCGGCCCCCGAGGCAGGTGTGGGCTCCGAAGACAACGCGGAGCCCATGCAAGCAACCCCCGCTGAGGGGCCGGAGGGGGGAAAAGAGCCCCCTGAAAAGAGCTGCCTCAGGCTTCCCTCTCTTGCGGCAACGGGGGTTTCCGGCCCTCGTGCTGCCACGGAGGGGGATGCGGAGACATCCCCTGAGGCAGAGGTGGGCTCTGTGTAGCCCACGCACATAATGGCTGCCCGAGCGCAAAAGGGAGGGGAAGAACCGGGCAGAAGGTGGTGCCCTCAAGGTAGATCCCCTCCCTGACGTGCAAAGGGGCCAGGAAACCAGTCCCCGACCCACCGACCAAGGGGCCAGTTTCTGTCACGGTCACCGAGGGGGTGCAGGAGGAGCCCTCGAAAGAACAACCGCTTCCCTTTCCGGCAGCGACGAGGGCTCCGGCCCTTGTGCGGCCATCGGGGGGGGGAAACAGCACCCGAGGCAGCCCCGGTGACTGCCGCAGAGGGAGGGGAAGAACCCGACAGGGTGGATCCCCTCCCTCCGAGGACCGAGGACGGGCCTGAGACCGTGCCTCGGCCCTCAAAAGAGGGACCCAGACTGGGGACGAGACCATCTGGCTCGACGGCGTATGTCGAGTGTCCGTCTGCGCCCCCGAAATCAAGGGTGCAGATGGTCCCCGCGAAGGTCCCTCCGCCAGTTTCTCCCGCCGTGTCCCCTGGGGGTGGGGTGCTGAGAGACTCTGTCAAAATAAAGATCAGACGTAACACGCTCACCCACCAACGTGAGTGCGTTGTGCTTCTCCATCACGAGGGGGGCGGTGGAGAACCGGAGGAGCGGGAGGAGGACTCGGATTCCGCGTGCAGCGTGGGCTCGGAGAGTCTGTCCACCCCTTCTCCTGACATCCCTGCCGTGGAGCTCCTGGATTTCTTGGAGGCCACCATCCACCGCAGGGACAAGGTACAGCTGGTCCTGGACAAATGGGGGGATTTCCAGAGGATCTTAAACTCTGTGAGATCCTTCCTCAGGGCCAGCCACGCCAACAAAACTTTAGGCACGAGCGTGCACATTCGTGCCCGAAAGTTCCATGACCAGTTGGTGAACTTCGGGAGATCTCAGGATCTCCCGTGAGTGTCGCCGACTAACCTTGAAAGAGGATCATGTATCGCATCGGGACCGTGAATGTCAGCGGATGCAAGGACCATTTCCGCAGGGCCCAGGTAATCTCCTTTCTGAAAAAAGGGGGTTACTCTGTGTGCTTCCTGCAGGAAACCCACTCGACTCCGCAGGCCGAGGCCAACTGGCTGCTGGAGTGGGGGGGGAGCGTGTCTTTCAGCCACCTCACCGAGTCCTCGTGCGGGGTGGCGACGCTCTTCTCCGGGTCCTTTGTTCCCACGGTGCTCGATGTGGTCAACGTCATGCCGGGCCGTCTGTTGCACCACTGGATCTGAGACGGGGATGCTACGGTTCACCTGGTGAACGCGTACGCTCTGTCCTCGGGGCTCTGTCCTCGGGTCCGGCGAGGGTCCAGTTTTTCCGCAGGAGGTCGGCCCACTTGAACACCATCGGCGCTGATGGAGCTCGTGGTCCTTGGGGGGGCTTCAACTGCACCCTCGAGGCCGCGGACCCGGTGGGGCGCGAGCCCTACCCGCTCTCGTCGGCCGCTCTGAGAGAGATGATCGCTCGGCTCTCTCTGGTCGACATCTGGCGGTGGCAACACCCGGACGCCTCGGCCTTCACCTACACCAGAGTGAGGGAGGGGCGGGTGTCTCAGTCCCGGATCGTCAGGTTCTACGTGTCGCGGAACCACGCTCACTGCGTTCGCTCCTCCGACATCAGGCCGGCATCACAACCTGGTGGCCGTGACGGTGGCCCTGGTGCCAGCTAGGCATGCCGCTGCCTACTGGCACTTTAACAACAGCCTGTTGGAGGACGAGCGCTTTGAGCGGTCTTTCCAGGATTTCTGGACGGTCTGGCACGACAGGCGATCTCGCTTCCCCACGTGGTGTCAGTGGTGGGATGTGGGGAAAGCGCAGATCAAGATTCTCTGTCAGGAGTACACGAGGGGCGCAAGCAGGCGGAGGGACTCGCGGATCGAGCGGCTGGAAAGGGAGCTGCTCGATCTGGAGAGCCGCCTGGCTCGCGGGAACCAACTTGAGCAGAGCGCGTACGAGGAGAAGAAGAGCACCTTGCGGGACCTGCAGCTCCAGCGTCCCTGGGGCGTTTGCGCCAAGGGTCCAGTTCCTCCGGGAGATGGACCGTGGCACACACTTCTTCTACGCGTTGGAGAAAAAGAAGAGGCCGTAAAAACATCACCTGCCTCCTGGCGGATGACAGCTCCCTTCTGATGGATCCGCAGAGCGTGAAAGAGAGCGCCAGGGCTTTCTACTCTGCCCTCTTTTTTCCGGATCCCGTCGACTCTGACGCATGCAGGGTTCTGTGGGACGGGCTTCCCACGGTCGACGAGGGCGTCCGGGACGAGTTCGAGGGCCAGCTGACCCTGGCCGAGCTCTCCGATGCCCTCAGTCAGATGCCCTACAACAAATTGCCGGGCATCGAAGGGCTGACCGTGGAGTTCTATAAAAAGTTTTGGGACTTGCTGGGGCCCGCCTTTGCGCGGGTCCTGGCGGAAGCCTACGAGACCAGGGAGATGCCCCTTTTGATGTTGCGGGCGGTCATCACACTGCTGCCCAAGAAGGGGATCTCCGCTGCCTGAAGAACTGGCGTCCGGTCTCACTGCTGTGCACGGACTATAAAATCGTGGCCAAGGCCGCCCCTCCCTGATGCTCAAGTCCGTGCTGGCAGAGGGAGGGCAGGGGTTGGTGTGCATCAGGAGCCAGGTGCACACCTTCCTCCTCCAGACCCTGCAGAGATACCTGTACGCAGACCAGGCCCCACAGTGGTGCACGCTGGCGTCCCTCCTTTTGCTCCAGCTGCACGACCTGGGCTACAACCGGCAGCTGTTCTGTATCGACCTCTGGGGAATCCGTCCCCCCGAGCGTGCTGTCTCCCCGAGCAGTTTTACCAGGACCTGCTCAGGACCCGTAGCATGTTCAACGTCGGCCGAGACGCCGTTCCGACCAAGGGTGAAGGAATCCTTCTAGAGCCCCTGCTGCACAACCCCCACCTAGGTGCGCAGGAGTTGGGGTCCCCCTCGGTGCGGCGCGCGCTAATCTCGGCCAAGGTGACCGGAGTCTGGATCTCCTGGATCGCCAACGTTCGGAGTGGCTGACTCCCGACTCGCTGGTCGCCAGGGCGGCTCGGCCGACCATCAGAACGGCCGGCCGAGCGATCCGGGAGTGCAAAGCACCGTTGCACCCAGACTCTGTCAGGTATCTCGAGGGAGTTTTCAGGACCGGGGAGCCACCTTTCCCCCCTACCCCCGGCGCTCCGGTCCTGCTGATCCCCGCTGGTCCCCAGAGGAGCTGGGGACTTGGGATGGAGGGTCCTGCACAGAGCTCTCGCGTCAGGAGAGATCCTGCGTCACTTTACCGACTCGGACGCCGCATGCCCTTTCTGAGGACTGTCCGAGTCGGTAAGTCACATTTATTTTTCGTGTGCCAGGCTGCAGCCGTTTTTCCTGCTGCTTAGGAATCTGTTGCTGCAGTTCTGGCTGCACTTTTCACCCACCCTCCTCATTTTCGGGCACCCTGTCCGTGGCTCCAGCAAGATGAGAGACCTCCTCGTGAATCTGCTCCTGGCTCTTGCTAAACTGGCAATTTACAAGAAGCGCAAGATGATTGGGGAGGGTCTCTTTGACTGTGGGGCCATATTCAGGGCCCTCGTCCATTCTCGGGTTAAGTTAGAGCACGCCCACGAGGAGTCCGCTGGCGACATGGCCACTTTTGTCGACCAGTGGGCTCTGTTCACCTCCCCTTTTGTTATACACATTTAATTTACAGTCCTTTTAACCGTTTTTTCCTTTCATTAGTTAAGGCCTAGTCCTTATTGGCACCCCTATTTTAGGGGTGCTAAATTGAATTTTTTCTCGGCGGCCGGTGCACTGGCTGCCGCTGGGCAGTTGGTGTAGTCCGCCCACTGGGCCTTAAATAGGACTACTGCAAATAATAATAATAATAATAATAATAATAATAATAATAATAATAATAATAATAATAATAACTCAGTTATTCCGCTCTACAGAACTATACACTCTGAGCAGTTAATAATGAGCAGGTTTATTCATTCACCTGTTTCATTAAGTTTGGGTCTGGTGTTGTATTATTCAGCTGCACCGTAAGCCTGACATCACATGTTGCAATGGCTGTGTTTGCTCTAAACAGTAATATACAGTACAATATTTAGAATTATGAGGTGCCAACATAGTCTTGTCCACAAGAGGGCAGTATAGACATTTGTCAAACAGTTCACCCTTAATTAAAGTAACCATAATTTCATTCTGTGACTCATAGCAAACAAAAATGAAACAGTACAGATTCAGATCCAGTAAGAACAATGATGTGCATTCTGCAATGTATAAGAACCACTGTACATGACCTGAAACTTGGTGTATTGTGCCTCCACATATCTACTCTCAATTTCACATACTGGACAGGCACCTCTGCTTTCCCTTCAATGTCACTGTGATTGTCCTTTGCAAAACATCTCTAAGGAAAAAAAAAATAGTTTCAGCAGTTGTGACTGCCAAGTACCAGACAGACTACATTAATAGGGAGCCCCCAAATTAAACGCATGTGTGAGATGACTTGCTGAGTACAAGGGCATGGTTATCTATTCATGGATACCAAGATATTTAGTTAACAGGTTGTCTGAGTGGAGTTAATGGGCTATAAGTATCCAAACTCTACTCAATCTGTATTCCTAAAAAATGGATAATGTTTTGAGGAGGGACTTCACTTATGGGATGGCCTTTTATGAGATGTCTGGTGTTTAAGAAGTGTAACTATCAGGGACACAGATCTAGTGTTGTGTCTCTTCATGAAGAGACTTCAGTTCATCCTTTATTGCAGGAAGGATTTTAGGTGAAGGGGGTTTATGTGTTGTTCCATCTATACAAATATATAGTTTATAGTTTAGAGAAAGCTCTTCAGTGATATGGGTAGTTTTAAAATCATCCCTCTTGAATGTGAAAGTGCAGAAGTAAACACCCCATGTTGTTTAGAAGCACATTGTAATGTTTTTAATAATCCTGATAAACATGTTAGATATACATTTCATTGCAAGGCAGAAGAAAGCACTTCTACTATCTTTGCAGATACTGAGGGTATGAAGTGCTGGCTGCACCTGCAAAGCTTGTCCATTCATTGCAATCCATGGCTTTGTCTCATCAATACAACAGTCTACTGTGTTATCTGATGTTACTGGACTGCACTTTGGTACAAAACAAAGAGGTTTTCTATCATTTTCTAGAATGTAGATGTCATCATACCATCATTGAACTATAGTGTTCTAGAGTTTGGAAATGTACATTCCAAGCGTGGAACACCTGAAGGGGATAGGCCAGTGACATTTGCAGAGTCAGTGAGCTCACACTGCTGTATTCTCAAAGGCACTGTTCGGCTGATGGGGTTCAGCTCAGCTTAGAAACGGGCTGGAAACTCACTTGAGGGATCACTCAGGTACTGGCTGGTGTGCAGTATATATTCAGGGGATTCCCCAGGGTTTTGTTTATACCAGTACAGATCAGGGCTGCTGTCTGTTGTATTATATTGACAGGTTAATATTGTTTCATTTCCTTCAGGTGTCAATATCTCAGCTGGAGACTGTGCCACTGAATCTCCAAGACTTCTCTCTGAAATACAGTTCAATAAATCCATGTTAAAGATATAGAATATGTGTGTGCTCCTATGTGAATAATGCGAGTATTTGAATTGAACCCAAGCCCTGCATACACACCTATCAGAATCAGCAGAAGAGCTGTAGTGAGAACACTGTGCTGCTGATTTCCTTGCCCCATGCTCGGTGCCTGTGTGAGTGCAGAATGAGGAGAGCTCAAGAACTGCAGTGTTGGAAGATCAGACAGAAGCTGCACACGAGACCGATGATGCAGGTGAGAACTATTCCACACTGGAGTGTTCACAAAAATAGCAGTAGTTTCACGTCATGCCTGTAGGGGTCAGGATTCTCTTCAAAGTGGAGCATCAGATACATTATTGCATGCTGATTTGGTTGAATGAAGAGAACAGAAAAAATAACTTGACAAAATAACTTCCACAAAAACAATCCCTCCACTACAACAGAAAATAAACTGAAGAAAAAACATCTGAGCAGACAATAAGAGTGAAGTGTTTGTTCTCTTTATTTACTGGTACAGCACATTCTATTTGTGTGTATCCATTGTGATGTGGTAAGCCATGATATATGGTTTCTTGCTCTAGTTATTCTTAGAACTAAGATCACAAGTCAGGGAATGATTGAGGTGGAGCGTTTGCAGAGTGTTCAGCTCAGGGGTGTGTTCAGTGGAGTCTTCACATCCGGTGCCTTCACAGCACTTTGATACGTTAATGAAGTCCTGTATCAAACACGTGTTTATTATATTATATTGTTCATTGTGCTTCACCATAACCTGCTCTCTTATTCCAATTCTATGAACAGGGAAAACATTTACAAAGAGTGCAGAGAAGAAAGTGACTCAAAATGCAAACAGTTTCCCTGCACTGAAACCACTTCCTTTATAATGGACTCATGCCAATGATAGTGTGTGGAAGCAGTTCAACACGACTTTCTTTCATCTTTTACCAGGTCGTGGGCCTGTGCCAGTTAGTGCTGAGAGAGTTTTTGTACAGCGTCCCAATGAGTTTTAACACTGTACTACCAACAGAGCACAGTGATAGATTGCTGTGTCGCTCAGAGCAAGTTTGGAAATGGTGATTGTAGTAGAAGAGCTGTCTGCTGTAGAAGTGAACCTGCTTTTAGCAAAGTCTGCAGTGTGAGAATAGCTACTGGAGCGAGCTCCTTTCTGCAATATGTATTCCAGGGCTCGGTTTGAGTTCTGCTGATACCAGTAGAGAAAAACATTGTTGCTACTTGCAGTATAAGAGCAGCTGAGCATTACTGACTCTCCTTCTGTTCTGGACTCTGCTGTCTGTCGAGGTCGGATGGAATCCCCGCTTGTCATAACTGAACATTGAGGAGAAAAATAATATTTAATAGACGGTCAGAAATAATAATAATAATAATAATAATAATAATAATAATAATAATAATAATAATAATAATAATAATAATAATAATAATAATAATAATAATGTTTCTTGTTGTGTTGAAATTACCTGGCAGTATAAGAAACATACACATGATTAATGGATCCATTTTAGCTCAGTGCTGATTTCTTTAAGAACAGAATAGAAAGGTTCTGTCTCTGTGTTGATTCTGGTGCTTTTCTCTTCACAATGCTGCTCTGAAATATTCTGCTTTGAGGTTTTGAACGTCAAATGTATGTAACCAATCAGCAAAGAGAAACAGAAACATGTGATATAAATGTGATGTAATCATGTAACTCTGTGGTTCATAGTTGTGGTTACCATCTTGTTTTATCAACACCTTAATTAGCAGTTAATTGGATGCAAGTCAAAGAGGTTTCAATTCTTCATTGACAAACTGCAGTCTCCCTACCCACTTTCCAATGAACCTTCCCAGAACTCAGGAAATCCAGCACTCACCACATTATAATGTGCACTGCGGTTACCCTTCTTCACAGAAGAGCTGTCACTGGAAATGTCATCAGCGTTAGAATCACTAGCCTCTGTACACTCCAGGGTTTTTGTATGGGTAGGGTGCTGTTTTGTATCACTGTGCTGGTTCTATTGCACAGTAGTAGATGGCAGAATCAGACACTGAAGGCTGTATTGTCAGGGAGCCAGTTTTAGATGAGGTATCTACTGCTGGTTTATATTTCCCAGAATCGTCTCCAAATGTTGAACCATCTCTTCTGGCTTTATTTATATATTTTAAACCCTGGTTGAGATCTTGTTTATACCACTGCATTGCATAAAAGCTGCTTGTCTGATAGTGACAGTTTATCTGAACTGATTCTCTTTCTGAAACTCGCTGCGAATCAGGGCTTTGAGTCACCTGGTCTTGACTGTGCGCACCTGAAATGAAAGAGAAGCTTGTGATTTAAATACATTAAATACATTAATTCATGAATTCATTATATTGCTATATCCAGTTTTACGTACCTGACATAATTAGGCAAAGAGCTAAATATTTAAACATTGTAACACATGGACAACAATATATCATTCGATAGTTTGTGAAGTCTTGCGCTTTCTAAATGTTTGCCATGAAATGCTCTTGTTTGTGTTCCACAGTATACTTCCTGTAGTAACTCTCACACCAATCATCACAGTTCTTTCACCCTCACATTACCACAAGGTCATGTGATCAAAGACAGACACACAGCGCACAGAAGCTCCTTTTTAAACTCAGAGAGAGAGAGAGAGAGAGAGAGAGAGAGAGAGAGAGAGAGAGAGAGAGAGAGAGAGAGAGAGAGAGAGAGAGAGAGGGAAGGTTGAGATGGAATATTTGATTGTATTAATTAATAAGTAGATTCAAAATTATTTCTATGGACTCTTTGCTTTCCATTGTATGACATGTGTAATCATTCTGAGTGGTATTAAAGACCCCTTTTTCATTCTCTAGTAATAGCTCCCATTGGAAGGTAAGTGAGGAGGAGCTGATAGTGCAGACTGTGGCAATCCAGTTGCTGTCCAAACCTTTGAGTTCTTCACGTTTGCTAATGGAAGCTTCTTGGTTTCATGGGAAAGGTAATACAAGGTCAATGTGTGCTATTGTGCAGTAGAATATTCAATTATTTTCTACACTACAATGTATTAATTTGTTTAATAGTATTTTCAGTCTTTTACCAATTACATTTTCAGTAGTTTGCTGATATATACACATTTTGGAGACACATATGGACCATAGCAAACTAGTCTAGGTACTGAACTGGTCTGACATGGAATTGCATTGGGCTAAAGGGCTTGAGGGATGTATCTCTGAATGTATTTCACATTCTGTGCTATTAATGTATTGTCATCTCCTTATTGCCTAGTATGTGCCTTGTTGTTTAATGAGGGAAGCATTGTCTGATTGTGAATATTGAGCTTCAAACACTGACAAATCATTTCAAACCCTCAATATTCAAATCATTGCCCTACACAGCCCCCTAGTGGGGGTTCTTTTGAATTGCAAAGAAACAGAGAGCTTGAAGAATGATCCACTTTCGTGACCACACAGAACACTGAAGTTAAAGAAATAACTATTTGTTTCCATTGTTTTGATATTTAGATTTATTGATCTGCTTATTTCTATTATTGGCTGTCAAAACAATGCACTTTTTCCGACAACAAAAGATAGTTCTGTGAAATACAGCAAATATCGGCAACTGGAATCAATCGAGTTCATCTGTATGGAGAATGCGGTTTGTGTCGAGCGCTGAGCAGGAAGGGACTATGGTCGCTGTCCGTGACACTGCAGGGGTCTGACAAGATACTTCATTGTGGAAAAGTGACATGCAGTTCTACACTGCCATCTAGCGGTGTTGCAGTGACACTGCATTAACAACACATTCTCTTGCAGTGGAAAGGTTTGTGTTCAGGCTCATCAGTGAATGCATCGCTGTGGGCTTCAGTGCACAGTAGTACCTCGCAGAGTCCAGCGCATTGGCATTGTTCACAGTCAGGTTAGCTGAATTAGCTTCAGGGTTTAAAGAAGCAGACAGTCTGGGGTCGGTGGATTCAGGCTTGTCTGTATTGACTGTGCCTCCAGCAAGGGAATAGGTTTGTAGTAAATATTGTGGAGATGTATTCCCATTCTGCTTGTACCATTGCAGGTAAATACTAGCACCCTTGCTTGCAGTGTATGCACACTGTATTGTGGCTGTTTCTCCTTCAGTGGTGCTGACATGGGCAGACAATGATGTCACTGACTCCTTCCCATAAGAATCTGCAAGGATTGAAGCAAAATGCTGCAGTTAAAAAAGGTGTGTTGAAATGTGAGATTGAATACCTTGTTAACAAGGGAGCCCATAGAAGCAGAAGCAGCAAGCTGTAAGCAAGCAGTAAGATGCAACCAACACTCACACACAAACAATCCCATTAGAATAGAACCCCAGGCAATCACAGAACACACGCCATCCATTCAAACAGGATCGCATAACAATTCACTGATATAGCCAGGCAGGCATGTCCTTAACAAGGATCTGAAATGTCTTCAGATAACATGTGAGTTTCATAGAGACACAAGATGAGATGTAATGAGAAGCTGTATAGAGCTCAACCAGTGCAGGTTCGTTAAATGAACTCTTATCTCGTACATTGTATGAAGGCGCCCATGAGTATGTGTAGCAGTAGATTCTTCTCCATTGTGTGCGTGGGGCTCCCAGTCTGTGCTCTGCGCTCTGCACAGGAAGTGATGTGCTGCTTGTTGCTGTATTTTATACCTTCCAGGGGTCTATGATGAGGTGGGGTGGGTACGTGGGTATTGGGGCAAGATAGTTCCTTTTAAAATGGATTTGTTTTAAATCCTTTACATATTGTATTATTTTTAAGACTGTTTTAATTCATTGATCAAGATAAACATACATTAAAAGACTGCTTACATTTTAACCCTATTCTAGAACAATGTATTTTTAATAAAAGCAACCCTAATGTAAATCTCTTGTAAATGTTGCATTTTGTAATACTGAGTGTTACACTGCGAGTCTGCAGGAGGATGCCGGGGATGCAGAAGAATACAAACTCCTTTCTTTGGAGTAGTTTCTCATGAGATGCAGAGAAGTGCTATTGAAAGCTTGACAGAATGAGGATACAGTATTATTGAGTGTGAGCTTGGGGGCTTGATTTGGATGGGAATGTTTGTCAGGCCACTGAAGAAACTGTTTTTCTCAGAGCAGAGCTCTGCAGAATGCCTCTATATAGAGATAATAAAAGCAATGATATATCGCTGTTGGTAAACCTATTGATGAAGGCTTCCCAAAACCAAAACATGGAAAGTGTTAAAGTGATCAGTATAAACAACCCATTCAAATGCTTTCACTTGGACTGGAGAAGTAAAACCACCATTGACAATGAAGCATTTAGCCACAGTTATTTCATTTAAAAGTAGAATAAAAGACCTCTTTGAAATGCAATGAGCCTGACCTACATGTCCTACTTGATTTGATGCAGTTGAAGTGATGGAGTCTCTCACTTGGTTAGCTAAGGCATTTCAGAAACTTCACCATCGGCACACATCATTGCTATAGATCACTATCAATATATTATTATTATTATTATTATTATTATTATTATTATTATTATTATTATTATTATTATTATTATTATTATTGGTAAAATGAATCATTGCTATTAAACCTTTCCTAGGATACAGAGTGACACAATTCAATGGCAGTTCATACACAGTACAGCATTTGAGCTGCTACCCTACCTTTAGTGTGAACTTTTTTTAAATGTGTAAGCTGCTATCTTGTGGACAACAGGAAGCTGACCGGCTTGTAATTCTCTATACAGTGCTGTGTAATATTGAGGATAGGAAAACAGACATTGTGGCATTTAATGTTAGGCTTAAGGTGTAATTGAAAAGCACAACACAACACTCAAACTTGATGAAACAGAGAATTAATTAACCAGCCCATTATTAAATCAGATAAGTCAGTGAATGGCTATAGTCGTTGAAATAATAATAATAATTGATATAATAATTGATATAATTATTTTGTTTTAATCCCCATTCTCATTTTTGAAGTACTAACATATTATTATCGTTTCTGAATGTTCCACTGAGATGAAACCACCATGGGGAAAACACACACAGGCTGCACTGCCATCTTCACCAGCGAGACTCACTCGGCAGGCAGCAGGAGGTTTTTGTATGAAGTGATATAGAGACTCTAACAGTGTGGGACTCAGAGCACAGAAGTACGTGGCAGAGTCAGACAGCACAGCCGCAGCGATATTCAGATGAAAGGTCGTCTCTGTTTTGTCATGAGATGCAGAGAAACGATTTTGAAACCTTGGTGGAATGTCCTCCTGAGAATGTTCACTGAGTATGAGCTGTGGGGCTTGATTGGGATCCTGAATGTACCAGAAGAGAGCATTGGGGGCAAAGCCGTCTGCTATATCATATTTACAATGTATTGTGATATTCTGAGATTCTTTAACGAGAGTCGAAATCGAAGGTTGAGTCACTGTATCTCCCCGGGTAATTTCTAAAAGAGTAAACAGAAAGATAATCAGGGTGAAAATGGAACGGAATAGATTGCAGGAACACATTGCATAACAATAAACTGATAAATAAACATTACAACCGCTAAGAAAAGCAATATATGTATTGCCAAATCTTGTCAAAACAATTGCTTAATTGATAACTATTTATTTACCGATGATTAAATAGAACAGTATCAAAGTAAAAACTGCGTTTTCCTCTTCCATTCTCAAAACTTTTAAACGACAAACCTCCAGCGTCAACACTGCCGCTGAACCTGTGAAGAATGTGTTTCTATAGCAGTGATGTCATAGAAACCAGTGCCCCGCCCCCACACAGTGGAACCCCACACTGTGTCGTCACTCTGATTGGATCATGGCTAGTCTTTTAAATCTCATAAATGAAACCAAGGTTTGCTTTTGATCATCTGAATATACCGTTAAAATATGACAGCTTTTGAGACAACGAAGGAAACGAGACTTAAAGAAGACATTCATTCAAGTCAGTTCAGTCTCGGGAAATTAGAATGAACACAACTCACATGCATTATTCTTAGTGCCAGGAAAGTTTTCATTTCAAAATAGATTGCTGCATGTTAATGAAATTACAGTAACCGTGATATTATTATTAATTTCTTAGCAGACGCCCTTATCCAGGGCGACTTACAATTGTTACAAGATATCACATTATTTTTACATACAATTACTCATTTATACAGTTGGGTTTTTATTAGAGCAATCTAGGTAAAGTACCTCGCTCAAGGGTACAGCAGCAGTATCCCCCGTCTGAGATTGAACCCACGACCCTCCGGTCAGGAGTCCAGAGCCCTAACCATTACTCCACAGTGCTAATAGATACGAGTAGATGAATAGTGACATACACAGGTACCAGCTTTGAAGCCCTTAAAGGTATCTCCTTTAATTGGAAATCTAAAGTTGCGATGTGAACATTTTCATATAAGATGCGTGTATGTTTATGTCGCTGCCCGACGGCCACCCAGACGAACATGCAGAGCGCGCGCACCAAGCAAGGAGCTGCGAGGGTCGCTGTCCGCAGTGCTGAATCGTCCTTGAAAACAAGTAACAAGATGAGAAGAATTTCAAACCAGCTGTCTTTTAAACTATTAGCTCATCGACACTGGCAATGTCTTCACAGGAACATAATCAAGATTGCTGTTTTTTTTTCTTTTGTCTTTGTGTTTTCTTATTTATACTTTAAATACGGCTATCGAGATTGTTTTAGAGAAATAAAATGTAACTCTCTTTTATTACATATAGTTATCGTTGCTTTGCTGTAGTGTTTACAAACAAGCGGAGGCTCTATCGAATAGAACGACCAGCAGACTACAGGCGTCTCTTTGTCATCAACACGACAGACTTCACTGTGGGACTCAGAGCGCAATAGAAAACTGCAGAGTCTCGCATCTGTATCTCGCTGATGTTTAAATGCGTGTATTTACTCGACGCGTCAAGAAAAGCAGAGAATCGATCCTCAACACCCGCTGCTTTACTCCCATCCTCAGGCACTCTGGGCAGTTTGTACCGCTGGAGAATTTATGTGAGCCGCTCTCCCGGGTCCTGACGGTACCGCTGAAGATAGATGTTATTGGAAGCTGTTGAAAGGGTAAAATCACAGAGTATTGTAACCGACTGGTCTTCTTGTGTATGCAATGCCGCGGGACATTCTGTGACAGATTCTTGAGCTGCAGAACTGGAACCTGTGTAACGGGGAGAAGAATTGCGGTTATCAAAACAACATTCAGTATTGACTTAACCCCGGCTACGAGGCAAACTCTGTGATCTTCCTTGAATGAGTGTGCTGTATTGCCACCTAATGGCAGAGAATAAATAGACGAGCGTACAAAGTAAATACTTGACACGGTTTCGAGTGTAGATGACAGATTAATACGTTACAACTGGTTTAGCAGCATCATGATTTCCGGGTTGCCTGTCCCACTGGCATTTTAACAGATTTGAAGAGAACTGGGTATCTGATTGTGATGAGACAGCTTGCTGAAGACATCCTTTCAAGTTATTAAGAATAAAAGAAAGTTTACAAACGAGAGGAGGCCATTCAGCCCATCTTGCTTGTTTGGTTGTTAGTAGCTTATTGATCCCAGAATCTCATCAAGCAGCTTCTTGAAGGATCCCAGGGTGTCAGCTTCAACAACATTACTGGGGAGTTGGTTCCAGACTCTCACAATTCTCTGTGTAAAAAAGTGCCTCCTATTTACTGATCTGAATGCCCCTTTATCTAATCTCCATTTGTGACTCCTGGTCCTTGTTTCTTTTTTCAGGTAACAAAAAGTCCCCTGGGTCGACATTGTCAATACCTTTTAGAATTTTGAATGCTTGAATCAGATCACCGCGTAGTCTTCTTTGTTCAAGACTGAACAGATTCAATTGTTTGAGACTGTCTGCATACAACATGCCTTTTAAAACCGGGATAATTCTGGTCGCATTTTGTTGCACTCTTTCTTGAGCAGCAATATCCTTTTTGTAACGAGGTGACCAGAACTGAACACAATATTCTAGAAGAGGTCTTACTAATGCATTGTAAAGTTTTAACATTACTTCCCTTGATTTAAATTCAACACTTTTCACAATATATCCGACCATCTTGTTGGCCTTTTTTATAGCTTCCCCACATTGTCTAGATGAAGGCTGTCAAAAGAGGAGGAGCGGGTGCTCCTCCTACAGGAAGAAAGTACAGTTTACATCCACTATCAGTTGAATTGTGAAGTTCACTTTAAATATAGAGTTAGCGCTGACTGTTCAGTGTGTGTAATGAGTGCGAACGTTTATCATTTGGGGCGATTTATAATTCTTCATAATAACACACACACACACACACACACACACACACACACACACACACACACACACACACACACACACACACACACACACACACACATCCATTGAAAAACTGCGTTAAAGTAAGATCCTTTAAGAAACTCTTGGACTAGTTTATTTAATAAAAAAAGCTGCTAGCAGCAAAATGAACAGGCTGAGCTGAACAGCTGCCTCTGGTTTGCAATCCATTCTTATGATCTTAATCAAACCAATATCACTGATCAACAGCTAATGTAGCTCTGAGTCATGGGATCAATCCACACTGTGGTCTTTTCAACTGTGAACTTCATGTGTAGGGAGTTGAAGGAGACATGTTAGGGTTACTAGCAGAGGAACCTGAACACAAACAGCAACAGCCATGGCAGTCCAGTACCTCTCTGTAATTCAGGCTATACTAGTAAATACAACCATAGTAATAGTGACATCTACAGTCCTTTTATGGTATGACACCACAGAAATGTGTGCTGCTGTTGGGAGATAAATATGCCAGTTCTGAAGTACATTGGCTTCAGAAATTAACAGAAGATTTTTCAATTTTGATTTTTTGTTTTATGTAGCTTAGGGGCAGTTGAAATATACTTAACTGTCCCATAATCATTTGGCATATGATTCAATTCGCACTTCGACATGTGGGGGAAAAAAACATGTTTGTTTAGATTTGTCTTTTTTCAACTGTCTTGAAAATCAACCCTGGTGGGGAGCGTCTGTCTTTCAGCAATCCTGATGAGGCCGATTTCTTTTTTGCTCAACGGTTTCAGGATACGTTGGTGTCTATTGATCCCTGTTTTGTGTGTGTGTGTGTGTGTGTGTGTGTGTGTGTGTGTGTGTGTGTGTGTGTGTGTGTGTGTGTGTGTGTGTGTGTGTGTGTGTCGCGTAATCCTCACCCTCGCCTTAACCTTAACCTTAGAAAAAAAAAATGGTTCACTTCGGGATTCGGCCCAAACAAACCCTGGCAAAAGTGCATAAGATGAATCTCAAGAACCACCTGATTACATGCAGTACAATAAGCAGGGAAACTGATTTCCATGGGCACTGAATTCTACGTAACATCTGTACAGATGAACTAACTTTGCTCCGGGTTACTATTTTTCATACCTTCAGTGGATGGAAGTGGAAAGGTCGTTCTGTTTGTGACCCGTCAGGTTTGCACATTTTCACTTGTCGTTTCCTGGTATAACTATAAAGACAGTAAGTTATATAAATCTAAACATGGCTTCTATTGGTTATTTGATATTGATCTAGTTATTAGGCAAGGACCTCAAAGGGATCGCTACACTGCAGAGGGTATGATAACCCTGTCAGGAATACTGCTGCGGGTCATTATTAATGATTTGGATACGTGGCTGTATTTATTAATACACTCTTTATTACTATCTGTGGTACTACTGTTATTGTTGATGATAATCTTTACTCTAATTAGACTTTGTCCTTAAGTTTGATTGTTTATTGGTAAATGGAAACTATTTCCCTTCAAGGTCTACTACTGTGTTCATTAAAATGACCCTGTTTGATGTTTAACATTTTTCTTAGAGCTCTTACTTTGTACCTTTCTCAAAGGAAGGCAAGTTGAGGAACACAAGAAAACAAGTCCTTTAGCATTAGGACAAGCTTTCCATTGACTTCTATGTTTCAATAGATAAAGCAGTCATTAGAATAAAAAAAAAGCATAAAGACAAAGGTGTATGAATACTGACATAAAAACTGAATACTGACATACACATATATACATTATTGTATACTGTAGCACATCGCCTTATTTATCTAAACATCTGAATCGACTTTGTAACACTCTAATGTATGCTCAATAACCATGTGTGCTGTACTGTAGCAAATCTCTGCCTGCGTTCGGGGGTCTGACAGCAGTGTTAGCAGCCAGGGTCTGATCCCATAAGCAGCATCACCTATATGACAAGCATTGACAATCTGAGCAAAACTGCCCATGCTTCCTATCACCACCCTATGAAACACAGATTATAGATGACTTGCCAACCTGCTCCATAATATGCACATACATCTGTCTCGTAAACTGCATATATCCCAGACTGTCTGAGGATGTAGGAGTCGTGTGCTGTGCCAGGATAGCTGGCGAGCACATCGAGAATCCTCAGTTTCACATCACACACCATGTGTACATTAATCTGGAGTGGCAATGCTTCCTGTTACCAAATGTATTCTCTATACAGGTGTCAGTGGGTAACTCTTTGTTCTACTTCAAACTCTGAGATTAATGATTATGCTTAGGCCTGTTCTACTTGTCATACATAAATCATGTACATAAAATAATGCAATTCAGTTTCAGGTTTGTTTTTGATATGACATCAATTGATGGAATATTCTTATGTCCAGTTGGGTGATTATTATTAGTAGTAGTAGTGGTGAGGGTGGTTGTGTTTATTAGTAAGCATATGGAGATCAAATGGGGTTGGAGGGGTGCTGAAGGAGACCGATATTGGGAGACTAGGCAGGTATGTTTGTATATTTACATGAGGGAACCCAATTAACTGTGACTAATACATTTACGTTCTGACAAAGTAAATGACATACTGTATAAACAAACATGTTTTTTCTTTAATGTGTAAATAGTTCATTTTGGTCATTTGTGTGTGTGTGTGTGTGTGTGTGTGTGTGTGTGTGTGTGTGTGTGTGTCTCTGTGTATATATATGGATGGAACAGGTTAATACTATATATAAGTAAATGGTAAATATTTATATAAATGAAAATTGCCTATGTTATGCTTTTCAATAAATGGTTTAAAATGTTGCTTGTTTATTTTCTTATGATATAGTACAGTGTTTTTCAACCTTTTCATCTCAAGTACCAATGATTCAGTTGGGACCATCAGCTGTAGCAGTAGCTGTGTGCAATCTTAAACGGCTATTGTAAAACAGAGACCTGCAGATTGCAGGGGGAAATGCAGTTCAAATGTAGACCTTATAAACATCCCCAGTTTGTGTATCACTGAAGTTGCAACGGCTTGCTCTAATTATTTGTAAAGAGTTTGCCACAAACTGCTTCGGCTCCCCATCATCAGTAACTTGACATGTTCACAGCGAATACCTCTCGTCATGACTTCTCAGACTTGTAGGTCATTTTCTTTGTCTGTGGGTACAAACAGATTGATACATTGTGATAGAGATATTGTGGTTGAGAAAGCACATGGTCAGGGTTGCGAATCAATGTGCACAGTCTCTGTAATAATATAAAGGGTGTGCTTTTAATTTAATGCAATCGGGCCACAGCCAAGAAATAGCCATATCTACATCTGATTAATGAAGAGTAATAGAGTGGTTTTAATCGGAATACTAATGGGCAATAAAGTAACTTCCCTGACCGGGAATAGAACCCGGGCCGCGGCGGTGAGAGCGCCGAATCCTAACCACTAGACCACCAGGGACGCTACTGAGGAAGTCTGCACGGCTGGAGATGAATTCCTTTGCTATCAACGCTGAAGCATCGAAAACGGAACAGCCCCCAAGACCTGAGCAATGACAGACAATGAATCATAATAAACTGCCGCATAATTAAATGAATTGCTGTGGTCCATTTCTAATTCTTCAAGCACTAGAAATACTTCTCCCTTTCAGATTATTCCGGACCATGCCGCGCTTAGTTTGTTGGTAGGTACGTTGTTTGTGTAAACTGAGTAGTTGGTTATAACTGTTGTTGGTTAAATACTGCCCACTAGTGGGCTTCATCAGTAATTATTTTTGGGTATGTCACTTCCCAGGTTCGTAAAAAAAAAAAGAAGACAAAAGGGATTGACGCCATTTTTGACTAAAAGGTTAAAGTTTTGTAAGTGTTAACGCGTCCTTTGTTTAGCCTACAGTATTGGCTGTGTTTAAGCTGTAATGTTCTAAAACCCAGGAGAATATAATTGTGCCTTTGACCCAACAAACTGCCTCCGAGTCTAACGTATTTTACGAGGGGAGAGATAAAGAGAACAGACAAACAGGAGAGACGAGAGAGGGAGAGTAGGACAACCACGTAAGCATCACGTAAATAAAACATATTACATTTACTTACTGCCCTCGAGAGGCTCTGTGACGCAATCGATAGCGCATTGGACTTCTACTCAAGCACTAAGGGGTTCATTTGAAGGTTGTAAAACCGAGTCCCATCAGCCAATGCTTTTAAAGCTAGCAGTGGGAGTCTACAACATTGGTCACTTAAAATCAAAGCCTTATTTTGAAGTTTGTTTTTCTAAGACGAACTAAAGAAAATAAACAAAAGGTTCCACCGAGATTTGAACTCGGATCACTGGAGTCAAAGTCCAGAGGGTTAACCATGACACCATAGAACCAATCACCTATGACGGTTTCCCGTTGCAGGGGCCTTGGATATTTTGCTTTTCTTTCAAACATTTTCTAATACTTCACAATGGCTGAAGCTATCTGATGCAGCAAGAGCTGAAACCACATCCGTTCATATTCCAGGGACAGGTTTCTTGCTAGCTATTGTTTAAACCTCTGGCGCACTTTGACCAAAGTGTTTATCCTGCGACTACAGTATTTGTCTGTGTTGGAGGTGCTCCCCAACAGTAACAAAACGTGACACAAACACAGCCTAAACTTTGAGGTGCTGGAAAAAATATATAACCAAAGGCACCGCTGGGATTTGAACCGAGGATCTCCTGTTTACTAGACAGACGCTTTAACCATCTAAGCCACGGCGCCTTGCAAAACCCAGTGACATGAAACGTATCAGGGACATTATTGGCTTCACTACTGTCGTTCTCTACTACAATGCAGGACTAAAATTAAGCGCGGGGCATTCCTGAAATGAAACTGAAACACATGAAAATACACATTACTTGTTATTAAACAATTTCCGACCTCAGATATCGGAATCTGCATTGTATTTTATATGACCGATTGTACCCTTGTGATATAGACGTATGACATTTGGTAGTTCACATGATCAAAACATATGGTTAAATACAGGTCTCACCGAGATTTGAACTGGAATCGCTGGATTCAGAGTCCAGAGTGCTAACCATTACACCATGGATCCGCTACTGAGCACCCTGGAGAGGAATGGCTGTAACCTCCTCAGCTCCCAGGTGTAAAGCCCCCTACTGCTGACAACCCCTGGACCGCAAGGCGTTCTCCCCGTTCTGATTGCACACAATCCTTCCACAACATCCATTTCTCCAGTTTGAATCCAAAATGCGACGTTTCATTTCTTGGTTCATACTGGCAGCTGGCAGCAGGTCTGGAGAACTGCACAATCCTAAAGTAACAGAAAACACACAAACATTGCTACCAGAGTGTGTTATAAAAGAGAAGGAAGTACTGAGGGAACTAGCATCACCTAAAATGAACAAATCACCGGGCCTGATGGAATCCATCCTGGAGGCCTCTGGGAAACTAGAGAACAGATCTTCAAACCATTATGTTATATATTTAATAAAGCAGAGTAAGAAGGAACACAGGAAGCTTATATAAGTCTAGTCAGGTAAGGCACTGCTTTTTGGTTGGTTTGTTTGTTAGTGTGTGTGTGTGTGTGTGTGTGTGCATGTGTGTGCGTGCATGTGTGCGTGTGGAGGAATGGAAGGGGGGGGCGTTTAGTTTTTTATTCTTACTCTTGGCACTAAGGGTTAATTAAGAGTAATATTATAAGTTAATTTAACCAATCATCAAGAGTAAAAAGAACAGAGACAAAGGAGTTTACGTTTTTAAATTACTCGTCCTCACTCTCCCCAGATCAGATATCCTGCAGCTCATCAATGGCATTGTTGGTATTGAGTTAGTTTAACTAAACTTGCACCCACATCGCATATCATTATAATTATTCAGACATTTAGCAGATGCAGCTTATCCAAGGTCACTGTTACAGCTTTTAAATACCTGCTCTAAAGACAATAGAATTAAAAATAACAGAGAACCGCACAGTTACATATAAAACAATCATGACATACATTTTATATAAAACAATCATGACATACATTTTATATAAAACAATCATGACATACATTTTATATATTGCATTTGAACCATTTTGTAGACTTGCTGCTTGAATTGTTTTCCATGTAAAGAAAGGGAAAGTTATTCAAGCACCTTTCTTCTAATACATATGAGCTCTTTGACAGTATCCTGTTTAACTGGGTGTGAACACTTCACTGTGTGTTTGTATTGAGGCACTCACAGTCTTCCCCACTGTGGGCTCCACAGCACAGTAATACATCACAGCATCTGCCATCTCAGTGTTACTGATGTGAAGTTCAGTTGAGCGGTTATCTCTGTAGAAAACCATTGAGAAACGTCCCTTAGGTTCAGCCGAAATGTATCCGTAAATCAGAACTTCAGGTGTCTTACTGGGTCGCTGTAGATACCAGTACATATTCTGAAAGTTTGTAATGCTGTGGTTACATCTCAGGGCAGTCTTCTCTCCTGTGTATGAAAATACATGGATGGGCTGATCGATTTCAACAGCCTTTGTGTTACCTAGCAAGAGAAGCATAGAATAAAATTAGAAAAAACTGAAAACAGTTAAAAATGTCCCATATGGTTGTACAGATATATACAGAGTGTGGTATACATCAAATACAGTGTGGTATATATAAAATACACCTATATATAAAATACACCAGGTGTATTATTGTCATGAAGAACATTTGTACAGCTCTTGGTGACATTCCACACATTGTTCAGTGTGCTGTCCTCTCTAATCTTCACTCAGCTCTGTTTATAAGCAGTGTTGATTCTCCTCTCTGAAGACAGCCTGTGATGAGACACAAACACACAGACCACAGACCCAGGTGAGCATTGCAGCAACCTCTCAAGCTGTGCAACTAGCGCTGTTTAATTACAGGAGTCAAACACTGCCATCTAGTGTTAGAATGGATTCACTGCATTTATTTTGTAAGATGCATGAACTTGCTTTGTGTTTTGGTGTAACTCTCGGTACTATAAAGGTTATAGTCCTTCACAAGCCAAAGTGGCTTATAGCTGTGGATCTCAGTCCTGGTTCTGGGGACCCCTGTGTCTGCTGGTTTGTGTTCCAACTGAGCTCTCAATTGCTTTATTGGGGAATTGAACCCATGACCCTGTGATAGTGGGTCCAGAGCCTGAACCACTACTCCTCACTTGCCTGTGGTTTGGTGTCAGTCTCTATACACAATAAGTGGCCAGATTGGGTTTAGTCTGAGCCTTCAGTTACTGAACTAGCTTAATGAACCTTTTAATCATTAATATTACAGACCTTTAGATATTGATGATTTAGATATAGGTATAAACCTCCTGGACTGCAGTGATGTAGCATTGATTAAGAGTACTCTAGAGGTGAATGTCTCTGAAAGGTGTTAGTGAGGGTTGTGCATCATGATTATACAGTGCCATACAATTGTGTGCTGGTGCTCATACTGTAGGACTCAATCAGCTCCTGTTACAGTAACTGCTCTATTGATGAGATCTGGACAAACACACTACTGTTGGCATGTTCTGTAGGGAAGTTATACAGGAATATCTGAAGTTATACAGGAATATCTGAAGTTATACAGGAATATTTCATATTAATACCACTTCACAATTCATGGCATGTCGTTTCTTTCTTTTTTTTTGAACATGTTCATTTTAAATACAAGGGAAAAAGCAAGGATATTGGAGGCAAAATTGGTAGTAATTATTACTCTTTCATTTAAATAAAGCAATACATACTAGAACACTACAATTAATGATATGACCAGCAGGGGTGTAGCTGTAATCCTTGGAAGGGTTAAAATCACCTGATCACCTGATCTGACAGATAGCCTCCTGGTTGATCACATGAAGGATACACAGATTGGTCAGTGAATCCATTGTTCATTATGTTTAGTTAAAGTGGGAGACGTTTTCTAGACACATACTGTAAAGGACTTTGTGACGGACACATGAAGGACTTTATGATTTTAATATTAATGTGCATGCAAATAAAAAACAATCAATTCCATGAAACAATCAAACACATTGCAGGATGGAAGCAGTATATCTCTAACCATGTTGATTGGACAGCAATGAGTTCCAACACATTGAGCTATCAGTGAACCCTCTGTTTAGACCTGATATCAGCTGAGTGACTCTGTGCCATTCCCAGGTGCTGTCAGTTTGTGCACTGTGTTGATATGAGATTCCTGTCATTGTGGGACTCAGGGCGCAGTAGTACAGTGCAGTGTCTGTCATTTTAGTGGAGGAGAGCTTCAGCTCCACACGTTTATTCTCTTTATCAGCTTCAGCACAGAACCGAAGGTCTGCAGAGTCTGCTTTGGTTGTCATTCCAGAGTCATAAATCAGGAGGATGTATTCCAAACCTTTTCCTGGATTCTGTCGATGCCATTGGAAGCTGTTCACTACGCCGGTCTAATTGAATGAGAGGCGAACACTCTCTCCCTCTCTCACTTCTTCATAATCTTCACATGATGGAGTAATTGAGTTTGCAAAGCTTCGGCCTGTCCATGTAAAAGACCAGGTATTTTAATTTCAAAACAAGCATTCAAATTGATGGATTTTCTCCACTGAAATGTCTGGGTCTTCAATCAGCTCATGTGTGTTTGATATTTGATTCTGCAGTACAATATGGAATGTGATCAATCACATTGTAAACCACTGGAAAGCCAGGCTTTACATGCCAATATGGGATATGCAAAAATGATGTAAAAAAAAATCTATATTATATTAGTTACGTTTTTCTCAATATATCTGGTGCTCTGGCAAACTAAATATAAGAGACTGGTTTACTTGTATTCTTCAAATAAACTTAAATAAGTAAATACAAAGTTTCCTGCTTTCTAAAGTGGTATATATGACTCTTCAGGACTTACCTGACAGAAGTGCAATGCTAAGGAATGTGATGAGCAACAACATGACTCTGTGAAGGATAGCAACTCCAGCTTGAGTTAAACTAACAACTGCATGCAGATTGATTCCTTCTGTGACTTTCTGTTAGCTGCTGTTCTTCACATGATCAATGTGTTCTGCTAACAGTGTTGGCGCTCAAGTACTATACTTGTGCAACGTTTGTGGTATCAGAGTTGTGTGTATGAGAGCCTCATCTGACTACTATACATAAATACATTGCAGGAAGGAAGCAATATATCTCTAACAGGAGGCTGTGTGGTCCAGTGGTTAAAGAAAAGGGCTTGTAACCAGGAAGTCCCCGGTTCAAATCCCACCTCAGCCACTGACTCATTGTGTGACCCTGAGCAAGTCACTTAACCTCCTTGTGCTCCGTCTTTCGGGTGAGATGTAGTTGTAAGTGACTCTACAGCTGATACATAGATCACACACCCTAGTCTCTGTAAGTCGCTTGGATAAAGGCGTCTGCTAAATAAACAAATAATAATGAATACAGAAAGAATAGGTGCTGTATGTCTAAGCTGATCAAAACACTGTAACCCTAACCCTCATCTGACTACTATACATAAATACAGAAAGAATAGGTGCTGTATGTCTAAGCTGATCAAAACACTGTAAAGGTATTTCCACATAGAGGAAAGACCAATCAGAAACTATTCCCTGACTTACAGCTGAATTGAAGTGTTTGAAAAGTGGTTTTAATAGAAATGTACAGCAGAAAACACAAACTGGTGTGTGCATGAGCTACACATGTACAGTTGTTAGAGAGCAGTACAGCACTCATAAGAGAAAGGTACATGCATGAACTGTGTGTAACATATAACTGTAAAACACCCTCCATATCATGATTCAAAAACACAATCTGAGAGGGTACCATTTTGTAAAATGACAAGACTGGTTTTATTGTTGCTCTGCTGTTGCTGTTGTTATCCACCAGGTGTCAGTGTTGAACCACATTTGTTTCCCTGGCCACAGAAATATGATGCAGACACACATGCTGTAGAAAGATGTGTAATAGAAATCTAATCTAACAGTCCTTTTAAAACACTTTCTTTTTATTTTAACTGCCTCTCAAAATGTGCCTGATCTTTCATCTGTGTCCTACAGTATACAATGTAACTTTCATCAGTAATTTTTGTTTTTGTTCACCAGTACATAGTGTGAAATACGCCTACAATTTGGCACCATAAGTAAATTAATATTGTTCATCTTTCATAAGAACATAAGAACATAAGAAAGTTTACAAACGAGAAGAGGCCATTTGGCCCATCTTGCTCGTTTGGTTGTTAGTAGCTTATTGATCCCAGAATCTCATCAAGCAGCTTCTTGAAGGATCCCAGGGTGTCAGCTTCAACAACATTACTGGGGAGTTGGTTCCAGACCCTCACAATTCTCTGTGTAAAAAAGTGCCTCCTATTTTCTGTTCTGAATGCCCCTTTATCTAATCTCCATTTGTGACCCCTGGTCCTTGTTTCTTTTTTCAGGTAACAAAAAGTCCCCTAGGTCGACATTGTCAATACCTTTTAGGATTTTGAATGTTTGAATCAGATCGCCGCATAGTTCAAGACTTCTTTGTTCAAGACTGAATAGATTCAATTCTTTTAGCCTGTCTGCATACGACATGCCTTTTAAACCCAGGATAATTCTGGTCGCTCTTCTTTGCACTCTTTCTAGAGCAGCAATATCCTTTTTGTAACGAGGTGACCAGAACTGAACACAATATTCTAGGTGAGGTCTTACTAATGCATTGTAAAGTTTTAATATTACTTCCCTTGATTTAAATGTGTCCTTCAGTATACAATGTAACTTTCATCAGTAATGTCTGTTTTTGTTCACCAGTACATGGTGTGAAATACGCCTACAAATTGGCACCATAATTAAATTAATATTGTTTTCTTATGTGTGAAACACAGTATAGAAATAAAAATCAATAAAATCAGGGATGGTAGAATAGAAAGGGTCACTGCTGCCCTATGGTAGAGTTTACTATCAAACACAAGCTGTGTTTCCATCTGTCTCAGGGGAATCTAGTGTAGAAGGAGGTTCTTGTATGGGGTGAGATACAGACGGACACAGTGTGGGACTCAGAGCACAGAAGTATGTGGCAGAGTCAGACAGCACAGCTGCAGAGAGAGTCAGATTAAAGGTCTTCTCACTCTTGTCATGAGATGCAGAGAAACCCTCTTTAAATCTTGACTCTGTAGAGGAGTATAAGCCAAGCATGTGTTGTGGAGCTTTGTTACGTTCCTGAATGTACCAAAAGAGGTTTGGAGAGCCTGTTGCCTCATATTGACAATGAATTGTAGTGTTCTCATCTTCTTTTACTGGAACTGAAGTCTGAGGCTGAGTCACTGACTCCCCGTTTGATATACCTGAAAACAAAAGAAAGAACATGTCATATTAGTTGAAATGATGCTATGAAACTTTAACAAGGAAATATTAAACATCTCTCTTCAAATAACAATACAAGTGTAATATGAAAAACCTGGACGGAATTTCTTCAAAAGTATCTTAATCCATAACATGTACTCACCAATGATGAGACAAATGAAAACAGAACACACAGCTTGCTTTTGTCTTCCTTCCTTCATTGTGAACACACAGATTGCGCACAGCCTCCTCTAATCTGCTCAAGCTTGTGAGTAAAACTGGAGTGCTTTTCCTGCAGCTCGACTGCATACCTCCCACTGCTCCACCCCTTTCTCAAAGGAAGGCAAGTTGAGGAACACAAGACAACAAGTCTGTTAGCATTAGGACAGGCTTTCCATGGACTTCTATGTTTCAATAGATAAAGCAGTCATTAGAGGTTAAAACACATATGTGTATGAATAGCGACATGGCATGGGGGGCTGGGAACGCTGAGGGGGGCCCAAGGGAGGGGGTGTCCTTGCACGGACACGGGGTGCTGCGGGTCTGCAGGGGGTTTGTTTGATAACCCTTGCTTGTGGGCATGCTTGTGGAGTGACCACCCTGAGTTTTACTTGTGCCGTACAACGTCGCATATCCGACCCCCTGTGGACTGGGGTATAGGCTGATATGTGCAAGTCGGATTTGCGAACATCTATAGAAAAAGCATTTACACATCCATAAATAGGTTAGTGAACAAAAACAACACGCAAACTG
This sequence comes from Acipenser oxyrinchus oxyrinchus, assembly GCA_030684275.1. Classification (NCBI taxonomy): domain Eukaryota; kingdom Metazoa; phylum Chordata; class Actinopteri; order Acipenseriformes; family Acipenseridae; genus Acipenser; species Acipenser oxyrinchus. The sequence goes on along the minus strand of CM060273.1, from coordinate 10,652,859 downwards.
CTTTAAACATGGGGACATTTTTTTGCTTTAAAACTAAGCAAACGTAAACAAGATTAATTTGACTACAAATACACAGTGTTGCTATGCAGTTTGGTATAAGCCATCTCCAAGCAAAGTTTAAAAAAAAAAATTACAAAAAAAACGGTAAATATACAGTAACCTGCAACTGATGGCTTCTTTCTTAACTCTAGAAGTCCCTGCGTCTCTGGTTCTGCTTTCTTAATATCTCTGTCACTGTACTTTGCGCTCTTTCTTGATATTGCCAACAGCCGATAAGCAGCTCGGTTTGAATATTGCTTCGGCTATTTTAAACAAACGACCGGTAAGCATTGCATTTATGAAGCTTGCTTTGTTTAATCAAATGTATTTAAAAGCTACAACAACATGATGCCAATATCTGCAAGCGTGCGCTCCATCAAATAAACACATTGCACAAAAAAAAGCTTTCTCGACTGGTGTATTGAAACGTCACTGCTACACGCAGCTGACTGACACATGCACACAGCCCGCCTCTCTTAAAGGGGAACGCACCAAAAGAATGATTGCTGTAACGCTTTCTTTCTGTTTCCATCGCGGAAGCTGCATTTGCTGCCAATGCCATTACTCTCGTATCCTACTTTTAATATTTATTCATTTATTTAGCGAGGCAGTTAATTGATCAGGGCAGTTATGTGACGGTCGGATATGCGACGCTCCACTGTATTGTTGTACACCCTTTGAGTCATAGAAGGCAATAAACTGCCCTTGTAACACACTGTGAGTGGATTTGTTTCTGTTTCCCTCAATCCTGTCACTGTGTCTATGGTTATGAAATGGTCCAGTAGGGGGAAGTGTTGGACCAGTAAGGGACCAATAGTGCACCTATTGAGATTACCATAATGAAGGCATTGTGGCACCAATTTAAACCCAGTAGTGGTGTTTCTTAACACTAGAACCGCCACGAGCATCAATTTTGATGCATTTTGGATGTAAAATTTAACGTCTCAGCATTTGCAAATGCAAAGCGGCTGTCCTTTTATTCATTTTTCGTTTAAAAAAAATGGCAAACGCATCACATTCACAAATGCAGAGTTTTCAATCCCACTTACCTCCCTCAGTGGTTCTAGTGTTAATGGACAAAGTAGTATGCCAGTTCCTAGCCAAACCGGGCCATGTACTGGGTCCACATGCAAACTATACCGACACAATTCTGGCATGTAATTGGAGCAATACAGTTAAATTGGCCTGCCAGCATTGCACCAATACTGGCAAAACGGTTTGCCAACATTGGTCCAGTATTGGGTCAATTGAGACATGTTTCCTGGGTCCCTGTTTGGATCATGGCTAGTCTTTTACATCTCCTGAATGCAGAAAAGCTTTGCTCAGCTGAATATAGCATTAGAATGTACAGGCTCTTAATACCAGAACGGAAACGAGATGTAAAGAAGACCCTCAAGTTAGTTCAGTCTCAGGAACTTAAAAAGAACACAACTCACATGCAGTATATTGGTGTCTGGAAAATGTCATTTTAAAAAGAGATTGGAGATACCCGTGGTAATAGATACGAGTAGATTAATAGTGATATACAGGTACCAGCTTTGAAGACCTTATCTTATCCTCTGTGCTGAAAGGGTCAGTGAAGAGCTGGTAGGTTGCTGAGCATCATGGAATTCTGTCATGGGAATATGGTGACGGGTGTGATGTATTGTTGGTGTGTATAGTGTGTAAATGTGAGTGTATGTAATGTGCGTCTTGTTTTGTTATTTTCAAGGGTAAACGGAACAACCCGTTCCCTGGTGTTTGTTTGCAAGGCTGTGTTCATGTGAGAATGAATGCATGTTAGTTGATCTTTGTAAGAATGCGCATGTGAATGAAATCCCACGTGTGTGTGCTGCGTTGAGTAAGCACACACCTGCATTGAGTAAGCACACACTGCCCAGTCCCTGACCACCTTCGAGAGCCTCCTCAAGACACACCTCTTCAGACAACACCTTGTAAAACTCAACTCTTCCCTTCTGGATAATATAGCACTCTGCCTTTAATGCACTTTAACTTGCACTTATCTGCTCCCTATTTTACTGTATTTAATCCTGCACTTAACCCAATCTGTAGTATTTTGTATTTCACCTCCACTCGTATCTAACCCTGATGTAACTATCAACACTGTTATCTGCTCTTGAACTGCCCCGATATCAAATCGTACTGTGTTTTGTATTTGCTCTTATTAGGACTGAAGTCATTGTATTTTATTATTATTATTATTTATTTCTTATCCAGGGCGACTTACAGTCGTAAACAAAAATATATTTCAAGAATTACAGTAGAAGTAATAATACAATTAAGAGCAAGATAAAATACAATCACTTCAGTTCTAGCAAGTACAAGCATATGACAAAATACGATTCAATAACGGAGCAGATAACAGTGTCAGTGATAGTTACATCAGGATATAATTAAATACAAAATATTACAGATTAAATGACACTTGACAGATTACAGTACTCTAAACTATTTTGTATCTTGCTCTTAATTGTACTGTAATTCTTGATATGTATTTTTTGTATACAACTGTAAGTCGCCCTAGGTAAGGGTGTCTGCTAAGAAATAATAATAATAATAATAATAATAATAATAATAATAATAATAATAATAATAATAATAATAATTGTTCACGTGCGGTTTGGGAGTTTCAGGGTAATTGTATAATTATAGTCACAGTGTATTTAAGGGGACAAGGGGAACTGTTTGTTTTAGTTCTGTGTGAGTCAGAGCTAGGAGTTGGAGAGTCGTGAATGAGAGAAAGAGAGTGAGTTGAATTAAAATAAGCAATTGCTATGTGTGCTGGTCACCCCAGCACACTACTTGTGGCAGTTAGAAGCCGAAGGAGCTCTGTGGTGCCTTGCATGCCTGGAGCATGGACTCCTCCTGGATATCTGCCCTTGGGAAGACCCCCTCTTCATGGAAGCCTTCAATCGGGATTAGGTGGAGACCATGGAGGAGTGGAAGCCACTTCTAGGGAATGAGGAAGGTGGAAGCAACCCAGAGAAGGAAGAAGGGAAGAAGCAGCCGAAGGAAGCAGCGAAAGCAGCAGCAACACCAGTTGCAACAGGAGGAGGAGTGTTGAGTGCGCTGAGTGCTATCGGTACAGGCATGAGGAAGAGGGGAGGGGGATGAACATGAAGACCTGTTGTGTCCAGAGCATTTTCACTGTCAGCTTGGGAACTGCCAGTGCTGCCAGAGGCAGGTCGGCTGGCAGAAGTGCCCAGTCTGGAGGAGCAAGCCTGGGAGCTGTCAGCATTTCCGCTTACAGCAGGGCCACTGCCAGCCTTGTCGCTGGTACCCATGCCAGCCTTGCCCCGGCTGGCTGCCCAGATGGAGAGGGTAGCAGCCTTTCAGCTGCCTGTGTGCCCTGCAGAGCTGACAACCTTTCCACTGTCAGCTGGGAGGTTGACAGCATTTCCACTGTCAGCTGGGAGGGTGACAGCATTTCCACTGTCAGCTGGGAGGTTGACAGCATTTCCACTGTCAGCTGGGAGGTTGACAGCATTTCCACTGTCAGCTGGGAGGTTGACAGCATTTCCACTGTCAGCTGGGAGCCTGACAGCATTTCCACTGTCAGCTGGGAAGTTGCCAGCGTTTCCACGACTGGCTGTGCTGAAGAGGAGAGCAGCCTCTCTGCTGCCAGAGTGTTCTGGATGACTGACAGCATTTCTGCTGTCGGCTAGAAAGCTGTCAGGGGTGCCACTGGCAACAGCGCCGCCCATGGGACCCTTGAAGCGTCTGTTTCTGACCCGAGACTATGCCCGGGGCGTTTGGGACTTTAAGGGGGAGGTGGCCATTAAGGTCATGTGTGCTACGCACAAGGGGGGGCGAGTGTGACAGGGAGCCCCACTCCTTTGTATTATTTCCTATTATTATTATTATTGTATTATTTTGCATATATTATATACGTATTGTGGTATTGGGTATGTAAATAGGGGGATTATTAGTGTAAATATGTGTATTATTGTTATGGTGACGGGTGTGATGTATTGTTGGTGTGTATAGTGTGTAAATGTGAGTGTATGTAATGTGCGTCTTGTTTTGTTATTGTCAAGGGCGAACAGAACAACCCGTTCACACAACAGAACTAGGACCACATGTCAGGTAATGATTGAGTTCTAATGTTTGCTCTGGTTTCACACATTAAGGAAGTCCCTGTTCAAGCATGTATTCATTATATTTCTACATTGTGGTTAATCAGACCCTGCTTTCATATTTCATTTCTATGAACACAGAACGCATTTTCAAAGATTTCACAGAAGAAAAAGCATCAAAATGCAAACAGTTTGCCTGCACTGAAACCACTTCCTTTATAATGGACTCATGCCAATGATAGTGTGTGGAAGCAGTTCAACACGACTTTCTTTCATCTTTTACCAGGTAATGGGCCTGTGCCAGTTAGTGCTGAGAGAGTTTTTGTACAGCGTCCCAATGAGTTTTCACACTGTGCTATCCTCAGAGCACAGTGATAGATGGCTGTGTCGCTCAGAGCAAGTTTGGAAATGGTGATTGTAGTAGAAGAGCTGTCTGCTGTAGAAATGAACCGGCTTTTAGCAAAGTTTGCAGCGTGAGAATAGCTACTCAGTGAGCGGGCTCCTTTATACAGTATGTATTCCAGGGCTCGGTTTGAGTTCTGCCGATACCAGAAGAGAAGAACATTGTTGCTACTTGCAGTATAGGAGCAGCTGAGCGTTACTGACTCTCCTTCTGTTCTGGACTCTGCTGTCTGTCGAGGACTGATGGAATCCCCGCTTGTCATGACTGAACATTGAGGAAGAAAAAGAACATTTAATACAGTCAGAAACAACAACAACAACAACAATAATAATAATAATAATAATAATAATAATAATAATAATAATAATAATAATAATAATAATAATAATAATAATGTTTCTTGTTGTCTTGAAATTACCTGGCAGGATAATAAACATACACATGATTAATGGAACCATTTTATCTCAGTGCTGATTTCTTTAAGAACAGAATAGAAAGGTTCTGTCTCTGTGTTGATTCTGGTGCTTTTCTCTTCACAATGCTGCTCTGAAATATTCTGCTTAGAGGTTTTGAATGTCAAATGTCTGTAACCAATCAGCAAAGAGAAACAGAAACGTGATATAAATGTGATGTAATCATGTAACACTGCGGTTCATAGTTGTGGTTACCATCTTGTTTTATCAACACCTTCATTAGCAGTTAGCTGGATGCAAGTAAAAGACTTTTCAATTCTTCATTGACTGACTGCAGTTGCCCTGCCCACTTTCCCAGAACTCAGGAAATCCAGCACTCACCACATTATAATGTGCACTGCGGTTACCTTCTACACACAAGAGCTGTCACTGGAAATGCCATCAGCATTGTAATCACTAGCCTCTGTAGACTCCAGGGTTTTTGTATGGGTAGGGCGCTGCTTTGTATCACTGTGCTGGTTCTATTGCACAGTAGTAGATGGCAGAATCAGACACTGAAGGCTGTATTGTCAGGGAGCCAGTTTTAGATGAGGTATCTACTGCTGGTTTATATTTCCCAGAATCGTCTCCATGTGTTCCTGATCCCCAGGCTTTGTTGATGTATTTTAAACCCTGGTTAGGAGCTTGTTTGTACCATTGCATTGCATCAAAGCTGCTTGTCTGATAGTGACAGTTTATCTGAACTGATTCTCCTTCTGAAACTCGCTGTGAAGCAGGGCTTTGAGTCACCTGGTCTTCACTGTGCGCACCTGAAACGAAAGAGAAGCTTGTGAATGAAATACATTAATTCATGAATTCATTATATTGCTTTTATCCAGTTTTACATACCTGACATAATTAGACAAACAGCTAAATATTTAAACATTGTAAAACATGGAAACAATATATAATTAGATAGTTTGTGAAGTCTTGCGCTTTCTAAATGTTTGACATGAAATACGCTTGTTTGTATTCCACAGTATACTTCCTGTGGTAACTCTCACACCAATCATCACAGTTCTTTCACCCTCACATTACCACAAGGTCATGTGATCAGAGACAGACACACAGCAGCACAGAAGCTCCTTTTTAAACTCAGAGAGAGCGAGAGACAGAGAGGGAAGGTTCAGATGGAATATTTTATTGTATTAATTAATAAGTAGATTCAAATGTATTTCTATGGACCCTTTCCTTTCCATTGTATGACATGTGTAATCATTCTAAATGGTATTAAAGATCCCTTTTTCATTCTCCAGTAATAGCTCCCATTGGAAGGTAAGTGAGGAGGAGCTGATAGTGCAGACTGTGGCAATCCAGTCGCTGTCCAAACCTTTGAGTTCTTCACGTTTGCAAATGGAAGCTTCTTGGTTTCATGGGAAAGGTAATACAAGGTCAATGTGTGTTTTTGTGCAGTAGAATATTCATTTATTTTCTAAACTATAATGTATTAATTTATTTAATAGCATTTAAAGTCTTTTAACAGTTTAATTTCCACTCGTTTGCTTTTTGGAGACACATATGGACCATTATAAACTAGTCTATGACTGTTTATTTTGAAAAGTGATTGTTTGAATTGAAAAGTTACGATTGTATTTCTAGCAATAGCTAATACTGCAGAACCGTCTAATGAGTCTCCTAATAAATAAATAATACAATCATATGTGTGTTTGTAATGTTGTTTTATTTGTTGTAATTGAATTGCAGAGAATGTATTATTGGACAGTGCAGCAGCATCATAGAATGAGCTGACTGACTGGCAATCCTGGCCTGTTGAAAACAAGATGATATAATTATTATTTTGTTTATGAATGTGTGGCAAAGTGGCTAGTGGAGGGGAACAGGTGTAGACGTGATGGGATGCAAGAGTGACAGACTGACGATGGTATTCAGTGGGGAAGGTGCTTTATTTGGACTCCCGGTCTGGCGACCGCAAAATAATAAATCCCCGGCTATACACAACAATGTGTAAAGCACGGGGATAAAACAGGGCACAGTCCCGAACAAAAACCAAACACACGGTCACCAGTCCGGGGTGAGTGCAGTCGTGCTGGTGTGGAGTGCAAACACAGATATGTGGTGAAGGTAGTGCAGTGGTGCTCCGGACTTGTGCTGACCCTCGGTGACAGCTCCGGAGGTGTGCTTTAACTGTCTGGTGAAAACAAAACACAAACAATTACAACACAGACAAACACAACACAAAACACGTAGCCCGTCTTTTTCTCTTAATTTGAGAGCTCCTCTCTCAGTCCTTCTCTCTACTCAGCTCTACCCAAACGAAGGAAAAGATCAGCGTTACCCTGGCCCCTATATGTAATCCCGTATGATATCTAGGTAAACGGTTGCAGCTGCCTTATTACTTGCAGCTGCCCCTCGTTTACCTTTCAAGTCAAAACGGTCTTACAACAGAGTCTCGCTTCCTTCCAGGCTGACCCACTTCCCGGTCCCGGAAACGAACTGTCAAGCCAGCCCTTCCAGATACTTCTCCTCCCATTCTTTAGCGCCCTCACAGGTCGGGAGGAAGATTTATCACCAGAACTCATTATATTTCTGTCACAGAATGATAATGACATTGAAAACCTGTTTGTTCTCAAGTGTGTTTGTGAATATCACTCACCAAGATATAAGCAAAGCAGAAGAAAAGTTCCACACTTGTTCCTCATTCTTGAATTGTTCCATCCACAAGTAGAAATGCTTCTGACAGACAGACAGGCTGAGCTGTGGGTGGAGCCCTGCACAGTGTCACATCAGAATAAGGCCCTGAAGAAAGAAAGAAAGAAAGAAAGAAAGAAAGAAAGAAAGAAAGAAAGAAAGAAAGAAAGCACAAGCTAGCTTTTTTCATGTTCTGTACATTGGGGCTGATGTAAGGATAGGTGTAGTGCAAACAGTTGCGGCTGCAAAATCCAAACTGACAAGCGGCCAGGCAATTATTTTACACTGCAGCCTATGTAAGCTAAGAGCAATGCAAATTACTCAACACGCATACATAATGATCTGCAAGCATGATAATGAGGGTTGCAGTGGGTTCTGCCTGTGCATCGGGGTATTTAGCAGCCGCACTTACAACCCAGAGGTGAGGTGAGTTCAGAGTACAGAGAGCAGTAGGCGATCTATGAGACTTGTGGAGCACGAAAATCAAACCAGACAAAAAAATATATATGTCAGACGAAAGGCAGCAAAGTCCTCTTGGTGCAAGGAAAAGAAAAGAAAAGCTTTCTGAGGAGCAGCTGAGAGTCCTTATGGCTGAGGTCACTCAGCATGAAACTGAGTTATTTGGAAAAGCCTCAGCCAACATCAGTTATGCTACCAAAGAGGCCACATGGTCCTCTATAGTGGAGAAAGTCAATGCTGTTGGTGTTACCAGGAGGACAGTCAACCAGGTGATGAAAAGGTGAAATTGAGCTATTAGGTCTAGGATGACCTGCAGAGTGAGATGATCACGCCACCGCATCCTCCGGCATCCCAAACAAAGTGACCCTGGTTTGAATATGCGGGTCTGCTCCTTCTTGCTCTTCTCCTCTGAAGATTTTCCTGCCTGTCCTCAACAAGAGCCAAGCGTCGTCGCATCAGGAAGTGCAAACAGCAGCCATCATGAAATCAATGACAGGTCTCTGCAGGTGTGTGCTTTTATACAGCTCTTTGTTACTCTCTTCTACATGGTTTGCACCTTGTAAGAGGATGTTTTTGGAGGGTCAGCAATTGCCCAAGTGCAAGGCAGAATCCTTACATCTCATTATAATGTTTGCACCCACTTAGTATTCCAGATCCCTGCCCAATTCCATGCTTGTTTCTTCATTTGAATACATTTCAATATCATTTAAACTGAATAATGATGACAAAGTGCTAATTTGATAGCGGATGCAGAACGGCAAATCAAAATCGTTCTTTACATACGCCATGTTTTTAGTGGTCGCTAAACATGGTTTGCGAGTGGAAAATATGAATGTTTTGCAGCCGCAAATCACTTTGCCCATATCTTTACATCAGCCCCTTTATGTGCTATGTTTGTATATACCCACAGTTTTTGGGACATTCAAAAAGAAATGTTATTGACAATTAATGTGCCTTAGATATAATTAGTACTTCATGAAAAGGTGCTTTTTTTACATACTTGAAATTCTTCATTATGCTCAAGCTTCTTTCGTTCCCTTCTCCAAATATTAAGGTTCAAGACAATTTTGGTTTCTGTGTAATAAACATGGGTATATAACGTTATGATGCAAAGTATATTTATTTGTATTTATTATAAGAATTTACATTAATTTTAAAATATTTTACATTAAAGAGTAAAAGCTATCTAATGAACACATGTTGATTTGAAACTGCAGTGGATCAATATGACCCAAAACATACCAGCTGTACCTACATTCTGAACATACTAGGAGGGTTCAATAGATTCACATTGAGTGCTTTCAGCAGGGAGCTGCGCTGGTCGCTGTTCATTTGACTGAACTGGTCTGACATGGAACTGCATTGGGCTAAAGGGCTTGAGGGATGTATCTCTGAATGTATTTCACATTCTGTGCTATTAATGTATTGTCATCTCCTTATTGTCTGGTATGTGCCTTGTTGTTTAACTGTGACATACAAACACCAGCTGAGGAAATCTAAAGAAACAGCTGAGACTTTAACATTGTGATATAAGATGCGTGTGTGTTTATGACGCTGGCAGGCACCCAGACTAACACATTATATAAGATGCGTGTGTGTTTATGATGCTGGCAGGCACCCAGACTAACACATTAATGGTGTAGTGTCTGCGGTCTCTGTCGTCCGCCGAGCAAGGAGCTGCTCTGGTCGCTATCCGCGGTGCTGAATTATCCTGCTAAGAAACAAATAAAACAAGAAAAGGAAGACTTTCAAATGAATTGTCTTTTCTGTTATTAGCACATCGTTACTGGCAACATCAGCACTGCTCATATAACAGGTTTGTGAATGATGTGTATCTTGTGCTCTTGTGTTTGTGAATGATGTGTATCTTGTGCTCTTGTGTTTGATAAGTTGTACTTCAGGAAGTAGACAGAATAACTAAGACAGAATAAATAAAACAGAGGTCAGAGAGCCATTGGAAAACTCAACCCAAAAAGTAATGACTAAAGCTCAGGTTTACCATTTTAGAAAAGCAAGCTATGAAGGTATGAAACAGAGACTAACAGAAGTAGATTGGAGTAAAATAGAGAAAACATCCACAGAAAAAGGATGGCTGTTTTTAAAAAATGTAGTACTAGAGGCGCAAAACAATTACATCCCAAAAGTAGATAAATTCAAATCTAAAACAAAATGGCCAAAATGGTTTAATAGATCAATTAAAAAAATATTCAGCAAAAAAAGGCAATTTACAGAGCGTTTAAAAGGGACCAAAAACAAAGTACACGAAAAGAGTACTTGGAACTACAAACACAAGTCAAAAAGGAAGTTAGAAAGGCCAAGAGAGAGATAGAAATGAGCATTGCTAAAGGGGCTAAAACCAATTCCAATTTTTTTTTTCCAATACCATAACAGCAAGAGAACATTCAAAGAGGAGGTTAAATGTCTAGAGACAAAAATGGCAAAATCATAGACAAAGAAAAAAAATAGCAAATATATTAAGTGATTACTTTTCACAAGTTTTTACAAAGGAGGATACGGACAACATGCCCCACATGTCCACCTGTTCCTATCCAGTTTTAAATAACTTTAGCATAACAGAGGCAAAAGTGTTAAAGGGACTAGGAGCTCTTAAAATAAACATATCTCCTCCCAATAGTACTCAAAGAAATGAGAGAAGTTATTTACAAATCTCTAACCAAGATCATGCAACAGTCTCTTGACACAGGGGTTGTACCGACAGACTGGAAAATTGCAAACATAATACCGATCCACAAAAAGGGAAACAAAACCGAACCAGGTAACTACAAACCAATAAGCCTGACTTCTATTATATGTAAATTTATGGAAACTATAATAAGATCCAAAATGGAAAATTACCTATATGGTAACAATATCCTGGGAGACAGTCAGCATGGTTTTAGGAAAGGGAGATCATGTCTAACTAACCTGCTTGATTTTTTTGAGTATGCAACATCGACAATGGATAATTGAAAAGCATACGACATGGTTTATTTAGATTTCCAGAAAGCTTTTCACAAAGTCCTGCTGTTTAAAGGTTTATTCATTCACCTGTTTCATTAAGTTTGGGTCTGGTGTTGTATTATTCAGCTGCACCGTAAGCCTGACATTACATGTTGCAATGGCTGTGTTTGCTCTTACACAGTAATATGCAGTACAACATTTAGAATTATTAGGCTGCCAACATAGTCTTGTCCACAAGAGGGCAGTATAGACGTTTGACAAACAGTTCACCTTTAATTAAAGTAACCATAAATACATTTTGTGACTCATAGAAAACAAAAATTAATTATTACAGATTCAGATCCAGTATGAACGATGATGTACATTCTGCAACGCATAAGAACCACTATACATGGGGCTCCCGAGTGGCGCATCCAGTAAAAGCACTCGCTAGCGTGCAGGATGCGCTCTATAGCCTGGATGTCGTGAGTCAGAATCCAGGCTATTCCACAGCGGACCGTGGACGGGAGCTCCCAGGGGGCGGCGCTCAATTGGCCGAGCGTCGCTCGGGAGGAGGGAGAGTTAGGTCGGCCAGGGTGTCCTCGGCTCACCGCGCATCAGCGACCCCTGTAGTCTGACCGGGCGCCTGCGGGCTTGCCTGTAAGCTGCCCAGAGCTGCGTTGTCCTCCGACGCTGTAGCTCTGAGGCGGCTGCACGGTGAGTCTGCAGAGTGAAAAGAAGCGGGCGGCTGACTGCACACGCTTCGGAGGACAGCGTGTGTTCATCTTCACCCCACCCGAGTCAGCGCAGGGGGTGGTAGCGGTGAGCTGAGCCTAAAAATAATAATTAATTAATAATTGGGCATTTCAAATTGGGGAGAAAATAGTAAAAAATAATTGGCAACGAAAAAAAAAGAACCAAATATCTACTCTCAATATCACATACTGCACAGGCACCTCTGCTTTCCCTTAAATGTCACTGTGATTGTCTTTCGCTAAACATTTGTAAGTTTAAAAAAAAAAAAAAGTTTCAGCAGTTGTGACTGCCAAGTACCAGACAGACTAGATTAGTAGGGAGCCCCCAAATTAAACGCAGGTGTGAGATGACTTGCTGATTACTAGGGCATGGTTATCTATTCATGGATACCAAGATATTTAGTTAACAAGGTGTCTGAGTGGAGTTAATGGGAAATAAGTATCCAAACTCTACTCAATCTGTATTCATAGAAAATGGATAACGTTTTGAGGAGGAACTTCACTTATGGGATGGCCTTTTATGAGATGCCTGGTGGTTAAGTGTAACTATCAGGGACACAGATCTAGTGTTGTGTCTCTTCATGAAGAGACTTCAGTTCATCCTTTATTGCAGGAAGGATTTTAGGTGAAGGGGGTTTATGTGTTGTTCCATCTATAAAAATATATAGTTTATAGTTTAGAGAAAGATCTTCAGTGATATGGGTAGTTTTAAAATCATCCCTCTTGAATGTGAAAGTGCAGAAGTAAACACCCCATGTTGTTTAGAAGCACATTGTAATGTTTTTAATAATCCTGATAAACATGTTAGATATACATTTCATTGCAAGGCAGAAGAAAGCACTTCTACTATCTTTGCAGATACTGAGGGTCTGAAGTGCTGGCTGCACCTGCAAAGCTTGTCCATTCATTGCAGTCCATGGCTTTGTCTCATCAATACAACAGTCTACTGTGTTATCTGATGTTACTGGACTGCACTTTGGTACATTCAAAAACAAAGAAGTTTTCTAATATTAAATAAAACATATTTTCAATAAAACGTGGGGTGAAATTTGAGAGATACGTAATGCATAGAGTAGTTGTGTCTATAGAAGAAAACTGAGTACATTTATTATTATTATTATTATTATTGGCTATATTCCTAGCCCAAAAAAATGTCCAAGAATGTTTTTAAAAATATTCCAGAATAAAAACTCCCAAGACACAAATGGCTGTGCCCGCATGTGTACTTGCGCTCTGGTGCCAATAGTCTTTGTTAACATAATCCCAGTTGAATACTTCTAATGGCTCTGCTTACAAAGACCTCTGACCCCAGAATGGAACGTTCATTTTCTAGAATGTATATGTCATCATACCATCATTAAACTATAGTGTTCTAGAGTTTGGAAATGTACGTTCCAAGCATGGAACACCTGGAGGGGGTAGGTCAGTGACAGATTGGTACAATTAACATCGTTCCATGGGTCAAAATGCATCGAATTCTCGAGACAAACCGAACAATCATGTCTGAACATTATAATAAATACCTTCTTCAATTTGTTGCTTTAAATAGCTTTCTTGTCTCTATTAGGATCTACAGAATTAGCAATACTGCAATGAAGTACAAACAATATTAGTTTTACCATGCAGCCTGGGAAAGGTTCATTTAACACAACAAAACATTAAATATCACAGCTGCTTGCCCCAGTTTAAAGCATTAACATTTCCAATGCAATGCTGAAGTGCAAAGAGCAGCAGGTGTTGTTGCAGGGCGAGGTGTAGAGTTCCTGTGACTGTGGGCCTCAGAGCACAGTAATACACTGCAGAGTCAGTGAGCTCACACTGCTGGGGTTCAGCTCAGCTGAGAAACGGGCTGGAAACTCACTTGAGGGATCACTCAGATACTGGCTGGTGTGCAGTATATATTCAGGAGATTCCCCAGGGTTTTGTTTATACCAGTACAGATCAGGGCTGCTGTCTGTTGTATTATATTGACAGGTTAATATTGCTTCATTTCCTTCAGGTGTCAATATCTCAGCTGGAGACTGTGCCACTGAATCTCCAAGACTTCTCTCTGAAATACAGTTCAATAAATCCATGTTAAGGATATAGAATATGTGTGTGCTCCTATGTGAATAATGCGAGTATTTGAATTGAACCCAAGCCCTGCATACACACCTATCAGAATCAGCAGAAGAGCTGTAGTGAGAACACTGTGCTGCTGATTTCCTTGCCCCATGCTCAGTGCCTGTGTGAGTGCAGAATGAGGAGAGCTCAAGAACTGCAGTGTTGAAAAATGAGACAGAAGCTGCACACGTGACCGATGATGCAGGTGAGAACTATTCCACACTGGAGTGTTCACTGGAGACATGATGATATGAAACGACACGAGTGATGTGTACTTGAAGCAGCTGCAGTGTGAAGCAGGAATACTTTACCAAATCATACCGCTATTTGTAATTAGCAGAATGATAATAAAATGTCATTGTGTTGATTGTGTGAGTCCAGCTCCATGCGGTACGTATTTTGACCGCAATCTGATCCACTCTGAATGACGTCACGCTTTATTTGTATTTGGCATCCCAACCTTGAGATTAAGCCATTGTGACAGGATGGCACAAGGGGTGAGGCCCAGAGACAGACTGCAGTTCAAACAAAAGACTTAATAAATAAAAGACACAAAATAAACAGGTACGAGGGCCAAACAAAAGGTTTTTAAAACACAAACAATAAACACAAAGTAAAACTTACAAAAATAAGACTTCCAGGCTGAGCTTTGCCTTCACTGGACTGCGAAATTTCAAAAACCACAGCACACCAAAAAAATAAAAAACACCCTTTCTCAGCTACCTCTACTGAGGAGCTGAGGCCTCCTTTTATGTCAGGTGGCTGGGTGCTAATTGATTGTTAATGATTCCCACCTGACACAATAAACCTGGGCAGGGAGGAGAATTTAACCCCATCCCTGCCAATATTTATAAGGGCAGAGCCCTGCTCTGCCCCAGCCATATTTACTAAACACTTGTCAATTTAACATATCAAACAACACAAATAATCAAAAAATTGAAAAGTTAACAATATTTCTCTTTTTTTTCTTTTCTCTCATCACCTGACGATTTAACAGCAATTCCTGGCTGCGGAACATTGTGATACAGGGAAGTATAATGTTTAATTTTAGTTCTTTACATCTTTGTTTTGAGGACAGGTAAGTAATCAAGTGACCAGATAACAGCTCGTCATACAGACAAGTCCACAGGCTGGCAGTGCGAGTGAGGGTCCAGCCTCACAACATTGAATGAAAGGATCAATGCATTATTGTTGTATTGATAAAGCTTGTCTGCTCTTCTGTGAATGTCTTCCACAATGCATTGCAAAGGGCCATGTCCCCCTGTATATATTATTTCAAATGAAGGATCAAAAGGAAACAATAGCAGTAGTTTCACTGTCATGCCTGCAGGGGTCAGGATTGTCTTCAAAGTGGATTGTCAGAGATGTTATTGCATGCTGATTTGGTTGAATGAAGAGTGAAGAAAAAATAACTTGACAAAATAACTTCTACAAAAACAACCCCTCCACTACAACAGAAAATAAACTGAAGAAAAATAAATCATCAGTGTTGGCAATAAGAGTGAAATGTTTGTTCTCTTTATTTACTGGTACAGCACATTCTATTTGTGTGTATCCATTGTGATGTGGTAAGCCATGATATATGGTTACGTGCTCTTGTTATTCTTAGAACTACGATCACAAGTCAGGGAATGATTGAGGTGGAGCATTTGCAGAGTGTTCAGTTCAGGGGTGTGTTCAGTGGAGTCTTCATATCCGGTGCATTCACAGCACTTTGATACGTTAATGAAGTCCTGTATCAAACACGTGTTTATTATATTATATTGTTCATTGTGGTTCATCATAACCTGCTCTCTTATTCCAATTCTATGAACAGGGAACACATTTCAAAAGAGTGCAGAGAAGAAAGTGACTCAAAATGCAAAGAGTTTGCCTGCACTGAAACCACTTCCTTTATAATGGACTCATGCCAATGATAGTGTATGGAAGCAGTTCAACATGACTTTCTTTCATCTTTTACCAGGTAATGGGCCTGTGCCAGTTAGTGCTGAGAGAGTTTTTGTACAGCGTCCCTATGAGTTTTCACACTGTGCTATCCTCAGAACACAGTGATAGATTGCTGTGTCGCTCAGAGCAAGTTTGGAAATGGAGATTGTAGTAGAAGATCTGACTGCTGTAGAAGTGAATCGGCTTTTGGCAAAGTCTGCAGTGTGAGAATAGCTACTAACTGAACCAGCTCCTTTCCGCAGTATGTATTCCAGGGCTTGGTTTGAGTTCTGCCGATACCAGTAGAGAAAAACATTGTTGCTACTTGTAGAATAAGAGCAGCTGAGCGTTACTGACTCTCCTTCTGTTCTGGACTCTGCTGTCTGTCGAGGACGGATGGAATCCCCGCTGGTCATGACTGAACATTGAGGAGAAAAATAATATTTAATAGACAGTCAGAAATAATAATAATAATAATAATAATAATAATAATAATAATAATAATAATAATCTTTCTTGTTGTGTTGAAATTACCTGGCAGGATAATAAACATACACATGATTAATGGATCCATTTTAGCTCAGTGCTGATTTCTTTAAGAACAGAATAGAAAGGTTCTGTCTCTTTGTTGATTCTGGTGCTTTTCTCTTCACAATGCTGCTCTGAAATATTCTGCTTAGAGGTTTTGAATGTCAAATGTCTGTAACCAATCAGCAGAGAGAAACAGAAACATGTGATGTAAATGTGATGCAAACATGTAACTCCGCGGTTCATAGTTGTGGTTACCATCTTGTTTTATCAACACCTTCATTAGCAGTTAACTGGATGCAAGTAAAAGACTTTTCAATTCTTCATTGACTGACTGCAGTTGCCCTGCCCACTTTCCCAGAACTCAGGAAATCCAGCACTCACAACATTATAATGTGCACTGCGGTTACCTTCTACACACAAGAGCTGTCACTGGAAATGCCATCAGCATTGGAATCACTAGCCTCTGTACACTCCAGGGTTTTTTGTATGGGTAGGGCGCTGCTTTGTATTACTGTGCTGGTTCTATTGCACAGTAGTTGATGGCAGAGTCAGAGACTGAAGGCTGTATTTTCAGGGAGCCAGTTTTAGATGAGGTATCTACTGCTGGTTTATATTTCCCAGAATCGTCTCTATGTGTTCCTGAGCCCCAGGCTTTGCTGGTGTATTTTAAACCCTGGTTAGGAGCTTGTTTGTACCATTGCATTGTATTAAAGCTGCTTGTCTGATAGTGACAGTTTATCCGAACTGATTCTCTTTCTGAAACTTGCTGTGAATCAGGGCTTTGAGTCACCTGGTCTTCACTGTGCACACCTGAATCAAAATAACACAAAATAAAGAACACAGATAAACAAATCATAAACACACAAAAACACTAACAATCAAAGCGAGGATCATGGCTTCTTGGAGTTCATACCTGATAAAATCAAGCACAGAATGACACATTTCAATCTTGTCATTGTAGTAATCCAGTGTGTTAATTTGAAGAGAGAAACACAAGTGGATGAATATGCATCTTTCTCTTCATACCAATCTACCCTTGAGATCGCATGCATTCATTCACAGTGGTGTTTGTCACAGCTATTTCCTGTTCTTTAAAATATATGTGCAGTGACATGTTCTGCTAACAAAGTAACCACCTCGCTTGTTATAGCTTAAGCTGTTCATTGAAATGATCATGAATCTGTAATGCTTTCAATATGGAATGATTGATATCAAAATCACTGATACTTTACTGCAATTCATTTAATGGCACAGATGTCACTGCACTGATATATATCATGTATGGCTCAGTGTATTCTAGATGGGAACTGGGGGTTCAAAGTTCTGAGTGATGTTTACAATAGAAATACAAAAGAACACAATGCCAGGAGTGTGTACACTGTGGATGAATCCTCTCACAAGCCACTGCCCTGAGGCGAGGTGCAGTTACAACGCTAGGGTTTGTGAGTTTAGACACAACCCAGTTAGTGTGATGCAGGAGTTGTGCAGCATTTACATCGTAGTTGACAGATGAGTGTAATCGTGCCTCCTACAGTATCTGCTGGGTAATGCTGTTTAATCTTAATCACACTGCCCCACCTGCTGGTAAAACATCATTTTCAATGCCAAGATCCTGCCTCAAAGTTACATTATATAACATAAGGTTCATGTGCAGCTGAGTGGTGCTGCCCCTGAGAGCAGGATATTGTGCAGGTGTCTCCACTCCCTCTCTCACTGTGCTCTCACTGCACAATAATACACAGCTTCACAATCCAGCAGCTCAACAGCACTGATGGTTAGAGTGGTGGAGAGCTTCTCATTATTCACAGTCATGTTGAATCGTCCCGAGGTTTCAGTTGTAATGTAAGCAGACAGTATGATGTCAGGACTTTGACCATGTTGCTGTTTATACCACTGCATGCTGTTGTAGTTAGAAAAACTGTGACTGCAATTCATTTCAGCGCTCCCTCCTTCAGTTGAATAAACATGTGGAGTCTGATGAATCTGTGAACTTCCATAGACAACTGTAAGATAAAAAGATGATATAATTATTATTTTGTTTATGAATGATAATGACATTGAAAACCTGTTTGTTCTCAAGTGTGTTTGTGAATATCACTCACCAAGACACAAGCAAAGCAGAAGAAAAGTTCTGCACGTGTTCCTCATTCTTGAATTGTTCCATCCACAAGTAGAAATGCTTCTGACAGACAAACAGCCTGAGCTGTGGGTGGCGCCCTGCACAATGTCACATCAGAATAAGGCTCTGATTGGTTGGTCTGTCTGAAGCACATGAACCACTGGTTTAAAGCTACTGAAAGTCAGCAACAGAATATCAGTAGTTAGAACATACCTGTAGTGTAATAGTGCTGAACATCCTTCTAATCTTGAAGCACTTCCTCACTTCATCTCCTGACAGTGGACTCACTGGTTTATGGACTCCTGCTGGTCTGGTCTTTGTACTGCAGGGTCCGGTATCTCACCAACATAGAGCTTCTGGGTCTACACAGGGGAATGGCTTGGTAGTGGGGTCACAAGAGACACTGTATATGTATAGAAAGAAAGAAAGAAAGAAAGAAAGAAAGCTTTTTCATTTTCTGTGCATTGGGGCTTATATAAGGATAATTGTAGTGCAAACAATTGCAGCTTCAAAATCCATATTGCTTAAGAGCAATGCAAATTACTCAACACCCACAATGAACTGCAAACATGATAATGAGTGTCGCAATGAGCACCGCCTTACAGCCCAGAGCTGAGGTGAGTTTCAAGTACAGAGAGCAGTAAGCATTGTATGAGATTTGTGGAGCAAGAAAATCAAACCAGACAAAAAAAATATATGTCAGAGGAAGGGCAGCTAAATCCTCTTGGCGTACGGAAAAGAAAAGAAAAGTTTTCTGAGGAGGAGCTGATAGTCCTTAAGGCTGAGGTCAATCTGCATGAAATTGAATTATTTGGAAAAGCCTCAGCCAACATCAGTTATGCTACCAATGCTGTCAATGCTGTCAGTGTTACCAGGAGGACAGTCAACCAGGTGATGAAAAGTTGAAATTCAGCTATTAGCTAGGATGAGTGAGACGGTAACACCACCGCAAAGTGACCCTGGGTTTGAATATGCGGGCCTCTTCTGTCTTGCTCTTCTCTGAACGTGTTCCTGCCTGTTCTCAACAAGAGCCAAGCGTCACCGCATCAGGAAGTGCAAACAGCAGCCATCCTGAGGCCAGTGACAGGTCTCTGCAGCTGTGTGCTTTTATACAGCTCTTAATTACTCGCTTCTACATGGTTTACACCTTGTAAGAGGATGTTTTTGGAGGGTCAGCAATTGCCCAAGTGCAAGACAGAATCCTTACAACTCATTATAATGTTTGCACCCGCTTAGTATTCCAGATCCCTGAACAATTCCATGCTTGTTTCTTCATTTGAATACATTTCAATATTATTTTGTCTGCAATATGTGTCTTTTGCAGCCACAAATCACTTTGCATTTATCCTTACATCTACCCCTTTATGTCCTATGTTTGGATATACCCACATCTCTTGGGAAATTCATAAAAAAAAAATGTTACTGATAATTAATGCACCACAGTTATAATTTGTACTTCATGAAAAGGTGTTTTTTTATATACTTGAAATTCTGCACTATGCTCAAGCTTCTTTCATTCACTTCTACAACTATTAAGGTTAAACACAATTTCTGTGTAATATTGGTTATATAACGCTATGATGCAATGGCTATGTATTTTAATTTATTATTTTAAGAATTTAAATTCATTTAAAATATTTTCCATTAAAGAGTAAAAGCTATCTAATGAACACATGTTGATTTGAAATTGCAGTGGGTCACTATGACCTGAAACATACCAGCTGTACCTACATTCTGAACATACTAGGAGGGTTCAATAGATTCACATTGAGTGCTTTCAGCAGGAGCTGCGCTGGTCGCTGTTCATAAGAACATAAGAACATAAGAAAGTTTACAACGAGAGGAGGCCATTCGCCCATCTTGCTTGTTTGGTTGTTAGTAGCTTATTGATCCCAGAAACTCACCAAGCAGCTTCTTGAAGGATCCCAGGGTGTCAGCTTCAACAACATTACTGGGAAGTTGGTTCCAGACCCTCACAATTCTCTGTGTAAAAAGTGCCTCCTATTTTCTGTTCTGGGACTGAACTGGTCTGACTTGGAACTGCATTGGGCTTAAGGGATGTATCTCTGAATGTATTTCACATTCTGTGCTATTAATGTTTTGTCATCTCCGTATTGCCAGGTATGCGCCTTGTTGTTTAATGATGGAAGCATTGTCTGTGAATATTGAGCTTCAAACACTGACAATTCATTGTCCTTCACTGCCCCCTATTGGGGATTCATTTGAATTGCAAGGAAACAGAGATTTTAAGTTTGAGCCAGTGAGTCTCTTTGAATCATTTCTAAAATAAGAAAAGTCAGACATATAAGTTAATTCACGAGATAACATAGACAAGATTTGGATTTTAAGTAAATAAATACACAGAAAGATATGATAAGCAATGTATTTTTGCACTCTACATACAGGTAATGGACAAACAAATGGAAACCCCAATGTGAAGTCACTTAACAGGGCATTGGGCCACTATGGTATCCCGCTCTGTGGAGTTCTCGGTGGACCGTTTTTGATGAAACTGGCTGCTCGCGCCCCGGGTTGAAATTTGAAGTCAATTGATCTGCAGTTGCTCACCTGTTTTGCCTTGCACTTCAATTTAATTCATGGATATCATGATCCTGGAGGATGTGCTTCCGCCACTGTTGCCCTTTGCTGATGATGTCTTTCCCTCAGAGTTCCACGACATCACCTTAGACACCGCTGCTCGTGAAACATCAGCAAGTTGAGCTGTCTTGGTCACTGAAGCTCCTGCCAAACGCACCCCAACAATCACCCTCTTCAAAGTCACTGAAGTCTCCTCTTGCAGCCATGCTAGCGATAATTATAGGCAACCAGGCCTGTCCAGCATTTTTGTACATGACCCTAAGCATGCTGGGATGTTATTTGCTTAACGCATGAGCCACACCTGTGTGGAAGCCCTTGCTTTCAATATACATGGTGTCCCTCATTTACCCAGGTGTTTCCATTTATTTATTTTTTTGTCCACTACCTGTATTTGGACAGTAAACTATTTTATTTTTCTGGTTCTAATTAAATGTCAAGTACGTAGTAAAAATGCTTTAAAGACGACACATCCAGTAACACGGAATGCATTGTAAATGCATGTTGTCACAAGGATTACTTTATTGTATATGGGTGTATTTGTAGATCTGTTAAGTGCATGACCTGCCTATTCTTAAACAAACAAGTAGCAAAGTAAATACAGTGCATTTTATATCTCGTTTCCAGTCAAGCCAGCTCGAGTGCTCTCAAGTGAATGAATTTTACAAAACTCGAGTTGAGGTGCAACGCATGTTGGCTAAAAAAAAAAAAAAAAGGTTAAAGTTAAAGAACAAGCTTTCGGTTTCCATTGTTTCGATGTTTAATTTTCTTCATCTCATTATTTCTATGATTGCCTATCAAAACAATACACTTTGTTACGACATCAAAAGATAATTCTGTGAAAGACAGCAATTATCGACAATTGGAATCAATCGAGTTCATCTGTGTGGAGAATGCGGTTTGTGTCGAGACTCTGGTCGCTGTCCCGTGACACTGCACGGGTCTGACAAGATACTTCATTGTGGAAAAGTGACATGCAGTTCAACACTGCCATCTAGCGGGGTTGCAGCGAAACTGCATTAACAACACATTCTCTCTTGCAGTAGAAAGGTTTGTGTTCAGGCTCATCAGTGAATGCATCGCTGTGGGCTTCAGTGCACAGTAGTACCTCGCAGAGTCCAGCGCATTGGCATTGTTCACAGTCAGGTTAGCTGAATTAGCTTCAGGGTTTAAAGAAGCAGACAGTCTGGGGTCAGTGGCTTCAGGCTTGTCTGTATTGACTGTGCCTACAGCAATGGAATAGGTTTGTAATAAATATTGTGGAGATGTATTCCCATTCTGCTTGTACCATTGCAGGTAAATACTAGCACCCTTGCTTGCAGTGTATGCACACTGTATTGTGGCTGTTTCTCCTTCAGTGGTGCTGATATGGGCAGACAATGATGTCATTGACTCCTTCCCATAAGAATCTGCAAGGATTGAAGCAAAATGCTGCAGTTAAAAAAGGTGTCTTGAAATAGGAGATGAAATACCTTGTTAACAAGGGAGCCCATAGAAGCAGAAGCAGCAAGTTGTAAGCAAGCAGTAAGATGCAACCAACACTCACACACAAACAATCCCATTAGAATAGAACCCCAGGCAATCACAGAACACACGCCATCCATTCAAACAGGATCGCATAACAATTCACTGATATAGCCAGGCAGGCATGTCCTTAACAAGGATCTGAAATGTCTTCAGATAACATGTGAGTTTCATAGAGACACGAGATGAGATGCAATGAGAAGCTGTATAGAGCTCAACCACTGCAGGTTCGTTAAATGAACTCTTATCTTATACATTGTATGAAGGCACCCATGAGTATGTGTAGCAGTAGATTCTTCTCCATTGTGCACAGGGCTCCCAGTCTGTGCTCTGCGCCTGCACAGGAAGTGATGTGCTGCTTGTTGCTGTATTTTATACCCTGCAGGTGTCTGTGCACGTGGTGAGAGTTGTTGTGTGCACGTGGATATGGGGACATGGGGGCTAGATAGTTCCTTTTAAATATATTTTTTATGTCGTACATACACTTTCATAATGATTTCCATTACACGAGAGTAGATGTTAAAACTTCATGCTGATTTGAACTCGCTCTCGCCAAGATAAGCACCAACTAAGACGTAGCTTTACAGTAAACTAATGTGATCCATATGTGTCTCCATCCATTTGCGCTTCCTTCCGTATGATGATGTAGATATCCTTCTGTCTGGTGTTAATGGCTGAAGTGTAATGCTGTCTCCAGGGATCAGCTTATTTTGCCTCCCTGGCGCATCAGCACACACAACGGCTGCGATGCTGGCTCCGGGATCAACCACAGTGCGCCTCCCCAGCGCATCAGCATGACAACCGCCTGGATTGAGCTAAGTAGGGTACATCTCTGGGGTCTTCAAGTGGGCACCTTCCATCCTCGGTGTTTCGTCGACCAGCCCACGACACCTCAAGAGGGCTCGACGGTGATTCTGGCGTCCCAGCATCACCCCCTCCATCCCCCACTTAACTCAGCCTAGCTTACTTACCTGTACATCAGCGTTTCTTTCTTTCTATTGTGCTTGAGATCCCCAGCCAGAATCTTTCCGTCTCAACCACAGCCAGTTGCTGCTCCTCTCTGCTGCTTCAGATAAGTTCTTCACTGTGCGACGCAACTCTTGGCCACTGAATCCGACGCCTCTGAGAAACCGGGTTGTAGAGTGTGCCACAAATCCTCGACATCCCACCTCCACTGGGTAAACCCGACTCACCATCCTCGCTGTTCCTCTTCAGTGGCTAGTTGAGCATACCACAGTTTCTTCCTCTCATACGCCTCATCTACAGCATCCTCCCATGGCACTGTTAACTCTACCAGGTGAACAAGGTGTGCTGATCCAGACCACAAGACAATATCTGGTCGAAGGTTAGTGGTGGCAATCTCAGGTGGAAAAATAAGCCGCTGACCAACATCTGCCAGCATTTTCCAGTCTCTAGCAGCTTCCAGTTGTCCTGGGCGAGGATTGGTTTTAACACCTTTTCTTGGTGGTTGCTCTCCTGGGCGGAGGAATGTTGTCTTTGTGTGTAATGTTTTGATGGAACAGGTGGCAACTTATTGGTCATGTTACGCTTGTCTTCCAATGCTAAGGCCAAACATCGCAGCACCTGGTCATGGCGCCAAGTAAACCATCCTTGGCTAAGAGCCACCTTACATCCTGTCAAAATTTGCCTTAATGTTGCAGGTGATGAACACAAAGGACATGAGGGATCCTCTCCTACCCAGAGGTTTAGGTTCTGTGGTGATGGGAGAACATCATATGTTGACCTGATGAGGAAACTGATCCTGCTATGTTCCATTGACCATAGGTCTTGCCAGCCAATCTTGGCGTTGTTCCACACTCTCCCATCTCATCCATTCTCCCTGCTTGGCCTGGGAAATGGCCTTTATACACCTCATCCTCTCCTCCTGCTTTTGCACCTCGTTGACTACCAGCTTCCTCCTTTGAGCTGGGGCTGCCTTGTGCCATGTAGGAGGAGCTGAACTGAGACCAAGACCCCTCTTCCATGCTGAACTTGCCCCATGATATCACCAATTCGAAGGGCAGCCTTTGCATCTTCCACAGCTTTCTTTGCCACCCACTTTCTTCCAGTTTTCAACACAGGTGCTGCCTCCCTTACGCATTTGTCGCGTGACTCTACTAATGTCATTTCCAGTCTGACCTTGGCGCACTTAAACTCCTCGGTTAGAGCGGAGACTGGTAGCTCCAGTATTCCTTTACCATAAAGTCCCACTCTGCTGAGGCAGCGTGGAACTCCCAACCATTTCCTGATGTATGAACTGATTAAAGCTTCCAGCTTCTCTACTGTTGTCAAAGAAACCTCAGACACAGTCAGTGGCCACAGCAACCTCGGCAGTAGACCAAACTGAAAGCACCAGAGTTTTAGTTTGCCTGGTAGAGCGCTGCTGTCTATGCTCTTCAACCCTTCCACTGCTTGCTGTCTAACTTCTCCCACACGAACTGTGTCCTTTAGATCCCCATCATACCATCTCCCAAGACTCTTCACTGGCTTCTCAGACACTGTTGGTATTGCCTCACCATTAATGAAGAATGTTTTATCTACTACTTTGCCTTTAATTATAGAGATGCTCCTTGATTTAGTGGCTTGAATTGCATTCGTGCCCATTCAATGTTATTGGTTAATTTGCCCAATAACCGATTAGTGCAGGCTACTGTTGTAGTCATGGTTGTCATGTCATCCATGTATGCTCGAATTGGTGGTAGTCGCATTTCAGAAGCCAAGCGCTCTCCTCCTACTACCCATTTTGATGCCCTAATGATTACTTCCATTGCCATGGTAAAAGCCAGTGGAGAAATGGTGCATCCTGCCATTATTCCAACCTCTAGGCATTGCCATGTAGTGCTGAATTCTGAAGTTGAAAACTAAATTGCAAATCTCCAAAGTAGGCTTTCACTAAATTTGTTATTGTCATCGGTACACTGAAAAAATCAAATGCTGCCCAAAGAAGTTCATGTGGCACTGAACCATATGCATTAGCCAAATCCAGGAATGTCACATGGAGCTTCTTCCTCTCCTTTTAGCTGATTGAATTTGTTGCCAGATCACATTGATGTGTTCCAAGCATCCTGGGAAACCTGGAATGCCCGCTTTTGTATTGAAGTCAATGAAGCAGTTCTTTAATAGGTAAGTTGACAATCTCTGAGCAATAATGCTGAAGAAAATCTTGCCTTCTACATTTAATGTAAATAGGACAAAACTGACTGATGCTTGTAGAATCTTTTCTTTAGGTATAATGACTCCACCTGCTCTGCGCCATGCTCTTGGTACAACCTGTTTTCCCATGCCACTTTCATCAATTTCCATAGAATTCGTAGAACTCCTGAAGCACTCTTATACACTCTGTACGGAACTCCATTAGGCCCTGGAGATGATGAAGCCCTTGCTTTTTCACAGCTTGCTCTACTTCTTTCCACTTAGGTGCACAGTCCTCCATTTGGTATTCTGGTGGATTGATAGGTGGGATGCCTGACAGAATTGACATAGGCTCCTGCCTTTTGAATCTGTATGTGTTTCCTCCAAATATCTCTCCAGCTCAAATTTAGATGCTTTTAGTGTGCCATTCTTCTCACTGGTGAATAACTTCTTTACAAATTTAAATGGGTCTTTATAAAAGTTAGCTCTCGCATGCTCCTTCTTTTTGTAGCATTTCCGAGGGCTCAGCTCTGCGCAATGTTGCAAGCTTATCTTTTATGACCCTTTGTAAGAGATTGAGTCCCTCCTTCTGACTTTGTTCTGCTCTTCTCCATTGCTTCCTCAGCTGTCTCCTTTCTCTAACTAAGCGTTCAATCTCCTGCTGCCGTCTAGACTTTCCAGGAATAGTTTGTACTTTTTCCTTCCTTTTTTCAACTCCAAACCTCTCACTTCCATATCGTAGATGATGTCCCCAAATTTATCCAGCTTCTTTTCAACTGTTCCACTTAATCTTTCCAATGCAAAGCAGAGATCTGTGTTTACTGTGTCCCATGCAGTTTTCTCACAAGCTCTTGGCCATTTAACTCCAGGCTTGTGCCCGTTGAGGTTCTTTTCTCTCTTACGCTGGTTTGTCTGCCCGGTTCACAAGGATCATTAGGTTCATCACTAACTGTGTCCATGCAAGTTCTCCTCACATCTATGACAGGGTGCTGATATCCTGCAAACTGTGGTTTGCATCCTGTCGCTGGATTTCATTTGACTGACTTGACTGACTTCGTAAGAAGTACTGATCAATGCGAGGCCCTTGTCCCTTCTCCCTCAAGCATTTCATTCTCCCTTGATGAATCTTCAAACCCCTGACCATTGTTGCCTTGCTCCAGCCGCAGACACAAACCTGGAGTTCCATGTCTTTGCTAACTGCAGATCTTGAACTAGTCTTTTGTGAAGTACTCTCTATACTCATATCCGCTTTCCATTCCTAAGTCCTTAACCGTGTTGTCCAACGTTGAGTCATCTTCCGCCTCGCTCTCGCAGACTCTAGGGGTATTTTTTCTTTAATTTCTTAGAAGCCTTGGGCGGTGTCTCCAGCATCCTGTAGTTTTAAATTAGAAGTTTAAGCCAGTGTTATATGTTGTAATATCTATTAGTATTACATGGCGAGACTACAGCAGGTTGCCAGAGGAATTGCCAGCAGGTACAGAAGAACATGTGCTGTTTTTATCCGGTAGTTTCTACACAGAACACAGGCTGCACTGCGATCTTCACCAAATACTCCAGGAAACTCCAGAGATACTCTAGTTATTATCCTCTGTCCTCATTCATAGAATAACTACAGTACTCTACGGGAGTCCATGGTGTATCGTCTATGTGCTGTATGCTTGCTGTATCCTCTATCTAGTCATTACAATAACTGTTGCCCGAGCCTGACTCCTGCTGGGATTTCAATGTCAGTGATAATGGACACGGTATCCACTGAAGCAGAGTCACTGAAACTTGAGACAATCAGTTCTACACACGTACGCGTGACCATTCTTACATTATATTACACCCTAGTGATCAGGCACGGCTTATATTATCTAGTAAGCACAACAGTATCGCTATGAGTGTTAATAACGCTGTGGCTTCAAGCTGCAGCAGTGAAGTTCATTATATTGTCATTTATTTTATAATAAATTTCTTAAAGCTTAAACCATAACTATCTTTAACATATATATATATATATATATATATATATATATATATATATATATATATATATATATATATATATATATATATATATATATAATGAATATTGTTCTACATTGTATTCGTTTTCTAATGCATTCACATTGTGAGAAGTCGTTTAGAATGTACTGCCTGTAAGATTTCAATCCACGCGTGAGATCAATCTACACCTTGTTAAGAGGTTGATTGATCCCTGGATTAAGGCAGGAGAGTTCATTTGCTGCAGTCTGTGTCTGGCACAGATGAGCGCTGGACGCTCTCCAGGGTACTGAACTGCTTTGACTGGAAATTAAACTGGGAGAAATGCTAGAGAGGTGTTTCTAAGTATTAATATTGTTGATATAAACTAATTGATTATATTTCAATTACAAGTTCCATGAGCTCTTCATGGCAGAAAAAGTGTTCTTAATGCCTGAAATAAATCTGCAAAATATTTAAAGGAATTTAACACAATGTCTTCATGCTGTAGCGATGCTGGTGCTGCACTTGAATTGCTTTCATACAGGCAGTGCTAGAAAGCAAGCTGCAGGAGAGCGAGTCACAGTGAAATAGTGTTGTGAGCGGAAACTACAGGAGCAGAGCAGGAGTGTCTGAATGAATAATGAGCTTAGAACAGCGACAAATAACTGTCCTACACTGCCCCCTGGTGGGTATAATCTGAAATGTGCGCTAAAGCGCATATTGTACAGTGATAGCTAGAAAATGAGTTTGAAACTGAAAGCAGCGGCACAATTTGTTTTGTTTTGTTTTGCTTTTTTGTTGCTGTTTTCTGTTCAATTTTAAACGCCCAGCTGTCTACTTTACAGTGATCCACAACTCATGAGGCAATATGATGCAGTCTGCAATCAACTTCATTGTTTTAAAATCGAGATATCTCTCTCCTCACTGTCACAAGTGCTGGGTATGTATTGTTAAAAAGCAGTTTAGACACAAGTATATGCATTGCTATTTTGTATTGCATAATATTTATTTAAATAATGTTTGTTTTAATTAATCAAATGAAGATTATATATGGATTGCTTATTTAACATAATTATATTAATTAATGTATGTATTTATTTATTCTTGATTCAGGATTGGTCTACTGAAATGGACCAGGTCGTTCACAGGACATCCTCTAGAAACGTTTTTTTTTTTTATTTAACTGATATCAGACATCATACAGTTATTCACAAAATACCTTTTTTCGGGAAAAAAAAAACTTAAACATGAATCTCTGTGGATTTGACCCAATGTTTTTCAATACATACTGCAATTTGTAATTGCGAATTTACATTTGTATTACACCATCAGAAAGTAGGAGGGTTGCGCAGAGAAAGCGTATAGGCTAATGTGAGCTGTTTTCTATAGTAGTTTCTACACAGAACACAGGCTGCACTGCCATCTTCACCAGCGAGACTCACTCGGCAGGCAGCAGGAGGTTTTTGTATGAAGTGATATAGAGACTCTCACAGTGTGGGACTCAGAGCACAGAAGTACGTGGCAGAGTCAGACAGCACAGCCGCAGTGATATTCAGATGAAAGGTCTTCTCTGTCTTGTTATGAGATGCAGATAAACGATGTTGAAATCTTTTGGAATGTCCTCCTGAGAATGTTCACTGAGTATGAGCTGTGGGGCTTGATTGGGATCCTGAATGTACCAGAAGAGACCATTAGCTAATGCCGTTTCATATGCGCACTGAATAATGGTGCTCTCTCTCTGTTTAAGAACAATTGGATGTGAAGATTGAGTCACTGAGTTCTGCTCGGGTCATTTCTAAAAGTAATGACAGAAAAACAATTAATAAGATTATATGCAAGCATACATACAAACAGTTATAAAACATGACATGATAGCATACCTATAGATAATGTGAACTCACTTTTATATGGGTGTCAATGATTTTAACTCACTTCACTTTTTCCAATAATTAATTTCTACCAGTTGCACTGTTTACTGTATAATATAAATCAGTATTTCTGTTTGTCATGTATTACTAAACTGTACGACGTTAAACTCCATTTCATTTCTAAGACTTAAAAAAAAAGAGAGACAGTCCCGCATTTTACTTGTACGATATAATATAATAGACTGACACACATGTTTGACAACTTGCATAACCAGTATGTATACATGGACCTACTTATGCTTAAACAGAACAGCAGCACAGTAACCCAAGTACGTTCTTGTTCCATTCTCAACACGACAAACCTCCCTCTGCTGTCTGGTGCAATCTGAAGCTGGAACTGTGAACAATGTGTTTCTATAGAGGAGATGTCATGGAAACCAGTGCCCCTCCCCTACACCGTGTAGTTGCTGTCCTTCATTGCCACCTGGTGGTTGTTCAGTTCATCTGCAATCGGATGATGTTGTTCTGCAAGTTGCAATTCAGATTCATTGCAGGCTGATCATTAAATGAATTACTGAGAGCATCAGTGCTCAGCAGTGCCTCGCATATTCTGTTGAAGCGTGTTGTTGAAGTGACAATGGGCTGCATTCAGGTTTTGAGTGTTCGTGTTATTTTTATTTGTTTATTTTATTTTTTTGAACCCCCTATGCGATTAATAATTTTCAGAAACAGAGGAACAGAAAACCTTTTTTCTCATTAATCAATTATCTCTGGAAGAGTTTAAGTTAGATCAAAATTCGTGTTAAAATATGACAGGGAAAAGTTCGATTTAAAGTGTAAAAAGGTTTTTTTTTTTTTTTAGCAATTTCTTCAATTCTGAAAATCTTCGTTATTTCTTCCTAACAGACTTGATACTGCAGTCAAAAAAGGAAAATAAGTTTGATATATTATAAAGCCCTCCCATTTATGCATAATGTCCCATATACGGGACACCTTCATATTTGCTTTTATCTTAATACAGTACAGTAGTCTCCAGCTAAGAGAACTCTCTAAGATGCAGCTGACCACCAGACACAATATGAATCAATAAAAAAAAATACATATTTATGACTTGTCATGACACACGTGCATCAAGCTATGAAATGAACAGAATAACTAAGAGAAAAGCAATAGGCAAGTGGGTAACACTTTATATTAATGTGCTGCTTATTAATGTGTTATAAATGTTTTATAAATATATATATACTGTATATAATATACACTTAATAACTATGTTATAGAGCGTTAATAAAGCATTATAGATTGTTTATAACCATACAATAGCCATAGACGGAATTATGTTTTTATAAGGGGGACAGTTTATAGCCACCTATTCTACTTTGGGATGTTTAAACGTAATTCCGTCTATGGCTATTGCATGGTTATAAACCATCCATAATGCTTTATTAACACTCTATAGTTATTAAGCATATATTACACATTTATGAAACATTTATAAAACATTAATAAGCAGCACTTTTATATAAAGTGTTACCGAAAAGTGTAAGGTACAGCCAGCTTTGTGGGTAGGAGGGGATGGAGAAGTTGAAGGAGTGAATGAGAGGAAGGAATCCAGCAGAGAGGGTGGGGTTGGAGAGATGGATATTGAAATCACCTAACAGGACAGTTGGGGTAGACAGAGAGGGGAGGGAGGAGAGTAGATAGTCAAGTTCATCTAGAAAGTGATCGAGAGGTCCAGGGTGATGATACAGTACAATTAGCAGGAGTTAACAGGGATAGGTTAGTTGGACAGCATGAAATTTAAAGGTGTTAACAGAGAGTGAGGAGAGGTCAGAGGGGACAGAAAAGAGTAAGGAGGGAGAGAGGAGAAGACCAGTCCCATACTCTCCTCTGTTGGCAATTAGTTGGACTACATGTTTTAAATCAAACTTGTAACAAGTCAATGAGGTGACACCATATGTGGCCGAGCTGTTGTTGCAGTGACCATTTCCCAATTAGCAACAATTAATCAATTAATGAACTCGGGAGATGGTCATCGTCTGCACGAGTTTAATAAGGAGGCGTGACTGTCAGCCAGCTAAATAAATCACTAGCTGATCAGTCACGCATCCTCATGAGGTTTTTAAAAACACAAAAACAATAACAAATACACTGTGCTTTTATCCATGCCGCAAACAATAATACAAATAATAATAAAACAGTGCACAAATATATATATATAGGGGCGGGACACTCCGCGACATCATCCCATTGATATTGTGAGCTGCAACTCCAGTGGGTGCTGTGATTGCCACTTCTTTTCCCAGGCTTTGTCTCACCCATGCTATGACAGTTTGAATGAGAAAACTCTTCCCTGTGCCTCCAGTGCCTCTCACAAACAAGCAGAGGATGGGGGTGTTTGTTTCATAAGAACATAAGAACATAAGAAAGTTTACAAACGAGAGGAGGCCATTCAGCCCATCTTGCTCGTTTGGTTGTTAGTAGCTTATTGATCCCAGAATCTCATCAAGCAGCTTCTTGAAGGATCCCATGGTGTCAGCTTCAACCAGCTTCAACCACATTACTGGGGAGTTGGTTCCAGACCCTCACAATTCTCTGTGTAAAAAAGTGCCTCCTATTTTCTGTTCTGAATGCCCCTTTATCTAATCTCCATTTGTGACCCCTGGTCCTTGTTTCATTTTTCAGGTCAAAAAAGTCCCCAGTGTCGACATTGTCTATACCTTTTTGGATTTTGAATGTTTGAATCAGATCGCCGCGTAGTCTTCTTTGGTCAAGCCTGAATAGATTCAATTATTTTAGCCTGTCTGCATACGACATGCCTTTTAAACCTGGGATAATTCTGGTTGCTCTTCTTTGCACTCTTTCTAGAGCAGCAATATCCTTTTTGTAGCGAGGTTACCAGAACTGGTCACAATATTCTAGGTGAGGTCTTACTAATGCATTGTAAAGTTTTAACATTATTTCCCTTGATTTAAATTCAACACTTCTCTCAATATATCTGAGCATCTTGTTGGCCTTTTTTATAGCTTCCCCACATTGTCTAGATGAAGACATTTCTGAGTCAACATAAACTCCTAGGTCTTTTTCATAGCTCCCTTCTTCAATTTCAGTATCTCCCATATGATATTTATAATGCACATTTTTATTGCCTGCATGCAATACTTTACACTTTTCTCTGTTAAATTTCATTTGCCATGTGTCTGCCCAGTTCTGAATGCTTTTTGAATGACCTTTGCTGCTGCAACAGTGTTTGCCACTCCTCCTATTTAAGTTTGCTTGTTGTTGTTGCAAAGTAAATGTGAAAAGGGACTCAAGCGTGCAAATTAAACAAGTTTGCTTGTTGTTGTTGCAAAGTTTTGGCAATGTGGTCAAACACTCTCTGCTGATCTTTATTAAGGCGCTTGAGCATGTCTTGTACATTTTGTAGAAGAGGTTGTGCCGCCACATCTCTGAATTCAGCCATTGCCTCTGCAGCGCTCAGGGGAGCAAAGTGAACTTGATTTTCAGGTCCTTCTGTTTCAAGCTCATTGTCCTCTTCAGCCTCTATTTCCTTTTGTTTTTGCTCTACTAGTCGAGTTAACTCCTCATCAGCTGCAGCTATTTGTTGTAGTTGGTCAAGATAGGCCATAGCTTTTTGAAGGCTATCCTTACATGCACGGAAGGCATCCACATAGGAATGACACCCTTCAGGAAGAAGGTTTGTTCTGTCTTTCCATGGCTTAAAAAGTAGGAGTATAGCATAGAAGTAGTTCTCTGGGTAGTCTTGTACAGTGTAATGGTAATGATTGATTAAGTAGGGCGTGTTTCTCTTTTTGATGTATCCAAAGGGAAACATGTAACAAAGGATGTTTTCAATTTTGGGCTTCTCTGTCACCACATCATGCCATGCAATGAAATCATAGAGGCTCATGTCTTGCAGAGCCTCCGGACGTTTTGGGTAGTATGAGTCAATCCAGGAAGGAAAGTAGATGTCGGTTGAGTTAGGATTTTCTTTTGCTAGCATGTCAATGTGTTCCTTGGATTTCAGCTGATGGCTATTGTTAAAGGCACAGTAGCATCTGTAAGACGGGCGGATCGGCTGAACAGACCTGAGGAGAACCGTGGAGGGATGAAAGTGCCTGGGGTCTGCAAAAGTACAGCGGGAGAAGAAAAAGGAGAAGGACATTATAACCTTACTTTGGCAACTTATTTATCTTACTATATGACAGGTACTGACATTTGTTTTCAACATTTCACCAGAGAGTGTTGGGAACTACAAATTAAAAGTGAAATGTTGCTTTTGGCTAATTTACTTTTGCTGCGCCAGTCCCCTAAAACACGTAAACTATCCTTGCTGTACAGAGTCAGGCAGTTCTTACACTTCGCTGATGATAACTCGATTTCAAATGAAGGATCACAAGGAAACAATAGCAGTAGTTTCACTGTCGTGTCTGTAGGGGTCAGGATTGTCTTCAAAGTGGATTGTCAGAGATGTTATTGCATGCTGATTTGGTTGAATGAAGAGTGAAGAAAAAATAACTGTTGACAAAATAACTTCCACAAAAACAACCCCTCCACTACAACAGAAAAAAATGAAGAAAAAATCATCAGTGTTGGCAATAAGATTGAAGTGTTTGTTCTCTTTATTTACTGGTACAGCACATTCTATTTGTGTGTATCCATTGTGATGTGGTAAGCCATGATATATGGTTTCTTGCTCTTGTTATTCTTAGAACTAAGATCACAAGTCAGGGAATGATTGAGGTGGAGCGTTTGCAGAGTGTTCAGCTCAGGGGTGTGTTCAGTGGAGTCTTCACATCCGGTGCCTTCACAGCACTTTGATACGTTAATGAAGTCCTGTATCAAACACGTGTTTATTATATTATATTGTTCATTGTGGTTCACCATAACCTGCTCTCTTATTCCAATTCTATGAACAGGGAACACATTTCCAAAGAGTGCAGAGAAGAAAGTGACTCAAAATGCAAACAGTTTGCCTGCACTGAAACCACTTCCTTTATAATGGACTCATGCCAATGATAGTGTGTGGAAGCAGTTCAACACAACTTTCTTTCATCTTTTACCAGGTAATGGGCCTGTGCCAGTTAGTGCTGAGAGAGTTTTTGTACAGCGTCCCAATGAGTTTTCACACTGTGCTATCCTCAGAGCACAGTGATAGATTGCTGTGTCGCTCAGAGCTAGTTTTGCAATGGTGAGCTGTGTTTTATCACTGTCTGCTTCTGAAGAAAATCTGTGTATGGCAAATGCAGCATTATGATTGGCCCCTCTGCTCCCCTTGGCTCCTCTGTACAGTATGTATTCCAGGGCTCGGTTTGAGTGCTGCCGATACCAGTAGAGAAGAACGCTGGGGCTACTTGTAGAATAAGACCAGCTGAGCGTTACTGACTCTCCTTCTGTTCTGGACTCTGCTGTCTGTTGAGTACGGATGGAATCCCCGCTTGTCATGACTGAACATTGAGGAAGAAAAAGAACATTTAATAGACAGTCAGAAACAATAATAATAATAATAATAATAATAATAATAATAATAATAATAATAATAATAATAATCTTTCTTGTTGTGTTGAAATTACCTGGCAGGATAATAAACATACACATGATTAATGGATCCATTTTATCTCAGTGCTGATTTCTTTAAGAACAGAATAGAAAGGTTCTGTCTCTGTGTTGATTCTGGTGCTTTTCTCTTCACAATGCTGCTCTGAAATATTCTGCTTAGAGGTTTTGAACGTCAAATGTCTGTAACCAATCAGCAGAGAGAAACAGAAACATGTGAAGTAAATGTGATGTAATCATGTAACTCTGTGGTTCATAGTTGTGGTTACCATCTTGTTTTATCAACACCTTCATTAGCATTTAACTGAATGCAAGTTTAAGATGTTTCAATTCTTCATTGACTAACTGCAGTCGTCCGACCCACTTTTCAATGAACCTTCCCAGAACTCAGGAAATCCAGCCCTCACCACATTATAATGTGCACTGCGGTTACCCTTCTACACAGAAGAGCTGTCACTGGAAATGCCATCAGCATTGTAATCACTAGCCTCTGTACACTCCAGGGTTTTTGTTTGGGTAGGGATGTGGTTTGCATCACTGTGCTGGTTCTATAGCACAGTAGTACATGGCAGAATCAGAAACTGAAGGCTGTATTGTCAGGGAGCCAGTTTTAGATGAGAAGTCTACTGCTGGTTTATATTTCCCAGAATCGTCTCCATGCGTTCCTGAGCCCCAGGCTTTGCTGATGTATTTTAAACCCTGGTTAGGAGTTTGTTTGTACCATTGCATTGTATTAAAGCTGCTTGTCTGATAGTGACAGTTTATCTGAACTGATTCTCCTTCTGAATCTTGCTGTGAATCAGGGCTTTGAGTCACCTGGTTTTCACTGTGTGCACCTGAAACGAAATAACACAAAATAAAATAACACAGATAAACACACTAACAAGCAAAGCGATGATCATGGCTTTTTCAGAGTTCTCCTGATAAAATCAAGCACAGAATGACACATTTCAATCTTGTCATTGTAGTAATCCAGTGTGTTAATTTGAAGAGAGAAACACAAGTGGATGAATAAGCACCTTTCTCTTCATACCAATCTACCCTTGAGATCACGTGCATTCATTCACAGTGGTGTTTGTCACAGCTATTTCCTGTTGTTTAAAATAGATGTGCTGTGGCATGTTCTGGTAACAAAGTAACCACCTTGCTTGTTATAGTTTAAGCTGTTCATTGTAGTGATCGTGAATCTGTAATGCTTTCAATATGGAATGATTGAAATCAAAATCACTGATACTTTACTGCATTTCATTTAATGGCACAGATGTCACTACACTGGTATATATCATGTATGGCACAGTGTATGCTAGATGGGAACTGGGGGTTCAAAGTTCTGAGTGATGTTTACAATAGAAATACAAAAGAACACAATGCCAGGAGTGTGTATACTGTGGATGAATCCTCTCACAAGCCACTGCCCTGAGGCGAGGTGCAGTTACAACGCTAGGGTTTGTGAGTTTAGACACAACCCAGTTATGTGATACAGGAGTTGTACAGCATTTACATCGTAGTTGAAAGATGAGTGTAATCGTGCCTCCTACAGT
Source organism: Acipenser oxyrinchus oxyrinchus (assembly GCA_030684275.1). NCBI lineage: Eukaryota > Metazoa > Chordata > Actinopteri > Acipenseriformes > Acipenseridae > Acipenser > Acipenser oxyrinchus. The sequence goes on along the minus strand of CM060273.1, from coordinate 10,616,223 downwards.
ATCTGCTGGGTAATGGTGTTTAATCTTAATCACACTGCACCACCTGCTGGTAAAACATCATTTTCAATGCCAAGATCCTGCCGCAAAGTTACATTATATAACATAAAGTCCATGTGCAGCTGAGTGGTGCTGCCCCTGAGAGCAGGATATTGTGCAGGTGTCTCCACTCCCTCTCTCATTGTGCTCTCACTGCACAATAATACACAGCTTCACAATCCAGCAACTCAACAGCACTGATGGTTAGAGTGGTGGAGAGCTTCTCTTTATTCACAGTCATGTTGAATCGTCCCGAGGTTTCATTTGTATTGTAAGCAGTCAGTATGATGTCAGGACTTTGACCATTTTGCTGTTTATACCACTGCATGCTGTTGAAGTTAGAAACACTGTGATTGCAATTCATTTCAGCACTCCCTCCTTCAATTGAATAAACATGTGGAGTCTGATGAATCTGTGAACTTCCATAGACAACTGTAAGATAACAAGATATAATTATATAATTATTATTTTGTTTATGAATGATAATGACATTGAAAACCTGTTTGTTCTCAAGTGTGTTTGTGAATATCACTCACCAAGACACAAGCAAAGCAGAAGAAAAGTTCCACACGTGTTCCTCATTCTTGAATTGTTCCATCCACAAGTAGAAATGCTTCTGACAGACAGACAGCCTGAGCTGTGGGTGGAGCCCTGCACAATGTCACGTCAGAATAAGGCTCTGATTGGTTGATCTGTCTGAAGCTCAGGAACCACTGGTTAAAGCTACTGAAAGTCAGCAACAGAATATCAATAGTTAGAACATACCTGTACTGTAATAGTGCTGAACATCCTTCTAATCTTGAAGCACTTCCTCACTTCATCTCATGACAGTGGACTCAATGGTTTATGGACTCCTGCTGGTCTGGTCTTTGTACTGCAGGGTTCAGTGTCTCACCAATATAGAGCTTCTGGGTCTACACAGGGGAATGGCTTGGTAGTGGGATCATAAGTAGACACTGTATATTTATAGAATGAAAGAAAGAAAGAAAGAAAGAAAGAAAGAAAGAAAGAAAGCAAGCTTTTTTTCATTTTCTGTACATTGGGGCTGATATAAGGATATGTGTAGTGCAATCAATTGCAGCTTCAAAATTCATATTGCTTAAGAGCAATGCAAATTACTCAACACTCATGATAATGAGGGTCGCAATGAGCACTGCCTTACAGCCCAGAGCTGAGGTGAGTTTCAAGTACAGAGAGCAGTAAGCACTGTATGAGATTTGTGGAGCAACTAAATCAAACCAGACAAAAAATATATATGTCAGAGGAAGGGCAGCAAAATCCTCTTGGCATACAGAAAAGAAAAGTTTTTCTGAGGAGGAGCTGATAGTCCTTAAGGCTGAGGTCAGTCAGCATGAAATTGAATTATTTGGAAAAGCCTCAGCCAACACCAGTTATGCTACCAATGCTGTCAATGCTGTCGGTGTTACCTGGAGCACAGTCAACCAAGTGATGAAATGGTGAAATTCAGCTATTAGGTCTAGGATGAGTGAGACGGTAACGCCACCGCAAAGTGACCCTGGGTTTGAATATGCGGGCCTCTTCTGTCTTGCTCTTCTCCAAACGTGTTCCTGCCTGTTCTCAACAAGAGCCTAGCGTCACCGCATCAGGAAGTGCAAACAATGGCAATCCTGAGGCCAGTGACAGGTCTCTGCAGGTGTGTGCTTTTATACAGCTCTTAATTACTGCTTCTACATGGTTTACACCCTGTAAGAGGATGTTTTGGAGGGTCAGCAATTGCCCAAGTGCAAGGCAGAATCCTTACATCTCATTATAATGTTAGCACCCACTTAGTATTCCAGATCCCTGCCCAATTCCATGCTTATTTCTTCATTTGAATACATTTCAATATCATGTCTGCAATATGGGTGTTTTGCAGCTGCAAATCACTTTGCATGAATCCTTACATCATCCCCTTAATGTCCTATGTTTGTATATACCCACATTTTTTGGGACATTCATAAAGAAATGTTGTTGATTTTTGTTGTTGTTGATAATTAATGTACCATAGTTATAATTAGTACATCATGAAAAGGTGTTTTTATTTTTTTACATTCTTGACATTCTGCATTATGCTCAAGCTTCTTTCATTCCCTTCTCCAAATATTAAGGTTCAACACAATTTTGATTTCTGTGTAATAAACATGGTTATATAACGTTATGATGCAATGTATATTTATTTGTATTTATTATAAGAATTTGCATTAATTTAAAATATTTTACATTAAAGAGTAAAAGCTATCTAATGAACACATGTTGATTTGAAATTGCAGTGGGTCAATATGACCCGAAACATACCAGCTGTACCTCATTCTGAACATACTAGGAGGGTTCAATAGATTCACATTGAGTGCTTTCAGCAGGGAGCTGCGCTGGTCGCTGTTCATAAGAACATAAGAACATAAGAAAGTTTACAAACGAGAGGAGGCCATTCAGCCCATCTTGCTCGTTTGGTTGTTAGTAGCTTATTGATCCTAAAATCTCATCAACCAGCTTCTTGAAGGATCCCAGGGTGTCAGCTTCAACAACATTACTGGGGAATTGGTTCCAGTTTACCACAATTCTCTGTGTAAAAATGTGCCTCCTGTTTTCTGTTCTGAATGCCCCTTTATCTAACCTCCACATGTGACCCTTGGTCCTTGTTTCTTTTTTTCAGGTCAAAAAAGTCCCCTGGGTCGACATTGTCAATACCTTTTAGAATTTTGAATGCTTGAATCAGATCACTGCTTAGTCTTCTTTGTTCAAGACTGAATAGATTCATTCTTTTAGCCTGTCTGCATACGACATGCCTTTTAAACCCGGGATAATTCTTGTTGCTCTTCTTTGCACTCTTTCTAGAGCAGCAATATCCTTTTTGTAGCGAGGTGACCACAAATGAGCACAGTACATATTTTTAAAACAAGTTTTAACATTACTTCCCTTGATTTAAATTCAACACTTTTCACTATATATCCAAGCATCTTGTTGGCCTTTTTATAGCTTCACCCATTGCCTAGATGAAGACATTTCTGAGTCAACATAAACTCCTAGGTCTTTTTCATAGATTCCTTGTTCAATTTCTCCCATATGGTATTTATAATACACATTTTTATTGCCTGCATATATCTATAACTAAAGTATATATATTTTTGTCCAAACTGGATAATATCATCTTGATTTGTCAGTAGATTGTTGTGTGTAATGGTGAGGTAGATGGTATATTTATCATTAACATACAGTATACGGTAAAGAAAAAGATAAACCATGTTAGTACATAAAAATGAGAATTAATAATAATAGTTATAATAATAATAATAATAATAATAATAATAATAATAATAATAATAATAAGCAGCTCTGTTTTACTGGATTCAGAACTCTGAGAATTGAATAACAAGCACACTGGCTGTTTTCCCCAATATTAAGCCTAAATGCTGTCAACATATTTTTGTCCACAAGATGGAAGCATGACATTTGTCAAACAGTTTACACTAAAAGTAGCCATAATTTAATTACGAGACTCAACCAAAAATGACATTTCTTACACAAAGTTATTAAGAGCATTAATGTGTAGATGCCACTATACATGTCCTGAAACATGGTGTCCTGTGTCTCCACACGTTCAATCTCAGTGTCACATACTGGACAAGCCCCTCAATCCCTTCAGGTTCAGTGTGCTAGTCCTTCTGTAAAAAATCAATACATAAAAAAGTAAAGTACCAGGCAGGCTGGATTAATAGGGCTCCCAAATTAAATATAATTGCCCTCAAAGGTGCTGTAGTGTTCAAGGGGTGTGGCCCCTATAGAACTGTATTGGTAAGCAGAGCAAATAGTTTACTGTGGAAGAACTGCCATTGATTTGTGTAACTCTGTAGGAAGGGTGATTGATGTAAATTAGTCCTAAAATATGACCTATTGCAATTCTGTGTGTGAATATGTAGCTTTCTCACTAACCTTGGCATGATAATAGAGAGACTGGATCAATTCAGTTAGGACATGTAGAGCAGTCTCACTGTATTACAAACAGATCTGTTTCTTCTTAATTATGTTTTTCAGTGAAGTAACTGTGGTTAAACAGTTTATTGTCAATGTGTGTTTTATTTCTCTGGTTCAAGAGGAAGCATTTGATTGGGTTGTCTATACTGATCATTTTAAAACTTTACACATGGTTTTGATTTGGGGAAAGCCTTTGTCAATGTGTTTACTACAGTAATATTTATTTGGGGCAGTGGTGCTGGTTTTTATTAATTGTAATAAAAACAAAATGACCAGTCTGTGACAGGATGGCTGGGCGGTGATGTCTGGACAGATGCAGGTAGTAAAAATACTGACACCAATACTGCAGATTTCAAAATAATAAAGACGTGGCGGCGCCGTTTTTATTAAGAAAAAATAAATAAAATATTTAAACAAAAACACTGTGCTCACAGAGCAAAACAAAACAATCAAACAAAACAAATCTCGAACACAAAAAATAACACAGGTCAGGCTGAGCAATAGCCTTCACTGTTCCTGTATGGTATGTTATGTTTTCTTTTAGTTTCGTTCCCTTTCAAGTCGAAAATAACCATCAAATATGGGGATATTGCCGTCAGGCAGTAGCGATTGGCTGAGCTTTTATAGCAAAGCTGCCGATAGGCCTCTGCGCGAGCTGCCACATAAGCCCTCCCCCCTGGGAGCTTACTATACGCAGCGCGCAGAGACTCACGTCCTCTTTTGTCTTCAGCCTTGGTAGCGGTAGGTACTTAGAGCTAGCAACTGTATTGTACTCATTAAGCTTAGGCTTGAGAAGCTGGTTTTTCCCCTTCTCCGAGTTTATTTCAGTTGTAATTGTTTATATTTTGGTTATATAATTGTATTATATATTATTTATATTACATTATATTCCTTCACGCTTTGCTTGCATCGCGTTTTTGTTATTACTCGTGGTCTCCGTCTTTCCTTTACTTATAATTACTTTGTAATTGTTATCGTGTGTTTTTTGGGTTTTTTGTGTAATATTTTATATTTGTTGTGTATATTTATATATATTTGTTAGGACGCGCGTTGCGTTGGCCTTTGGCCACTTGCCCATTGCAGCCTCGGTCTTGCCTGGCTAGACCGCGTGTGTGTAGAGCCTGCTCTGCAGCCTCTCTATACTACTCCACTGTGGTGTGTTCCATCCCTACCGCGTGGTAGCTGTACGCTTACAGTCACATAAGCATTGCTGCAGCGTCCCACACAACACAAAAAAAAAAAAAATCCCTTTTTTCACCATTAGGAAGGCGACCACCACCAAAGCACATATTCCCTAGCACCCAGGTAAGTATATACAGCACCAGACACTGTACCAGCACTAGCGTCTCCGCTCTGCTGGTCAGCTGGCGCTCAGGCGTCTCGTGCTAGCGTTCTCGCTTGGTACTCGCACTCAGCGTGGTGTCAGCGCCCGGCGCTTGGTGCAGCGCCGGCGCGGTGCAGCGCTTCTGCGCGGGACTCCATGCTTTCGGCGGCTTAGGCGCCGGCGCTAGTGCTTCGGCGCTAGGCGTCGGCGCTCGGTGCACGCACCTCGGCGCTCGGCGCTTCGGTGCACGCACCTCGGCGCTCGGTGCTTCGGCGCTCGGCGCTCGGTGCACGCACCTCGGCGCTTCGGCGCTCGGCGCTCGGCGCCGGCGCTCGGCGCTTCGGTGCGTCGGCGCCTCGACGCTTCGGTGCATGCGCCCGGCGCTTCGGTGCACGCACCTCGGCGCTCGGCGCTCGGCGCTCGGCGCTTCGGTGCGTCGGCGCCTCGGCGCTTCGGTGCGCGCACCTCGGCGCTTCGGCGCTCGGCGCTTCGGTGCGTCGGCGCCTCGGCGCTTCGGTGCACGCACCTCGGCGCTTCGGTGCTTCGGCGCTCGGCGCTCGGTGCGTCGGCGCTTCGGCGCACTCACCTCGGCGCTCGGCGCTCGGCGCTTCGGTGCGTCGGCGCCTCAACGCTTCGGTGCACGCACCTCGGCGCTTCGGTGATTGGCGCTCGGCGCTCGGTGCACGCACCTCGGCGGCTGACGCTTTGGCTCGGCGCTCGGGCGTCGGCGCTTTACAACAGTGGCAACCATGTCGTGCGTCACCTGCCAGGCAAAATTGCCCGGCGGCGATCCGCATGGCGACTGTGTAGCGTGCCTGGGACCAGAGCGCGCCGCGTCTGCCTTAGCAGACAGATCGTTTTCGCAGATTGCGCTAATTTTCAACAGCGCACTCTTAAGCCAGAGGCGAGGAAGCGGTGGGTGGCCATTCCCCTTCCTCAGGGTCTTCTTACACCCTGTCTGCCCGCCGTCATCCACGGCGACTCCATCCGTCGCACTGCGGGTATCCAGTAGCCCTTCCCAGCTTACAGCTGGCCAAAGGTCTCCAGACCGTAGAACATGAGCGCTCTCATAGCCCGTCTATTCGGCCCGAGGCTCCTCCCCTCGCAGGGAGCGTTCCCGTCGGTCACGGTCTCGCTCCCTGTCGCCCGCCGTGAGGGGCGCTCCCGTTCTCCTCGGCGGGACAGGCGCTATAGGGACAAGTCAGGTGTGGCAGAGCTCACATCCAAGATGTCCCAGTTTATGGATGTAATGATGGGCCAGCAATGCGTTGCTGATGTCCCTTACCAGCAGGGCACCACCGGCCGAACCACTTGCCAGTCAGCGGCGCTTCAGCCACAGCCTCTGGCCGTCCCTGTTATCCAACAACCCCAAGGGGTATGGGATGTAGATGCCATTTCCAGGGATGCTTCTGAAGGGAGCCTCTCCTTGAGGAGGACAGTGTGGAAACTGACCTGGCATCCCAGCATTCCGAGCAGGACATTGACTTCGGAGGTGCTGGACACCAGTGATCCATTGTGGTCGTTGGTGGAGCGGGCAACTTCGTCACCTGGGACTTGAGTGGCCAGCCGTGGAATTACCTCGGCGGTCGCTGTTTGAGTCGCCATCGATGCGGTCTCCACTGCCCAGGGCGTCCCTGCCTTCCCTGATTTCATCAAGGAGGTACAGTCCACCTGGGGGCCCTGCTTCTTCACCGGCAACCGGCAGAAGGCCTCCGCGTTTGCCATGCAGGGAGCGAGTGAGGCTGGTCTGGCGTCTTTTCCACCGGTCGATGCTGCTTTTGCAGCCCTGGTTAAGACCCTGACACTTTCGGGTCTGGTTAAGGACCCTGCTTGTCCTAACAAGCAGTGCAGGACCACTGAGATCCATTTGAAGAAGGGCTACTTAGCGGCTACAGAGGCAGTTCGGTTGTCCAACGTGGCCAGCCTCCTTTCAGTTTACCAGGCGTCCCTGGTGAAAGATCTCCCAGAGCACCCGTCGGCGTCTCTGAGGGCGGAATTGGCGCTGGTCGCACAACTCCTTGTTAAAATGGCCCAGTTGAGCGCACGGGCTCAAGGCAGGAGTATTGCTTCCCTGGTGGTCGCCAGAAGGCAGCTCTGGCTCTCGCAGGCGAGAGTTCAAGAGTCTGACAAGGCTCCTTTGTTAGATGCCCCTATTACGCCAGGGCACACGTTTGGCCCAGCGGTGGAGGAGATGCTCCAACGTTCTGTTAAGGCCGGGAGGCATCTCAACAATTGGCTAAAATGTGGCCGCATAAGCCCTTCCAGCCAAAGCCAACAGGAGCACCAGTGGCGTAGACCACCACTGCAGCACCAGCCACGGCCAGGGGTACTAAGTCCTCTCCCTCAACCACAGCAGCGCGGTCAACCTTCATTTTCAAGACCGCAGCGGAGGGTGGCGCCCTAGAGGTGGTGGCAGGCCACGCCCTCGGGGCTCTGGCCATGCCCCTCGCGAGCGAGCCCAGCCTAAACAGCCCTGAGAACACCAGGCAGCTGTTAACCCGCCCCTACACTGTCTCCCAGCTCCAGTTCTGGCAACAATGCACCAACGACATCTGGGTGCACAAAACTATATCCACGGGTACACCCTTCAGTTCCAGTTAAAACCTCCCCTTCCGGGAGTGGTTATAACTGCTGTAAAGGACTCGGTTCAGTCCTCAGCTCTGAATGTGGAAATACAGGCATTGCTCAGCAAGCGTGCCATTCAACAAGTAGACCCTGCTCTGATCGACCAGGGGTTCTATTCCAAATACTTCCTGGTGCCCAAGAAGGACGGCGGGCTCCGTCCTATTTTAGATCTGCGAGTACTGAACAAATACCTGCGGGTGTTATCGTTCAGGATGATTACGCACAGGCACATCATTCAGTCAGTCCGGCACGGTGACTAGTTCACCACCGTGGACCTGACAGATGCGTACTTTCACGTTCCCATCTGCCCGGGTCACAGGAAGTATCTGCGTTTCGCATTTCAGAGCAGGGTATACGAGTTTTGTGTCCTTCCATTCGGCCTGTCACTAGCTCCTCGAACCTTTTCGAAATGTATGGATGCCATTCTAGCTCCCTTGCGGGCTCAAGGTGTCCGACTGCTGAATTATCTGGACGACTGGCTCGTCTGCGCGCAGTCAAGGAGCAGGTGGCACAGCACACAGTGATGGTTACAGACCATCTTCAGCGGCTAGGTCTGAAGATCAATTCAGAAAAGAGCCGCCTAGTGCCGAGCCAACAGACCGAATTCTTGGGTCTGCATCTGGACTCAGTGTCCATGGAAGCGACCCTGTCGACACAAAGAGTTGCCTCATTAGGCGGTGTCTCTCCCTATTCAGGTTGAGACAGACAGTCAGCATGGAGCTGTGTCAGCGCATGCTGGGGTTGATGGCTGCCGCCTCACAAGCCCTTCCTTTGGGCTTACTACACCAGAGACCTCTGCAGGCCTGGTTCAATGCCTTCGCGTTGCATCCGCGGAGAGACAAACACCGCAGGCTAAGGGTATCCCGAGCCTGCTGGGAAGCGCTACACTGGTGGAAAGTTCCATCAAACCTCCGCCAAGGCGTACGCTTGGGTCCCATTTTCAGGAGGCAGGTCATCACGACCGACGCTTCCAACCACGGTTGGGGAGCAGTCTGGAACGGGACAGGGACCCGTGGAGTGTGGTCAGGACCCTGGAGGTCAGCCCACATCAATGCTCTGGAGCTCAGAGCAGTGGACCTCGCCCTCCGGCACTTCTTGCCAGTGCTTCTAGGCAAGCATGTGTTAGTGCGGTCAGACAACACCACAGTTGTGGCGTACATCAACCGCCAGGGCGGCTTGCGGTCCCCGGTCTTCACCGGATGGTAGCACGGATGTTGCTATGGGCACAACCGCGTTTAACCTCTCTGCGTGCGGTTCATCTACCGGGCAGAGTCAACTACGCAGCGGATCTCCTATCCAGAGGAGGCCCTCTTGCTGGCGAATGGCGTCTCCACCCTCAAGTGGTAGAGCGCATCTGGGAATGGTTCGGCACAGCCCAGGTGGATCTCTTTGCTTCACAAGAGACCACGCACTGCCCCTATGGTTCTCAGTGAAGGATCTCCACAGCCCCTAGGAGCTGCGATGCACTGGCTCACGAATGGCCGCCAGGGCTCCTATATCGCGTTTCCACCGATTCCGATGCTCCCCGCCTTCTTAGAAGGTCAGGGTAGAAACAGCGACAGTGATTCTAATCGCTCCTCGGTGGCCTCGGAGGATATGGTTCCCGAGCCTGGTGCAGTTGTTGCACGGTCGGCCGAGGAGCTCCCTCTGCGGCGGACCTGTTGTCCCAAGCCCAAGGAGGGCTATGGCACCCGAACCCCAAGCTCATGCAGCTATGGGCTTGGCCCCTGAACGGGCGCCTGTCAGCCTTAGGGCTCTCGGCGGCGGTTATTTCGACCATTCAGAGTGCTAGAGCACCCTCTACTAGGTCGCAGTATGCATTATAAGTGGCAGTTGTTTCAAAGTTGGTGTCTGGCGGAAGACCATGACCCAATATCCTGCCCTATGGCAGTGATATTACAGTTTCTACAGAAACTGTTAGATGATGGAAATCTCCCTCTACACTTAAAGTGTACTTAGCCGCCATATCGGCTTGCCATATGCGTATTGACGGTTTGTCACCAGGTTGCCATTTTCTGGCATCGCAGTTCCTAAAGGCGCAAGGCGTTTGCAGCCTCGAGGACGACCAGTCTACCGTCATGGAGCCTTGATGTGGTGCTGGAAGCCCTTACCAAGGCACTGTTCGAGCCTCTCCACAGCGTGGACATGAAGCTTCGTGTCTATAAAAACTGCGTTTTTGCTATCAGTGGTTTCAGCAAAACGCGTGGGCGAGTTACGCACTGTCAGTGCATTCTTCATGTACTCGTTTCGCGGGAGGCGGTTCTAAGGTCTCCATGCGTCCAAACCCGCCTTTTACCCAAGGTCATATCCCGTTTCATATGAACCAACAAGTCGAGTTGATGGCGTTCCATCCTCCTCCTTTTCTTCCCCAGAGGAAGAACGGTTACACAGGCTCTGCCCGTGCGGGCATTGAGATGTTATATTGACCGTACAATGGCTGTGAGGCAAACTGAACAATTGTTCATATGCCATGGTTCTAGGACTTTGGGTCAGCCGTTGTCTAAACAACGCCTTTCCCACTGGATAGTGGATGCTATTAAATTAGCTTATGAATCTGCAGGCCTTCGCCACCAGGGCAGTTGAAGCGCATTCCACTAGGGGTATGGCGACATCCTGGGCCCTCTTTAGAGGGGTGCCGGTGTCTGACATTTGCGCTGCAGCCAGTTGGGCTACACCGCATACTTTTATGAGGTTTTACCGGTTGAGCGTGCTGGATTCCTCTGCTCCACTGTTCGAGCATCTGTACTACACTCTATGATCCCTCAAGATGCGGACGTATAGAGTGGTTGACAGCATGGTGTTGACTATTCCACCTTAGGACAGGTGTCATTGCGAGCATAGGCGCTGCGGCTCAGCTCGCGATATGCGTAAATGTATTCCCTACACAGTTGCGTTATGGCGTAAGTCTGTCCTACTGCCGAGAATCCTCCTCGCGACAGCTTGGGTACACTGTCCCCATATTTTATGGTTATTTTCGACTTGAAAGGAGCGATAGGTTGCGGATGCAGCGGTTCCCTGAAGAGAAAATAACCATCAACTGCGTGGTCGCTCCAGAAGCCTTCACGGCCTGAAGAGCAAAAGAGGACGTGAGTCTCTGCGCGCTGCGTATAGTAAGCTCCCAGGGGGGCGGGCTTACGTGGCAGCTCACGCAGAGGCCTATCGGCAGCTTTGCTATAAAAGCTCAGCCAATCGCTACTGCCTGACGGCAATATCCCCATATTTGATGGTTATTTTCTCTTTCAGGGAACCGGGGTTGCATCCGCAACCTATTGTTTTCTTTCTTTCTTCGCTCTCTACTCTCGCTCCTCATACACCCACTCAGTACTCCACCCTGAGCGCAGAGAGCTGCAGGTATATACCGTGGCCGAGGGGTTTAACTAGCTGGCAATTATTCTATTACCCCTCGGCCACAATCTGCACGGATACAATTATTATGTGTGACTGCCAGCTAATTCAATAATAACTAGCTGACAGTCACCTATTCCCACGAGGTATTTTAAAACAGCAAAACACACGGCGCTTCGCCGTCAATAAATATAAATACAATAATAAAACAAACAAACACAAAACAATAATCTGCACAGGGGTGGAGGGGGAAACCCCGTTCTAAAAATAAATAAATAAATAAATACGTACAGGGCTGCTCGCCCTGTTGCACGGTCATTGTGGCAATGTGCCCCGCCCCTGAGTGCATTTCTGTGTTTTATGTTGCGTGTGTTAATGTTGGTGTATAGATATGGCTGCACGGGATATAAATGGGTGTGTGCAACACGAGTTATTTAAAATGTTTAATTATATTTAGGGACCGGGGTTGCACTTCACTTCACGTGCATTTAAAGTATTTAATAATATGTGAGCATGGGTTGCACAGATTTAGTTCACGTGCTGGGATTCAAGTGAATAATTAATTGGTAATTGAATCCCAGCACAACAGTATATATAGATGCACGTTTCACTCACTCAGGGTTGTGTGTTCGGTGAGTGGAGAGCGGGTGTGGAGAGGAGGAAATAAAACGTAAACTAAATAAGTGTTTAGACTCACCGTGTTTGTTTGTCTGTTCGTCCAGTTTGTTTAGTTTTAATCCATTTTGTTTGTCTGTTTTATTTGGCCTCAAGTGCCGTGTCCTGTGTTTTGTTCAACCGTTTAATTTTGTTTGTTTAATAAACATACTGAGCGCCGCAGCGACTCAGTTTCAACACAAGTACTGCCTGTCTGTGTGATTTTTTTCTGGCCTGACGTCAATCACGACAGCCTGCTTGTCACAGTCATCCACATATTCTATACATTTGTAGACATAGGTATTGGCACCCTGTACCTGCAATTAGTAAATGCACTGGAACATCTTAACCTTTATATTCCTGTAAGAATCAGTGTTGAAATAACTTAGAAAAGGTACCATTGAACAACTAGATATAGTTTAACAAACAATATGTCTTAAATGTAACCGCTCTGTGACTGAGGTATTGCAGATATAGTATGGACATCTTTACCATTAATCGCAGCTTTAAGTTGATTTGGGTCATGTTTACGAGGTATTCAGATCTTTCTTATGGTATTCTGGACCAGTCCTGCTTGCAGATTTCCTACAGATTAGACAGGCTGGTTGGATTGTGTTCTGCTACCTTTCTTTTTAAATCAGTCCACAGCATTTCAATAAAGTTAAGATCTGGAGACTGAGGAGGCCATTCCAGAACATAGATCATCTTCTTCTTTAGAATGAAGAACATTTCTACATTCTATCAGTCTCATCCTTTCTGTCCTTTAAAGATATCAATTCAAACGCTATCACCATCTGCTTTTCACACTCCCATTATTGCAGAGGTCACTGCTGAGTGTTTCAGAGCATCACTGGGAGCTACAGAGAAGCTGTTGTGTGAAAATGTCTGTGACAGGATGACGTTGTGGTGACGTCAGGCCAGATGCAGGAACAGAAAAACAAAGGCAAGTACTGCAGGCAAAAAGACGCTGCGCGCCGTTTATTTAAATACAAAAATAAATAAAATATTTAAACACAAAACAGAGCTCACAGCAAAATAAAAAGATAAACAAATACAAGTCTCGAACTCAAAAACAATAACTATCATCCAGGTCAGGCTGGGCACATCGCCTTCACTGTTCCTGGATTACTTCTTATTTTAAATTGCTCACTCGCTCTCGTTCCTCCTCTGAACACCCTGAGTGCAGAGAGCTGCAGGCTTTTATATCGTGGCCGAGGGGTTTAACTGGCTAGTAATTATTCTATTAGCCCTCGGCCACAATCTGCACGAGTTTATTAATTATTCCTGGCAAAGGACTAGCACCAATCTCACCTCTGCCAGAACACGTTTTAAATAAAACAAAATAATAACAAACACGGCTGCGCCGTCATTTATAAATAAACCAAAACACGTCATCATAAATACATAATAAATCATAAAACACAAATACAAAATAACACTGGGGCGGAGAGGGAAACCCCATTCTAAAAATAAATAAACAAATAAACGTACAGCCTCCTCGCACTCTTACAATGTCATTGAAAGAAGACAACATAATTCATTACTAAAGCTGCCACACACATACCAAGTAATTGTCTTTGTGTGAAAACATCATTTAAACTATAATACTTAGAACTAGGACCACATGTCAGGTAATGATTGAGTTCTAATGTTTGCTCTGGTTTCACACATTAAGGAAGTCCCTGTTCAAGCATGTATTCATTATATTTCTACAGTTCATTGTGGTTAATCAGACCCTGCTTTCTTATTTCATTTCTATGAACACAGAAAAACGTTTTCAAAGATTTGAGAGAAGAAAAAGCATCAAAGTGCAAACAGTTTACCTGCACTGAAACCACTTCCTTTATAATGGACTCATGCCAATGATAGTGTGTGGAAGCAGTTCAACATGACTTTCTTTCATCTTTTACCAGGTCATGGGCCTGTGCCAGTTAGTGCTGAGAGAGTTTTTGTACAGCGTCCCAATGAGTTTTCACACTGTGCTACCAACAGAGCACAGTGATAGATTGCTGTGTCGCTCAGAGCAAGTTTGGAAATGGTGATTGTAGTAGAAGAGCTGTCTGCTGTAGAAGTGAACCGGCTTTTAGCAAAGTCTGCAGTATGAGAACCACTACTGGAGCGGGCTCCTTTATACAGTATGTATTCCAGGGTTCTGTCTGAGTTCTGCCGATACCAGTAGAGCCAAATGTTTTGGCTATCTGCAGTATAAGAGCAGCTGAGCGTTACTGACTCTCCTTCTGTTCTGGACTCTGCTGTCTGCTCAGGACTGATGGAATCCCCTCTTGTCAGGGCTGAACATTGAGGAGGAAAATGAAAATACAAGATAGTCAATAATAAATAATAATATATTTAAACAGAGATACACTTGTCATTGAAGCCAACTCATAACCTCAAAAACAGTTCCTGGTGAGACAACATTACTACCTGCTGGTCTGACACAGAACATATTGAAATACTAATAGAGCCCTAATAAATTAAATGACAATCTTAAAGTAATAGCTGATGAAGGACACACAGTAGATAATATTAATAATAATAATAATAATAATAATAATAATAATAATAATAATAATAATAATAATAATAATAATAATAATAATAATACCTGGCAGTGTAATGAATGCAATGAAGAATCCTCTTAGTTTTGTCATTGTAGTTCAGTGTTTGTATGAGGACAGGATTGAAGGTTACTATCTGTGTGAAGATGTTTATTATTCTGATGCTGGTGCCACTCTGGGTGGGTGGTTACATTTGAGGTTTCAGACGTCACATATTTGTAACCCAATGAGCAAACGCTTGAATAAAAGATTTCAATACAGCTGCTGTGTGTATCGGCTGCAGTATGTGTTGAGTCGACAGTAAGGCAATGCTATAAGAAACTTGACTTTTACATCATCTGAAGTCATTGTCTTTCTGATCATCTTTTCTCTGTGTTTCTCATTCCTGGGAGTCATGCCTCCTTCAGTCCTTCCCTGAGAGTTCTGCTGTAACATTGTATCAAATCCTGGGCAGAGATAATAGGCAATCGAATAAGCTCTCTGTCCTTCCTGAATATACTGACTGTTACAAGGTGCTGTGTGGCAGCATTGAGGCTGGGTCTCACATTAACATCAATCACTCTCCATGTCTTTCGTAGAAGTAAACCATCATTGGCAAAGTCTTGCTTATCAGTAGAGCTACTCCATGAGCAGGCTTCTTTAAACAGTGTGTATTCTGGGGCTCGGTTTGAGTTCTGTTGAATCCAGAAGCGTTACTGACTCTCCTTCTTCACCAGAGACTCTTGTCTGCTGAGGACTGATGAATCCAGGATTGTTGTGGCTGAACATTGAGGAGGACACAATCCCATGTAGATATAATGCTTCTTGTTATGATGAAATTACC
Organism: Acipenser oxyrinchus oxyrinchus; assembly: GCA_030684275.1. Classification (NCBI taxonomy): domain Eukaryota; kingdom Metazoa; phylum Chordata; class Actinopteri; order Acipenseriformes; family Acipenseridae; genus Acipenser; species Acipenser oxyrinchus. The sequence continues at coordinate 10,600,886 of CM060273.1, read as the reverse complement.
TGCCAGTATTTTAGACTCACAGAATGATAAATGTATCACTTGCACTTCATACCAGGGTTGGAGTTGATCCCTTTTTCATTTCCAATTCCTTTTTCAATTCTTCTTGAAGTCAGTTCCCAATCCCAAAGCCCATTCCCTTTTAATCAATCCCAATTCCTTTCATGACATGGGCTTTATTGAGCAAACATTTGTACAGCTTGTCACACCTCATGCAGTTACATAATAATTACAATATAATTTATTGATTCAATTCCACTTGTTGTTACAAGAATCACCACAAGCTGCTCAAATGTAGAGTCTGTGGAAATCTACTTCAAAGGAATTGGAATTGGAATAAGGAACTCTTAATTAGTGCTGATTTCATTAAGAACAGAATAGAAAGTTTCAGTCTCTGTTTCTATCCACAATGCTGCTCTGAATAATCTGGTTAGAGGTATTGTATGCCAAATATTTTGAAACAATCAGCAAACACAGACACATAAAACATGCTGTGGAAATGTGGTGCATCAGGAAATTAAACTCTGTGTTTCATCATCGTGGTTAGCATCTGGTTTAATAAACACCTTCATTAGCAGTTAACTGTATGCAAGTCAAAGGTGTTTCAATTCTTCATGAATGCAGTCCTCCAGCCCACTTTCCCAGAACTCAAAAAGGAACAACAGTCCTCACCACATTATAATGTGCACTGCGGTTACCCTTCTACACAGAAGAGCTGTCACTGGAAATGCCATCAGCATTGTAATCACTAGCCTCTGTACACTCCAAGATTTTTGTATGGGTAGGGTGCTGCTTTGTATCACTGTGCTGGTTCTATTGCACAGTAGTAGATGGCAGAATCAGACACTTAAGGCTGTATTGTCAGGGAGCCAGTTTTAGATGAGGTATCTACTGGTGGTTTATATTTCCCAGAATCGTCTCCATGTGTTCCTGAGCTTCTGGCTTGATTTATGTATTTTAAACCCTGGTGGGGCTCTTGCTTGTACCACTGCATTGAATAAAGCTGCTTGTTGTATATTGACAGTTTATACGGATTGAATCTCCTTCTGAAACTCGCTGTGAATCAGGGCTTTGAGTCACCTGCTCTTGACTGTGTGCACCTGAAACAAAACAACACAAAATAATGTACACAGATAAATCAGAAACACACAAACAAACTAACAAGCAAAGTGATGATCATGGCTCCTTGGAAGAACACACCTGATAGAATCAAGCAAAGAATGAAACATCTCAGTCTTGACATATTAGTACTCTAGAGTAAGTCGTGTGCATTTGAAGAAAGAAACAAAAGAGGATGGAAATGAAAGTTTCTCTTCACACTGAACCAGCCTACCCTTGAGATGACGTGAATGAATCCACAGTGGTGTTTGTCACAGCTATTTCCTGCTCTTCAAAGTATATGTGCTGCAGCAACTTGTGCTAACAAAGCACCCCCCTTGTTCTAGAGTCAGCTGTTTATTGTAGTGATAGGGAATCTATAATGCTTTTCAAATGAAATGACTGATATTAAAATCAAGGACATTATTCTTCATGTCACGAGTAGAAGATCATTCTCACAGACCCTCGTTGTCACTACAAAACAACACTCTCATGATTGGCTATCTTTGCTCCAGTAAGCTTCATTATCACAAGGTTACATTTACTTGCAGCTACAATAATATGTTTAATGAATAATCATCTTAAGTCTATATATAATGTGTTGGTAATGAAGCTTGTATCATGTCTACTGTTCAATGAAATGTTTGTAATATTATTGAGATGAGACACACGCACAGCAAACACAGGCTCTGCAGTGGTGTATATTATGCACAGTGAAGTCTATTCTAGATGGGAACTGGGGTTTGAAAGCTCTAGATTATGTTTACAATACAAATTAAAAAGTAACATAATGTCATGTGTGCTGTATACTGTGGATGAATCCTCTCACAAGCCAATGCCCGGAGGCAAGGCTGCAGTTACAGCCATGGGGTTTGTGAGTTTAGATACAACCCAGTTAGTGTCATGTAAGTGTTGTGCTTTTACACTGTCCTGTAGTTGAAAGATGAGTGTAATCCTGCCTCCTCTCTATGGGGAAATGGTGATTAATCTTAATCACACTGCACCCCCTGGGGATAAAGAGCGGGTATCTCACTTTACATATATACAGTTCATCTTTATCAATAATGAATGTTAAATATGTGCATCTGTTTCTGATTCAGGGTATACACTGATTGATCAATATTAACTTTTGTACATCATTTTCAGTGCTACAGTCCTGGCCCAAAATTACATTATATAACATAAAGTCCATGTGCAGCTAAGTGGTGCTGCCCCTGAGAGCAGGATATTGTGCAGGTGTCTCCACTCCCTCTCTCACTGTGCTCTCACTGCACAATAATACACAGCTTCACAATCCAGCAGCTCAACAGCACTGATGGTTAGAGTGGTGGAGAGCTTCTTTTTATTCACAGTCATGCTGAATCGTCCCGAGGTTTCATTTGTAGTGTAAGCAGTCAGTATTATGCCTGGGTTTTGACCATGTGGTTGTTTATACCATTGCATGGTCTGGTAGTTAGTAACACTGTGATTACAGTTCATTTCAATGGTCTCTCCTTCAATTGAATAAACACGTGGAGTGTGATGAATCTGTGAATCTCCATAGACAGCTGGAAGAAAAGAAGAATGAAGAATGATTCTTGTGTTTCTCAATAATAATGATGTCTCTGTGCTAGCCCCCATTGAGACCCTGTTTTCAATTGTGCATCTCCAGTGTGTTTGTGAATATCGCTCACCCAGTCTAAAGACAAGCAGAAGAAAAGATCCACACATGTTAATCATTCTTGAATTGTTCCATCCAGTGGTAGAAGTGCTTGTGACAGACAGACAGCCTGAGCTGTGGGTAAAGCCATGCACAACGTCACCTCAGAATGAAGCAGTGATTGGTTCATCTGTCTGAAGCTCAGGGAACCACTGGTTTGGTGATATGAAAACTAACACCTCATCATCAATAGTTAGAACATATATTGGTTTTATTGTTGTTGTTGTTTAAATAGAACATTGCCACTCACTTCTTGTTGAAAAGTTTTATCAAAGTTTCCTCTAGTACCAGTATTATTAAATGAGTTCTGTGAAAATGTAAATGATGGTGTATGGCTCATAGTTACCCTTTTTCCCATTCAAATTGTGGTGTGGATATATTTGATCAGCTGCTCTGCAATGAAAAAGAAAGAGCAGTGTTCTCTTGATAGAGTAAAGTGCACATGGTGCGCAGGGGAGGGGTTCAGTCAGGGCAGGGCAGGGTTGAGTCCTGGCTGTGCCCAGTTGCTGGTTTGCTCGAGGGATCCTACAGGGAGCACTGAATTGGGGCAGGGAGGTATAATCAGGAAGGACTTCTTCACTTCATCTCATGACAGTGACTCTGCTGGTTTATGGACTCCCGCTGGGCTGGCCTTTGTACTCCAGAGTCTCACCAGCATAGAGCTCATGGGTCTACAGAGGGGATGGCTGTGTGAAGAATCATACTGAGACACTGAAGAAATACAAATCTAGTTTGTGTGTAAACACTGCCATCTAGTGTTTCAACTTTGAGTGCATCATTGCTGGTCTATGACTGCAAGTTGATATAAATTCATAAGCAAAAGAGCCTAAATAGGAGAGCATATTATAATTTTTTTTTTTGCTTGATATTTAGTGGAAAAATAACTAATTAACTAACCTTTGATATCATGTTCTATACAGCAGTGTGGAATAGTGGTAAGGGCTCTGGACTCTTGACCTGAGGGTTGTGGGTTCAATCCCAGGTGGAAAACACTGCTACTGTACCCTTGAGCAAGGTACTTTACCTAGATTGCTCCAGTAAAAACCCAACTGTATAAATGGGTAATTGTTTGTAAAATAATGTGATATCTTGTAACAATTGTAAGTCGCCCTGGATAAGGGTGTCGGCTAAGAAATAAATAATAATAATGCAATGGATTAAGAAAGCATCAATAAGGTAATTCAGGCAACATTATGAATTGTGAGGCTTGCTTTAATCCACCCAATTTATATAAAAATTATATATTTTGACAAAATCAATATAGATTTTGATAGGTTGAGAAACAATGCATTATACTGCAAATACTGACCTGTATTCATGATTGCTTCTGTATGGCTGCATGCAGTGCATTCAGAGATACATTGTGTGTGTCTGTGTCAGCTGGCAGTAGAGGGTGAGGTGAGTTTCTGTTCAGCTGTGCCGTGGTACTGAAGCACTGTGAGGCTGCAGTGCACAGTGATAAGTCGCTGCATCGCCTACTTCCAGTCTGGAGATTGTCAGGTTGGTAGATTCCTTATCAGCACCTGCTGAGTGTCTCTCTGTGAATAATCCACTCTCAGTCTTCACTGTTCTCGATGTTCCAGCTCCTCTCATCACCATGTATTGAGGAGCCCTGTTAGGAAACTGTCTGTACCAGTATAAATATGCTCCCTTATCAGTGGTTGAATAAGTGCACTTCAGAGTTACTGAAGATCCTTCTTCACCAGAGACCTCTGAGTGTTCTGATTGAATTGTGTTTCCAAGTATCAGCACTGAAAGAGACAAGAATACAATTCTATCATGGCAGGTAGATTGCATGCATTCATCTGAGTGTGTCTTTAATGTGTGAGGTTTTGTCTTTCTTTTTGTTCTATACTTACATGGCAGACATGCTGCAGTTGCCCAGCAGTAGCTTTGCCTTTTAAACATGCTGCTTGTCTTTTAATACTCAAGAGTAAGTATCGTCTGGTTAGAGCCGCTCGAAGGCTTCAGTGAAGCTCCTGTACTGGAAGTGAATCTGAAGTGCCAGTAACAGTGATGATGCTGCAGAACAAACATGCTCTGTGGTCACGTGCAGCTCTGAACGTGTCACTCATTCAGATCACATGATTGGAGGGGCAGACAGGGGTTATGTGGTATAACCAGATCAAGACAAAGATACCTGTTAATCAAGAATAAAAAGTAACTATTGAGATTGAATTATTCATATTATTTTGTATTTATGGAAACTTTACAATCACATTCCCATTTGACAATCTAGACTATTAACCACCAGTACATAACATTTGTTCTTTTTTTGTTTTCTTTCTTATCAGCCTTTTAACTGTTTAATAAAACTTAGCATTGATTGGGAGTTTACTTCATTATACAGCACCAACATTTACAATTACAAAGGACACTCAATATGGAATGCATTGGTACCAACATTGGACTCTATTGTCAAACATTGCAGAGGGACATTCAAAGAAAATAGATGTGAATTTCAAATGTATTCTAGTGTTAATTTCTGAAGAAGTTACATTGGGGTAGTCAAAAGTGTTCAGAAGTGAGCAGGTAGGCCTCGGGATTGTCTTCTGCTGTCATGTTTTGTAATTTTGACTTCGGGGTTACCTTCGCCTCTTCCCCATCGCTTGCTGCTGCAGGCTCGCCAGTTGTTAGGGAATCATTCAACAGTACTGCAACCTCCGACTTCACCAAGATGTCTGACTTCCGTTTCCACCCTTCCTATGATGCCGGCCAGCCCTGGCAAAGTCGCACGGCCTTCTCTTACCTGGCGCCCTCTCTAGTCTGGAGGGAGACTTGCAGCTCAGATTTACCCTCGTGCAAACATAGTGTCTGTGTCTATAAAAAGTGACGGAATATGATATAAACGTTTTTTTAGGGATTACAAACAACTTAATGATAGTGCTAGGGTGGTGTTTGGGCTCAGGTGTACATGTTGCATAGTAGTATCTGTTTGAATACGGCGGCATGGGAATGGGTAAAACGGGATATAGGTATACTGTGTTAGAACATAAGAACATAAGAAAACATAAGCAGCTTCCTGAAGGATCCCAGGGTGTCAACATTACTGGGGAGTTGGTTCCAGACCCTCACAATTCTCTGTGTAAAAAAGTGCCTCCTATTTTCTGTTCTGAATGCCCCTTTATCTAATCTCCATTTGTGACCCTGGTCCTTGTTTCTTTTTTCAGGTTGAAAAAGTCCCCTGGGTCGACATTGTCAATACCTTTTAGAATTTTGAATGCTTTAATCAGATCACCGCGTAATCTTCTTTGTTCAAGACTGAACAGATTCAATTATTTGAGCCTGTCTGCATACAACATGCCTTTTAAACCCGGGATAATTCTGGTTGCTCTTCTTTGCACTCTTTCTAGAGCAGCAATATCCTTTTAAAATCAAGGAGCATCTCTATAATTAAAGGTAAAGTAGTAGATAAAACGTTCTTCATTAATGGTGAGGCAATACCAACAGTGTCTGAGAAGCCAGTGAAGAGCCTTGGGAGATGGTACGACGGGGATCTAAAGGACACAGTTCGTGTGGGAGAAGTTAGACAACAAGCTGTGGAAGGGTTGAAGAGCATAGACAGCAGCGCTTTACCAGGCAAACTAAAACTCTGGTGCTTTCAGTTTGGCCTACTGCCAAGGTTGCTGTGGCCACTGACTGTGTACGAGGTTTCTTTGACAACAGTAGAGAAGCTGGAAGCTTTAATCAGTTCACACATCAGGAAATGGTTGGGAATTCCACGCTGCCTCAGCAGAGTGGGACTTTATGGTAAAGGAATACTGCAGCTACCTGTCTCCGCCTAACCGAGGAGTTTAAGGCGCCAAGGTCCGACTGGAAATGACATTAGTAGAGTCACGCGATAAATGCGTAAGGGAGGCAGCACCTGTGTTGAAAACTGGAAGAAAGTGGGTGGCAAAGAAAGCTGTGGAGGATGCAAAGGCTGCCCTTCGAATTGGTGATATCATGGGGCAAGTTCAGCATGGAAGAGGAGGTCTTGGTCTCAGTTCAGCTCCTCCTACATGGCACAAGGCAGCCCCAGCGAACGGAGGAAGCTTGTTGTCAACGAGGTGCAAAAGCAGGAGGAGAGGATGAGGTGTATAAAGGCCATTTCCCAGGGCAAGCAGGGAGAATGGATGAGATGGGAGAGTGTGGAACAACGCAAGATTGGCTGGCAAGACCTATGGTCAATGGAACAGAGCAGGATCAGTTTCCTTATAAGGTCAACATATGATGTTCTCCCATCACCACAGAACCTAAACCTCTGGGTAGGAGAGGATCCCTCATGTCCTTTGTGTTCATCACCTGCAACATTAAGGCACATTTTGACAGGATGTAAGGTGGCTCTTAGCCAAGGACGGTTTACTTGGCGCCATGACCAGGTGCTGCGATGTTTGGCCTTAGCATTGGAAGACAAGCTGTAACATGACCAATAAGTTGCCACCTGTTCCATCAAAACATTACACACAAAAGACAACATTCCTCCGCCCAGGAGAGCAACCACCAAGAAAAGGTGTTAAAACCAATCCTCGCCCAGGACAACTGGAAGCTGCTAGAGACTGGAAAATGCTGGCGGATGTTGGTCAACGGCTTATTTTTCCACCTGAGATTGCCACCACAAACCTTCGACCAGATATTGTCTTGTGGTCTGGATCAGCACGCCTTGTTCACCTGGTGGAGTTAACAGTGCCATGGGAGGATGCTGTAGATGAGGCGTATGAGAGGAAGAAACTGCGGTATGCTCAACTAGCCACTGAAGCGAACAGCGAGGATGGAGAGTCTGGGTTTACCCAGTGGAAGTGGGATGTCGAGGATTTGTGGCACACTCTACAACCCGGTTTCTCAGAGATGTCGGATTCAATGGCCAAGAGTTGAGTCGCACAGTGAAGAACTTATCTGAAGCAGCAGAGAGGAGCAGCAACTGGCTGTGGTTGAGACGGAAAGATTCTGGCTGGGGATCTCAAGCACAATAGAAAGAAAGAAAGGCTGATATACAGGTAAGTAAGCTGGGCTGAGTTGAGTGGGGGACGGAGGGGGGTGATGCTGGGACGCCAGAATCACCGTCGAGCCCTCTTGAGGTGTCTTGGGCTAGTCGACGAAACACCGAGGATGGAAGGTGCCCACTTGAAGACCCCAGAGATGTACCCTACTTAGCTCAATCCAGACGGTTGTCATGCTGATGCGCTGGGGAGACCGCACAATGGTTGATCCCCGGAGCCAGCATCGCAGCCGTTGTGTGTGCTGATGCGCTAGGGAGGCAAAATAAGCTGATCCCTGGAGCCAGCATTACACTTCAGCCATCAACACCAGACAGAAGGATATCTACATCATCATATGGAAGGAAGCGCAAATGGATGGAGACACATATGGATCACATTAGTTTACTGTGAAGCTACGCCTTAGTTGGTGCTTATCTTGGCGAGAGCCAAGTTCAAATCAGCATGAAGTTTTAACATCTACTCTCATGTAATGGAAATCATGAAGATCTGGATACGCCCAGTGACTGCTGTGAATAGTGCAGCTGGCAACAAGGGAAAGACCTCGTGACAGCCTGGAGAGACAGCTGACTGGAGGAAAGAGACCCCATTGGGGCTGGCAAGGTTAGCTACCCTTGTCGGCAGTATCCAGCTCTGTGTTTACAGGATGCTGGAGACACCCGCCCAAGGCTTCAAAGAAATTAAGCAGGAAAATACCCCTAGAGTCTGCGAGCGGGGCGAAGATGACTCAACGTTGGACAACACGGTTAAGGACTTAGGAACGGAAACGGATATGAGTATGGAGAGTACTTCACAAAAGACTAGTTCAAGATCTGCAGTTAGCAAAGACATGGAACTCCAGGTTTGTGTCTGCGGCTGGAGCAAGGCGACAACAGTCAGGGGTTTGAAGATTCATCAAGGGAGAATGAAATGCTTGAGGGAGAAGGGACAAGGGCCTCGCATTGATCAGTACTTCTTACGAAGTCAGTCAAGTCAGTCGAATGAAATCCAGCGACAGGAAGCAAACCACAGTTCGCAGGATATCAACACCCCTGTCATAGATGTGAGGAGGACTTGCATGGACACAGTTAGTGATGAGCCTAATGATCCTTGTGAACCCGGCAGACAAACCAGCGTAAGAGAGAAAAGAACCTCAACGGGCACAAGCCTGGAGTTAAATGGCCAAGAGCTTGTGAGAAAACTGCATGGGACACAGTAAACACAGATCTCTGCTTTGCATTGGAAAGGTTAAGTGGAACAGTTGAAAAGAAACTGGATAAATTTGGGGACATCATCTACGCATATGGAAGCGAGAGGTTTGGAGTTGAAAAAGGAAGGAAAAAGTACAAACTATTCCTGGAAAGTCTAGACGGCAGCAGGAGATTGAACGCTTAGTTAGAGAAAGGAGACAGCTGAGGAAGCAATGGAGAAGAGCAGAAGAAAGTCAGAAGGAGGGACTCAATCTCTTACAAAGGGTCATAAAACATAAGCTTGCAACATTACGCAGAGCTGAGCCCACGGAAACGCTAAAAAAAGGAGCATGCGAGAACTAACTTTTATAAAGACCCATTCAAATTTGTAAAGAAGTTATTCACCAGTGAGAAGAATGGCACACTAAAAGCATCTAAGTTTGAGTTGGAGAGATATTTGGAGGAAACGATACAGATTCAAAAAGGCAGGAGCCTATGTCAATTCCTTCAGACATCCCACCTATCAATCCACCAGAATACCAAATGGAGGACTGTGCACCTAAGTGGAAAGAAGTAGAGCAAGCTGTGAAAAAGCAAGGGCTTCATCATCTCCAGGGCCTAATGGAGTTCCGTACAGAGTGTACAAGAGTGCTTCAGGAGTTCTACGAATCCTGTGGAAACTGATGAAAGTAGCATGGGAAAACAGGTTGTACCAAGAGCATGGCGCCGAGCAGGTGGAGTCTTTATACCTAAAGAAAAAGATTCTAGCAGCATCAGTCAGTTTCGCCCTATTTCCCTATTAAACGTAGAAGGCAAGATTTTCTTCAGCATTATTGCTCAGAGATTGTCAACTTACCTATTAAAGAACTGCTTCATTGACACTTCAATACAAAAGCGGGCATTCCAGGTTTCCCAGGATGCTTAGAACACATCAGTGTGATCTGGCAACAAATTCAATCAGCTAAAAGGAGAGGAAGGAGCTCCATGTGACATTCCTGGATTTGGCTAATGCATATGGTTCAGTGCCACATGAACTTCTTTGGGCAGCATTTGATTTTTTCAGTATACCAATGACAATAACAAATCTAGTCAAAGCCTACTTTGGAGATTTGCAGTTTAGTTTTTCAACTTCAGAATTCAGCACTACATGGCAATGCCTAGAAGTTGGAATAATGGCAGGATGCACCATTTCTCCACTGGCTTTTACCATGGCAATGGAAGTAATCATTAGGGCATCAAAATGGGTAGTGGGAGGAGAGCTTGGCTTCTGGAAGACGACTACCACCAATTCGAGCATACATGGATGACATGACAACCATGACTACAACAGTAGCCTGCACTAATCGGTTATTGGGCAAATTAACCAATAACATTGAATGGGCACGAATGCAATTCAAGCCCACTAAATCAAGGAGCATCTCTATAATTAAAGGTAAAGTAGTAGATAAAACGTTCTTCATTAATGGTGAGGCAATACCAACAGTGTCTGAGAAGCCAGTGAAGAGCCTTGGGAGATGGTACGACGGGGATCTAAAGGACACAGTTCGTGTGGGAGAAGTTAGACAACAAGCTGTGGAAGGGTTGAAGAGCATAGACAGCAGCGCTTTACCAGGCAAACTAAAACTCTGGTGCTTTCAGTTTGGCCTACTGCCAAGGTTGCTGTGGCCACTGACTGTGTACGAGGTTTCTTTGACAACAGTAGAGAAGCTGGAAGCTTTAATCAGTTCACACATCAGGAAATGGTTGGGAATTCCACGCTGCCTCAGCAGAGTGGGACTTTATGGTAAAGGAATACTGCAGCTACCTGTCTCCGCTCTAACCGAGGAGTTTAAGTGCGCCAAGGTCCGACTGGAAATGACATTAGTAGAGTCACGCGATAAATGCGTAAGGGAGGCAGCACCTGTGTTGAAAACTGGAAGAAAGTGGGTGGCAAAGAAAGCTGTGGAGGATGCAAAGGCTGCCCTTCGAATTGGTGATATCATGGGGCAAGTTCAGCATGGAAGAGGAGGTCTTGGTCTCAGTTCAGCTCCTCCTACATGGCACAAGGCAGCCCCAGCGCAACGGAGGAAGCTTGTTGTCAACGAGGTGCAAAAGCAGGAGGAGAGGATGAGGTGTATAAAGGCCATTTCCCAGGGCAAGCAGGGAGAATGGATGAGATGGGAGAGTGTGGAACAACGCAAGATTGGCTGGCAAGACCTATGGTCAATGGAACAGAGCAGGATCAGTTTCCTTATAAGGTCAACATATGATGTTCTCCCATCACCACAGAACCTAAACCTCTGGGTAGGAGAGGATCCCTCATGTCCTTTGTGTTCATCACCTGCAACATTAAGGCACATTTTGACAGGATGTAAGGTGGCTCTTAGCCAAGGACGGTTTACTTGGCGCCATGACCAGGTGCTGCGATGTTTGGCCTTAGCATTGGAAGACAAGCGTAACATGACCAATAAGTTGCCACCTGTTCCATCAAAACATTACACACAAAAGACAACATTCCTCCGCCCAGGAGAGCAACCACCAAGAAAAGGTGTTAAAACCAATCCTCGCCCAGGACAACTGGAAGCTGCTAGAGACTGGAAAATGCTGGCGGATGTTGGTCAACGGCTTATTTTTCCACCTGAGATTGCCACCACAAACCTTCGACCAGATATTGTCTTGTGGTCTGGATCAGCACGCCTTGTTCACCTGGTGGAGTTAACAGTGCCATGGGAGGATGCTGTAGATGAGGCATATGAGAGGAAGAAACTGCGGTATGCTCAACTAGCCACTGAAGCGGAACAGCGAGGATGGAGAGTCTGGGTTTACCCAGTGGAAGTGGGATGTCGAGGATTTGTGGCACACTCTACAACCCGGTTTCTCAGAGATGTCGGATTCAATGGCCAAGAGTTGAGTCGCACAGTGAAGAACTTATCTGAAGCAGCAGAGAGGAGCAGCAACTGGCTGTGGTTGAGACGGAAAGATTCTGGCTGGGGATCTCAAGCACAATAGAAAGAAAGAAAGGCTGATATACAGGTAAGTAAGCTGGGCTGAGTTGAGTGGGGACGGAGGGGGTGATGCTGGGACGCCAGAATCACCGCCGAGCCCTCTTGAGGTGTCTTGGGCTAGTCGACGAAACACCGAGGATGGAAGGTGCCCACTTGAAGACCCCAGAGATGTACCCTACTTAGCTCAATCCAGACGGTTGTCATGCTGATGCGCTGGGGAGACCGCACAATGGTTGATCCCCGAGCCAGCATCGCAGCCGTTGTGTGTGCTGATGCGCTAGGGAGGCAAAATAAGCTGATCCCTGGAGCCAGCATTACACTTCAGCCATCAACACCAGACAGAAGGATATCTACATCATCATATGGAAGGAAGCGCAAATGGATGGAGACACATATGGATCACATTAGTTTACTGTGAAGCTACGTCTTAGTTGGTGCTTATCTTGGCGAGAGCCAAGTTCAAATCAGCATGAAGTTTTAACATCTACTCTCATGTAATGGAAATCTTGTAACGAGGTGACGAGAACTGAACAAAATATTCTAGGTGAGGTCTTACTAATGCATTGTAAAGTTTTAACATTACTTCCCTTGATTTAAATTCAACACTTTTCACAATATATCCGAGCATCTTGTTGGCCTTTTTTATAGCTTCCCCACATTGTCTAGATGAAGACATTTCTGAGTCGACATAAACTCCTTGGTCTTTTTCATGATTCCTTCTTCAATTTCAGTATCTCCCATATGATATTTATAATGCACATTTTTATTGCCTGCATGCAGTACCTTACACTTTTCTCTATTAAATGTAATTTGACATGTGTCGGCCCAGTTCTGAATGCTGTCTAGATCATTTTGAATGACCTTTGGTGCTGCAACAGTATTTGCCACTCCTCCTATTTTTGTGTCGTCTGCAAATTTAACAAGTTTGCTTACTATACGAGAATCTAAATCATTAATGTAGATTAGGAATAGCAGAGGACCTAATACTGATCCCTGTGGTACACCACTGGTTACCTCGCTCCATATTGAAACGTGTACGTGTGTTTATTGAACACCATGTCATGATTGTTATTTATTATTATACCATAAATAAATAAACTTGTGGTGAAGATGTTATTCTGAGCGTTTTAAGCGCATGTATTGTTATTTTCAGTAAACAGTAAAGCTATGCTTGAAGTGGCAGTGAGGTTATTGTATGGAGCTTGCTGCAGATTCTCTCGCTGTGGGCTGCAGCGCACAGAAGTAAACTGAAGAGTCTGAAAGATTCACTGAACTGATGATGAGATTAAATGTTTTTCCTGTCTTGTCGTGAGATGCAGAAAGACGTTTTTGTAACTTTGAAGGAAGGTTGCTGTCACCAACCAGCTCACTGTAAATTGCACACGGAGCTTGGCTGCCAGTTTGAATGTACCAGAACATGTAGAAATTTGCGGGAGGGTCTTTATAAGAACAGGGTAAAGTTGCATTTTCCTTCTCTTTTACTGTGACTGAGGATACAGATTGATTCACGAACTGTCCCTGTGTGATTTCTAAAAGAAAGAAAGAAAGAAAGAAAATTAGTGTCATTATAAACCGTGTGTTTAAATATATTTTAATAAATAAACACACACGTATGTGAAATAAATTGTTAATTAAAAAAAAGACGATTACCTATTAAACAGCAGAACAGTGTAATAATATGCACCAGCGCGCGCAGTGTTTGTTCCATGTTGTTCTTCTGCAGTCGTGGCTTCTCTTCTTTAACAGACTGAACTGAATATTCATGTCATGGTAACATATGAAGCTCCAGTACACACCCCGCTGTGTCATAGTCATAAAGACTGACGTATCATTTCCTTTGTGAACACACATAACACGGTTACACACACGCACTCCCACTTAAACACTGTTATATGTTAATGATCAGAGGTGACTTGTTTCACAGCAGTATTGTAGAAGAAAACACTGATTAAGGTGTTAACGAGTAAAGGATAACGGAATGACGGAGAGGCAAAACAAATTGATCTTGATAATTAGAGAGAGTCTTTTTGATAGTTTTGAGAACATCGATCATGTTGAATTGTGTCATTTTGCCAATGATGGCACTACATTGATTAGTATCGTATGTATGTATGGATGTATTTATATATCTTTATTTTATATTACTATGAAAACAGAAGAACTCTCGACTAACAAGATAAAAAAAAGTTTGTTTATTTATTTTTTCTTCTGATATCAAAGTGTTTGTGTAACTCATAATAAAGATCATCTAGCGGACAGGAAGGAATTCCACTGATACAGTATCTTTTGTAAAAACTGATACAAATATATTATTGTGAAAGTGGTCTTTGTGATAATAAAACGAAAGAACACACCACCACGAAGTTTAAAAAAAACATTTCTATATAAAACACTTTGACATATTCCTTTTGATGTAAAGTGTCTCCGTGTATTCTCGGGGTGCTGTGTTTTTGTGAAGCTCTTCAATATCTCATTGTCACTGTGGGCCTCAGCGCACAGTAATACACGGCAGAGTCACACAGCTCTGTCTGCTGGATTGTTAAAGGGACGGTTTTTGAAGTTTTGTTGAGAAATGCATCAAATCTGCCTTTGAATTCATCAGCGTTCTCTCGTGCTCCAAAAGTATCTCTTCTCAGCACATACCTCGAGAAATCATTCGGGTACTGTATGTACCAGAATAGATACTGCGAAGGATCGCTAGTACTATATTTACAGTCGAGTGTAACTGATTGTCCTTCAACAGCGTTCATATTGCCTGGAGGCTGAGTCACGGTGTCTTCTGCTCTGCATTCTGGAAAACAAATAAAAGAAAAAAATATTTTTAAAACAAAAACACACAAACAAACAGCAATAATACATACATACCAAAACAAACTATAGCACAGATAATGAGAATGCTCCGTGTATATGCCATGCTATACAGCGTAGCACAATGTTTCAGCGTCATGCAGCAGTGAACTCTTTTCAGAAGATTTAAACCCTCAGAGTGTCTTGTTACCACTTATACTGTCATCAGGAGTTTCTACATGATGTGATGTCATTTCAGCTGCTTATCAGAACCCGTATCGATGTTACACTAGCGCCTCCTGTAGGAAGATCTTCCATCATCTGTAAACCTGACATTTTACAATGTTCACTATTTGTATTTGTTTTTCGTTCGTTTCACAGTAAGTTCAGACAAACAGGCTAACTGTTATTTGTGTATTTATTTATTAGAGCAGAACACGATTAGTGCATTTGAAAAAAGACAGCAGTTCTAATATAAATACATAAATGCATTACTACGTGTACTTGTAAGTGACAGTTTCATCACCGTAGTTTTGCATTCTTGCTAAATGAAAAATGTTAGATAATAATTTAGTTTGTATGTTTCTGTTATTAAATCATGATATACGTTATTGGTGCTTTGACGTATTTCAACAGCAAGTACAACTGAAAAAAAAATATTGTAAAATGGCAGAATTTTTCCAGTATATTCTGTGTACTTGGTTTATTACGTCATATCTGAATATGTCAGTGTGTAATAGCTTGTGTCATAATGCAATTTAAATGAGCAATACATAATTGATCCCTTTAGTCTTTCCTCCTTCCTGGTGCTCCCCAATATGTTCAGGGGAGATCCAGTAACGTTTCGATTGCTTTCAGAACCATCCACTTGTGGAGAGCTCCGCTAGAACAGCAAGAGACGCCAGTACAGTTCTGGAATTCACTGTGTGACAGAAACGCCAGACCGCAGTGCAGCTGTATCGAGAGCCGCAGGGTCTTCTCGTTTTCATTACAGCTTAAGATGTCAATTCATTTTATTGATCATATTTCTCAGCTAGACATTTATTTATTTATGTTCAATGTGATTTACAGTTGATGATTGCAAAGATTTCAGGGATAAAGTATGTTCAATGGGATCAATTGGTAAATACTTAGTTCAGTTGGGTAATTTGTTCAATTGGGTTATTAAGATCTCAAGTGGGACAAAACCCAGAAAAAAAACTTAACTTGGGGAAAGGCAGTTGATGCATAAATAAATACATACATACATATACATACATACATGTAACGCTCACTCCCTGTCTACAGGTGAGGTCGTTCGGGTTCGGGTAGCGCAACCGCTGCCACCACCTTTGTTGTCTAGTGAGGTCTGGATATTAGCAATAGAAGAACGGAGGAACCAGGGAGCTCAAAGAATACCAATTTTACACAAGAAATAAAAAAAACCCAATGATATTTATTTGCTAGTCTAATTAAAATCATATGGAATTAAATATCTTTCAATAATTACAAACAGTAGCAGAAGTATAAAGTGACATTGTGCAATCAAAGCTTTAGTAGAATGGGGGAGGGGGTTAAATGCGCACAATAAATGTGAGCACAACTGGAAGGGGTTTGACAAATAATCAAATAATAAGGGAACTCCAAACTAAAGTGCTTAATAATAATCAAACTACAAGACATCAAATCAAACTCACACACTCAACAGAACATCATAAAATTCAATGTGCAATAACAAACCGACAAAAAATAAACTCTCAATAATAAATCTACACACTTGCAAAACCCTTGTAGGCTGCGCTAACAACCCAGTCAGCAATCAACACACCCCCCTCTAGATTTCAATAACATACTACAAACAGACTGCAATAATACTTTATAACGTAATCCTTACAGTTCTAATGTCCCACCCCTTTAAACTAACAATTATAATTAGTATTTAAAATATAATTTACATGCAGTACTATTCGAGGGGAAAATATCACAACTGCTAAAGGAAGAAGGTTTTGTTTTACTTAGTTTGGTCGGTGAACCAGCACGTCATCTGCAGGAAGTTGAAACAGCCAATTCAGGTCAAGTTCGCTTTCGATGCTACATACGCCTTCAAAACCACAAACGTCCAGGTTTAGCTTTCCAGAATCCGTGGCGTAGTATACCACAAACGAAACTCTCGAACCCCTTTCTCTCTTTACTTATTTCTTTCTTTCTTTCTTTCTTTCTTTACTTCACGAGCAGCGCTTAACTCAGCTCTCCCATTTCGCGTCGCAACCCCCCTCCTCTCATTTCTCCCATACCTTTATCTCCCCTCCTAACAAGCAACTAATTTACTTGATTAATTAATTATCAGGGCAATACAAAACAGGTGACAGACATTACATACATACATACATACATACATACATACATAATCAATGTTGTTGATTCTGATTCGGGACACTGGTAATAGCTGATGTACGGGGGGGGCAGTGTTGTTCATTCTGATTCGGGACGCTGGTAATAGCTGATGTACCGGGGGAGAGCAGTGTTGTTCATTCCGATTTACTTTTAAACCTCCTTTATTAAGTCTGATTATCTCGTGTAGTTTATCAAGCAGTCGAGCTGGCGCCCCTCGGCCTCTGTCTGCTGGGTGTTTGTGAGGCTCGGCAGTTGTTCTTTGTCACTGTGCGCCTCAGCGCACAGCAGTACACGGCAGAGTCACACAGCTCTGTCTGCTGGATTGTTAAAGGGATGGTTTGGGAAGTTGTGTTGAGAGTGGCGTCACATCTTTTCCCGTATCCATCAGCATTATCCTTGTTACCTATAAAACTCTACGAATCATATTCTTGGGAGATCCAGTCAAGTGTTGAATACACCAGAAGAGGTACGGGGTTGAAGACGCTGTATCATAGCAACAGTTTAGATTCAAGGCGTGTCCTTCAACAACGTTCAGTTTGATTGGAGACTGAGTCACCGAGTCTTCCGCGCTGCATCCTGAAAATAAATGAATATATCGATGATTTCAATGTACTTTCTAACGACAATAAAATAAAAACGCGCTAAATGTGTGAATAAGTAAATGCATAGCAAAGATTAATGCAGTAGCAGCGATGAACAGAAGGCCCTGTTCAATGTTCTGTAGTGCCGCTGCTGTAATAGCCTACGCTTGGGTTAAACCATTTAGTAAAGATTGTTTCAGTGGGCTGGAAGGCGCATGTCAAGTGGATGAGTTCTGCTTTCTATTGGGTAATGTATTTCAGAAATGGAGAGGAATGTTTCATGCAGTCCCTCCTCCTACAGGAAGAAAGTACAGTTTACATCCACTATCAGTTCAATTGTCAAGTTCATTTTAAATATAGAGTTAGCGCTGACTGTTCAGTGTGTATAATGAGTGCGAACGTTTATCATTTGAGGCAATTCATAATTCTTCATAATACACACACACACACACACACACACACACACACACACACACACACACACACACACACACACATATTAATTGCAAAAACTGCGTTAAAGTACGATCCTTTAAGAAACAGTTTGATTAGTTTTTTTTTTTTTTTATTTAAAATGCTGCTACAGCAAAATGAACAGGCTGAGTTGAACAGCTGCCTCTGGTTTGCAATCCTTTCTTATGATCTTAATCAAACCAATATCACTGATCAGCAGCTAATGTAGGTATGAGTCATGGGATCAATCCACACTGTGGTTTTTTCAGCAGTGAGCTTCATGTGTAGGGAGTTGAAGGAGACATAGGGTTACTAGCAGAGCAACCTGAACACAAACAGCAACAGTCACGGCAGTCCAATACCTCTCTGTAATTCAAGCTATACTAGTAAATGCAACCATAGTAATATTGACATCTACAGTCCTTTTATGGTATGACACCACAGAAATGTGTGCTGCTGTTGGGAGAAAAATATGTCAGTACTGAAGCACATTGGCTTCAGAAATTAAAAGAAGATTTTTCAATGCTGATTTTTTGTTTTATGTAGCTTAGGGACAGTTGAAATATACTTAACTGTCCCATAATCATTTGCCAGAAGATATTAAATTTTAATATGATTCAATTTGCACTTCGACATAATGCAGTGTGGGGTAAAACATGTTTGTTTAGATTTGTCTTTTTTCAGCTGTCTTGAAAATCAGCCCTGGTGGGGAGCGTCTGTCTTTCAGCAATCCTGATGAGGCCGATTTCTTTTTTGCTCAACGGTTTCAGGATACGTTGGTGTCTATTGTTCCCTGGTGTGTGTGTGTGTGTGTGTGTGTGTGTGTGTGTGTGTGTGTGTGTGTGTGTGTGTGTGTGTGTGTGTGTGTGTGTGTGTGTGTGTGTGTGTGTGTGTGTGTGTGTGTGTGTGTGTGTGTGTGTGTCGCGTAATCGGCCGCATATAGACTAACCCTCACCCTTACCCTCACCTTAACCTTAAAAAAAAAAAAGGTTCAGTTCGGGATTCGGCCCAAACAAACCCTGGCGAAAGCTCGGAAGACGAATCTCCAGACCACCTGATTGCATGCAGTACACTAAGCAGGGAAACTGATTTCCATGGGCACTGAACTCTACGTAACATCTGTACAGATGAACTAACTTTGCTCCGCGTTACTATTTTTCATACCTTCAGTGGATGGAAGTGGAAAGGGCTTTCTGTTTGTGACGCGTCAGGTTTGCACATTTTCACTTGTCGTTTCCTGGTATAACTATAAAGACAGTAAGTTACGGAAATCTAAACATGGCTTCTATTGGTTATTTGGTATTGATCTAGTTATTACGCAAGGACCTCAAAGGGATCGCTACACTGCAGAGGGTATGATAACCCTGTCAGGAATACTGCTGCGGGTCATTATTAATGATTTGGATACGTGGCTGTATTTATTAATACACTCTTTATTACTATCTGTGGTACTACTGTTATTGTTGATGATAATCTTTCCTCTAATTAGACTTTGTCCTTAAGTTTGATTCTTTATTGGTAAATGGAAACTATTTCCCTTCAAGGACTACTACTGTGTTCATTAAAATGACCCTGTTTGATGTTTAGGATTTTTCTTAGAGCTCTTACTTCGGTCACGTTGTCCTTGTCCCTGCTGTATCATTGCCTGGTAATGGATGTATAATAGAATAATGTACGCTGCATTTCTTTGTTTGTAATATAGTGACATGTTGTCTACAGTTTGCAGTTGATTTTGTTTCTGTTTTGCGAGGCGGTGTCGCTCACAGCAAGCCGCTCAGGGTAATTTGGGCCACGCTGACAGTTGTTGTATTGGTGGGGAGGGAGGCTGGGGTGGGGGTGGGTATTGCGGATTGATGAACACCCATCTGACTGGCAATGCAATGTGAGTGTTGACCAGATTGAAGTATGCCCAGGGAATAAAAGTTTTCATTGCTTGGTAAAGATCTGCTTCTAGACATGGCATAAGCATGAACATCCACGGCTTTTCTGCACACAGAGCTGTGACTCGTAGGGTTTCCACAGAGGTTTTTGTAAGCAGCTGCACTTTAATCAGTATCACTGTGGTCCCCAGTGCACAGTAGTAGAGTGCGGAGTCAGACAGCTGCGTGTTTGAGATTGACAAATAAGTCATCTTTGTTGAAGTATTCAAGTGTCCTATAAACCTTCTGTCCGATTCTTCAGATCTGAGCTCCTCACTGCCACCACTTGCTTTATAGTGATGGAGAATATATCTGGGATTCCTCCCTGGTGTCTGCTGGTACCAGAACAGATACTCAGTGTATGCGTTGTTTGACAGAGAGTAATTGCAGTAGATCTTGGTTTCCTGGGACTCCTCAGATGTTTGGAGATCCTTCCATGGACGCACTTCATCTCCATAACTCAGCCCTGGAAATGAAGCACAGTGGTTAGGAGCAGTTCACTGGGAGCATCACAGAGTATGGAATAGGAAAATAATGCATTGTAAATAAATCATTACCAAAATAAAGACTAAACAAGACAATGAGAACCATTGTGATGAGCGTTCTTGAGTTCAGAAAGAACACAGACAGTGTTTAGGTTTGTGTTCAACCAGCCAGCATCTACTGAGGGAATGATGTAGAGCTCATAAGTGTGCTTCACTTCTTCAGCATAGAAGACACGCCCCTTTCCCTCATCCAGTCACCACAGCCTGAGGAACGAGCAGATCATTTGATGAGCAGTTTCCGTTGTTGCTACTTACTAAGAGTTGGGCATTTCATTTCCATTTATAAGTATTGTTTATGTTGTACAGAATGTATATCTTGAAAAAGTACAAGCACTGTTTTCTGTTACAGTTGACAAGTGTATGCTACACACAGTAGCTATGATCAGAAGAGTGGATACAATGTCCCAGATGGTCTGTTCAATAAAGTGTGACTTTACAAACATATATTTAAACTTGAACCACTTCATGAAATCTTCACAATTACAGTATTTTAAAATGAAGAGATCTGCACTTCACTGTACAATCGCTTGTTGAACTGGAGAAAAGTAACTTGGGCTCATTGGTGATGGCAGAAAGGTGCTACATAAATGTGCATTTGTTCATACATTCAGTGACACTATAAACACACTTTGTCATAATTCATTTGCATTACTAAATTACTGAAGGCAATTAAAAAAAGTTAAGTTGCGTGAAAAGATGGAAATCTGGGACATCATTTTATAAAAATTAGTAATGCAGTTGTACAGGGATTTCGAAAAGAAAAATTAATGTTTGAACAATTTAGATTTGTACCCTATTTGCCTCATGCACTATTAAAAAGTATAGAACAATAACAATACATTGGCAATACAATAATAATTACAGTCGTTGTGCTGTTGTTATGCTTATGATTATTATTTGTAACTTTTACAATTGCTCTGTGTATCAAAACTTGTTGTCTTCTGCCATCAAGTGGTTATAGTTTAGAATACAGTGTACAGAAATATGCAATTAAAAAGCAACACAAGACCACATGTATATTGTAATAAAGAATTGTTCCTTTAACTCTTTTACTGCCAGAGCAAGATGACGTCCAAGAGCAATCTGTCAAAAACACCCTTTCAAGCACACAACACTCCTCTTGTCACGCCCCACTCCTCTTTGAGGCGTGCGCCCCTCCTTCTCGAGTTGTGAGTGACTCCTCCTCCCTTCTCTAGTCATTCCAAAATATCGGTACACCTCCTTTTCACAGTAAAGTATAAGGAAGCTAAAGGTGACAGAAGTCAACCGAGAGTCAGGTTTGAATGCAGAAACTAAATAGCCTGACATTGATTAGAAATGCATGGAGATACTGGTGTATTATTTGGGGTTTACAACATCACTGTCAGCAAGGACATAACTTGTCCTACTTGATACAGACAGATGATGTGATTAAATGAGTGTAACATTAATATGATTAGTAAGTGTGTATAAATCGCAATAAGGGTGTCTTGCTATAAGGGTGTCTTGCTGGATTATAGTCCAGTACAAGAGGAAGCAGCATGAAGTTTTTGTATAGGTGAGATACAGACTGACACAGTGTGGGCCTCAGAGAACAGAAGTATGTGGCTGAGTCAGACAGCACAACTGCAGAGAGAGTCACTCTTGTCATGAGATGCAGAGAAACGCTCTTTAAATCTTGGATTATCGTTGAGGTACTCATTGAGCAAGTGTTCTGGAGCTTTATTGTGTTCCTGGATGTACCAGAAGAGGTCCGGGCTGCCTGAAGTTTCATACTGGCAGAATAATATTCTTTTCTCATTTTCTGTCAAGTGAATTGAAGGTAATTGATGGACCGCGTCTCCTTGTGTCATACCTGATAAACAATAGAAAGGAATATTGAAGAAATATATCAATTATTAGTAGTAAAAAATAAATAAATAAATAAATAAATAAAAATTATATTTCCTACAATTTGAAATCATGGTGTTTTTCTGTTTTTTTAACAATAAAACCAGAAGAATTAATTGGAGAGAACAATAACTCTTTACTTTGTAAAATGTACATTTCAAAATAACAGTTCTAGTGTTAGTTGAAAATAGAAAGGTAATGTTTAAATGAACCAGAAAGCCCCTGTGTTCCATCATGTTATGTCTACTTACCTACGACACACACAGGTATGATATTGACTAGGTGAGCCTTTCCTCCTTGAAGCATCATTGTGTGCAGGTTGAAATAGCTGTGACTGCCCTCTCTCCTGCACTGAAGTGTCAAACCAGAGCAGTGAAGAGCCTCTCTATACCCTTTGGCAATGCCTGTCAGTCATCCTGTGGTGGGAGTGACTGCTCATGTTATTATTGTATTATTATTATTAGATTTATTAGCAGACACCCTTATCCAGGGTGACTTACAGTACAATTGTTACAAACAATCATATTATGTTTACATACAAATTCTGGTTCCCATTTATACAGCTGTGTTTTTTTGTTTTTTTTTACAGGAGTAGCCTGGGCAACTTACAATTGTTACAAGATATCACATTATTTTTACATACAGTTACATTATTTATTTTTTTACACATTATTTTTTACATACAATTACCCATTTATACAGTTGGGTTTTTATTGGAGTAGCCTAGGTAAAGTACCTTGCTGAAGGGTACAGCAGCAGTGTCCCCACCTGGGATCTGACCCATGACCCTCCGGTCAGGAGTGCAGAGCCCTGACCATTACTGTGCTTCACACTGCTGTTCACACATCTGTTTCTTACCAGGGGTGACAAGGAGTAAAACCCTTCTGAGTAATATACTGTATCAATCTGCCTTCCCCATGCTATTAACCCAGAGACTCATTTCTCTTGAAGTCTTTTTGTAGAGTTGTCTGTGGTTCTGTTCTAGTTCTCTTAAGGTTGTTCTCCATGCTGGGAAGATCATTGATTATGTATTAGTATTGCACAGAGCTGGGAAGATCATTGATTATGTATTAGTATTGCACAGAACTCAGAAGACCATTGATTATGTATTAGTATTATGTATAATACTAATACATACATAGATTATGCATTAGTGATTACTTTTCAAAGGTTTTTACAAAGGAGGACACGGACAACATGCCCCACATGTCGACCTGTTCCTATCCAATTTTAAATAACTTTAGCATAACAGAGGCAGGAGTGTTACAGGGACTAGGAGCTCTTAAAATAAACAAATCCCCTGGGCCGGATGAGATCCTCCCAATAGTACTCAAAGAAATGAAAGAAGTTATTTACAAACCGCTAACCAAGATCATGCAACAGTCTCTTGACACAGGGGTTGTACCGACAGACTGGAAAATAGCAAACGTAATACCGATCCACAAAAAGGGAGACAAAACCGAACCAGGTAACTACAGACCAATAAGCCTGACTTTGATTACATGTAAACTTCTGGAAACTATAATAAGATCTAATATGGAAAATTACCTATATGGTAACAATATCCTGGGAGACAGTCAGCATGGTTTTAGGAAAGGGAGATCGTGTCTAACTAACCTGCTTGACTTTTTTGAGGATGCAACATTGAAAATGGATAATTGCAAAGCATACGATATGGTTTATTTAGATTTCCAGAAAGCTTTTGACAAAGTCCCGCATAAAAGATTAATTCTCAAACTGAACACAGTAGGGATTCAAGGAAATGCATGCACATGGATTAGGGAGTGGTTAACATGTAGAAAACAGAAAGTACTGATTAGAGGAGAAACCTCAAAATGGAGCGAGGTAACCAGTGGTGTACCACAGGGATCAGTATTAGGTCCTCTGCTATTCCTAATCTACATTAATGATTTAGATTCTGGTATAGTAAGCAAACTTGTTAAATTTGCAGATGACACAAAAATAGGAGAAGTGGCAAACACTGTTGCAGCAGCAAAGGTCATTCAAAATGATCTAGACAGCATTCAGAACTGGGCAGACACATGGCAAATGAAATTTAATAGAGAAAAGTGTAAAGTATTGCATGCAGGCAATACAAATGTGCATTATAAATATCATATGGGAGATACTGAAATTGAAGAAGGGAACTATGAAAAAGACCTAGGAGTTTATGTTGACTCAGAAATGTCTTCATCTAGACAATGTGGGGAAGCTATAAAAAAGGCCAACAAGATGCTCGGATATATTGTGAGAAGTGTTGAATTTAAATCAAGGGAAGTAATGTTAAAACTTTACAATGCATTAGTAAGACCTCACCTAGAATATTGTGTTCATTTCAGGTCACCTCGTTACAAAAAGGATATTGCTGTTCTAGAAAGAGTGCAAAGAAGAGCAACCAGAATTATCCCGGGTTTAAAAGGCATGTCATATGCAGACAGGCTAAAATAATTGAATCTATTCAGTCTTGAACAAAGAAGACTATGCGGCGATCTGATTCAAACATTCAAAATGCTAAAAGGTATAGACAATGTCGACCCAGGGGACTTTTTTGACCTGAAAAAAGAAACAAGGACCAGGGGTCACAAATGGAGATTAGATAAAGGGGTATTCAGAACAGAAAATAGGAGGCACTTTTTTACACAGAGAATTGTGAGGGTCTGGAACCAACTCCCCAGCAATGTTGTTGAAGCTGACACCCTGGGATCCTTCAAGAAGCTGCTTGATGAGATTCTGGGATCAATAAGCTACTAACAAGCAAACGAGCAAGATGGGCTGAATG
The DNA here is from genome assembly GCA_030684275.1 of Acipenser oxyrinchus oxyrinchus. Lineage (NCBI taxonomy): Eukaryota > Metazoa > Chordata > Actinopteri > Acipenseriformes > Acipenseridae > Acipenser > Acipenser oxyrinchus. The sequence goes on along the minus strand of CM060273.1, from coordinate 10,575,657 downwards.
GCCTCCTCTCGTTTGTAAATTTTCTTATGTTCTTATGTTCTTATTGCACAGAGCGCAGAAGATCATTGATTATGTATTAGTATTGCACAGAACTGAGAAGATCATTGATTATGTATTAGTATTGCACAGAGCTGGGAAGATCATTGATTATGTATTAGTATTGCACAGAGCTGGGAAGATCATTGATTATGTATTAGTATTGCACAGAGCTCAGAAGATCATTGATTATGTATTAGTATTGCACAGAGCTCAGAAGACCATTGATTATGTATTAGTATTGCACAGAGCTGGGAAGACCATTGATTATGTATTAGTATTGCACAGAGCTCAGAAGACCATTGATTATGTATTAGTATTGCACAGAGCTCAGAAGACCATTGATTATGTATTAGTATTGCACAGAGCTGGAACGACCATTGATTATGTATTAGTATTGCACAGAGCTCAGAGATCATTGATTATGTATTAGTATTGCACAGAGCTCAGAAGATCATTGATTATGTATTAGTATTGCACAGAGCTCAGAAGATCATTGATTATGCTCTAAGAAGTTAATATTTGAACGCTGAGACACACACTTTCCAACCTATCCAGATCGATTGCATGCAATCATTCACATCATTACAGCCTGTCATACACTGTCCCATGTGATCATTTGAGATACAATTTGGGTATCACACTTAAACATGTTTAAACCTTGTGAGCCGACTGAAATCGATCGACCGACTCAATCCAAATCGCATCTCTGAGTATCATATACTAACTGCCCGAGGCAACTGAAAAAATGTGAGTAATCACATGGGACAGTGTATGATGGGTTTAATCGCACTGTATCCACATAGGACAGTGTATGATGGGTTTAATCACATGGGACAGTGTATGATGGGTTTAATCGCACTGTATACACATAGGACAGTGTATGATGGGTTTAATCACATGGGACAGTGTATGATGGGTTTAATCACATGGGACAGTGTATGATGGGTTTAATTGCACTGTATCCACATAGGACAGTGTATGATGGGTTTAATCACATGGGACAGTGTATGATGGGTTTAATCGCACTGTAATCACATGGGACAGTGTATGATGGGTTTAATCGCACTGTATCCACATGGGACAGTGTATGATGGGTTTAATTGCACTGTATCCACATGGGACAGTGTATGATGGGTTTAATTGCACTGTATCCACATGGGACAGTGTATGATGGGTTTAATCGCACTGTGATCACATGGGACAGTGTATGATGGGTTTAATCGCACTGTATCCACATGGGACAGTGTATGATGGGTTTAATCACACTGTGATCACATGGGACAGTGTATGATGGGTTTAATCACACTGTATCCACATGGGACAGTGTATGATGGGTTTAATCACACTGTATCCGGTCAAATGGAATATTGTAAAGGGAAGGGAGTCTGGATGAGGAGAAATAGCAGACTGGATCATAATAAATCAATAAATAAATAAATAGGCATCAAGACTCCCTTCATTGTGTTGTGTGAGAAACAAAGGGATGGGCTATGGGATATGTATTTAATAATTTGGCTGATGCTTTTATTTAAGATGACATACTACTAATACAAAAATCAAATACAATGTGTTAGTAATAGACAGTGAATGAGATAACTAGTCCCAGAACAAGATGACTTAAACAGTAGCAAGGAACAATGGTAAAGAGAAGCCTAGCAGCCAGACAGGGCAGTGCTGCACTCAGAGGCAGACAAGAAAATTTGCTGTGTCTACAAATGCAGCCTCAACAGCTGGGTTTATTGAACACAGAATACACTATAAACCTTTCAAAAATAGCAAACATTGTCTGAACATTTAAGCATTGTCTGAGTCTTTCAAGCAAATTACCAAACCATGCTAATAGCAAATAGTTGTATAAACAATTTAAATGTTTTTTATTTATTTATTTACTTTTTTTTTTACAGAATGTATGTCAGTAGAGTCTAATGTCCAAATAAAGGGCTGTTGTCCTGTTTCATGTGCAGATCCACCAGATGCAGGCTGTTCAGTTCTGTTAACTCCACTCTATGTTTCTGTCAGGTCCTCTCACAGCTTTCAAACACTGTGCCTCCACTGCACAGTAATAGGTCACAGAGTCTTCTGCTTGTGAATTGCTCACATTAAAAACCCCAGAGCTCTTCACCTTGTCCAGCGACCCACTGAACTGTGAGTCTTTCATTGGGTCTGAAACCAAGATCATCACATTCTCTGGGCTTCTGTTTGGCCTCTGTCTGTACCACTGAAGACTCCTGAAATTAGAAGCTGTATAGTTGCAGTGAAGGGTTGCAGTCACCCCTTCACTCACAGTCAGTGTTGGTGCTGTCTGAGATACTTGAGCCTGAGATCTCACACCTGCAGAAACACGTTTAAAAAGAAGAGACAACTTGAAGAGTCAGCTGTGGAATTTCCTGTACATTTTGTCTGGTTTCTTTCGCATCTCATATATCATAGTATAATGATATTGGTAATTATGTATTACATGCATATTACTTTTATATCAGAACTGAGCAGTATTTTGACATAATGACAAGTCCTAGATACACATGTACAGAACCCAGTACAGGGGAAATGAACAGTAATAAATCCTCAGCTACTCACAGTGTAAATAAACCAGTGTGTTTAGCAGGAGGTATAAGAATCCAGACTCTGTGCTCATGATGGGGCTGTTGGAGTGATCAGAAAGAAAAACAGATTAAAGCAGCTGTGAAGCAGCTTCTTATTGTGCCAGTGCAGTACAGTAACCCCTCCCACCAGTGTGCAGTGAAGATTCAGAGCTGTGTTTCCAACCTTATTTACAAATGAATTACTATTTCAATGAGAATGTTGACGTTAAAACAACTGTTTACACATTGCTTTGTGCTGAAGGGCAGGCAGGAGGATCAAATCTATCATCAGGTTATACCTGATTGATTTTGAAACATATTTAATATTTAACATCCTTTAATATGGGATTAATTTCTTTGTTTAATGATGTGGTCATTTTATAATGAGGTCTGCGGTTATGAATTCATAAACAACAACAACAACAACAACAATAATAATAATATAAATCAGTGTTGTATGAGAACTCTTTACAAATATCTGCTTTGTGATTTGCTTCCATATTACACTACGCTACAGCCGCTGTGCAAATCTAAAGATATGCTGTGCATTAATAAAGAAAAAGAAAACCAACATGGGAAGCAATATGTAAATATCCAAAGAAAGCATTTAAATATAAAAACTAAAGCTCAATTATTGCTCCTTATTAGAACAGCAATGAGCAAAGTATAACCCTGAAGAAAGTCTGCTTCCACTGTCACTGTACTCCAAAACATCCCAATAGACTAGAAACTAATATGAAGAAATACACAGCAGCATAAACACACAGGGATAGTGAGAGAGCAAGAGAAAACACAGGACACAGGGCAATAATAATACATTGAGTCACCCAACATCCAGGACTCGTGACTGACTCCACTCGACTCCAGGTTTGAGGGCTCGACTACAACTCTAGTTATTATTCACGTTTTTTTTAAATTGGTAGAATTATTTAATGAAAAAATCAAGTGAAATCAAGTGATTTTTAAAAAATATATAATTCAGAAAGAATAAATATTTGGGTAGAAATCGGGTACAAATCTAGTTACCATCACTGGGGCTTGTCCAGGGCTTGTAACCAGCAGGTCACCGGTTCAAATCCCAGCTCTGCCACTGACTGCCTCACTGTGTGACCCTGAGCAAGTCACTTAACTTACTTGTGATTCATCCTGCGGATGAGATGTTAAATCAATGTCCTATTGTAAATAACTCTGCATATAATGCACCGTTCACAGCCTACCTCTGTAAAGTGCTCTGTGATGGTGGTCCACTATGAAAGATGCTATATAAAGATGGTTGCATTTAAATCATAGACTACTGTGCATGTGTTTATTCATATACAGCCCTGCCTATTCAGGGTTTAACCCTAAAGCTTTTGGGGGGGGGGTTAAAACACTAAAATCAGAACCCCTTGTTATTAGTTATATGTTTGTAAACAAATGAACCAGTACATCATATGTCTGCTGTGTGTTTGTGAGGCTCTGCAGTTGTTCATTGTCACTGTGGGCCTCAGCGCACAGCAGTACACGGCAGAGTCACACAGCTCTGTCTGCTGGATTGTTAAAGGGACGGTTTGGGAAGTTTTGTCGACAGTGGCGTTAAATCGCTGTTTGAATCTGGCAGCATTATTCTTGTAACCAAACAGATCCCTTTGAAGCATGTACCTTGGAAACTCATTTGGGTATTGTATGTACCAGGAAAAGTCAAGCGAATTGCTACTAGCGCTGTAACGGCAGCCAAGTTCAATTGTTTTCCCCTCAGAAGCGTTCAGATTGTCGGGAGACTGAGTCACCATGTCTGCAGCGATGCAACCTAAAAAAAAGAATGGTCAGAAATGAAACAAATCAATTATTAAATAAATAAATAAATAAATACATAAATACATGACATATCTTACCAATCCAAGGTACTATAGTCACAATAAACAGAATATTACAAGTCATTATATACAGTTGAACAGTGTGTTCACCCTCCAGCAATGCTTAGCAATGTTCTTTTTACAGAGGACTGAAACTCTTCAAGTCTCTCCCTGAGTCTCCTCACAGATCTGTCGGCGTGTCACAGTACTTTCACAGACAGTGTGCTTGTTACAATGTCGCCCCCTACAGGAGGATGACACACGAAAATCGGGAATGGAGAACATGGGGAATTTTCTTTTGTATTGTATTGTTCAATCAATCAATCAATCAATCAATCGACCTTTATTTAATATAGCGCCTTTCACAAAGCAATGCCTCCAAGCATTTTACATGGCTAAAACAGAAAATACAAGCAGGAAATACAATAATCACAGTAAATGAAAATACATGAGCAGGAGAGTAAATGCATCAATAAATAAATAGATAAAACAGAAGCAAATAAAAACAAGATCAATAACACAATAAGAATGCAATGCAATTAAATGCATAAATAAGAAGATAAACCATATCAATAAAAACAAGAGGAGTGAAACAATAAAACCATAGACGATAAAAGAAAACTATCATTTTAAGATAAAAAGATAGATTATAAAAATGTGTCTTCAATCTTATTTTAAAAGCTGCAACAGTTGGTGCTTCCCTTACAGAAACGGGCAAATCGTTCCATAATTTAGGGGCCTGTAACTGAAATCTCTGCCACCAATACTAGTTTTTAAAATATTTCTAAGATGAAAGAAAGACACTTTATTGTTGTATTGTTTCATGTTCTAATATTTTTTTAAAAAAAAAGATGCAGATGATGTTTATTTAATCCACTAGGTGGCAGCAAAGCACCACAGTTGTTTCCTTCCACTGAAATAGAACTGAACAGGAAATCTCTGAAAGGATCTGCTTCAGAATTTCTAAATATGCTCTGTAGGGCAAAAACATGGCTTGCAAATGTAATGTATGTTTAGTTTCTCAGTTAATGACATTTAAATGTCTTCTTTTCAACAGCCCCCCTTCTGTCACAGCGGTGTGGAGTCGTGACATTGTGCTTCTTGTTTCAGAGGTGTAGCAATGTAAACTGCACATGTGGTGAGTTTATGGTGCCCTTGGACTTATGGGACATCACAAGTTTAACACTTTTGGGTGCTTTGATTGTGTTAATTAAATATTGTGTTTCATGAAGATCTGTTGAGATTGGACTACTGTTACTCTATTCCAGCTGGCCTCTCTGCTTGTGCCATTCAGCCTCTTTGACTTATTCAGAATGCTGCTGCTCACTTTATATTTTCTCTGCTTCGCTTCCCTCATGCTACTCCTCTCTCGCGTCCTCTACATTGGCTGCCAATCCCTGCCCTTATCAAATGTACCACCGCCCTCTTCAACATTCTATTCCTTCCTACCTCCAATCTCTCGTCCCTACCTCTATCCCTCTCGCCCTCTCTGTTCAATCTCTCATCTCTCCCTCTATCCCTCTTGCCCTCTCTGTTCAATCTCTCGTCTCTCCCTCTATCCCTCTTGCCCTCTCTGTTCAATCTCTCGTCTCTCCCTCTATCCCTCTTGCCCTCTCTTTCAATCTCTCATCTCTCCCTCTATCCCTCTTGCCCTCTCTGTTCAATCTCTCGTCTCTCCCTCTATCCCTCTCACCCTCTCTGTTCAATCTCTCGTCTATCCCTCTCGCCCTCTCTGTTCAATCTCTCATCTCTCCCTCTATCCCTCTTGCCCTCTCCGTTCCTCCTCTGCTGGCCAGCTGGTCATGCCTTTCCTCAGGTGCTCTACTCCCCAAGCTCGCTAATTTTCCTGTGTCTCGCCACCTTCCGACACCTCCTCAAAACTCACCTGTTTGGAATAGACTTGTAGACTCTACAAAACATATCTTCTGCCTTGAACATTGCATGAAATAATTCTGTACAGTCATAGGTGTGTAAATTCCTCTCATAATCCTGAAATCTGAACTGTGCAAAGTGACCATGTCCTGTAATGTGGAATAGAAAGGGTCACTGCTGCCCTGTGGTAGAGTTTACTATCAGACACAAGCTGTGTGTCCATCTGTCTTGGGGGTCTATCAGAGTCAGACAGCACAGCTGCAGAGAGAGTCAGATTAAAGGTCTTCTCAGTCTTGTCATGAGATGCAGAGAAACGATTTTTAAATCTTGACTCTGTAGAGGAGTATAAACCAAGCATGTGTTGTGGAGCTTTCTTACGTTTCTATACATTATTGTATACTGTAGCACATGACCTCATTTATCTAAACATCTGAATCGACTTTGTAACACTCTAATGTATGCTCAATAACCATGTGTGCTGTACTGTAGCAAATCTCTGCCTGCGTTCTGGGGTCTGACAGCGGTGTTAGCAGCCAGGGTCTGATCCCATAAGCAGCATCACCTATATGACAAGCATTGACAATCTGAGCAAACTGCCCATGCTTCCTATCACCACCCTATGAAACACGGATTATACATGACTTGCCAACCTGCTCCATAATATGCACATACACCTGTCTCATAAACTGCATATATCCCGGACTGTCTGAGGATGTAGGAGTCGTGTGCTGTGCCAGGATAGCTGCCGTGCACATCGAGAATCCTCAGTTTCACATCACACACCATGTGTACATTAATCTGGAGTGGCAATGCTTCCTGTTACCAAATATATTCTCTATACAGGTGTCAGTGGGCAACTCTTTGTTCTACTTCAAACTCTGAGATTAATGATTATGCTTAGGCCTATTCTACTTGTCATACATAAATCATGTACATAAAATAATGCAATTCAGTTTCAGGTTTGTTTTTGATATGACATTAATTGATGGAATATTCTTATGTCCAGTTGGGTGATTATTATTATTAGAAGTAGTGGTGAGGGTGGTTGTGTTTATTAGTAAGCATATGGAGATTGAACGGGGTTGGAGGGGTGCTGAAGGAGACCGATATTGGGAGACTTGGCAGGTATGTTTGTATATTTACATGAGGGAACCCAATTAACTGTGACTAATACATTTGCGTTCTGACAATGTAAATGACATACAGTATAAACAAACAAGTTTTTTCTTTAATGTGTAAATAGTTCATTTTGTTCATTTGTGTGTGTATACATACATACATACATACATACATACATACATACATACATACATATGGATGGAACAGGTAAATACTATATATAAGTAAATGGTAAATATTTATATAAATGAAAATAGCCTATGTTATGCTTCTCAATAAATGGTTTAAAATGTTGCTTGTTTATTTTCTTATGATATAGTACAGTGCTTTTCAACATTTTCATCTCAAGTACCAGTGATTCAGTTGGGACCATCAGCTGTAGCAGTAGCTGTGTGCAATCTTAAACGGTTATTGTAAAACAGAGACCTGCAGATTGCAGGGGGAAACGCAGTTCAAATGTAGACCTTACAAACATCCCCAGTCTGTGTATCACTGAAGTTGCAACGGCTTGCTCTAATTATTTGTAAAGAGTTTGCCACAAACTGCTCAGGCTCCCCATCATCAGTAACTTGAAATGTTCACAGCGAATACCTCTCGTCATGACTTCTCAGACTTGTAGGTCATTTTCTTTGTCTGTGGGTACAAACAGATTGATACATTGTGATAGAGATATTGTGGTTGAGAAAGCACACGGTCAGGGTTGCGAATCAATGTGCACAGTCTCTGTAATAATATAAAGGGTGTGCTTTTAATTGAATGCAGTCGGGCCACAGCCAAGAAATAGACATATCTTCAACTGATTAATAGAGTGGTTTTAATCGGAATACTAATGGGCAATAAAGAAACTTCCCTGACCGGGAATCGAACCCGGGCCGCGGCGGTGAGAGCGCCGAATCCTAACCACTAGACCACCAGGGACGCTGCTGGAGAAGTCTGCACGGCTGGACAGGAATTCCTTTGCTATCAACGCTGAAGCATCGAAAACGGAACACCCCAAGCCCTGAGAAATGACAGACAATGAATCATAATAAACTGCCGCATAAATAAATGAATTGCTGTGGTCCATTTCTAATTGTTCAAGCACTAGAAGTAGTTCTCCCTTTCAGATTATTCCGGACCATGCCGCGCTTAGTTTGTTGGTAGGTATGTTGTTTGTTTGTGTAAGCTCAGTAGTTGGTTATAACTGTTGTTGGTTAAATACTGCCCACTAGTGGGTTTCATCAGTAATTATTGTTGGGTATGTCACTTCCCGGGTTCGTAAAAAAAAAAAAAGAATAAAAAAGGGATTGACGCCATTTTTGACTAAAAGGTTAAAGTTTTGTAAGTGTTAACGCGTCCTTTGTTTAGCCTACAGTATTGGCTCTGTTTAAGCTGTAATGTTCTAAAACCCAGGAGAATATAATTGTGCCTTTGACCCAACAAACTGCCTCATAGTCTTACGTATTTTACGAGGGGAGAGATAAAGAGAACAGACAAACAGGAGAGACGAGAGAGGGAGAGTAGGACAACCACGTAAGCATCACGTAAATAAAACATATTACATTTGCTTACTGCCCTCGAGAGGCTCTGTGACGCAATCGAAGGCGCATTGGACTTCTATTCAAGCACTGAGGGGTTCATTTGAAGGTTGTAAAACAGAGTCCCACCAGCCAATGCTTTTAAAGCTAGCAGTGGGAGTCTACAACATTGGTCACTTAAAATCAAAGCCTGATTTTCAAGTTTGTTTTTCTAAGACAAACTAAAGAAAATAAACAAAAGGTTCCACCGAGATTTGAACTCGGATCACTGGATTCAAAGTCCAGAGTGCTAACCATTACACCATGGAACCAGCCACCCACGTTGAATTCATGTTGCAGGGGCCCTCTGGATATTTTGCTTTTCTTTCAAACATTTTCTACTACTACACAATGGCTGAAGCTATCTGATGCAGCAAGAGCTGAAACCACATCCGTTCATATTCCAGGGACAGGTTTCTTGCTAGCTATTGTTTAAACCTCTGGCGCACTGGCATAATTGTGCTCCTTAGGACAGATTAGACGGAATCTACACCCGCGCTGTGAACAAATAGTAAATGTTTCAACCTCTTTGGTTTGAACGACAAGTTTTTGAGGACGAGGTGGCCGAGTGGTTAAGCCGATGGACTGCTAATCTATTGTGCTGTGCACCCGTGGGTTTGAATCGCATCCTCGTCGCAGTTTTTTTTTTTTTTTTAATTATTATTACTGTTTCTCATTCTCTTTTGACAAAAGTGTTTATCCTACGACTACAGGAAAGGATTTTTGTGTTGGAGGTGCTCCCCAACAGTAACGAAATGTGACACAAACACAGCCTAAACTTTGAGGTGCTGAAAAACAAAATATAACCAAAGGCACCGCTGGGATTTGAACCCAGGATTTTTTGTTTACTAGAGAGGCGCTTTAACCATCTAAGCCACGGCGCCCTGCAAAACGCACTGAAATGAAACGTAACGTATCAGGGACATTATTGGCTTCACTACTGTCGTCTACTACAATGCAGGACTAAAAATAAGCGCGGGGCATTTTTGAAACACTTGAAAATACACATTACTTGTTATTAAACAATTTCTGACCGCAGATATCGGAATCTGCATTGTATTTTATATGACCGATTGTACCCTTGTGGTCTAGACATATGACATTTGGTAGTTCATATGATCAAAACATATGATTACATACAGGTCCCACCGAGATTTGAACTGGGATCGCTGGCTTCAGAGTCTAGCGTGCTAATCATTACACCATGGAACCGCTGCAGAACACCCTGGAGAGGAATGACTGTAACATCCTCAGCTCCCAGGTTTGAAACCCTACTGCTGACAACCCCTGGACCGCAAAGCGTTCTCCCCGTTCTGATTGCACACAATCCTTCAACAACATCCATTTCTCCAGTTTGAATCCAAAATGCGACGTTTTAATCATTAATATTACAGACCTTTATATATTGATGATTTAGATATAGGTATAAACCTCCTGGACTGCAGTGATGTTGCATTGATTAAGAGTACTCTTGAGGTGAATGTCTCTGAAAGGTGTTAGTGAGGGCTGTGCATCATGATTATACAGTGTCATACAATTGTGTGCTGGTGCTCATACTGTAGGACTCAATCAGCTCCTGTTACAGTAACTGTTCTATTGATGAGATCTGGACAAACACACTACTGTTGGCATGTTCTGTAGGGAAGTTATACAGGAATATCTGAATCATTGTTTTACATTTCATAATAATATAACTTCACAATTCATGGCATGTCGTTTATTTTTTGAATTGTTTTTGAACATGTTTATTTTAAAGACAAGGAAAAAAGCAAGGATATTGGATGCAAAATTGGTAGAAATGATTACTCTTTCATTTAAATAAAGCAATACATACAAGAACATTACAATTAATGATATGACCAGCAGGGGTGTAGCTGTAAGTTCATTTGTACCCAGCTTGGAAGGGTTAAAAAAATCACCTGATCCGACAGATCGCCTCCTGGTTGATCACATGAAGGAGACACAGATTGGTCAGTGAATCCATTGTTCATTATGTTTAGTTAAAGCGGGAGACGTTTTCTTGACACATACTGTAAAGGACTTTGTGACGGACACATGAAGGACTTTATGATTTTAATATTAATGTGCATGCAAATAAAAAAACAATAAATTCCATGAAACAATCAAACACATTGCAGGATGGAAGCAGTATATCTCTAACCATGTTGATTGGATAGCAATGGGTTCCAACACATTGAGCCATCAGAGAACCCTCTGTTTAGACCTGATCTCAGCTGAGTGACACTGTGCCATTCCCAGGTGCTGTCAGTTTGTGCACTCTGTTGATATGAGATTCCTGTCACTGTGGGACTCAGGGCGCAGTAGTACAGTGCAGTGACTGTCATTTTAGTGGAGGAGAGCTTCAGCTCCACACGTTTATTCTCTTTATCAGCTTCAGCACAGTTCCGAAGGTCTGAAGAGTCCGCTTTGGTTGTCATTCCAGAGTCATAAATCAGGAGGATGTATTCCAAACCTTTTCCTGGATTCTGTCGATGCCATTGGAAGCTGTTCACTACACCGGTGTAATTGAATGAGAGGCAAACACTCTCTCCCTCTCTTACTTGTTCATCATCTTCACATGATGGAGTAATTGAGTTTGCAAAGCTTCAGCCTGTCCATGTAAAAGACAAGGTATTTTAATTTCAAAACAAGCATTCAAATTGATGGATTTTCTCCACTGAAATGTCTGGGTCTTCAATCAGCTCATGTGTGTTTGATATTTGATTCTGCAGTACAATATGGAATGTGATCAATCACATTATAAACCACTGGAAAGCCTGGCTTTACATGCCAATATGGGATATGCAAAAATGATTTTAAAAAAATCTATATTGTATTAGCTACGTTTTTCTCAATATATCTGGTGCTCTGGCAAACTAAATATAACAGGCAGGTTTAATTTTATTCTTCAACTAAACTTAAATAAGTAAATACAACATTTAGGAGGCTGTGTGGTCCAGTGGTTAAAGGAAAAAGGCTTGTAACCAGGAGGTCCCCGGTTCAAATCCCATCTCAGCCACTGACTCATTGTGTGACCCTGAGCAAGTCACTTAACCTCCTTGTGCTCCGTCTTTCAGGTGAGACGTAATTGTAAGTGACTCTGCAGCTGATGCATAGTTCACACACCCTAGTCTCTGTAAGTCGCCTTGGATAAAGGCATCTGCTAAATAAACAAATAATAATAATAATAATTTCCAGCTTTCTAAAGTGGTGTATATGACTCTTCAGGACTTGCCTGACAGAAGTGCAATGATAAGGAATGTGATGAGCAACAACATGACTCTGTGTAGGATAGCAACTCCAGCTTGAGTTAAACTAACGACTGCATGCAGATTGATTTCTTCTGTGACTTTCTCTGTTAGCTGCTGTTCTTCACATGATCAATGTGTTCTGCTAACAGTGTTGACGCTGAAGTACTATACTTGTGCAAAGTTTGTGGTATCAGAGTTGTGTGTATGAGAGCCTCATCTGACTACTATACATAAATACAGAAAGAATAGGTGCTGTATATCTAAGCTGATCAAAACACTGTAAAGGTATTTCCACATACAGGAAATACATACAATTCTCTGTGTAAAAAAGTGCCTCCTATTTTCTGTTCTGAATGCCCCTTTATTTAATCTCAATTTGTGACCCATGGTCCTTATTTCTTTTTTCAGGTCGAAAAAGTCCCCTGGGTCGACATTGTCTATACATTTTAGGATTTTAAGTGCTTGAATCAGATCACCGTGTAGTCTTCTTTGTTCAAGACTGAATAGATTCAATTCTTTTAGCCTGTCTGCATACGACATGTCTTTTAAACCCGGGATAATTCTGGTCGCTCTTCTTTGCACTCTTTCTAGAGCAGCAATATCCTTTTTGTAACGAGGTGACCAGAACTGAACACAATATTCTAGGTGAGGTCTTACTAATGCATTGTAAAGTTTTAACATTACTTCCCTTGATTTAAATTCAACACGTCTCACAATATATCCAAGCATCTTGTTGGCCTTTTTTATAGCTTTCCCACATTGTCTAGATGAAGATATTTCTGAGTCAACATAAACTCCTAGGTCAGCCCCTGAGAGCAGGATATTGTGCAGGTGTCTCCACTCCCTCTCTCACTGTGCTCTCACTGCACAATAATACACAGCTTCACAATCCAGCAGCTCAACAGCACTGATGGTTAGAGTGGTGGAGAGCTTCTCTTTATTCACAGTCATGCTGAATCGTCCCGAGGTTTAATTTGTATTGTAAGCAGACAGTATTATGCCTGGGTTTTGACCATGTGGTTGTTTATACCACTGCATGCTCTGGTAGTTAGTAACACTGTGATTACAGTTCATTTCAATGGGCTCTCCTTCAATTGAATAAACACGTGGAGTGTGATGAATCTGTGAATCTCCATAGACAGCTGTAAGAAAAGAAGAGTAAAGAATGATTCTTGTGTTTCTCAATAATAATGATGTCTCTGTGCTAGCCCCCATTGAGACCCTGTTTTCAATTGTGTATCTCCAGTGTGTTTGTGAATATCACTCACCCAGACTAAAGACAAGCAGAAGAAAAGATCCACACATGTTAATCATTCTTGAATTGTTCCATCCAGTGGTAGAAGTGCTTGTGACGGACAGACAGCCTGAGCTGTGGGTAAAGCCATGCACAACATCACCTCACAATGAGGCAGTGATTGGCTGATCTGTCTGAAGCACAGGGAACCACTGGTTTGGTGATATGAAAACTAACAGCTCATCATCAATAGTTAAAACATATATTGGTTTTATTGTTGTTGTTTAAATAGAACATTGCCACTCACTTCTTGTTGAAAAGTTTTATCAAAGTTTCCTCTAGTACCAGTATTATTAAATGAGTTCTGTGAAAATGTAAATGATGGTGTATGGCTCATAGTTGCCCTTTTTCCCATTCAAATTGTGGTGTGGAGATCAGCTGCTCTGCAATGAAAAAGAAAGAGCAGTGTTCTCTTGATAGAGTAAAGTGCACATGGTGCGCAGGGGAGGGGTTCAGTCAGGGCAGGGCAGGGTTGAGTCCTGGCTGTGCCCAGTTGCTGGTTTGCTCGAGGGATCCTACAGGGAGTACTGAATTGGGGCAGGGAGGTATAATCAGGAAGGACTTCTTCACTTCATCTCATGACAGTGACTCTGCTGGTTTATGGACTCCCGCTGGGCTGGCCTTTGTACTCCAGAGTCTCACCAGCATAGAGCTCATGGGTCTACAGAGGGGATGGCTGTGTGAGGAATCATACTGAGACACTGAAGAAATACAAATCAAGTTTGTGTGTAAACACTGCCATCCAGTGGTTCAAGCTTTTAGTGCATCTTTTTTTCATTTATTTGCACTTTACTTAGGATTTCCATGAATACTGACATTTCTAAAAACTTCACTTTTTTGCATGGAATGGTGTTGCTGTTACTCAACTGCACCTTGAGCACTGTGTTACATCAGCATTGGCCCCATTCTAAGAGAATGACTGAGGGCAGAATCTATTTATGAATGTCAGCTGTTTCTCCTCCTTACCCACACAAGCAGGAGAGAATTCAGAGCTCTCTCCCACCCGCCCTGTGTAACACTGTGCATGCCCTGTACAACAGTAAGACACCGAGTCCTCCAGTGAAGCGGCACTCTCATCACTCTCCAGTCTGTGTAACACTGTGCCTGCCCTGTACAACAATAAGACACCGAGTCCTCCGGTGAAGCGGCACTCTCATCACTCTCCAGTCTGTGTAACACCCTGCCTGCCCTGTACAACAGTAAGACACGAGTCCTCCAGTGAAGCGGCACTCTCATCACTCTCCAGTCTGTGTAACACTGTGCCTGCCCTGTACAACAGTAAGGCACCGTGTCCTCCAGTGAAGCGGCACTCCCATCACTCTCCAGTCTGTGTAACACTGTGCCTGCCCTGTACAACAGTAAGACACCGAGTCCTCCAGTGATGCGGCACTCTCATCACTCTCCAGTCTGTGTAACACTGTGCCTGCCCTGTACAACAGTAAGACACCGAGTCCTCCCGTGATGCGGCACTCTCATCACTCTCCAGTCTGTGTAACACTGTGCCTGCCCTGTACAACAGTAATACACGGAGTCCTCCAGTGAAGCGGCACTCTCATCACTCTCCAGTCTGTGTAACACTGTGCCTGCCCTGTACAACAGTAAGACACCGAGTCCTCCAGTGAAGCAGCACTCTCATCACTCTCCAGTCTGTGTAACACTGTGCCTGCCCTGTACAACAGTAAGACACCGAGTCCTCCAGTGAAGCGGCACTCTCATCACTCTCCAGTCTGTGGTTTGTAGAATTCTAAGGGAATCATACATTTCAAGCACTTCGAAAGGAGTCGAAACATACCTGTGGGACTGCAGAGTGAGAATGGGAAGCGTTATCATAAGCTGTAACTAGCCTGGTCCATAAACCACACTGAAGATGTCGGTGAAAGTGAAAAGCTGTTATTTACAAAGTAGAGGTAAGCACAGAGGATTTGACACTGAAGATGTATGAGGTGATGAAAATGACTCCTGGGAATCGTGTTTCATATCTCATTTCCTCTCCTACTTAATTAGAATACTCATTTTAAACATATTAATGTTAAATTATTTCTAAAATGTATGAAAGAAAGAAAGAAAGAAAGAAAGAAAGAAAGAAAGAAAGAAAGAAAGAATAAACACAAACACAAAGCTGTTCCCCTTGCAGCTGCAGGGACACACAGAGGTGCAGAAAAACAAAAACAACAGTGTGTTTCACTGTGAAAATCAAAACATAAAAAACACAAAATTGTTTATAATATAATATAATGTATAATATATATATATATATATATATATATATATATATATATATATATATATATATATATATATATATATATATATATATATATATATATATATATATATATATATATATATATATATATATATATATATATATATATATATATATATATATATATATATATATATATATATATATATATATATATATATATATATATATATATATATATATATATATATATATATATATATATATATATACATATATATATATATACATACATATATATATATATAAATGTACCGTGGCCCAGAAGTGCAAAACACAAGCAATGTTTGAAGTCTCACAACACCACATAAATAGTTTGTCACAACGGGAATGGGGTCACTTATATGACAAGGCAATCAGGAGACGTGTACACTGAAGGAATCCTTGCCGTCGCAGTCAGTTTTTGCATTGAGCTGTGGAGAGTTTCGTCACTGTGGGGTTCAAGGCGCAGTAGTAAACCGCTGTGTCTTCAATTTCAGTTTGGAGAATGGAAAGGGAAACGTGCTTCTTTACTTTATCAGCGCTAGCAGAGAATCGCTGTTTAGCGAATTCCGCATAGCTACCTTCCCCTCCCGTTTCTAATAACAAAACAATGAATTCCGGGGATTGTCCGAGATATTGCCGATACCACTGCAAAGAATAAGCTGACACATTATAGCTGCATTCGAGTTTAACCGTATCTCCCTCCCGGGCGCATTGCGACTCCGATCCCGCTGTGATGATGGCATTTCCAAATGTGTTACCTGTGAAGATAAACAGAATGTAATTAAATGCTATTGAATACTCCCTTTAGTTACAATTTTATGACACATATCTACTCTTCAAGTTAATAAACCACAGTCTAAATGACTATGTACTCTACTACGCATATCTAATATATATATATATATATATATATATATATATATATATATATATATATATATATATATATATATATATATTAGGAGTAGAGATGCCTGCAGATGAACTGCACATGTATTGTTATGAGATTGTATTTTAAAATTAAAATTGATAACATATGAATACTATTGAACAATCAGAATGAACATTGTTAATATGGATGCAAGTCAACCGATGTATTGATCTTTTAAAATACTGAGTGGACCAACTTACCTGGAAACAACGATGATAAAAATAAAACAGTGAAAAGCATGTCAGCGAGTTCGGTGCCTGTCACACGGGAAGAGTAGACTTTGTTACTTCAATTCAAAATGCTGACAATGTGGGCACATTGTATGTCACATTTACTTATGAACTCTTAAATCATAGGGGCGTGAATCAGCTGTACAATGAATTCAACGTCGTTAGCGCCACCTCCTGGTCAGAGATGTCTATTTGAACAGCAGCTATTGCTTCAGTGTCAGGTGGTTTCGCCCGTGGAGACACAGAGAAGCAGGGCTGTGTATAGAACTCGGTGCATCATTGCATTCTCCATGCTCCACTCGTGTCTGATGAACCCCTCTCTAGATAACGGGTGCGAATGAAAGAGCTCGTTTCTAACCCTGTGTTTTACTTTGCTCAATGACACACCCCTTTCCAAGTTGGCATATGTACAGCAGTTAACATATTTCTTAAACTATTAAGACTTGGCCATACAAACATAATGTACCTTCCTTGTGTAGTTTGTACGGTTTGCCCGCCTTTGTATCTGAAATAACTGTTTCATTACCTTGTATATATATGGGTTTAACATTGAATTACATACCACTATAGTTTTTTTTAAAGTATGTCTCGATCCTCAGATTGTAGATGATGCAAAACTTTTGGCCATAATTGTAATGTTGAGCTCAAATGGAATACAATTAATACAATTACTAATCCATTATTACTAATTATCATAATTGAAAAGCAGTGATAATAATTAGTAATAGTTTATAATGAATTTTATGAAAAATGTATTACATTTGAGCTCCAATCAGCTTTCCAACACGTTTGTCTAAATAAATGATGATATTCTGTATTCAAATTTGTTAATATAAATATAGGATCTTGTGGCAGAGTGTCCCGCCCCTTTGTTTATTATGGCGAAAGCCAATGTTATTTGTTATTTTGTGGTTTTAAAAACCTCGTGAGGATGCGTGACTGATCAGCTACTGAATTATTTGACAAGCTGACAGTCACGCATCCTTATTAAACTCGTGCAGGCTATGGCCCAGGGGTAATAGGATAATTAATTAATAGCTAGTTAACCCCTCGGCCAGAATATAAAAGCCTGCAGCTGTCTGTGCGGTTGTATAGGTCTGAGAGCTGTGAGTCTCGCTGTGTACAAGGCAACACACACACACACACACACACACACACACACACACACACACACACACACACACACACACACACACACACACACACACACACACACACACACACACACACACACACACAGGCACACACACACACAGGCACACACAGGCACACACAGGCAGTACTACAGTGCCACCTGGTGTTCACAGCTGCAGAATGTATTTTTCTTGCTCTCTTGGGTCCTGACGGTACCACTGCAGGTATATGCTGCTGGAAGCTGAACGGGTGCACTGCATGTGTATGCTGTCTCATCTCCTTTTGCTGGGCTGACCTGATTTTACTGAAATGGGTGTACTATACCGCCACCTACTGGCTGAAAATAAAACTACATGTGCTAATAAGTTAAATTCCAGAGCATTTGGTTAAAAGATTGAGTCGCCAGTTTATTATGATCTCAATATCTCAGGTTCTACTCTAGTCGAGCCAGTTCTATATATAGGGGCTGGTCGTATGAACAAGGCTACAGATGGATCTGCTCAGCACAGCAGTGTATTTTTAATAATATGTACTGTGTAGAATAGGATAATCCATGATAGTGTATATGTGTGTATATACATATATATGGAAATTAATAATAATAATAATAATAATAATAATAATAATAATAATAATAATGACTCAGTTATTCCACCAAAGTCATTGTATTTATCTTGCTCTTATTGTATTATTACTTGTACTGTAACACTTGAAATGTATTTGCTTACGATTGTAAGTCGCCCTGGATAAGGGCGTCTGCTAAGAAATAAATAATAATAATAATAATTCAGCTCTACAGAACTATAAACTCTGAGCAGTTAATAATGAGCAGATTTATTCATTCACCTGTTTCATTAAGTTTGGCTCTGGTGTTGTATTATTCAGCTGCACTGTAAACCTGTTACATGTTGCAATGCCTGTGTTTGCTCTTACACAGTAATAAACAGTACAATACTTAGAAATATGAGGTGCCACATAGTCTTGTCCACAAGAGGGCAGTATAGACGTTTGACAAACAGTTCACCCTTAATTAAAGTAACCATGAATAAATGCTGTGACTCATAGCAAACAAAACATTAAATATTATATTATTATTAAATATTACATACTGGACAGGCACCTCTGCTTTTCCTTCAATGTCACTGTGTTTGTCCTTTGCTAAAAATCTATAAGTTTAAAAAAAAAAATAGTTTCAGCAGTTGTGACTGCCAGGTACCAGACAGCCAGATTAAAAGGAGACCCCCAAATTAAATGCACATGAGAGATGTCTTGCTCATTACTAGGGCATGATTATCTATACATGGATACCAAGATATTTAGTTAACAGGTTGTCTGAGTGGAGTTAATGTGCTATAAGTATCCAAAGTCCCACGTTTTGAGGAGGGACTTCACTTATGGGATGGCCTTTTATGAGATGTCTGGTGTTTAAGAAGTGTAACTATCAGGGACACAGATCTAGTGTTGTGTCTCTTCATGAAGAGACTTCAGTTCATCCTTTATTGCAGGAAGGATTTTAGGTGAAGGGGGTTTATGTGTTGCTCCATCTATATAAATATATAGTTTATAGTTTAGAGAAAGATCTTCAGTGATATGGGTAGTTTTAAAATCATCCCTCTTGAATGTGAAAGTGCAGAAGTAAACACCCCATGTTGTTTAGAAGCACATTGTAATGTTTTTAATAATCCTGATAAACATGTTAGATATACATTTCATTGCAAGGAAGAAGAAAGCACTTCTACTATCTTTGCAGATACTGAGGGTATGAAGTGCTGGCTGCACCTGCAAAGCTTGTCCATTCATTGCAATCCATGGCTTTGTCTCATCAATACAACAGTCTACTGTGTTATCTAATGTTACTGGACTGCACTTTGGTACAAAACAAAGAGGTTTTCTAATATTAAAATAAAACATATTTTCAATAAAACGTGAGGTGAAATTTGAGAGATACATAATGCATAGAGTAGTTCTGTCTGTAGAGGAAAACTGAGTACAAGTATTATTATTATTATTATTATTATTATTATTATTATTATTATTATTATTATTATTATTATTATTATTAGCTATGTTCCTAGCCCAAAAAAACTGTCCAAGAATGTTTTTAAAAATATTCCAGAATGAAAACTCCCAAGATACAAATGGCTGTGCCTGCATGTGTACTTGCGCTCTGGTGCCAATAGTCTTTGTAAACATAACCTCAGCTGAATACTTGTTACAATGGCTCTGTTTACAAAGACGTTTGACCCCAGAATGGAACATTCATTTTCTAGAATGTAGATGTCATCATACCATCATTGAACTATAGTGTTCTAGATTTTGGAAATGTACGTTCCAAGCGTGGAACACCTGGAGGGGGTAGGCCAGTGACAGTTTGGTACAATTAACATCGTTCCATGGGTCGAAATGCATCAAATTCAAGAGACAAACTGAACAATCATGTCTGAACAATATAATAAATACCTTCTTCAATGTGTTGCTTTAAATAGCTTTCTTGTCTCTATTGGTATCTACAGATTTAGCAATACTGCAATGAGGCACAGACAAGATTAGTTTTACCATGCAGCCTGGGAAAGGTTCATTTAACACAATGACACATTAAACATCACAGCTGCTTGCCACAGTTTAAAGCATTCACATTTCCAATGCAATGCTGAAGTGCAAAGAGCAGCAGGTGTTGTTGCAGGGTGAGGTGTAGAGTTCCTGTGACTGTGGGCCTCAGAGCACAGTAATACACTGCAGAGTCAGTGAGCTCACACTGCTGTATTCTCAAAGGCACTGTTCGGCTGCTGGGGTTCAGCTCAGCTGAGAAACGGGCTGGAAACTCACTTGAGGGATCACTCAGATACTGGTTGGTGTGCAGTATATATTCAGGAGATTCCCCAGGGTTTTGTTTATACCAGTATAGATCAGGGCTGCTGTCTGTTGTATTATATTGACAGGTTAATATTGTTTCATTTCTTTCAGGTGTCAGTATCTCAGCTGGAGACTGTGCCACTGAATCTCCAAGACTTCTCTCTGAAATACAGTTCAATAAATCTATGTTAAAGATATAGAATATGTGTGTGCTCCTATGTGAATAATGCGAGTATTTGAATTGAACCCAAGCCCTGCATACACACCTATCAGAATCAGCAGAAGAGCTGTAGTGAGAACACTGCGCTGCTGATTTCCTCGCCCCATGCTCAGTGCCTGTGTGAGTGCAGAATGAGGAGAGCTCAAGAACTGCAGTGTTGGGAGATGAGACAGAAGCTGCACACGTGACCGATGATGCAGGTGAGAACTATTCCACACTGGAGTGTTCACTGGAGACATGATGATAGGAAATGACATGAGTGATGTGTACTTGAAGCAGCTGCAGTGTGAAGCAGGAATACTTTTCCAAATAATACCGCTATTTGTAATTAGTAGAATGATAATAAAATGGCATTGTGTTGATTGTGTGAGTCCAGCTCCATGCGGTACTAATTTTGATCACAATCTGATCCACTCAGAATGATGTCACGCTTTATTTATATTTGGCATCCCAACCTTGAGATTAAGTCATATTTACTAAACTCTTAAATATGTCAATTTAACATATCAAACAACACAAATAATCAGAATTGAAAAGTTAACAATAATTCTCTTTTTTTCTTTTCTCTCATCACCTGACGATTTAACAGCAATTCCTGGCTGCGGAACATTGTGATACAGGGAAGTACAATATTTAATTTTAGTTCTTTACATCTTTGTTTTCAGGGAAAGGTAAGTATTCAAGTGAACGGACAACAGCTCATCACACAGACAAGTCCACGGGCTGCAGTGCGAGTGAGGGTCCAGCCTCACAACATTGAATGAAAGGATCAATGCATTATTGTAGTATTGATACAACTTGTCTGCTCTTTTGTGAATGTTTTCAACACTGCATTGCAAAGGGCCATGTCCCCTTGTATATATTATCTATAACAAAAACATTGTCAATGTAAAAAAAACAAGTTAGAAAAACGCAACAGCCGTTTAAAGTGGTGATATCAAACACAATAGGCACAACTGGAAAGGTGCTGGAGCCCAAGATTCACACAATTCTTGCTTCTAACTTGGCGCCTTTTTTTGATCGCTTTGCTGCACTTGAAATGCTCTTTGTATGACTTGCAGTGACTGAGACACATACACTGAGACACACACACTGAGACACACACTCTGAGACATACAAACACACACACACACACACACACACACACACACACACAGTCCCAGTGTCTGTGAGTGTGTCTCAGTCAATTCAAGTCATACAAAGAGCATTTCAAGTGGAGTGATAAAAAGTGGAGCGAAGCGATCAAAAAAAGGCTCCGAGTTAGAAGCAAGAATTGTGTGAATGTTGGGCCCCAGCACCTGTCCAATTGTGCCTATTTGCTTGATGCTTGACAAGGTTGCCCCACTTGCTTCTCCTAACTTGGGTTTTTGTGTTTGATATCACCACTTTAAACGGCTGTTGCGTTTTTTCTAACTTGTTTTTTTACATTGACAATGTTTTTGTTATAGATATCACTTCTTTTTTTACTTCATCAAATAATGAATAAAGCGAGGGAAAGATATTCGAGAATGTGTATGGTAAATAGACAGACAGGCAAGCCCAGACAGTCAATAAATCAAGTAAAACAGTAATGAGAAGACTTGAAAGTAAGATAGTGGTACAGTGGCTCTCAGAAGTAATCACCCCCCTTGGACTTTTCCACATTTTATTGTGTTACAACATGGAATCAAAATGGATTTAATTAGGAGTTTTTGCCACTGATCAACACAAAAAAAGTCCATAATGTCAAAGTGAAAAATAAAATCTACAAATTGTTCTAAATTAATTACAAATACAAAACAGAACATAAGGGACTTTGACTGTGTTGAAAGTGTAAAGATTTTATTAGTTTGGTTGCAAATGTACATCCATCAGTGGTAAAAACAATATGTATATTTTGGTAACTTGATTTTTATGCAGTTACAAAAGTAAAATGTTATGAATGGTTAAAAATGTACATATGAATGTCAGTGCTAAAGGGCAGTATACTAAGAGATACTGCAATTGGTAGAATGCAGAAAATCCCTGAAGTTTTTCACTGAATCTCCAGTGCCAATACAATTCATACATTTACTTCATCAATCCAGCGAAGAAATGTGTAATATCCATCTTGCAGTGAATAGTCATAGAAGCTTCCACTTTCTTCAAAACATTCCCATAACGTGGTGTGAGAAACAAGGTTGTTTTCATAACAAATCCAACAAAACAATTGTTATTATTATTTATTTCTTAGCAGAAACCCTTATCCAGGGTGACTTAGTCGTAAACAAATACATTTCAAGAATCACAGTACAAGTATTAATACAATTAAGAGCAAGATAAAATACAATGACTTCAGTTCTAGCAAGTACAAGTATATATACATCATATATGACAAAATATGATTCAATAATGGAGCAGATAAGCGTCAGTGATAGTTACATCAGGATATCATTAAGTACAAAATACTACAGATTAAATAACACTTGTGACAGATTATAGTACTCAAATATAGGATTAAATGCAGTAAAATAGGGAGCAGATAAAGTGTCCAGAGGGAAAAGAGGAGTTCAACAGGTGCTGTCTGAAGAGGTGAGTCTTGAGGAGGTGCCGGAAGGTTGTCAGTCCTGACATCTGTAGGAAAGTCATTCCACCACTGCGGGGGAGGGTGGAGAAGGAGCAGGCTCTGGAGGCAGGGGAGAGTAGAGTATGTAGAGCCTTCTAGTGCAGGAGGAGCGGAGATGTCAAGGGGGGGTTGTAGGGAGAGACGAGGGTCTGGAGGTAGCTGGGTGCAGTCTGGTCAAGGCATCTGTAAGCGAGTACAAGAGTCTTGAACTGGATGTGAGTGGTGATCGGGAGCCAGTGGAGTGAGCGGAGCAGTAAAGTTGCATAGGAGAAGTGAGGCAGAGAGAACACCAGGCGAGCAGCGGAGTTCTGGATGAGCTGGAGTGGACAGGTGGCAGACGCAGGGAGGCCAGCCAGGAGAGAGTTGCAGTAGTCTAGGCGGGATAGTACCAGGGCCTGGACCAGGAGCTGGGTGGCATAGTTGGTGAGGAAGGGTCGGATTCTTTGTATGTTGCTCAGGAAGAAATCGGCAAGTGCGTGCCAGAGTGGAGATGTGCTGGGAATAAGAGAGGCAGGGGTCCAGGGTGACTCCGAGGTTCTTAGCTGAGGAGGAGGGAGAGAGTGTGGTAGATTCCAGAGGAATGGAGATAGAGAGATCAGAGGGGAGGGAAAGAAAAGGAGGTCAGATTTAGAGAGGTTGAGTTTGAGGTGATGCATGTGCATCTAGGAGGAGATAGCAGACAGACAGGTAGAGATACAAGAGGGATGGTGGAGTCAGAGGGGGAGGAGAGGAAAATCTGAGCATCATCAGCATAGAAATGGTATGAGAAACCATAGGATGCGATGAGGGGGCCCAGGGAGCGGGTGGAGAGAGAGAGAACAGGAGAGAACCCAAGAATGACCCTTGGGGGACTCCTGTTGAGAGAGGACGAGGTGTGGAGGTTGCTCCACGCCAGGTTACCTGGTAAGTGTGGTTGGAGAGGTAGGAGGAGAACCAGGCCAGAGCAGTACCAGAGTTTCCCAGGTCAGCGAGAGAGGATAGTAGACTAGAGTGATCGACAGTGTCAAAGGCAGCAGACAAGTCAAGGAGAATTAGGACAGAGGAGAGAGAGGCAGTTCGGGCAGAGTTTAGTGAGTTAGTGACAGACAGGAGGGCGGTTTCAGTGGAGTGAGCAGAGCAGAAACCAGATTGGAGAGGGTAGAGCAGAGAGTGGTTGGACAGGAAAGCAGAGAGCTGGTGGTGTACAGCTCGCTCAAGTGTTTTGGAGAGGAAGGATAAGAGGGAGACAGGATGGTAGCTCTAGAGGGAGGTGGGGTCGAGGGTAGGTTTTTTTGAGGAGCGGAGTGTTTGAAGGCAGAGGGAAAGAGCCCAGAAAGGAGAGAGGTGTTGAGAAGGGAGGAGATAAAGGGAAGTAGAGCAGTAGCAGCAGCTTGAAAGAGCTGAGTGGGGAGGGGGTCCAGGGCACACGTGGTGGGTTTGTGACCCTGGAGCAGGGAGGAGAGGTCAGAGTCTGAGAGGGGAGAGAAGGTGGAGAAGGAGGGTGAGTTAGTAGGGGACGCAGTGGGTGTGAGGGGTTGGAGCGGTAGGGGTGGGGGAGGAGAAATGTCAAAGAGTTTGTAGATATCTGAGATTTTAGAAGAGAAGAGGCAAATTCGTCAGAGGAGATAGAGGAGGGAGGAGGAGCGGGGAGGGTTGAGGAGGGAGGAGAAGATAGAGAATAGTTTACGTGGGTTGTTAGTGGAGGCTTGGATTATAGATTGGAAATAAGAACATTTAGCAGGAGGAGAGAGTAGAGGAGAAGGAGGAGAGAAGGAGCGGTAGAGGTCTAGGGCAGCAGGGAGTTTGGTTCTCTTCTATTTCTTTTCAGCAGATCGCAGTGTGATTCTTGCTGAGCGGCGCGCAGAGGAGAGCCAGGGTTGGGGAGGGGAGGGGAGAGAAGGTCGGGAGGTGAGGGGACAGAGGGAGTCGAGGGAGGAGGTGAGGGAGGAGAAGATGGTGGAGGTAGCAGAGTCTACGGAGAGTTGTGAGAAGGAGTCGATAGGAGGGAGGTGAGAGAGATCAGTGGAGGCAAGGACAGAGGGGGAGAGAGAGCGGAGGTTACGGCAAGAGGTGACAGTGGGGGTAGGAGGAGCAGGGAGAGAGGGGAGAGACAGAGAAAAAGAGATGAAATAGTGATCAGAGAGGTCCAGGGGGGTGACAGAGAGGGTGGAGGGGCAGCAGGCCCTAGAGAAGGTGAGGTCCAGGTGACGGCCAGCTTTGTGGGTAGGAGAGGATGGAGAGAGACAGAAGTCGAAGGAGTGAAGGAGAGGGAGGAATCCGGCAGAGTGGCTGGGGATGGAGCGATGGATATAGAAGTCACCTAACAGGACAGTTGGGGTAGACAGAGAGGGGAGGGAGGAGAGTAGATAGTCGAGTTCATCTAGAAAGTAAGTAAGTTTAAACATTAAATACATTTCCCAGAGGCGCAGCGGGTTGGAAGTTCGAACCTCAAGACTTTTTTTTGTTTTGTTTTTTTTGTGCAATATGTGCCGTTTCAAAACATAAATAAATAGCTTAGTGTAACTGTTATGGATATCAAAGTGCTTGCGTTCCCTGGTTTATTTTGATGTAGACCAACATGTGAAATCGAGTCAGGCCGTTTTTCTCAATGTAACCGGATAACGATAGGTTGCGGATGCAACCCCGGTTCCCTGAAAGAGAAAATAACCATCAAGTATGGGATATTGCCATCAGGCAGTAGCGATTGGCTGAGCTTTTATAGCAAAGCTGCCGAAAGGCCTCTGCGCTAGCTGCCACGTAAGCCCGCCCCCTTGGGAGCTTACTATACGCAGCGCGCAGAGACTCACTTCCTCTTTTGCTCTTCAGGCCGTGAAGGCTTCTGGAGCGACCACGCGGCTTGATGGTTATTTTCTCTTTCAGGGAACCGGGGTTGCATCCGCAACCTATCGTTCCCTTTCAAGTCGAAAATAACCATCAAGTATGGGAACAGTGTACCCAAGCCGTCGCGAGGGAGGATTCTCGGCAGTAGGACAGACTTACGTCATAACGCAACTGCGTAGGGAATACATCTACGCATATGCGGAGCTGCGCCTCAGCGTCTATGCTCGCAATGACACCTGTCCTAAGGTGGAATATTCAACACCATGCTGTGAACCACTCTATACGTCCGCATCCTGAGGCATCATAGAGTGTAGTACAGATGCTCCAAATAGTGGAGCAGAGGAATCCAGTACGTTTAACCGGTAAAACCTCATGAAAGTATGCGGTGTAGCCCAACTGGCTGCAGCGCAAATGTCAGACACCGGCACCCCTCTAAAGAGGGCCCAGGATGTCGCCATACCCCTAGTGGAATGTGCCTTCAACTGCCCTGGTGGCGGAAGGCCTGCAGATTCATATGCTAATTTAATAGCATCCACTATCCAATGGGAAAGGCGTTGTTTAGACAACGGCTGACCCAAAGTCCTAGAACCATGGCATATGAACAACTGTTCTGTTTGCCTCACAGCCGTTGTAACGGTCAATATAACACCTCAATGCCTGCACGGGCAGAGCATGTGCAACCGTTCTTCCTCTGGGGAAGAAAAAGGAGGAGGATGGAACGCCATCAACTCGACTGGTTGGTTCATATGAAACGGGATATGACCTTGGGTAAAAGGCGGATTTGGACGCATGGAGACCTTAGAACCGTCTCCTGCGAAACGAGTACATGATGAATGCACTGAAAGTGCGTGTAACTCGCCCACGCGTTTTGCTGATACCACTGATAGCAAAAACGCAGTTTTTATAGACACGAGCTTCATATCCACACTGTGGAGAGGCTCGAACGGTGCCTTGGTAAGGGCTTCTAGCACCACGTCAAGGCTCCATGACGGTAAACTGGTCGTCCTTGGAGGCCGCAAACGTCTTGCGCCCTTGAGGAACTGCGATGCCAGAAAATGGCAACCTGGTGATAAACCGTCAATGCGTACATGGCAAGCCGATATGGCGGCTAAATACACCTTAAGTGTAGAGGGAGATTTCCCTTCATCTAACAGTTTTTGTAGAAACTGTAATATCACTGCCATAGGGCAGGATATTGGGTCATGGCCCTCCGCCAGACACCAACCTTGAAACAACTGCCACTTGTACGTATACTGCGACCTAGTAGAGGGTGCTCTAGCACTCTGAATGGTCGAAATCACCGCCGTTGAGAGCCCTAAGGCTGACAGGCGTCCCGTTCAGGGGCCAAGCCCATAGCTGCATGAGCTTGGGGTTTGGGTGCCATAACCCTCCTTGGGCTTGGGACAACAGGTCCGCTCGCAGAGGGAGCTCCCTCGGCCGACCGTGCAACAACTGCACCAGGCTCGGGAACCATACTCTCCGAGGCCACCGAGGAGCGATTAGAATCACTGTCGCTTGCTCTACCCTGACCTTCTCTAAGAAGGCGGGAGCATCGGAATCGGTGGAAACGCATATAGGAGCCCTGGCGGCCATTCGTGAGCCAGTGCATCGACTCCTAGGGGCTGTCGAGATCCTTCACTGAGAACCATAGGGGGCAGTGCGTGGTCTCTTGCGAAGCAAAGAGATCTACCTGGGCTGTGCCGAACCACTCCCAGATGCGCTCTACCACTTGAGGGTGGAGACGCCATTCGCCGGCAAGAGGGCCTCCTCTGGATAGGAGATCCGCTGCGTAATTGACTCTGCCCGGTAGGTGAACTGCACGCAGAGAGGTTAAACGCGGTTGTGCCCATAGCAACATCCGTGCTACCATCCGGTGAAGACCGGGGACCGCAAGCCGCCCTGGCGGTTGATGTACGCCACAACTGTGGTGTTGTCTGACCGCACTAACACATGCTTGCCGAGAAGCACTGGCAAGAAGTGTCGGAGGGCGAGGTCCACCGCTCTGAGCTCTAGAGCATTGATGTGGGCTGACCTCCAGGGTCCTGACCACACTCCGCGGGTCCCTGCACCATTCCAGACTGCTCCCCAACCTTGGTTGGAAGCGCCGGTCGTGATAACTTCCTTCGGAAGATGGGACCCAAGCGCACGCCCTGGCGGATGTTCGACGGAACTTTCCACCAGCGCAGTGCTTCCCAGCAGGTTAGGGATACCGTCAACCTGCGGTGTTTGTCTCTCCGCGGATGCAACGCGAAGGCATTGAACCAGGCCTGCAGAGGTCTCTGGTGTAGTAAGCCCAAAGGAAGGGCTTGTGAGGCGGCAGCCATCAACCCCAGCATGCGCTGACACAGCTCCATGCTGACTGTTTGTCTCAACCTGAATAGGAGAGACACCGCTCCATCGAGGCAACTCTTTGTGTCGACAGGGTCGCTTCCATGGACACTGAGTCCAGATGCAGACCCAAGAATTCGGTCTGTTGGCTCGGCACTAGGCGGCTCTTTTCTGAATTGATCTTCAGACCTAGCCGCTGAAGATGGTCTGTAACCATCACTGTGTGCTGTGCCACCTGCTCCTTCGACTGCGCCGCAGACGAGCCAGTCGTCCAGATAATTCAGCAGTCGGACACCTTGAGCCCGCAAGGGAGCTAGAATGGCATCCATACATTTTGAAAAGGTTCGAGGAGCTAGTGACAGGCCGAATGGAAGGACACAAAACTCGTATACCCTGCTCTGAAATGCGAAACGCAGATACTTCCTGTGACCCGGGCAGATGGGAACGTGAAAGTACGCATCTGTCAGGTCCACGGTGGTGAACCAGTCGCCGTGTCGGACTGACTGAATGATGTGCCTGTGCGTAAGCATCCTGAATGATAACACCCGCAGGTATTTGTTCAGTACTCGCAGATCTAAAATAGGACGGAGCCCGCCGTCCTTCTTGGGCACCAGGAAGTATTTGGAATAGAACCCCTGGTCGATCAGAGCAGGGTCTACTTGTTGAATGGCACGCTTGCTGAGCAATGCCTGTATTTCCACATTCAGAGCTGAGGACTGAACCGAGTCCTTTACTGCAGTTATAACCACTCCCGGAAGGGGAGGTTTTAACTGGAACTGAAGGGTGTACCCGGTGGATATAGTTTTGTGCACCCAGATGTCGTTGGTGCATTGTTGCCAGAACTGGAGCTGGGAGACAGTGTAGGGGCGGGTTAACAGCTGCCTGGTGTTCTCAGGGCTGTTTAGGCTGGGCTCGTTCGCGAGGGGCCTGGCCAGAGCCCCGAGGGCGTGGCCTGCCACCACCTCTAGGGCGCCACCCTCCGCGCTGCGGTCTTGAAAATGGAGGTTGACCGCGCGCTGCTGTGCTTGAGGGAGAGGTCTTAGTACCCCCTGGCCGTGGCTGGTGCTGCGGTGGAGCTCTACGCCACTGGTGCTCCTGTTGGCGCCTTGGCTGGAAGGGCTTATGCGGCCACATCTTAGCCATTTGCTGAGATGCCTCCTGGGCCTTAACAGAGCGTTGGAGCATCTCCTCCACTGCTGGGCCAAACGTGTGCCCCGGCGTTATAGGGGCATCTAACAAGGGGGCCTTGTCAGGCTCTTGAACTCTCGCCTGCGAGAGCCAGAGCTGCCTTCTGGCGACCACCAGGGAAGCAATACTCCTGCCTTGAGCCCGTGCGTTCAACTGGGCTATTTTGACCAGGAGCTGTGCGACCAGCGCCAATTCCGCCCTCAGAGACGCTGATGGGTGCTCTGGGAGATCCTTCACCAGCGACGCCTGGTAAACTGAAAGGAGGCTGGCCACGTTGGACAACCTAACTGCCTCTGTAGCCGCTAAGTAGCCTTTCTTTAAATGGATCTCAGTGGTCCTGCACTGCTTGTTAGGACATGCAGGGTCCTTAACCAGACCCGAAAGTGTCGGAGTCTTAACGAGGGATGCAAAAGCAGCATCGACCGGCGGAAAGGACGCCAGACCAGCCTCACTCGCTCCTTGCATGGCAAAGGCGGAGGCCTTCCGTGAAGTTGCCGGTGAAGAAGCAGGGGCCCCCCAGGTGGACTGTACCTCCTTAATGAAATCAGGGAAGGCTGGGAGCATCCTGGGCAGTGGAGACTGTACCGATGGCGACTCAAACAGCGACCGCCGAGGTAATTCCACGGCTGGCCACTCAATTTCCAGGTGACGAGTTGCTCGCTCCACCAATGACCACAAGGGATCACTGGTGTCCAGCGCCTCCAAGTCAGTGTCAGTGCTGGGATGCCAGGTCAGTTTTTACACTGTCCTCCTCAAGGAGAGGCTCTCCTTCAGAAGCATCCCTGGAGATGGCATCTACGTCCCATACCCCTTGGGGTTGTTGGACAACAGGGACGGCCAGAGGCTGTGGCTGAAGCACCGGCTGACTGGCAAGTGGTTCGGCTGGTGGTGCCCTGCTGGTAAGGGACATCAGCAACGATTGCTGGCCCATCATCACATCCATAAACTGAGACATCTTGGATGTGAGCTCTGCCACGCCTGACTTGTCCCTATAACTCCTGTCCCGACGAGGAGAACGGGAGCGTCCCCTACAGCGGGGTGACAGGGAGCGAGACCGTGACAGACGGGAACGTTCCCTGCGAGGGGAGGAGCCTCAGGGCTGAATAGACGGGCTAAGAGAACGCTCGTGGGCATGTCTACGATCTGGAGATCTTTGGCCAGCTGTAAGCTGGGAAGGGCTCCTGGATACCCGCAGTGTGACGGGCGGAGTCGCCGTGGATGACGGCGGGACAGACAGGGTGTAAGAAGACCCTGAGGAAGGGGAGTGGCTTCCCACCGCTTTCCTCGCCCTCTGGCGAAGAGTGCGCGGTTGAAAATTAGCGCACAATGCGCAAAACGATCTGTCTGCTAAGGCAGACGCGGCGTGCTCTGGACCCAGGCACGCCACACAGTCCTCATGCGGATCGCCGCCGTCAATTTTGCCTGGCAGGTGACGCAACGGTGGAACCCGGACATGGTTGCAACTCCGACCCTGAACGCCGAACGGCGGCGTTGAACGTCAAGGTACAGTGCACCGCGACGATGCGTCGATGCACCGAAGCGCGCGCGCCGAAGCTCGAGCGTCGAGTGCGTGCACTGATTGTTTTTAACACACCGCAGAGGCAGTATGTGGGAGACAGCAGTGCAGGCTCCACACACGCGGTGTAGCCAAGGCAAGACCGGGGCTGCAGATACGCGCGCGGCCGAGGCCAACGCAACGTGCGTCCTTTACAAATATATATAAAACACACAATATATACAATTTATTTACAAAACCCAAAAACACAACACTAATAATCCAAAAATAATTATTAAACAGGAAAGACGGAGACCACGAGACAACGCGATGCCGAAGCAAAGCGTGAAGGAAATATATAAAAATATATAAAAATATATAAACAATTTATATAATTCTTAACAAATAATAACGACTCCGAAGAGTATAACTGAAATCAACTCAGAGAATGGGCAATAACTGCTGATTTTAAAACCGGGCGCTGGAGATTTTGTGTCAAACTCGTCAAGTACGGATAAGCTTCAAAATCGAAGGAATTCTAACAGCTGGCAGGTGGCGCAGCGTGCAAAAGCGTGTCTGTATCAGCGTATAAGTCTCTTGCTGCAGCTTTGAACCCCGTGTTTTTTTTTTTATTTCTTCTCGCGAGTAACAACGGAAGATGATGATGATGATGGTGATGATGATGGAGAATGAAAATTTTCCCTTAGTTTGACGACTTATATCTCAGTGTGTATAAGAGGTATTTAGGTTTTTTTTTCACATTCGATCTAAGAAAGATTAAAACTGTACTTCTAAGTTATTTAGTTTTGCCGCTGAACATGGTCAAAACAGCAAAACTCTTGGTGCTGTATAGAGAGTCTCGGCAGTTCCGCTAACCTTGTCTAACTTGTACGAGGAACTACCGTTCCTCTCAATTTCAAATGAAGTCTCACAAGCAACAATAGCAGTAGTTTCACTGTCGTGTCTGTAGGGGTCAGGATTGTCTTCAAAGTGGAGTGTCAGAGATGTTATTGCATGCTGATTTGGTTGAATGAAGAGTGAAGAAAAAATAACTTGACAAAATAACTTCCACAAAAACAACCCCTCCACTACAACAGAAAATAAACTGAAGAAAAATAAATCACCTGTGTTGACCTGTGTTCTATTTGTGTGTATCCATTGTGATGTGGTAAGCCATGATATATGGTTTCTTGCTCTTGTTATTCTTAGAACTAAGATCACAAGTCAGGGAATGATTGAGGTGGAGCGTTTGCAGAGTGTTCAGCTCAGGGGTGTGTTCAGTGGAGTCTTCACATCCGGTGCCTTCACAGCACTTTGATACGTTAATGAAGTCCTGTATCAAACACGTGTTTATTATATTATATTGTTCATTGTGGTTCACCATAACCTGCTCTCTTATTCCAATTCTATGAACAGGGAACACATTTCCAAAGAGTGCAGAGAAGAAAGTGACTCAAAATGCAAAGAGTTTGCCTGCACTGAAACCACTTCCTTTATAATGGACTCATGCCAATGATAGTGTGTGGAAGCAGTTCAACACGACTTTCTTTCATCTTTTACCAGGTCATGGGCCTGTGCCAGTTAGTGCTGAGAGAGTTTTTGTACAGCGTCCCAATGAGTTTTCACACTGTGCTATGCTCAGAGCACAGTGATAGATTGCTGTGTCGCTCAGAGCAAGTTTGGAAATGGTGATTGTAGTAGAAGATCTGTCTGCTGTAGAAGTGAACCGGCTTTTAGCAAAGTCTGCAGTGTGAGAACTGCTACTCCTTGAGCGGGCTCCCTTAAGCAGTATGTATTCCAGGGCTCGGTTTGAGTTCTGCCGATACCAGTAGAGATAAACGTATTCACTACTTGCAGTATAAGAGCAGCTGAGCGTTACTGACTCTCCTTCTGTTCTGGACTCTGCTGTCTGTCGAGGACTGATGGAATCCCCGCTTGTCATGACTGAACATTGAGGAAGAAAAATAACATTTAATAGTTAGAAACAATAATAATAATAATAATAATAATAATAATAATAATAATAATAATAATAATAATAATAATCATCATCATCATCATCATCTTTCTTGTTGTGTTGAAATTACCTGGCAGGATAATAAACATACACATGATTAATGGATCCATTTTAGCTCAGTGCTGATTTCTTTAAGAACAGAATAGAAAGGTTCTGTCTCTGTGTTGATTCTGGTGCTTTTCTCTTCACAATGCTGCTCTGAAATATTCTGCTTAGAGGTTTTGAACGTCAAATGATTGTAACCAATCAGCAAAGAGAAACAGAAACATGTGATGTAAAAGTGATGTAATCATGTAAAACTGCGGTTCATAGTAGTGGTTACCATCTTGTTTTATCAACACCTTCGTTAGCAGTTAACTGGATGCAAGTCAAAGAGGTTTCAATTCTTCATTGACTAACTGCAGTCGCCCTACCCACTTTTCAATGAATCTTCCCAGAGCTCAGGAAATCCAGCACTCACCACATTATAATGTGCACTGCGGTTACCCTTCTACACAGAAGAGCTGTCACTGGAAATGCCATCAGCATTGTAATCACCAGTCTCTGTATGGGTAGGGCGCTGCTTTGTATCACTGTGCTGGTTATATTGCACAGTAGTAGATGGCAGAATCAGACACTGAAGGCTGTATTATCAGGGAGCCAGTTTTAGATGAGGTATCTACTGCTGGTTTATATTAATCAGAATCGTCTCCATGTGTTCCTGAGCCCAAGCCTTTGCTGGTGTATTTTAAACCCTGGTTAGGAGCTTGTTTGTACCATTGCATTGTATTAAAGCTGCTTGTCTGATAGTGACAGTTTATCTGAACTGATTCTCCTTCTGAAACTCGCTGTGAATCAGGGCTTTGAGTCACCTGGTCTTCACTGTGCGCACCTGAATCAAAATATAGTAATCAAGTGTGTTAATTTGAAGAGAGAAACACACGTGGATGAATATGCACCTTTCTCTTCATACCAATCTACCCTTGAGATCACATGCATTCATTCACAGTGGTGTTTGTCACAGCTATTTCCTGTTGTTTAAAATATATGTGCTGTGGCATGTTCTGGTAACAAAGTAACCACCTCACTTGTTCTAGCTTAAGCTGATCATTGTAGTGATCGTGAATCTGTAATGATTTTCAAAATGCATCTCATTTAATGGCACAGATGTCACTACACTGTGTGGCAAAGTGGTTTATTGTAGACAGGTGCAGGGGTGATGCAGTGCGTGAAAGAAGCACACAGAGATAATTGTAATCCAGTTTTAGAAATGCTTTTATTTTATTTCCAGGTCTGGTGTCCAAACAATAGTTCCCTGGCGGTACACACCAATGTGTACAGCATGGGGTATATAACAAGAACAGACTGTCCCAAATTATAAACAATATCCATCCCACAATAATACAAACACGGTCACCAGTCCTGGGTGCGTGCAGTAGTGCTCGTGGTGGGTGATACAGGTTTATATTTGCGACAAAGGTGCAGTGTTGTCCGGTTTTGTACTGGCCCCTGGAACTGTGTTAACTGTCTGGTAACGTACAAGGCAAGACGAGACAATTACAAACAAACAAAAACACAACACACGATTTCAGTTTTAGATATACTGTGTACTGTCCTTCTTGCTCTTACTCACTACAAACCAATGCAAAGGAACAGATTATGATTCTCTGCCCCCCTTATATGCTGTCACGCATCACCCCTTGGTAAACGAGTGCAGCTCCCTTTACAATCTGCAGCTGCTACATTGTTTCCCTTCCGGGTCAATACGTTCTTGCAATGGAGTCTCGCCTTCTTCCGGACTGACCGACTTCCAGACTTCCCGACCCGGGGAAAGAACTGTCAGGCCAGCCCGTCCAAAGAACTCTGTCCTCGCTGCTTAGCGCCCTCACAGGTCGGGAGGGAGATTTACAACCAAGATTCATTGTATTTCTGTCACACACTGGTATATATCATGTATGGCACAGGGTATTCTAGATGGTAACTGGGGGTTCAAAGTTCTGAGTGATGTTTACAATAGAAATACAAAAAAACACAATGCCAGGAGTGTGTATACTGTGGATGAATCCTCTCACAAGCCTATGCCCTGAGGCGAGGTGCAGTTACAACGCTAGGGTTTGTGAGTTTAGACACAACCCAGTTAGTGTGATGCAGGAGTTGTGCAGCATTTACACTATAGTTGAAAGATGAGTGTAATCTTGCCTCCTACAGTATCTGCTGGGTAATGGTGTTTAATTTTAATCACACTGCCCCACCTGCTGGTAAAACATAATTTTCAATGCCAAGATCCTGCCTCAAAGTTACATTATATAACATAAAGCACATGTGCAGCTGAGTGGTGCTGCCCCTGAGAGCAGGATATTGTGCAGGTGTCTCCACTCCCTCTCTCACTGTGCTCTCACTGCACAATAATACACAGCTTCACAATCCAGCAGCTCAACAGCACTGATGGTTAGAGTGGTGGAGAGCTTCTCTTTATTCACAGTCATGTTGAATCGTCCCGAGGTTTCAGTTGTAATGTAAGCAGACAGTATGATGTCAGGACTTTGACCATGTTGCTGTTTATACCACTGCATCCTGTTGTAGTTAGAAACACTGTGATTGCAATTCATTTCAGCGCTCCCTCCTTCAGTTGAATAAACATGTGGAGTCTGATGAATCTGTGAACTTCCATAGACAACTGTAAGATAAAAAGATGATATAATTATTACTTTGTTTATGAATGATAATGACATTGAAAACCTGTTTGTTCTCAAGTGTGTTTGTGAATATCACTCACCAAGACACAAGCAAAGCAGAAGAAAAGTTCCACACGTGTTCCTCATTCTTGAATTGTTCCATCCACAAGTAGAAATGCTTCTGACAGACAGACAGCCTGAGCTGTGGGTGGAGCCCTGCACAATGTCACGTCAGAATAAGGCTCTGATTGGTTGATCTGTCTGAAGCACAGGAACCACTGGTTTAAAGATACTGAAAGTCAGCAACAGAATATCAATAGTTAGAACATACCTGTACTGTAATAGTGCTGAACATCCTTCTAATCTTGAAGCACTTCCTCACTTCATCTCCTGACAGTGGTCTCACTGGTTTATGGACTCCTGCTGGGCTGGTCTTTGTACTGCAGGGTCCGGTATCTCACCAACATAGAGCTTCTCGGTCTACACAGGGGAATGGCTTGGTAGTGGGGTCACAAGAGACACTGTATATGTATAGAAAGCTACTGAAAGTTAGCAACAGAAAGAAAGACATTTACAAATGTCTTTTTACTTTATAAAAATTACATTTATAAAGAAATGGTATTGACAATTAATGTACTATAGTTATATTATATTATGCTCAAGCTTCATTCCCTTCTCCAAATATTAAGCTTCAACACAATTTTGGTTTCTGTGTAATAAACATGGTTATATAACATTATGATGCAATGTATATTTATTTGAATTTATTATAAGAGTTTACATTCATTTAAAATATTTTCCATTAAAGAGTAAAAGCTATCTAATGAACACATGTTGATTTGAAATTGCAGTGGATCAATATGACCTGAAACATACCAGCTGTACCTACATTCTGAACATACTAGGAGGGTTCAATAGATTCACATTGAGTGCTTTCAGCAGGGAGCTGCGCTGGTCGCTGTTCATGGGACTGAACTGGACATGGAACTGCATTGGGCTAAAGGGCTTGAGGGATGTATCTCTGAATGTATTTCACATTATGTGCTATTAATGTATTGTCATCTTCTTATTGCCTGGTATGTGCCTTGTTTGATAAGAGAAGCATTGTGTGATTGTGAATATTGAACTTCAAACACTGACAATTCATTGTCATACACTGCCCCCTAGTGGGCTTTATTTGAATTGCAAGGAAACAGAGTTAGAAGATTGAGCCCTTTTTTGTGACCACAAAGAAAACTGATGTTTAAGAACTAACTATTTGTTTCCATTGTTTCGATATTTAGTTTTCTTGATCTGCTTATTTATATTATTGGCTAATAACACACTTTTTATCACAACAAAATATAGTTTTACTACCTGTTTATGTAAGTCCTCTTTACAATCCCTGTGCCCGTTTGTAATTAGTTTAATTAATGAATCGCTGAGATCTGGTGTGGTCCCCTCACCTTGCAAACTGGCTGCTGTAGCAATGTTCCAATTAAACTGCAGTTAAACAGTTAGTATAGTTGATAATTTCAGGGTGTTTATTGATGGACGTGGGATCAGTCCAACCCCTGAAGTGACACACTTAGGTGTGAGGTTAGACTCAGCACTGTCTTTAGAGGCTCACATCAAGAATATCTGCAAAGTGTCCTTTTTACATCTGTGAAACATTGCTCACCGGAGATCATCCTTATCATTGTCTGATGCAGAGAAGCTAATACATGCCTTCATCTCATCTAGATTGGACTATTATAATGCTTCCTTGAAGGCTATGCTTTGTCACTATGTGCCCCAGCGCAGTTTGAGATCTGCCAGTAGTGCCAAACTAACTATGCCCTGGACAAGGCTGCGCACGACGGGTGATCGGGCATTTTGCTGTGTGGTCCCTCGCCTCTGGAATGATTTGAGGCTTTTAAATCTGCTCTAAAGACTCATTTTTCTCAATCAGCTTTTTTATAGTGTGTTGTTGTTTTAATATGTGTTAATTGTTTTTATTTTACCTTTTTATTAGTTATGTGAAAGACAGAAACTATCACCAACTGGGATCAATCAAGTTCATCTGTGTAGGGAATGTGGTTTGTATCGAGCGCTGAGCAGGGACGGACTCTGGTCGCTCTCTGTGACACTGAACGGGTCTGACAAGATACTTCATTGTGGAAAATTGACATGCAGTTCTACACTGCCATCTAGCGGTGTTGCAGTGAAACTGCATTAACAACACATTATCTTGCAGAATAAAGGTTTGTGTTCAGGCTCATCAGTGAATGCATCGCTGTGGGCTTCAGTGCACAGTAGTACCTCGCAGAGTCCAGCGCATTGGCATTGTTCACAATCAGGTTAGCTGAATTAGCTTCAGGGTTTAAAAAAGCAGACAGTCTGGGGTCAGTGGCTTCAGGCTTGTCTGTATTGACTGTGCCTCCAGCAAGGGAATAGATTTGTAGTAAATATTGTGGAGATGTATTCCCATTCTGCTTGTACCATTGCAGATAAATCCTATCACCCTTGGTTGCAGTGTATGCACACTGTATTGTGGCTGTTTCTCCCTCAGTGGTGCTGATATGGGCAGACAATGATGTCACTGACTCCTTCCCATAAGAATCTGCAAGGATTGAAGCAAAATGCTGCAGTTAAAAAAGGTGTCTTGAAATAGGAGATGAAATACCTTGTTAACAAGGGAGCCCATAGAAGCAGAAGCAGCAAGCTGTAAGCAAGCAGTAAGATGCAACCAACACTCACACACAAACAATCCCATTAGAATAGAACCCCAGGCAATCACAGAACACACGCCATCTATTCAAACAGGATCACATAACAATTCACTGATATAGCCAGGCAGGCATGTCCTTAACAAGGATCTGAAATGTCTTCAGATAACATGTGAGTTTCATAGATACACAAGATGAGATGCAATGAGAAGCTGTATAGAGCTCAACCAGTGCAGGTTCGTTCAATGAACTCTTATCTCGTACATTGTATGAAGGTGCCCATGAGTATGTGTAGCAGTAGATTCTTCTCCATTGTGCGCGGGGCTCCCAGTCTGTGCTCTGCGCTCTGCACAGGAAGTGATGTGCTGCTTGTTGCTGTGTTTTATACCCTGCAGGTGTCTGTGCACGAGGTGAGAGGTGTTGTGTGCACGTGGATATGGGGGCTAGATAGTTCCTTTAATAATGATCTAACACATGTGTATTTCCTCTACTCATGATTTATACTATTTGTTAATTATGTAATTGGCAGCTAATTTCCTTGTTTGTCTTTTCTGCTATATATATATATATATATATATATATATATATATATATATATATATATATATATATATATATATATTGGAAGACTGGAGGTTTTCTTATTGCTGTTTGTGCTTCCTTGTTAAGATTGTTTAACCAATCCACTGCAGGGTGGTCGACCTGTTTGTGTGTGGTCTGTGTAATTGTTGTTTGAAGCCCGCTGCCGCTGTCCTTGCGATTCATCACTCCCTGTCCTTTACTGATTGTGTATTTATTGCTGTATTTTATTAGAACATGTGCTTTTAACTATCTTGCCAATTTATGTTTTGTTCATTAAACGTTGTATACTGTTTTAATGATATAATAAATGTAACTTCTAAAACTCCAGTTTAAAGTATAAGCCTAATTTACTGCAGCTGTGTCCGATCCTTTGCAGGAAGTCCCACGGGTGGTTTGAGCTGTTACTGCCCCCCTGACAACTTCAGAGTACACTTTATTCATTAGTAAGAGTATTTTGTGTTTCCTTTGTTATTGTGATTAATTATCTGCTTGAGTCTGGGTGGTTTATTTCATTGGTTTATTTGATTATTTTATGTTACACAAGATTTA
This sequence comes from Acipenser oxyrinchus oxyrinchus, assembly GCA_030684275.1. Taxonomy (NCBI): domain Eukaryota; kingdom Metazoa; phylum Chordata; class Actinopteri; order Acipenseriformes; family Acipenseridae; genus Acipenser; species Acipenser oxyrinchus. The sequence goes on along the minus strand of CM060273.1, from coordinate 10,535,586 downwards.
TAGCTTTATTTATTTATTTGAGTGATTTCTGTGGCACTAGAATTATTTTTCTTGTTTGCACTTTCCCTGTGGGTTGGACAGAGTTGCGTCTCCAGCCCCCCACCGCTTGTGGTACAGCTGCGACTGAAATAAAAACCAAGGTGTACCTGTATACCCATAAACCCTGTGTCTTGGAATTCATTGAAGGGATATTGTGACAACCAACCTGTTTTCCAGAAGAGTCTGTGATGGTGTGTGTGTATAATGCATATAGATAACTTGTGTACCTGGGTTATAATATTTCCCACGTTTAGTTTCTATAGGCCTTGCCTTATTGGCTAGGTGTTACAACTGTTTTACATACCATTTTATAAAGTTAGACATTCATCAAATTGTTGCTTTTAAATTAGATGTTTAAACCACTGTTATATAACCACTAATAATATCTATTAGTATTACACGGCAAGACCAGAAGAACGTGTGCTGTTTTATCCGGAGTAGTTTCTACACAGAACACAGGCTGCACTGCGATCTTCACCAAATACTCCAGGAACGTCCATAGATACTGTAATTACTATTCTCTGTTCTCATTCATAGAATAACTACAGTACTCTACGGGAGTCCATGGTGTATCGTCTATGTGTTGTATGCTTGCTGTATCCTCTATATATTCAGTACAGTTACTGTTGCCGAGCAGTTATAAAGTACGGTAACATCAGTAGAAAATAACAACAAATTCAAATAAGAGCAAAATAAAGAATACAGTAAATAATTACATTTAATCTGTAAGATTTCACTCTACGCGTGAGATCAATCAACACCTTGTTAAGAGGTTGATTGGTCCCTGTATTAAGGCAGGTGAGTTACTTTGCTTCGGAGCTGTGGTCTGTGTCTGGCGCAGATGAGTGCGCTCCGTGCTGGACGCTCTCCAGGGCACTGAACTGGTTTGACTGGAAATTAAACCGAGGGCAATTCTAGAAAGGTGTTTCTAAGTATTGATATTGTCGATGTTAATTAATTGATTATATTTCAACTCAAAGTTCCATGATCTTTTCGTGGCAGAAAAAGTGTTCTTAATTCTTAAAATACATCTTTACAAAGTGAATCACATGACAGTCAGGAGTCAATACAGCTCCCTTTAACGCAATGTCTTCATGCTGTAGCGATGCTGGTGCTGCATTTGAATTGCTTTCATACAGGCAGTGCTAGAAAGCAAGCTGCAGGAGAGAGAGTCACAGTGAAACAGTGTTGTGAGCGGAAACTCTACAGGAGGAGAGCAGGAGTGTGAATGAATAATGAGCTTAGAACAGCGACAAATAACTGTCCTACACTGCCCCCTGGTGGGAATCATCTGAACTGCAGAGCTAGGAAAATGATGTATACTGATAGCTAGAAAATGTGTTTGCAACTGAAAACAGCGTCTACTATTTCATTGAGGTTTTCTGCCTACTTCTTAAAAGCCTACTCTCTGCATCACAGTGATCCCCAACTTAGGAGGCAAACATGATGCAGTCTGTAAGCAACTTCATTGCTTTAAAATCGAGATATCTCTCATCACTGTCACGACTGCTGTGTATGTATTGTTAAAAAACAACACTTTAAACATATATCTGTGCATTGGTGTTTTCATTGCTACATAGTTATTTGAAGGATGTCTCTTAATTAATCAAATACAATTAGATATTCAAAAATGCGTTGCTTTTTCAGATTAATGTGTGCTGTTTTCTACACAGAACACAGGCTGCACTGCCATCTTCACCAGCGAGACCCACTCGACAGGCAGCAGGAGGTTTTTGTATGAAGTGATATAGAGACTCTCACAGTGTGGGCCTAAGAGCACAGAAGTACGTGGCAGAGTCAGACAGCACAGCTGCAGTGATATTCAGATGATAGGTCTTCTCTGTCTTGTCATGAGATGCAGAGAAACGATTTCGAAACCTTGGTGGAATGTCCTCCTGAGAATGTTCACTGAGTATGAGCTGTGGGGCTTGATTGGGGTCCTGAATGTACCAGAAGAGATCTGGAGTACTGCTTGATGTTAAATCATATTTACAGTGTATAGTGGTGTTCTCTGTTTCTTTAACGAGGGTTGAATTAGAAGTTTGAGTCACTGTATCTCCCTGGATCATTTCTAAAAGAGGAGACAGAAAGATAATCACTGTGAAATTGGAATGAAATAGACTGCAGATACAAGTTGCCTTACAGTAAACAGACAGAAAAATAATCGTTACAACCACAAAGGAAATACATAGTCATGCTGCCTATATGTTGACAAACTGTAAAATGCTGGAACAGACTACAGATAAAGTAACATGAAAGACATTGCCAAAATCTTGCCAAAAGTTGTGTCTAATTGTGTAGCAGTTTATTTACCTATGATTACACAGAGAAGTATCAAAGTAAAAACAGTGCATTCCTGTTCCATTGTCAAAACTTTCAAACGACAAACCTCCCTCCAGCGTCTGCTTCAATCTGCAGCTGAAACTGTGAAGAATGCGTTTCTATAGCAGTGATGTCATGAAACCATTGCCCCGCCCCCTACACAGTGCACGCCTTTATTGCGTCATCACTCTGTTTCGTTCACGGTTAGTCTGTTCCATCTCAGAATGCAATAAAGATTCCTTCTGATCAGTTGAATATGTCTATAAAATACACGAGCTTTCGAGACCACATTGGAAACTGAAGGTAAAGAAAGATCCTCGTTCAGGTTAGATCAGTCTCAGACAGTTAAAAAGAACACAACTCCCATACAAAGGAATGTGTAAAACAACATTGTATCAAAGAGGTGTTGTCATAGCATTCTATTGTAATGAGGACCATTGCTTTCAATTGGATTGGAAATATTGTACTCACATTTACATTGAAGTGTGTAACAGGTTTTTATTTTATTATTATGTCAGGATAATCTATAAATTATGAAAGTCATTTTTTTATAGATTAGCAAAAACTAAACTAAAACAAATGTATTTAAAAATAAAAAGGTCTTGTTTTTATTCTGAGTTATGGTTGATGTTGGATCCCTAATTGTTGTTTGATAATAAGAGCTGAACCTAATTGTCTGCCTCTAGTTCCATGCTACTGGTTTATATTATTATTATTTATTAGCAGACACCCTTATCCAGGACAATTTACAATTGTTGCAAGATATCACATTATTTTTTACATACAATTACCCATTTATACAGTTGGGTTTTTACTGGAGCAATCTAGGTAAAGTACCTTGCTCAAGGGTACAGCAGCAGTGTCCTCCACTGCGGATTGAACCCACGATCCTCCGGTCAAGAGTCCAGAGCCCTAAGCACTACTCCACACTGCTTCCCCTTATATAAATAGCAAAGCTACCGTACTTGTTAATAGTGTGAGTTTAAGCTGGATATAGAGAGAAGCTGAGATGCTGTTGTATAGAGTTCAACCAGTGCAGGTTCGTTAAATGAACTCTTATCTCGTACATTGTATGAAGGCGCCCAGGAGTATGTGTAGCAGTAGATTCTTCTCCATTGTGCGCGGGGCTCCCAGTCTGTGCTCTGCGCTCTGCACAGGAAGTGATATGCTGCTTGTTGCTGTGTTTTATATCATGCAGGTGTCTGTGCACCAGGTGGGCTGTGCCCGTGGATATTGAGGCTATGTACAGTACAATACATGTTGATGAGCAGAGGGATAGTTGCCAGCAGGTACAGATTAATGTGTGCTGTTTTCTCTAGTAGAGTGCAGGGGGATAGTTACCAGCAGGTACAGATTCATGTGTGCTGTTTTCTCCAGTAATTTCTACAGAGAACACAGGCTGCACTGCCATCTTCACCAGCGAGACTCACTCGACAGGCAGCAGGAGGTTTTTGTATGAAGTGATATAGAGACTCTCACAGTGTGGGCCTCAGAGCACAGAAGTACGTGGCAGAGTCAGACAGCACAGCCGCAGTGATATTCAGATGAAAGGTCTTCTCTGTCTTGTTTTGAGATGCAGAGAAACGATTTCAAAACCTTGGTAGAATATCCTCCTCCTTAGAATATTCATTCAGTATGAGCTGTGGGGCTTGATTGGGATCCTGAATGTACCAGAAGAGACCGTTAGCTACTGCTGTTTCATACACGCACTGAATAATGGAGCTCTCTCTCTGTTTAAGGACAATTGGATGTGAAGGTTGAGTCACTGAGTCTGCTTGAGTCATTTCTAAAAGAAAAGACAGAGCACATAATTAGTAAGATTATATGAGAACATACTTACAAACATAGAAAACATGATATGATAGCATACCTATAGATGATATGAACTCCTTTGTATGTGTCAATGATTTGAACTCCACATTTTCCAATAACCAATTGCACTGTTTACTGTATAATATAAATCACTATTTCTGTTTGCAATGTATTCCTAACCTCTAAGACTTTAAACTCCATTTAATTTTAAGTCTTTAAAACAAGAAAGTCCTGTATTTTACTTGTACAAAATCGTATAATTGACTGACACACGTGTTGACAACCAAATTGCATAACCAGTATGTATACATGGACCTACTTATGCTTAAACAGAACAGTAGCACAGTAACCCAAGTACGTTCTTGTTCCATTCTCAACACGACAAACCTCCCTCTACTGTCTGGTGCAATCTGAAGCTGGAACTGTGAACCATGTGTTTCTATAGAGGTGATGTCATGGAAACCAGTGCCCCTCCCCTACACCGTGTGGTTGCTGTCCTCCATTGCCACCTGGTGGTTGTTCGGTTCATCTGCATTCGGATGATGTTGGCTGCACGTTGCAGTTCAGATTTTGTGCAGGCTGATGTTTAAGGGCCCTATTCTCACTTGGTTTACGAGTTATTTACGCACTGGAAGAAGGGCTTAAACCAGGTGAGAACAGGGCCCTGAATGAATTACTGAGAGCATCAGTGCTCAGTAGTACCTCGCATATTCTGTAGAGGGCGTGTTGAAGTGACAGTGGGCTGCATTCATCAATGTGTAGGTTTGTTTTTCGAACAGTGCAAGCGATTCATAATTTTTTCTTTTTCAAAAAACGAGATGCAGAAAGTCATTTTCTCATCAATCAATTATCTCTGGGAAGGGTTTCGGAAAACTCCTGTGAAAATATGCCATGGAAAAGTTTCCATTCAAATTTACTAAACAATGATGAATCACAGCTAACTACTAATTGGCAGAGTTAATGATGTGTGAAATAGGAAAAATGCGTTTTTTTAGCAATTCCTTTGGAGTTTTGAAAACCTTCGGTATCATAAACCTTCCGAATGTTGGGTCGGACACATTGATAAATAGAGCTCACTGTGCTGACCTGTGTGAGAGGTGCAGTGAACAGGGTCCTATGAATAGAGCTTACTGTGCTGACCTGTGTGAGAGGTGCAGTGAGCAGGGTCCTATGAATAGAGCTCACTGTGCTGACCTGTGTGAGAGGTGCAGTGAGCAGGGTCCTGTGAATAGAGCTCACTGTGCTGACCTGTGTGAGAGGTGCAGTGAGCAGGGTCCTATGAATAGAGCTCACTGTGCTGACCTGTGTGAGAGGTGCAGTGAGCAAGGTCCTGTGAATAGAGCTCACTGTGCTGACCTGTGTGAGAGGTGCAGTGAGCAGGGTCCTGTGAATAGAGCTCACTGTGCTGACCTGTGTGAGAGGTGCAATGAGCAGGGTCCTGTGAATAGAGCTCACTGTGCTGACCTGTGTGAGAGGTGCAGTGAGCAGGGTCCTATGAATAGAGCTCACTGTGCTGACCTGTGTGAGAGGTGCAGTGAGCAGGGTCCTGTGAATAGAGCTCACTGTGCTGACCTGTGTGAGAGGTGCAGTGAGCAGGTCCTGCTGAATCAAGGTACCTGGTACATGCAATACTTTTCCATTCAGCCATTCGTTCAATTCAATCTCTACGATATGGTTAAATAAAGGTTTGTATTAACTATACTTGATCAAATTCAATGCGGATAGATTTGATGCTGTCCATGGCCCTGAATGTTTATCTCTGTTTATTGATCTTTACAAGGCCTTTGATACGGTTTATCATGAATTACTTAATAAAAGATTATTGTGTGCTGGTATTGGATTGCAAGCAGCTGGATGGTTTCAAAATTACTTTACTAACAGATCACAGATTGTCAAACATGCAGATATGATGTCAAATCCTGTTTTGTTAATAAGGGTGTTCCTGAAGTATCTATTCTTGGCCCGTTATTGTTTATCTTATATATTAATAACATCAGTGATAACATTAAACACTGTAAGTACCATCTTTATGCAGATGATACTATTTAATACTCATGTAATCCCTCCCCTTCCTTGGCAATCAATAATTTGCAGGCTGATTCTGATTCCATTCAACAAGCCTTAATTAATCTAAAGCTTCTTTTAAATTCTAGTAAGACAAAAGCTATGGTATTTTCTTCAACAAGGACAAATGCTACTAAAGAATTATCTTTAGTTACTTTAGATAACAAAGTTATTGAGATAGTTGATACCTATAAGTATCTGGTTGGATAGTAATCTAGATTTTAAGGTCCATACTGATAATCTTGCAAAAAAATTGAAATTCATGATAGGCTTCTTTATAGATTCCGATCTTGTTTTTCTGTAGTTACAAAAAAAGGCTAATTGTTTGTATATTCTTACCACAAATTGATCATGGGGACACAGTCTATAGGTTTGCATCGCCCTTACATTAAGCAAACTGGATCCTATATATCAAGCAGTCTTGAGATATATTACGAATTAAAGTTACAGGACTCATCTTTGTGTGCTATACAGTTTGGTTGGCTGGACCTCCTTGACTTTGCGAATGTTGAAGCACTGGTATATTCTGTTATATAAGGCTATTCTTTGTAAATTACCTCCATATAAATGAATATTTTATAGTCACTTTTTGTAACTACAATATTAGATAGCATACAATGTTTTGAATTTTACAGTTCCTAAAGTGCTTACAGAGGCTGCTATAAAATCATTTGCCTATTCTGCTCCTTGGTCTTGGAATGATTTACAATCTAAACTCAAGCTGCAGTCCAGAATTCCTTTACTACAGTTTAAGAGTAAGCTTCACGATGATCTTCTTGAGAGTTGTGCATGTTTGAAGTAGTTGAGTAGACTTGTTACTGTTTGTTAATATTTGATTGTTGGCTGTATTATTATGAATTGTTTGTGTCTTAAGTATTTTATTTTTGTATCTGTGTTTTTGTACCGTGTTTTATTGTGTTGCTGCTGTCTTTCTTGGCCAGGTCGCACTTGTAAAAGAGATTGTAATCTCAATGTGCTTACCTAGTAAAATAAAGGTAAAAAAAGAAAAAAACAAATTCAATGTGGATAAAGTTGACGCTGTTCGTGGTTCTGAATGTGTCAGATACGAAACGCAAATGAAAAGAGACTCTGAATTGAATGTATTCTTTGCTTATTTGTTGTCATGGTATATTGACTGAGTTCATCAACCAGTTTACAGAACAATGTGTGCTGTTTAATGTGGGTAGTTTCTAAACACAAAACAGGACAGGGTATAATGATTTATTAAGTGTATTGTTCTTTTAAGACCGAGTTATTATATCTGCTTGGGACATTTCTAATGAAAAACAAGAAACAAACATCAGAGGAACACAAACAACGTTTATTCAATAAAGATGTATTTGTTTATTTATGTATTGCTTATAACCTAGCAGTGCTGTTTGATATGACAGGACCAACAGCACATTGATATGTGGCTTGTAATGTTGATCAAAGCTCTCAAATCCGGAACAAGATTCCAAGCAGTGCTGTTTGACAAAACACACAGTGAGCTTCTAAACTACACAACAACAACACTACAGCAACAAGCTAAACAATACATACAATTAATACAAACAAATAAGACATTCTTTTTATTGCAGTGCAGTTTTTATCAAAGATTCACTGTAATCGGATTGCTTTTTTAAGCTTCTCGCTCTCTTACATATCATAATAATAACATACTGTACATACACATTGTAACTGAGATGTTTAAACCGCAACAGCACAAATAAAACAGACATGTGATGTGTGTGTGTTTTTCCAGTGAAGGGGTTAATTAGTGCGCACTGTATTCGCTGTGTTATTGTAGAAGGCAGTAATGTAAAGACAGCACCGTGGTACTCAGCGCACACAGGTACACTGCAGAATCACACAGCTGCGTGTTCACGATTGTTAAAATAGTCATCTTCTGCGATGTGTCCAGCTGACTAGAAAACCTGGCCTCAGTTTCATCTGATCGGAGTTCATCAGTGGAAGAGCTGGTTTTAAAGCGGTGAAGCAGATATCGAGGGGAGCTCCCTGGAGTCTGCTTATACCAGAACAGATTCTCATTGCTAGTGCTACTGCTCAGGGAGTAAGTGCACAATATCGTCGTGTCGCTGCTAACTTTCGAGGTAATATTATCATTGAGTTGATTAATTTCATCTCCACGACTGGAATCTGTAAAATAAAATTAGAGTTATGCACGATGTGGTAACTGCTGCTGAATCCACGAAATTGTTATCACAATAAAAAAATACATTTTACCAAGGGTTAAATAGAAGACTGCAGTGAGAAGACCTGCATTCAACAATCAGAACCCATGAACCCGCGCTGCGCTCTGTCTTCTTCATTACACAGTGAAGCACCAGAACGGGGTTCTTTCGTGTCATGAGTTGTGTTCCAATACTGTTTAAGACAGACAGACCCAAGCAGGGAGTGCATTTGGATTGCACAGTAACACAGTAAAACAGTGATTTCCGTCGAGCGCTGGGAACGGGCTAAAAAGAAACTACACTGGGGAAACTAAGGGCCATATTTTCAAGTCATCTTAAGCACTCTCACTGTGTTCAGTTTTTTTTTTTTTTAAATATTGACATAGCCCAATATCTCTTACTGTATTTGATCTTGTGTACAGTGTAGACATTGTCAATATATATCGCCTGCCTGTACCTCAGTACACAGGCTGCATTCACACCGATTGGCCGAGCACCTTGTTGTTACTGAGGGTGAAGAACACAATGTAACACCGCTTATCTGACATCATTTCTTCATGCTGTGAGCGGGGGTGTCATTCTCATACTGTTTTCATACAGGTAGTGTTGGAAAGCAGCTGCACCAGGAGATATGGCGAGTGTGATCTGACTGTGAATGAGCATTGAACAAATAATTGTCCTACACCGCCCCCTGGTGGGATTGCCTTGAACCGTCGTACAGACCTCAGGGTTAAACCAAAGATCTGAGGTATGACACAGGCCCGGTTTTTGGGATGGAACCGCATAACAGTCTCGCGTTTTGATTGGTCCATGTCTGTCACATGAATATGTCGTCACACGAGTGGAAAAGCTTGCAGGCATTTTTAACATTGTGATCAGAGAGAGAGAGTGATCTGCTTTCCACAACCTTTCCATTAAAATATAATGTGGTATTACGCTGTACTGATATAACAAACTATGGGTAATTACTTTATATGAATTATCATGTTATGTACGAATGTAAGAATTGGCTTTCTGTAATGGCGTACTTTTTAGCATATATCTATAATCGTTTACGCGATGTATTTTAATATCAAATATATGTCTTCCACACTATTACAGTTTTGTTAGAGGATGTATTAGTTTAGATCTAATGTAATCACAGTTGTACATATAGACTGCCCATGTTTTCATTCACGTCCCAAATTCTGGGCCGCTTTGGTTTGCAGATAACGTCCCAAATTCTGGGCCGCTCTGATAACATCCCAATTTCTGGGCTGCTCTGGTTTTTAGATAACTTCCTAAATTCTGCATTTTCGAATTCAGGCCAGTTTTTGAGATATTCTGCTCAGCTGACAGCCGAGTTTCTAAGTCATGCATGCACAGTTTACCATAAACTGGACCGTTAATTCATTTAAGAGTAACCCTTAGTACATGAATCAAAGTTAATGTATTTTTTACTCTCCCCAGAAAACATTTAGGAACATGGTATATCAAAAAAAAGGACATCTCATTTGCTTATGTAATGTCCATCAATATATAGTGAGGTGTAGGGGTTTATCAGAACTTCAGGGTTTAAGAGACCAGTGCCCTTCAACAACTTCAAATAAATCCTATTGTACTGTATTAGTCAACATTTCCCTTATCTATTCCTGATTGTTTATACTGTAGGTCAGGGGTTTTCAACCTTTTTTTGAAACTGTACCCCTTCTATATGGAGGTTTCAGCTCGAGTACCTCTTTACAATTTTCACTCAACTGAACGGTACCTCAGTTACAATAAAATGGAGAATAATCTGATGACCCCACGTTTATTTAATAAATTTGGGTGACAAACTACTGGTTTAGGACAGAACAAGAAACAGTAGGCTTAATTCTTAAAACTTTTAACTAAAGTATTTGGATGCACAGAATTAAAAAGACAAGTATTGGGTTAGGAGCACACCTATTTTTTTGTAACATTGACGGCCTTTTTTAAATTTTGACAGCCTTTTGTAAAAGTGAAGGTCATTTGATACCCAGCATACACTGCAATACCCAGCAAAGTTATACACTGATATTCTGATAGCACAGCAATTCAAATGAAGTTTGTAATTGGTTGTGTTCCTCAAATACACAATAAAAAGTGATATTTATAGGGTATACAGTTATACAGTGATACAGTGGTTTCGGACATCTAAGAACAGTTACTGCGAGCATCTGGATTCATACCCAGAGGCACTCTGTAGCCTCCTAGGACATTCACAGCTTGTTTGACACACTCTTGTAGCTGCCCGCTTCTGCATATAAAGCAAAATGCTGTTTGTCAATCTCTCTTTTTTCTTATAAATCAGTCTTTGCAGGAATCATTCTAAAAACACTTGAATCAGTTAGGGACTACCAGTCTGACACTACAGGCCTTTAAATTGCAGTACCAATTTGCAAGTTGCTAAGTGGTTGCGTTCCTCAAATTTGCACTGCAAAGTGATATTTTAAAGAATAGGGTATATAGTGCTTTTTTTCGCCTCTGCTCGCTTTTGGTGCAAGACTATGCTCCGATACACTCAAGCTGATAGTGTGATCACAAAACACTTGGAATGGACTTAAATTGGTGCTTCTTTTGCATAAATACACTACAAAATGTGCACATTTCAGGTCTTATATATAATGGACATTTTTTGTATGTATTTTGCTATAGGAAATAGCGGTCGGGGTCCTCCTGTCGTACCCCATGAGTCCACAAATCCTGGGCCAACAAACTCGCTAGTACTCTCTTTAGATGCACACAAAAGAAAATGGGTTCCTTCGAGTTCGAACGACCCACGACTGCCATTGGCCGAGCCTTTCCCCCGATGGTGTTTTTATAATGGGATTTGCCATAGGGAAGGGGGTGGTCTCTTATCGTACCCGTATCTCCATGACCCCTGGGCCAACGAACTCAGAAGGGCACTCTTTGCGTGCACAAGAGTCTTAGCTAAAGAAAGACATTGGCCACAGGTTCATACGCCACCCCACCGCCAGATGGTGGGCGTTGCCCCAAAGGGGTTTTATAATGGGATTTCCCATAGACATTTTTCAGGGTGCTATATCTCGGGTTCCGGGGGTCCCCGAGACTTGAAAATCGGTACGGAGGTCCATCTCAGGGCCCCTGTCGATCCCTCCAAGCGACGTGTCCCAAGCTAGAAAGGACACCAGTTTAGACTTTTTTTGCCAACCTGGAGCTCAAAAGCTTGGAAATGCAACCTTGACATGCCATCATGCTGAAAATGTGTAAATTTGTTGAAAATGTAGCATTTGAAAACGGGTGGCTCCCTGTGAAAGAGACATGACCCTAGGAAGTTCAACCCAGTTTCTAGGCCCTGGGATTATGGAGATATGACCCCGAAAAGGGTAGTTTTTGGACATTTTTGACAGGGCGTATCTCGGGTTCTGTGGGGGTTAGGAACTTGATTTTTTTTGCGGGCCCCATGGTGCCCCGCACAAGGAGTCATCATTTTCATGGTTCAGATGCCAGGATGGCTTGGCAAAGTGAATTTTTTCGTCATGACATGAGTTTTTGGGTGAACCACCACACCGTTTTAGGGGGTGGTTTGGGGTGCTCCCCTGAGTCTATATCACTTTGAATGGTGGTTCTACGTGCTCGGGTTCGAGAGATATGCCTGAATTGTGTTTTTTAACCCTGCCATAGACATGAATGAGGCTGAACGCCCTGAAAATATTTTTTGCAAAGAATTGCTACGAAACTGGGCATATTACATTCAGGCTGGTCTAGAACCCTTTGAACGGTGGTTGTAGGTGCTCTGGTTCGAGAGATATGACTGAAAATGTGTTTTTTAACACTGCCATAGACATGAATGGGGCTGAATACCCGAAAATATATTTTGCAAAGAATTGCTACGGTGGGTGTATGCGTGCAGGGGTTGCATGGTGGCGTGTGCGTGCAGGGGTTGCATATTGGTGTATGCATGTAGGGGTTGCATGGTGGTGTGTGCATGCAGGGGTTGCATATTGGTGTATGCATGTAGGGGTTGCATGGTGGTGTGTGCATGTAGGGGTTGCATGGTGGTGTGTGCGTGCAGGGGTTGCATGGTGGTGTATGTGTGCAGGGGTCACATGGTGGGTGTATACATGTAGGGGTTGCATGGTGGTGTGTGTGTGTGCAGGGGTCTTATGGTGGTGTGTATGTGCAGGGGTCTTATGGTGGTATGTGCGTGCAGGGGTTGCATGGTGGTACACGTGTGTGGAGGGGAATTGGAGTTCAGGTTTTGCGCAAAAGAGGGGGGGAAAATACTGGGAAGGGTAGGGTAAAAGAAAAATTACTACAATCATTTATTTTCACTGTCGACTCCCAGTCTCCTTTCCCTCACTTTATGATTTTATTTTGTGATTATTTAATTATTGTCAAAATAAACTGCCTTCATCTACTCACAGTTGCAGTCTCATTTCTGTCCAAAAAGAACCTGAAACACTACAATATATTGATGGACGTTACATAAGAAAATGAGATGTCCTTTTTTCGGAATACCATGTTCCTTCCCAAAAATGTGTTTTAATATTAGTCTTTAATAAAGGAAAACGACTGCTTTAATTAATTTCCATGTATCTATTTCAGTGCAATGTAGTTTCTACATGTAATAAGAAATACGTTTTTTTTAACATTTACATTTTATTTGTTTATTCATAAAAAAAAAAAAAAAAGATTTCCGGGGAGAGTAAAAAATACATTAACTTTGATTCATGTACTACAGGTTTCTCTCAAATGAATTCACGATCCAGTTTATGGTAAACTGCATGGATGACATAGAAACTCGGCTGTCAGCTGAGTCCCCAAAACTGGGCTGAATTCGAAAATGCAAAGCGGCCCAGAATTTGGGACGTTATCTAAAAACCAAAGCGTAAACCAAAAGTTAAAAATGCCTGCAAGCTTTTCCACTCGTGTGACGACATATTCATGTGACAGCCATGGACCAATCAAAACGCGAGACTGTTATGCGGTTCCATCCCAAAAACCGGGCCTGTGTCATACCCGTGTCATAAAAAGAAAGTCACTGTATTAAATGGACTGTTACTCACCTGCTTACTTGCCTGCTGTGTGCAGAGATCAACCCGTTTTCTACAGCTGTATTAATTGTTGCGAAACTGAATATGTTTAAACAGGCAAAGTTTGATATCAGCGCGTATAGTGTGCACGCGCTGAATTTATAAAAGCCTATGGTTTGTGGACTGTTATTTTACTTGTTCTTTTAAGCAACCGCATTATTTTCATGGACTGTGTTTTATTTGGGTAAGGCTGGTTGCTTATTTCAGGATCAGATACGCCATTTAATTCTACAGGCTGTGTGACCCTGAAATGGCTGTAATCGTCTGGGATTTAAAGTGAAGACCCAGACTTGTGTTTTTTGTCTATTGAACCGGGACTGTTTGGTTTAATGAACTGTGCTTAATGATATACCCAGGAAGGAAACAAACCACACGGACGGTGGTAGTTGTGTTTGTTTTAGTTCGTCAGGATCCATCTATGCAGCGGGCTGTTAGTGTCGATGTTCACCAGCAGAGGGCGACAAAGGAACCAAAAGAACGCAAGGTGCTGTGGCAATCGCAAAGACTGTGAGGGGGCGATAAAGGAGCATCCTCACATGTTGTTCCTGTGTGGACCACACGGGGTGCGGTCTTTTTGGTACCAAGGGACATACTACTTGGAAGACTTACCTGTTCACCTGGAAAAGGATTACAAACTACATTTTAAGACAGCCCTTGTGGATTATAAAGAAAGTGAACAAGTGACACTTACCTGGCGAGACTTTCTGTTCCGAGACCAGATTTACTGTTACCAGCCGCGACTGGATGGAACTTGGACTGGTCTCTGTTTGCTAAAGCAATACGTTTTTCCTTGCAACGAGGACAGCTCGTGCAAGCAATAGAGAGGGTTGAAGAAGTGAGATTAGTGGGCAGGTTTTCTTTTGTTTTGTTTATTTTCATAAACGTTCTGTTGAGTCTTTGAACTTTGTTTAAGGAGATAATAAAACTGCCTATTCTTCAACCTCACCAACTGCCTCGTTGTCACCTCTCATGCTGCCAGTTGGCTACCACATTAAAATACAGAATAAATCGTTCACAATATATATAGATATATATATATATATATATATATATATATATATATATATATATAATGTATTTATTTATTCTTGATTCAGGATTGGTCTACTGAGATAGACCAGAACACAGGCTGCACTACCATCTTCACCAGCGAGACTCACTCGGCAGGCAGCAGGAGGTTTTTGTATGAAGTGATATAGAGACTCTCACAGTGTGGGACTCAGATCACAGAAGTATGTGGCAGAGTTTGGCAGCACAGCTGCAGTGATATTCAGATGAAAGGTCTTCTCTGTCTTGTCATGAGATGCAGAGAAACGATTTCGAAACCTTGGTGGAATGTCCTCCTGCTTAGAATATTCATTCAGTATGAGCTGTGGGGCTTGATTGGGATCCTGAATGTACCAGAAGAGACCGTTAGCTACTGCTGTTTCATACTTGCACTGAATAATGGTGCTCTCTCTCTGTTTAAGGACAATTGGATGTGAAGATTGAGTCACTGAGTCTGCTTGAGTCATTTCTAAAAGGAAAGACAGAAAAACAATTAATAAGATTATATGAAAGCATACATACAAAGTTATATAACATGATAAAAGGGAGTTCACATTATCTATATGTGTGCACCTGTAGATAATGTGAACCACCTTTTATATGTGCTTCAATGATTTTAACTCACTTCACTTTTTCCAATAATTAATTGCTACCAGTTGCACTGTTTACTGTATAATATAAATCAGTATTTCTGTTTGTCATTTATTACTAAACTGTACGACTTTAAACTCCATTTAATTTCTAAGACTTTAAAAAACAGAGAAAGAGTCCCGCATTTTACTTGCACGATATCGTATAATAGACGGACACACATAATTAGTAAGATTATATGAGAACATACTTACAAACATAGAAAACATGATATGATAGCATACCTATAGATAATATGAACTCCTTTGTATGTGTCAATGATTTGAACTCCACATTTTCCAATAACCAATTGCACTGTTTACTGTATAATATAAATCACTATTTCTGTTTGCAATGTATTCCTAACCTCTAAGACTTTAAACTCCATTTAATTTTAAGTCTTTAAAACAAGAAAGTCCTGTATTTTACTTGTACAAAATCGTATAATTGACTGACACACGTGTTGACAAACAAATTGCATAGCCAGTATGTATACATGGACCTACTTATGCTTAAACAGAACAGTAGCACAGTAACCCAAGTATGTTTTTGTTCCATTCTCAACACGACAAACCTCTCTCTGCTGTCTGGTGCAATCTGAAGCTGGAACTGTGAACCATGTGTTTCTATAGAAGCGATGTCATGGAAACCAGTGCCCCTCCCCTACAGTGTAGCTGCTGTCCTCCATTGCCACCTGGTGGTTGTTCAGTTCATCTGCATTTGGATGATGTGGAGTTGCACGTTGCAGTTCAGATTTGTTGCAGGCTGATCATTAAATGAATTACTGAGAGCATCAGTGCTCAGTAGTACCTCACATATTCTGTTGAAGCGTGTTGTTGAAGTGACAATGGGCTGCATTTAGGTTTTGAGTGTTCGTGTTATTTTTATTTATTTTTTTTATTTTTTCGAACCCCCTAAGCAATTAATAATTTTCAGAAATGGAGGACCAGAAAACATTTTTTTCTCATTAATCAATTATCTCTGGAAGAGTTTAGGTTAGATCAAAACTCATGTTAAAATATGACAGGGAAAAGTTCGATTTAAAGTGTAAAAACGTTTATTTTTTTATTTTTTTATTTTTTTTTAGCAATTTCTTCAGTTCTGAAAATCTTCGTTATTTCTTCCTAACAGACTTGATACTGCAGTCAAAAAAGGAAAAGAAGGGCTTGATGTATCATAAAGCCCTCCCATTTATGTATAGTGTCCCATATACGGGATGCCTACATATTTGCTTTTATCTTAATACAGTACAGTAGTCTACGGCTAAGAGAACTCTCTAAGATGGAGCTGACCACCAGACACAATATGAATCAATAAAAAAATACATATTTATGACTTGTCATGACACCACGTGCATCAGGCTATGAAATGAACAGAATAACTAAGAGAAAAGCAATAGGCAAGTGGGTAACACTTTATATTAGGAGGCTGTGTGGTCCAGTGGTTAAAGAAAAGGGCTTGTAATCAGGAGGTCCTCGGTTCAAATCCCACCTCAGCCACTGACTCATTGTGTGACCCTGAGCAAGTCTCTTAACCTCCTTGTGCTCCGTCTTTCGGGTGAGACGTAATTATAAGTGACTCTGCAGCTGATGCATAGTTCACACACCCTAGTCTCTGTAAGTCTCTTTGGATAAAGGTGTCTGCTAAATAAACAATAAATAAATATTAAGGTGTTGCTTATTAATGTGTTATAAATGTTTTATAAATATATATAATATACACTTAACTATGTTATAGAGCATTAATAAATCATTATAGATTGTTTATAACCATACAATAGCCATAGATGGAATTATGTTTTTATAAAGGGGACAGTTTTTAGCCACCTATTCTACTTTGGGATGTTTAAACGTAATTCTGTCTATGGCTATTGCATGGTTATAAACCATGAATAAATGATTTATTTATTAACACTCTATAACATAGTTATAAAGCATAGATTATACATTTATGAAACATTTATAAAACATTAATAAGCAGCACCTTAATATAAAGTGTTACCAAAAAGTGTAAGGCAATAAAAATGCCCATTATAAATACCGTATGGGAGATACTGAAATTGAAGAAGGAATCTATGAAAAAGATATAGGAGTTTATGTTGAATCTCTCATCAGATTATACCTGAATGACTGTGAAACATATTTATCATTTAACATCCTTTAATATGGGATTAATTTGTTTGTTTAATGATGTGGTCATTTTGGGTCATTAGGTGCGGTCAGAGAGGTAGGAGGAGAACCAGGCCAGAGCAGTGCCAGAGATTCCCAGGCATCAAGAGAGGATAAGAGAATAGAGTGATCAACAGTGTCAAAGGCAGCAGAGAGATCAAGGAGAGAGAGGCAGCACGGGCAGAGTTTAGTGGGTTAGTGACAGACAGGAGAGCAGTTTCAGTGGAGTGAGCAGAGCGGAAACCAGATTGGAGAGGGTCGAGCAGAGAGTGGTTAGACAGGAAAGCAGAGAGCTGTCGGTGTACTGCCTGCTGGAGGGTTTTAGAGAGGAAGGGTAAGAGGGAGACAGGATAGTAGTTCTGGAGGGAGGTGGGGTCGAGGGTAGGTTTTTTGCACATTTGTTGGGTTTGTGGCCCTGGAGGAGGGAGGAGAGGTCAGAGTCTGAGAGGAGAGAGAAGGAGGGTGAGTTAGTAGGGGAGACAGAGGGTGTTGGGGTTGGAACGGGAGGGGATGGGGGAGGGAGAGTTGTTAAAGAGTTTGCGGATATCAGAGATTTTAGAAGAGAAGAGGCAAATATTGGATTGCAGAGGAGAGATTAGAGGAGAAGGAGGAAAGGAGTGAGTGGTAGAGGTCTAGGGCAGCAGGGAGTTTGGTTCTTGCTGAGCGGAGCACAGAGAGCCAGGGTTGGGGAGGGAAGGGGTGGGCAGGTCGGGAGATGAGGGGACAGAGGGAGTTGGTGAGGGAGGAGAAGAGGGTGAAGGTAGCAGAGTCCACAGAGTTCGGAGGAGTCGATAAGAGGGAGGTGAGAGAGAGGTGGAGGCAAGGACAGAGGGGGAGAGAGAACGGAGGTGGAGTAGGGAGATAGGGGAGAGACAGAGAAAAAGAGATGAAATAGTGATCCGAGAGGTCCAGAGGGGTGACAGTGAGGGTGGAGGGGCAGCAGGCCCTGGTGAAGGTGAGGTCCAGTTGACGGCCAGCTTTGTGGGTAGGAGGGGATGGAGAAGTTGAAGGAGTGAAGGAGAGGAAGGAATCCAGCAGAGAGGGTGTGGTTGGAGAGATGGATATTGAAATCACCTAACAGGACAGTTCGGATAGACAGAGATGGGAGGGAGGAGAGTAGATAGTCAAGTTCATCGAGAAAGTGAGCGAGAGGTCCAGGAGGCCGGGACAGTTCAATTAGCAGGAGTTGACAGGGAGAGGTTAGTTGGACAGCATGAAATTCAAAGGTGTAAACAGAGAGTGAGGAGAGGTCAGAGGGGACAGAAAAGAGTAAGGAGGGAGAGAGGAGAAGACCAGTCCCACCTTCCCGACCAGTGAGACACGGAGTATGGGACAGGACGTGGAGAGAGGATAGGGCAGCAGGAGTTACAGTGTTATCAGGAGAGAGCCAAGTTTCACTGAGAGAAAGTTTAGACTTAAATTATGAATATGAATATTTACTCAAGAAGAACTGGGAATTGTGAATATTGCTGTCAAACAATGTAACCAAATATTATTGTAATTCAAATGAATGTAGCTATTATTTTAATTTACATTTCTTTCTCAAATATACAAACTGTAATAATAATAATAATAATAATAATAATAATAATAATAATAATAATAATAATAATAATAATAATAATACACCAGATTAAATATACCTTAATGTATTACAATGTACTATTCATTATGGTAATAGTTTTTTGTGCATCTATATTCTCTTGCATAAGATTAATCTTTGATTCTTAACTGTTTTTACTTGATCTCCCCTGTTCTGTATAACTGAATTTGCTTTAAAGAATATTTTCAAATCGGGTAATTACTACTCCCTGGTTCTATAGGGTTTATTCATCTTTTCTATTGAAGGCACACTGTGGAAACATGGTAGCAGGCTATGTGAAGCAGGATGTTTTTGTATGAAGCTGTGTGTAGATTCTCACACTGTGGGGTTCAGCGCACAGAGGAACATCGAAGAGTCTGAAAGCAGCACTCGGGTTATCTGCAGATCGAATGTCTTCTTGTCCTTATCATGCTTCACTGAAATTCGATTTCTGAAACTTGCTGGAACACTTGTAGCATCCTGTGGCAATGTGGCCACGCCCTTGTGCGTAGTGTGTGTTATATGTTGCATGTTGCGTGTGTTAATGTTGGTGTATAGAGATGGCTGCACGGGATATAAGTGGGTGTGTGCAGCACGAGTTATTTAAGATGTAATTGTATTTAGGCACGGGATTGCACATCACTGCACGTGCATTTAAAGTATTTAATATGTGAGCACGAGGTTGCACGTAATTAATTCACGTGCTGGGATTCAAGTGAATAATTAATTAGTAATTGAATCCCAGCACAACAGTATATATAGATGCACGTTTGACTCACTCGGGGTTGGGTGTTCGATGAGTGGAGAACGGGAGAGAGAGAAGGAGAAAAGTACATGTATAGTTGTCACTCACCGTGTTTGTTCGTGCACTGTTTGTCTGTTTACTGTATAGTCCGTTTTGTTTGTCTGTTTATTTTTGGCGTAAGTGCCGTGTCCTGTGTGTTTTTGTCTTACAACCTTTTTATTTTCTGTTCTGTTTGATTATTAAATGCTGAGCGCGATCACGCGCTCAGCTTCATCACAACCCCAAGTCTCTGTGTATTACTTCCTGTTTCTGGTCTGACGTCACCCACTGTCGGCCGTCTTTGTGACACATCCATGTGTTCATAATATAGGATTTGGGGAGCTTGGTTGTGATTTTGAATGTACCAGAATAGAAATGGCTGCGCAGCGTCTTTATAAGAACAGGGTATAGTGGTATTTCCTTCTTCTTTTACTATTAGAACTGAAGACTGGTTCACTGACTGTCCCTGAGATGTTTCTAAATGAAAACACAAAAAACAATTAATAATACAAATACGTGTTCATCAAGCAGTAAATAATGTATCTGAATCAATGATAATACCCGTTGAGACACAGAGAAGCAGGGCTGTGTATAGAACTCGGTGCATCATTGCATTCTCCATGCTCCACTCGTGTCTGATGAACCCCTCTCTAGATAACGGGTGCGAATGAAAGAGCTTGTTTCTAAACCTGTGTTTTACTTTGCTCAATGACACACCCCTTTCCAAGTTGGCATATGCACAGCAGTTAAAATATTTCTTAAACTATTTAGACTTGGCCATACAAATATTATGTACCTACCTTGTGTAGTTTCTACGGTTTGCCCGCCTTTGGCATACAGATTTATTTTGTATCTTAAATAACTGTTTCATTACCTTGTCCCTAACACTGAGCGAACTTTAAGTCTGAGATGAGCAATGCAGGAAGACAGTCATTAGCCACCTGTGGTGCTGAAATGTCGCGAGACATCTACTAACCGTAAACCATGAATTGATTTAATCAGAACAATATAAAACCTGAAAATGGCACTCTGCTGAAGAGTGGAGTTACAATGAAGTTAGCCGCTCTTCATTTCAAATGCTTTGCGTGTTTAAAATAGTCGCTGGATTTTAAAATTATTTTAGCATTACTACATTTAGTGTTTTATGGACGAATTAACTGTAGAGCAAAAAAATAAAAATTAATTTTATGCAAGGGAAAAAAAATTATAAGAATACAGCTATGGCCAAAAAAGTTTGCAATGAACACAATTTGCTTCAGAAAGTCGAATAAAATCTGCTGCATAATTTTACTTTAACAAGTTGAATTACATACCACTTTGTAGTTTTCCATATAGCCTACTCAACAAAAAACTGACAAAAATTGAAAAATGTGACATTTCCAAATCTAACATGAAATACCGTACTACTATTATGGCTTCTGGTAGGCTTTTGCAATATCATTTTGTAGTTTCTTTGATTACATGATGTTAAATAAAAGATCTAAATTATGTTCATATAGATTTTTTTATGTCTCGATCCTCAAATTCTAGATGATACAAAACTTTTGGCCATAGTTGTAATGTTGAGCTCAAATTTAATACAATTACTTATCCATTATTAACAATTGTCATAATTGAAAAGCAGTGATGGTAATAGATTATAATTCATTGTATTAATTGTATTATATTTGAGCTCAATATTTTTCCTATCAGCTCCACAACATGTTTGTCTAAATAAATGATGATATTCTGTATTAAGATTTGTTAATATAAATATAGGATCTTGTGGCAATGTGGCCACGCCCTTGTGCGTAGTTTATGTGTATATGTTACGTGTTGTGTGTAAATGTTGGTGTATAGGCATTGGTACACGGGATATAAGCGGGTCTGTGTTTCACGTGTGTTATAAACTGTATAATTGTAGTTAGGCACGAGGATGGCACAAATCACTTCACGTGCAGTTAAAGTATGTAATATGTGAGCACGAGGTTGCACTTAATTAATTCACGTGCTGGGATTCAAGTGAATAATTAATTGGTAATTGAATCCCAGCACAACAGTATATATAGTTGCACGTTTCACTCACTCGGGGTGGTGTGTTCGGTGAGTGGAGAACGGGTGTGGAGAAGGGGAAAGTAACCAAGGAAAAAGTGAATAAGTGTTCTTACTCACCGTGTTTGTCTGTTCGTGCACTGTCTGTTTACTGTGTAGTCCGTTTTTGTTTACGTGTTTATTTTGGCCGCAAGTGCCGTGTCCTGTTTTTGTGTTCTTTTATTTTGTTTATTAAATGCTGAGCACAACTAAATGCTCAGCTTCACCAACCTCACTGTCTGTTGTGTGTTACTTCCTGTTTCTGGTCTGACGTCACTCACTGCTGCCGTCTTTGTGACAGATCTACAATACTTGCACATATTAAAAAGCAAAACATTAGCAGATAGTACATCTTCATCTTCACTGTGCGTGCAGGACAGATGCGGTTGTATCGGTCTGAGAGTTGTGGTTTTCGCTGTGTACAAGTCTACCTCAACACATGAGAGTTGTGGTTCTCGCTGTGTACATGTCTACCTCAACACATGAGAGCTGTGAGTCTCGCTGTGTACACGTCTACCTCCACACCTGGTGTTCACATGTTATTCTAACTGAGATACTGAGTGCACTGCATGTGTATGCTGTCTCCTCTCCTTTTGCTGGGCTGACCTGATTTTACTGAAGTGAGTGTACTGTACCGCCACCTACTGGCTGAAAATAAGTCTACATGTGCTAATAAAATCAATTCCAGAGCATTTAGTTAAAAGATTGAGTCGCCAGTTTATTATGATCTCAGGATCTACTCTGGCCGAGCCCGTTCTATATATAGGGGCTGGTCGTATGAACAAGGCTACAGATGAATCTGTTCAGCAGCACGATTTTTTATTTATTTTTAATAATATGTACTGTGCAGAATGGGATAATCTGTGTTAGTACATCAGAAGATGTTTTGAAAATGCAAATACATGGGAATTTTAAATAGTAATATAATAATAATACTAAATAATAAAAATAATAATAAAACTAAATAATAATAATAGCTCAGTTATTCAGCTCTACAGAACAGAACTCTACAGAATGAGCAGGTTTAGCATGAACATTTGTCTGCAATATACATGGGAATTTAAAAGAGTAATATAATAATAATAATAATAATAATAATAATAATAATAATAATAATAATAGCTCAGTTATTCAGCTCTACAGAACTCTGAACAGTTAATAATGAGCAGGTTTATTCATTTGCCTGTTTCATCAAGTGTGGGTGTGGTGTTGTTGTATTCAGTGTTGGACTAACATTAAATGTTGCAATGACTGTGTTTGCTCTTACTCATTGTGATACAGTATTTAGAATAACAAGCTGCCAACATACTGTTGTAAACAAGATGGCAGCATAGACCCTTAAATTAACCATAGTTACATTATGTGACTCATATCAACCACAAATGAAATATTACAGATATAGAGCCAGTAAGAACAATGGTGTGTATGCTGCAACACATAAGAAGCACTACTGAAACTTGGGGTATTCAAATCCTGTTCTTCACCTTGTTGCTTAAAATAGTTTTCTTGTTCATGTTGGTATCTACAGAATTAGCAATACTGCAATAGGGTACAGACAATGCTAGTTTTACCATGGGGTCTGGGAAAGGTTCAATTAAAACATTAAACATCACAGCTGCTTGCCACAGTTTAAAGCATTCACATTTCCAATGCAATGCTGAAGTGCAAAGAGCAGCAGGTGGTTGTTGCAGGGCGAGGTGTAGAGTTCCTGTGACTGTGGGCCTCAGAGCACAGTAATACACTGCAGAGTCAGTGAGCTCACACTGCTGTATTCTCAAAGGCACTGTTCGGCTGCTGGGGTTCAGCTCAGCTGAGAAACGGGCTGGAAACTCACTTGAGGGATCACTCAGATACTGGCTGGTGTGCAGTATATATTCAGGAGATTCCCAAGGGCTTTGTTTATACCAGTATAGATCAGGGCTGCTGCTTTTAGTATTATATTGACAGGTTAATATTATTTCATTTCCTTCAGGTATCAGTATCTCTGCTGGAGACTGTGCCACTGAATCTCCAAGACTGTTCTCTGAAATACAGCTTAATAAATCCATGTTAAAGATATAGAATATGTGTGTGCTCCTATGTGAATAATGCGAGTATTTGAATTGAACCCAAGCCCTGCATACACACCTATCAGAATCAGCAGAAGAGCTGTAGTGAGAACACTGCGCTGCTGATTTCCTCGCCCCATGCTCGGTGCCTGTGTGAGTGCAGAATGAGGAGAGCTCAAGAACTGCAGTGTTGGAAGATGAGACAGAAGCTGCACACATGACCGATGATGCAGGTGAGAACTATTCCACTGGAGTGGTCACTGGAGACGTGATGATATGAAACGCCATGAGTGATGTGTACTTGAAGCAGCTGCAGTGTGAAGCAGGAATACTTTACCAAATCATACCGCTATTTGTAATTAGCAGAATGAGAATAAAATGCCATTGTGTTGATTGTGTGAGTCCAGCTCCATGCGGTACTAATTTTGATCACAATCTGATCTGCAGTGCGAGTAAGGGTCCAGCCTCACAACATTGAATGAAAGGATCAATGCATTATTGTTGTATTGTATTGATACAGCTTGTCTGCTCTTCTGTGAATGCATTGCAAAGGGCCATGTCCCCCTATATTAAATCAAATGAAGGATCACAAGGAAACAATAGCAGTAGTTTCACTGTCATGCCTGTAGGGGTCAGGAATGTCTTCAAAGTGGAGTGTCAGAGATGTTATTGCATGCTGATTTGTTTGAATGAAGAGTGAAGAAAAAATAACTTGACAAAATAACTTCCACAAAAACAACTCCTCCATTACACAGAAAATAAACTGAAGAACAAAAAAACATCTGTGTTGGCAATAAGATTGAAGTATTTGTTCTCTTTATTTACTGGTACAGCACATTCTATTTGTGTGTATCCATTGTGATGTGGTAAGCCATGATATATGGTTTCTTGCTCTTGTTATTCTTAGAACTAAGATCACAAGTCAGGGAATGATTGAGGTGGAGCGTTTGCAGAGTGTTCAGCTCAGGGGTGTGTTCAGTGGAGACTTCACATCCGGTGCCTTCACAGCACTTTGATACGTTAATGAAGTCCTGTATCAAACACGTGTTTATTATATTATATTGTTCATTGTGGTTCACCATAACCTGCTCTCTTATTCCAATTCTATGAACAGGGAATTTCCTTCAGGTGTCAATATCTCAGCTGGAGACTGTGCCACTGAATCTCCAAGACTTCTCTCTGAAATACAGTTCAATAAATCCATGTTAAAGATATAGAATATGTGTGTGCTAGTATGTGAATAATGTGAGTATTTGAATTGAACCCAAGCCCTGCATACACACCTATCAGAATCAGCAGAAGAGCTGTAGTGAGAACACTGCGCTGCTGATTTCCTCGCCCCATGCTCGGTGCCTGTGTGAGTGCAGAATGAGGAGAGCTCAAGAACTGCAGTGTTGGAAGATAAGACAGAAGCTGCACACGTGACCGATGATGCAGGTGAGAACTATTCCACACTGGAGTGTTCACTGGAGACATGATGATAGGAAACAACACGAGTGATGTGTACTTGAAGCAGCTGCAGTGTGAAGCAGGAATACTTTACCAAATAATACCGCTATTTGTAATTAGCAGAATGATAATAAAATGGCATTGTGTTGATTGTGTGAGTCCAGCTCCATGCGGTACTAATTTTGATCGCAATCTGATCCACTCTGAGTGATGTCACGCTTTATTTATATATGGCATCCCAACCTTGAGAATATATATTTGCCGATTTAACAGCAATTCCTGGCTGCAGAACATTGTGAAACAGGGAAGTATAATATTTATTTTTAGTTCTTTACATCTTTGTTTTCAGGGACAGGTAATTATTCAAGTGACCAGATAACAGCTCATCACACAGACAAGTCCACGGGCTGCAGTATGAGTGAGGGTCCAGCCTCACAACATTGAATGAAAGGATCAATGCATTATTGTTGTATTGTATTGATACAGCTTGTCTGCTCTTCTGTGAATGCATTGCAAAGGGCCATGTCCCCCTATATTAAATCAAATGAAGGATCACAAGGAAACAATAGCAGTAGTTTCACTGTCATGCCTGTAGGGGTCAGGATTGTCTTCAAAGTGGAGTGTCAGAGACATTATTGCATGCTGATTTGGTTGAATGAAGAGTGAAGAAAAAAATAACAGTTGACAAAATAACTTCCACAAAAACAACCCCTCCACTACAACAGAAAAAAGAAGAAAAAATAATTTGTGTTGACAATAAGATTGAAGTGTTTGTTCTCTTTATTTACTGGTACAGCACATTCTATTTGTGTGTATCCATTGTGATGTCATGATATATGGTTTATTGCTCTTGTTATTCTTAGAACTAAGATCACAAGTCAGGGAATGATTGAGGTGGAGCGTTTGCAGAGTGTTCAGCTCAGGGGTGTGTTCAGTGGAGTCTTCACATCCGGTGCCTTCACAGCACTTTGATACGTTAATGAAGTCCTGTATCAAACATGTGTTTATTATATTATATTGTTCATTGTGGTTCACCATAACCTGCTCTCTTATTCCAGTTCTATGAACAGGGAACATATTTCCAAAGAGTGCAGAGAAGAAAGTGAATCAAAATGCAAACATTTTGCCTGCACTGAAACCACTTCCTTTATAATGGACTCATGCCAATGATAGTGTGAGGAAGCAGTTCAACACGACTTTCTTTCATCTTTTACCAGGTAATGGGCCTGTGCCAGTTAGTGCTGAGAGAGTTTTTGTACAGCCTCCCAATGAGTTTTCACACTGTGCTACCCTCAGAGCACAGTGATAGATTGCTGTGTCGCTCAGAGCAAGTTTGGAAATGGTGATTGTAGTAGAAGAGCTGTCTGCGGTAGAAGTGAACCGGCTTTTAGCAAAGTCTGCAGTGTGAGAACTGCTACTCCTTGAGCGGGCTCCCTTAAGCAGTATGTATTCCAGGGCTCGGTTTGAGTTCTGCCGATACCAGTAGAGAAGAACATCGTTGCTACTTGCAGTATAAGAGCAGCTGAGCGTCACTGACTCTCCTTCTGTTCTGGACTCTGCTGTCTGTTGAGGACTGACGGAATCCCCGCCTGTCATGGCTGAACATTGAGGAAGAAAAAGAACATTTAATAGACAGTCAGAAATAATAATAATAATAATAATAATAATAATAATAATAATAATAATAATAATAATAATAATAATAATAATGTTTCTTGTTATGTTGAAATTACCTGGCAGGATAATAAACATACACATGATTAATGGATCCATTTTAGCTCAGTGCTGATTTCTTTAAGAACAGAATAGAAAGGTTCTGTCTCTGTGTTGATTCTGGTGCTTTTCTCTTCACAATGCTGCTCTGAAATATTCTGCTCAGAGGTTTTGAACGTAAATTTCTGTAACCAATCAGCAGAGAGAAACAGAAACATGTGATGTAAATGTGATGTAATCATGTAACTCTGTGGTTCATAGTTGTGGTTACCCTCTTGTTTTATCAACACCTTCATTAGCAGTTAACTGGATGCAAGTCAAAGAGGTTTCAATTCTTCATTGACTAAGTGCAGTCGCCCTACCCACTTTCCAATGAACCTTCCCAGAACTCAGGAAATCCAGCCCTCACCACATTATAATGTGCAGTGCGGTTACCTTCTACACAGATTCCATGATTAGTGACGTATTTTCTGCTCGTAATTAATTCGGGCCAGCCTACATAGTGAAATGGTACCAAAGAACCAAAGAACTCTGTTACGTAATGTCACGGTAACCAGTACCCCGCCCACCACACGGTCCAAGCCTTTATTGTGTCGTCACTCAGCTCGCAAGTTTGATGTCAGCAGCTTGTATGTCAGAAGCTTAGTTTTTGATGAATATGTCTATAAATTGTAATAAAAAATAAACTTTCGTGACCACAAAGAAAACACAAGTTAAAGAACTAACTTTCGGTTTCCATTGTTTCGATGTTTAATTTTCTTCATCTGATTATTTCTATGATTGCCTATCAAAACAATACACTTTGTTACGACAACAAAAGATAGTTCTGTGAAACACAGCAATTATCGGCAACTGGAATCAATCGAGTTCATCTGTGTGGAGAATGTGGTTTGTGTCGAGCGCTGAGCAGGAAGGGACTCTGGTCGCTGTGAGTGACACTGCACGGGTCTGACAAGATAATACAGTGTGGAAAAGTGACATGCATTTGTACACTGCCATCTAGCGGCGTTGCAGTGACACTGCATTAACAACACATTCTCTTGCAGTAGAAAGGTTTGTGTTCAGGCTCATCAGTGAATGCATCGCTGTGAGCTTCAGTGCACAGTAGTACCTCGCAGAGTCCAGCGCATTGGCATTGTTCACAGTCAGGTTAGCTGAATTAGCTTCAGGGTTTAAAGAAGCAGACAGTCTGGGGTCAGTGGCTTCAGGCTTGTCTGTATTGACTTTGCCTCCAGCAATGGAATAGGTTTGTAGTAAATATTGTGGAGATGTATTCCCATTCTGCTTGTACCATTGCAGGTAAATCCTATCACCCTTGCTTGCAGTGTATGCACACTGTATTGTGGCTGTTTCTCCCTCAGTGGTGCTAATATGGGCAGACAGTGATGTCACTGACTCCTTCCCATAAGAATCTGCAAGGATTGAAGCAAAATGCTGCAGTTAAAAAAGGTGTCTTGAAATAGGAGATGAAATACCTTGTTAACAAGGGAGCCCATAAAAGCAGAAGCAGCAAGCTGTAAGCAAGCAGTAAGATGCAACCAACACTCACACACAAACAATCCCATTAGAATAGAACCCCAGGCAATCACAGAACACACACCATCCATTCAAACAGGATCGCATAACAATTCACTGATATAGCCAGGCAGGCATGTCCTTAACAAGGATCTGAAATGTCTTCAGATAACATGTGAGTTTCATAGAGACACAAGATGAGATGCAATGAGAAGCTGTATAGAGCTCAACCAGTGCAGGTTCGTTCAATGAATTCTTATCTCGTACATTGTATGAAGGCGCCCATGAGTATATGTAGCAGTAGATTCTTCTCCATTGTGCGCGGGGCTCCAGTCTGTGCTCTGCGCTCTGCACAGGAAGTGATGTGCTTCTTGTTGCTGTGTTTTACACCCTGCAGGTGTCTGTGCACGAGGTGCGAGGTGTTGTGTGCACGTGGATATGGGGACTTGGGGGCTAGATAGTTACTTTAATAATTATGTTTTCTGTTTTTTGTTTTACATACCATTTTATAAAGTTAGACATTCATCAAATCGTTGTTTTTAAATTAGAAGTTGAAGCCAGTGATATATGCTGTAATATCTATCAGTATTACACAGCGAGACTATAGCAGGTTGCCAGAGGAATTGCCAGCAGGTACAGAAGAACGTGTGCTGTTTTATCCGGGGTAGTTTCTACACAGAAAACAGGCTGCACTGTGATCTTCACCAAATACTCCAGGAACGACCATAGATACTCTAGTTTTTATCCTCTGTCCTCATTCGTAGAATAACTACAGTACTCTACAGGAGTCCATGGTGTATCGTCTATGTGCTGTATGCTTCCTGTATCCTCTATATATTCAGTACAGTCACTGTTGCCCCAGCCTGACTCCTGCTTTGATTTCAATGTCAGTGATAATGGACACGGTATCCACTGAAGCAGAGTCACTGAAACTTGAGACAATCAGTTCTACACAATTACGCGTGACCATTCTTTCATTATATTACACCCTAATGATCAGACACGGCTTATATTATCTAGTAAGGACAACAGTATCGCTCCGAGTGTTAATAACGTTGTGGCTTCAAGCTGCACCAGTGAAGTTCATTATATTTTCATTTATTTTATAAGAAATGTCCTGAATTGAAGCTGAAACCATAACTATGTTGTAATGAATATTGTTCTATATTGTATTCATTTTCTAATGCATTCACATTGTGAGAAGTCGTTTAGAATGTACTGCCTGTAAGATTTCAATCCACGCGTGAGATCAATCTACACCTTGTTAAGAGGTTCATTGATCCCTGCATTAAGGCAGGAGAGTTCATTTGTTGCGGTCTGTGTCTGGCACAGATGAGCCCTGGACGCTCTCCAGGGTACTGAACTGGTTTGACTGGAAATTAAACTGGGAGAAATGCTAGAGAGGTGTTTCTAGGTATTAATATTGTCGATATAAACTAATTGATTATATTTCAATTACAAGTTCAATGAGCTCTTCATGGCAGAAAAAGTGTTCTTAATGCCTGAAATAAATCTGCAAAATATTTAAAGGAATTTAACACAATGTCTTCATGCTGTAGCGATGCTGGTGCTGCACTTGAATTGATTTCATACAAGCAGTGCTAGAAAGCAAGCTGCAGGAGATCGAGTCACAGTGAAAAAGTGTTGTGAGCGGAAACTCTACAGGAGCAGAGCAGGAGTGTCTGAATGAATAATGAGCTTAGAACAGCGACAAATAACTGTCTACACTGCCCTCTGGTGGGAATAATCTGAAATACAGAGCTTAAGAGAATCATGTATACTGATAGCCAGAAAATGTGTTTGAAACTGAGAACAGCGTCTACTATTTTTTTTATTATTATTATTTTTTGCTGTTTTCTGTTCACTTCTTAAAACTCATCTGTCTACTTTACAGAGATCCACAACTCAGGAGGCAATATGATGCAGTCTGCAAGCAACTTCATTGTTTTAAAATCAAGATATCTCTCTCCTCACTGTCACGAGTGCTGGGTATGTATTGTTAAAAAGCACTTTAGACACATGTATATGCATTGCTATTTTATATTGCTTAATATTTATTTAAATCATGTTTGTTTTAATTATATATATATATATATATATATATATATATATATATATATATATATATATATATATATATATATATATATATATAGGCAGAATCAGACACTGAAGGCTGTATTGTCAGGGAGCCAGTTTTAGATGAGGTATCTACTGCTGGTTTATATTTCCCAGAATTGTCTCCATGTGTGCCTGAGCTTGTGGCTTGATTTATGTATTTTAAACCCTGGTGAGGCTCTTGCTTGTACCACTGCATTGAATAAAAGCTGCTTGTTGTATATTGACAGTTTATACGGATATATATATATACATACACACAACCTTAACTCTGCACCCTTATGTGTATGTTTCCTGTCACACTTGACATCACATATGACATGGTGTGGCAAAGTGCCCCCCCTGTGTATTATATGTTACGTGTTGTGTGTAAATGTTGGTGTATAGTCATCGGTACACGGGATATAAACGGGTCTGTGTTTTACGTGTGATTTAAAAATGTAGATTTGTATTTAGGCACGAGGAGGGCACAAATCACTTCACGTGCTGGTTAAAATGTAATGTGTGGTCACGGGAGTGCACTTAATTAATTCACGTGCAGTTGTACCGAGATTCCAATTGAATGATTGACTAGCAATCGAGTCTCGGTACAACTGCATAAAAACAGCATGTTTTTTTCACTCACACGGGGTTGTGTGTTCGGTGAGTGGAGAACGGGAGTGGAGACGGAGGTAATTGTTAATGGGAAAGTTAAAATAGGAGCTCACCGTGTTTGTCTGTGTAGTTCGTTTTGTTTGTCTATTTATTTTGGCGCAAGTGCCGTGTCCTGTGTTTTTGTGTTACAACTGTTTATTTTCTGTCTGTTTATTCATTAAATGCTGAGCGAAACCATTCGCTCAGCTCCACCAAACTCCACCTCTCTCTGTCGTTTATTGTTCCTGCTTCTGCCGTGACGTCACCGCCCAGTCATCCTGTCACACGTGGTGTCAGAACCGGGATAACAGCGCCTCCAGGACTCAGGCCAGAGCGGGTACCGCAGTTTTTTTTTTCCAGTTTTGCCAGTAGGGTTTTTTTTTTGTTGTTGTTGTTTTGTTGCTGCAGTAAAGCGAGGATGGGGAGAAAGAGCTGCAGGAAGCAGCAGCAGCAACAACAACAACAACAGCGGCAGCACTCGTCCTGCATGCCGGGCTGGGATGAGGACAGCCACAACGGGGCAGGGTGCCCGTATACGTGGGCTCAGGGAAAGGAGCAGCTGTCACCCCAAGCATCAGTAGCCACCCCTCTACCCCCACTGCCACCGGGTTCCCCACCGTCCCGGGAAATATGGGACTGGCTGGTGCACCCCGAGGGGAACTTTGCCAGTGACCTCCCTGGGTTATTAACACGCCTGGATGCGAGATGGGGAACGATGGGAGGACTGGGAGCAACAGCACAACCCGGCATCAGTTCGTGACCTTGCCGCGGTGGTGCTGGGGTACCTAGCTGCAGACATGGGAGGGGTGCCTTCCAGTGAGCAAGAGGGAGAGGAGCAGTCGCTGCCCTCTCCAGTGCCTGAGTGGGAGGAGCCCGAACGTCCCACGCCTGAGTGGGAGGAGCCCGAACGTCCCACGCCTGAGTGGGAGGAGCCCGAACGTCCCACGCCTGAGTGGGAGGAGCCCGAACGTCCCACGCCTGAGTGGGAGGAGCCCGAACGTCCCACGCCTGAGTGGGAGGAGTCGGTGGCCCACAGCCCAAGAGGGAGGAGTCGGTGGCCCACAGCACAAGAGGGAGGAGTCGGTGCGCCCACGGCCCAAAAGGGGAAGGTAGAGCGTCCACAGCCCCAGTCTCCACTAGCAGAGGGTGAATTCCTGCTGGTTCCACCTCCATTGCCATGGGAGGACTGCTTGCAGCTCCCACCTCCACCAGCAGAGGGTGAATTCCTGCTGGTCCCGCCTCCGCCACTTCCACCGCCAGGAGCAGAGCAGCAGGAGCTGTCTCTGCCTCCGCCATCTCCACCGCCAGGAGCAGAGCAGCAGGAGCTGCCTCTGCCTCCTCCACCAGCAGAGGGTGAATGCCTGCTGGGTCCCTGTCCACCAGCAGAGGGTGAAATCCTGCTGGGTCCCTGTCCACCAGCAGAGGGTGAATGCCTGCTGGGTTCCTGTCCACCAGCAGAAGGTGAATGCCTGCTGGGTCCCTGTCCACCAGCAGAGGGTGAAATCCTGCTGGGTCCCTGTCCACCAGCAGAGGGTGAATGCCTGCTGGGTCCCTGTCCACCAGTAGAGGGTGAATGCCTGCTGGTCCCTGTCTACCAGCAGAGGGTGAAGGCCTGCTGGGTCCCCCCACCAGCAGAGGGAAAATGCCTGCTGGTCTCCCCTTCCGAGGCAGAGCCGCGCCAGTCCCCTGAAACAAGGGTAGACTACACGCCGCTCCCACCTCCGCCGCCAGGAGACTACACGCCGCTCCCACCTCCACTGGCAGGAGCAGAGCAGCAGGAGCTGCCTCTGCCTCCGACACCTCCACCGGCAGGAGCAGAGCAGCAGGAGCTGCCTCTGCCTCTGCCACCTCCACCGGCAGGAGCAGAGCAGCAGGAGCTGCCTCTGCCTCTGCCACCTCCACCGGCAGGAGCAGAGCAGCAGGAGCTGCCTCTGCCTCCGCCACCTTCACTGGCAGGAGCAGAGCAGCAGGAGCTGCCTCTGCCTCCGCCACCTCCATCGGCAGGAGCAGAGCAGCAGGAGCTGCCTCTGCCTCCGCCAACCCCACCAGCAGAGGAGGAATGTCTGCGGGTATCACTTTCCCCACCAGCAGAGGATGAATGCCTGCTGGTATCACTTCCCCCACCAGCAGAGGATGAATGCCTGCTGGTATCACTTCCCCCACCGTCACGAGGAGAGGAGCAGGAGCTGCCTCTCCCGTCACCAGAAGGACCAGGACTAGATGCTGGCGGTCCTCAGCAGCCCTTGCATAGGCTGCTGAGGGAAGCACGGGGAAGAACCGCCCGGCCGCAGAGGCCGAGAAGAGGGCCAACACCCGCACCCCAGCTTGTCCTGACTGCCTGCCTCGCCGCCTAAGGATGCCTGCCTCGCCGCCCAAGGATGCCTGCCTCGCCGCCCAAGGATGCCTGCCTCGCCGCCCAAGGATGCCTGCCTCGCTTCGCCCAAGGATGCCTGCCTCGCTGCCCAAGGATGCTTGCCTTGCATCGCCTGGGGTTTCCAGCCGCCCGCATCGCTTGGGGTTGCCAGCCGCCCGCATCGCCTGGGGTTGCCAGCCGCTCCGCATCGCCTGGGGCTGCCTGTCGCTCCGCATCGCCTGGGGCTGCCTTTTGCTCCACACAGGGTGCAGGGTGCGAGGGAGAAGTGGAGCTCCCGCTGCCGCCTCTATGGCCAGGGGCTCCTCCCGAAGTTCGCCTCCCGAGGGTCCGCTGCTGCTGCCGCCGCCTCCCGAGGGTCCGCTGCTGCTGCCGCCGCCTCCCGAGGGTCCGCTGCTGCTGCCGCCACCTGGGGTCGCCAGGGATCCTGCTTCGCCTGGGGTCGCCGAGGGTCCTGCTTCGCCTGGGGTCGCCGGGGCCTCTGCTTTGCCTCGGTCGCTACACTGTGGCCGGAGCTCCATGAAGGGGAGCTGCCGGCCATGAAGAAAGGGGGAGGTCAGGAAACCAGCTCCCCAGCCGCATTTCCTTGGCAGGAAACACGGTGGCCGGAGCCCCATGGAGGGGAGCTGGCGGCCACAAAGAAGGGGGAGGTCAGGAGACCAGCTTCCCCGCAGCAGTTTCGCTGCGGAGATTGTGTGGTCGGAGCCCCACGGAGGGGAACTGCCGCCATGAAGAAGGGGGAGGTCAGGAGACCAGCTTCCCCGCAGCAGTTTCGCTGCCGGAAATTGGGTGGCCGGAGCCCCACGGAGGGAACTGCCGGCCATGAAGAAGGGGAGGTCAGGAGACCAGCTTCCCCGCAGTAGTTTCGCTGCCGAGATTGTGTGGTCGGAGCCCCACGGAGGGGAACTGCCGGCCATGAAGAAGGGGGAGGTCAGGAGACCAGCTCCCCAGCTGCACTTTGCGGCAGGAGATAGTGTGGCTGAAGCCCCGAAGAGGGAGCTGCCAGCCACGAAGAATTGGGGTGCCAGACATTCCACCATGGCCACCCCAGAAACAACTTGCTTCCCCTCTTCCGGGACTTTGGGACTGAGGGGGAGGTGGCCATTGAGGCCATGTGTGCTTTGCACAAGGGGGGGTATATGTGGCAAAGTGCCCCCCCGTGTATATTGTATGTTACGTGTTGTGTGTAAATGTTGGTGTATAGGCATTGGTACACGGGATATAAACGGGTCTGTGTTTCACGTGTGATTTAAAAATGTAGATTTGTATTTAGGCACGAGGAGGGCACAAATCACTTCACGTGCTGGTTAAAATGTAATGTGTGGTCATGGGAGTGCACTTAATTAATTCACGTGCAGTTGTACCGAGATTCCAATTGAATGATTGACTAGCAATCGAGTCTCGGTACAACTGCATAAAAACAGCATGTTTTCACTCACTCGGGGTTGTGTGTTCGGTGAGTGGAGAACGGGATTGGAGACGGAGGTAATTGTTAATGGTAAAGTTAAAATAGAAGCTCACCGTGTTTGTCTGTGTAGTTCGTTTTGTTTGTCTATTTTGGCGCAAGTGCCGTGTCCTGTGTTTTTGTGTTACAACTGTTTATTTTCTGTCTGTTTATTCATTAAATGCTGAGCGAAACCATTCGCTCAGCTCCACCAAACTCCACCTCTCTCTGTCGTTTATTGTTCCTGCTTCTGACGTGACGTCACCGCCCAGTCATCCTGTCACACATGGGCAATGACATCACTAAGCACATGACAAATTCTCCCCGAAGACTGGCCATACGGAAGTCATTGTGATTGGTAACATGTTCAGTAACTGCATTCCCACAATCTTTGCTGTCAAGCTCATTATTTTACCAGTGTTTTAAATAAAACCAATTAACTCAGAATACAGTAGAGCTCATGAATTAGTTGGGATCTTCCACAAGCCATATTTTTCCAAACTCTAATATTGGAATCCACAACATTGGCTTTCTTGTATGAACTACACTGTTTCACATGGCAAAAGGAGCCACTGCATTTTCTACAGTATTATTATTCATTTTATTTTTGCACTCTTACCCATTCTACTTTCAAACTTTACAGTTCAGTAAGAATTCTTGCTAACATAATCTTATGGCTGGAAGCCAATTATGCCATTGACATGTTTAGGTACAATTGCAGATTTCTGCAGTTCAATGAAGTACATAAAGCAGAAGTGGATTGTAATGCATGGATTTTATGCTTCCAAGAAACATAAAACACTGCTTTGTGTACCACAGTACACATGGAGCAGCAGTATACCATACAGTACTACAGAAGATTCCTTTTCTATTTCACTGGCGCCTTCTGAGTGAAATTTAATGGAGAGTGTTATCTTGCATGTAGGGTTTCACATATTGCAGGTCCCATCCATTTTCAGGTACTCCTTTCCAAACATCAAATACTCATCACTACATACCTCAACATGAATTACACATTTCTGAGTACATGGAAATCTGTTGTTGGTTAAAGCACATTTCGACAGCAAAGATAATGCAGTTACTGAACATGTTACCAATCACAATGGCTTCCGTATGGCCAGTCTTCTGGGAGAATTTGTCATGTGCTTAGTGATGTCATTGCCATGTCATTGATGATGTCATATGAGATGTCAAGTGTGACAGGAAACATACACATAAGGGTGCAGAATTAAGGTTGCGTGGCTACCTTAACTTGCAATTTCCTAACCTTTTGGACATTTGCAAACAAACCTTAACGTTATTTTAATGAAGTTTTTGCCATTGAATTTCCATAGTTTTGCAGAAGGCATCTTGGAAAATCAAACAACCAACTACAAGTATGTAGAAATGTTTTTATTTAATTGATATCAGGCATCATATAGTTATTCACAAAATACTTATTCGGAAAATACTTAAAAAACATGAATCTCTGTGGATTTGACCCAATATTTTTCAATATATATTGCAATTTGTAATTGCGCAATTTACATTTGTATTACTCCATCAGAGTAGGAGGGTTGCGCAGAGAAACTGTATAGATCAATGTGAGCTGTTTTCTCTAGTAGTTTCTACACAGAACACAGGCTGCACTGCCATCTTCACCAGCAAGACTCACTCGGCAGGCAGCAGGAGGTTTTTATATGAAGTGATATAGAGACTCTCACAGTGTGGGACTCAGAGCACAGAAGTACGTGGCAGAGTCAGACAGCACAGCCGCAGTGATATTCAGATGAAAGGTCTTCTCTGTGTTGTTATGAGATGCAGAGAAACGATTTCGAAACCTTGGTGGAACGTCCTCTGCCTGAGAATATTTATTCAGTATACGCTGTGGGGCTTGTTTGGGGTCCTGAATGTACCAGAAGAGGCTTTTAGCAGTGCCTGCTGTTTCATACAAGCACTGAATAATGGAGCTCTCTCTCTGTTTGAGGACAATTGAATTTGAAGGTTGAGTCACTGAGTCTGCATGGGTCATTTCTAAAAGAGTAGACAGAAAGATAATCAGGGTGAAAATGGAACGGAATAGATTGCAGGAACACAATAAACTGATAAATAAACATTACTACCGCTACGAAAAGCAATACATATACGCACACACACACACACACACACACATATATATATATATATATATATATATATATATATATATATATTAGATGATAAACACGAAAGACACTGCGAAATCTTGTCAAAACAATTGCTTAATTGATAACTATTTATTTACCTATGATTAAACAGAACAGTATCAAAGTAAAAACTGCGTATTCCTCTTCCATTCTCAAAACTTTTAAACGACAAACCTCCACCGTCAACACTGCCGCTGAACCTGTGAAGAATGTGTTTCTATAGCAGTGATGTCATAGAAACCAGTGCCCCGCCCACACACAGTGGAACCCCACACTGTGTCGTCACTCTGTTTGGATCATGGCTAGTCTTCTACATCTCATAAATAAAACCAAGAATCGCTTTTGATCATATGAATATACCGTTATAATATGCCAGCTTTTGAGACAACGAAGGATACGAGACGTAAATAAGACACTCATTCAAGTAAGTTCAGTCTCGGGAAATTAGAAAGAACACAACTCACATGCATTATTTTTAGTGCCAGGAAAGTTTTCATTTCAAAATAGATTGCTGCATGTTAATGAAATTACATTAATCGTGATATTATTATTATTATTTATTTCTTAGCAGACGCCCTTATCCAGGGCGACTTACAATTGTTACAAGATATCACATTATTTTTACATACAATTACCCATTTATACAGTTGGGTTTTTACTAGAGCAATCTAGGTAAAGTACCTTGCTCAAGGGTACAGCAGCAGTGTCCCCCGCCTGGGATTAAACCCACGACCCTCCGGTCAAGAGTCCAGAGCCCTAACCATTACTCCACACTGCTAATAGATACGAGAATAGTGATATACACAGGTACCAGCTTTTAAGACCTTAAAGGTCGTCTTTAATTGGAAATCTAAAGTTACGATGTGAACATGAGTGTATGTTTATGACGCTGCCCGACGGGCACCCAGACGAACATGCAGAGCGCGCGCACATGAGAAGACTTTCAAACCAGCTGTCTTTTAAACTATTAGCTCATCGACACTGGCAATGTCTTCACAGGAATATAATTAAGATTGCTGTTTTTTTTTTATTTTGTCTTTGTGTTTTCTTATTTATACTTTAAATAAGAAAGTATCAAGATTGCTTCAGAGAAATACAATGTAACTCTCTTTTATTATATATAGTTATCGTTGCTTTGCTGTAGTGTTTACAAACAAGCGGAGGCTCTATCGAATAGAACGACCAGCAGACTATAGGCGTCTCTTTGTCATCAACACGACAGACTTCACTGTGGGACTCAGAGCGCAATAGAAAACTGCAGAGTCTCGCATCTGTGTCCTGCTGGTGTTTAAATACGTGTATTTACTCGACACGTCAAGAAAAGCCGAGAATCGACCCTCAACACCCGCTGCTTTATTCCCACCCTCAGGCACTCCGGACAGTTTGTACCTCTGGAGAATGTATGTGAGCCGCTCTCCCGGGTCCTGACGGTACCACTGAAGATAGATGTTATTGGAAGCTGTTGAAAGGGTAAAATCACAGTGTATTGTAACAGACTGGTCTTGTGTATGCAATGCCGCGGGACATTCTGTGACAGAGTCTTGAGCTGCAGAACTGGAACCTGTGTAACTGGGAGAAGATCTGCGGTTATCAAAACAACATTCAGCATTGCCTTTTTTAATGGACTCTAGGTGTATTCTAATACTGCACTATAATGAGGCAGGGTGCCTATAATGTATGCATAGAAAAAGAAGCAGATCCATGTATGCAGTCATAGTACACAACTCAACCGGCACAGTGGACGGTACAGAAGAGTAGAGGAGGATAGTGTCTATTTAAACCAGACATTCTACCTACTGGGTGGGGTCCAGAGTTATGCCGTCTTAACCCGGATACGAGAAAAACTCTGTGCTCTTCCTTGAATGAGTGTGCTGTATTGCCACCTAGTTGAGAATATATAGACGAGCGTACTAATGTAAA
This sequence comes from Acipenser oxyrinchus oxyrinchus, assembly GCA_030684275.1. Classification (NCBI taxonomy): domain Eukaryota; kingdom Metazoa; phylum Chordata; class Actinopteri; order Acipenseriformes; family Acipenseridae; genus Acipenser; species Acipenser oxyrinchus. Next base: position 10,496,461 of record CM060273.1, on the reverse strand, counting down.
TACGATACACTTTCGAGTGTAGATATGACTTATTTCTATATGACTGGTTTAGAAGCATCGTGATTTCGGGGTTGCCTGTCCCACTTGCAGGAGACTGACTGCAAGAAATTCAATATATCATTCTGTGAAAAATCTACGACTAAAGTATAAATATTTGTTCAAACTGGATAATATCCTCTTGATTTGTCAGTAGATTGTTGTGTGTAATGGTGAGGTAGATGGTATATTTATCATTAATATACAGTATACAGTACAGAAAAGGATAAGCCATGTTAGTACATAAATAATAATAATAATAATAATAATAATAATAATAATAATAATAATCATCTTTGTTTTACTGGATTCAGAACTTTGATAATTGAATCACAAGCACAATGGCTGTTTTCCCCCAATATTAAATTTATATGCTGTCAACATATTTTTGTCCACAAGATGGAAGCATGACATTTGTCAAACAGTTTACATTAAAAGTAGCCATAATTTAATTATGAGACTCAACCAAAAATGACATTTCTTACACAAAGTTATTAAGAGCATTAATGTGTAGATCCCACTATACATGTCCTGAAACGTGGTGTCCTGTGTCTCCACACGCTGAATCTCAGTGTCACATACTGGACAAGCCCCTCAATCCCTTCAGGTTCAGTGTGATAGTCCTTCTGTAAAAAATCAATACATAAAAAAGTAAAGTACCAGGCAGGCTGGATTAATAGGGCTCCCAAATTAAATATAATTGACCTCAAAGGTGCTGTAGTGTTCGAGGGTTGTGGCCCCTATAGAACTGTATTGGTAAGCAGAGCAAATAATTTACTGTGGAAGAACTGCCATTGATTTGTGTAACTCTGTATCCTAGGAAGGGTGATTGATGTAAATTAGTCCTAAAATATGGTGACCTATTGCAATTCTGTGTGTGAATATGTAGCTTTCTCACTAACCTTGGCATGACAATAGAGAGACTGGATCAATTCAGTTAGGACATGTAGATCAGTCTCACTGTATTACAAACAGATTATTTTTTCTTAATTATGTTTTTCAGTGAAGTAACTGTTTCTAAATGGTTTATTGTCAATGTTTGTTTTATTTCTTTGGTCCAAGAGGAAGCATTTGATTGGGTTGTTTATACTGATCATTTTAAAACTTTACACATGATTTTGATTTTGGGGAAGCCTTTGTCAATTTGTTTACTACAGTAATATTTATTAGGGGCAGTGGTGCTGGTTTTTATTAATTTTAAGAAAAATAATTATCATTCATCCACATATTCTATACATTTGTAGACATAGGTATTGGCACCCTGTGCCTGCAATTAGTAAATGCATTGGAACATCTTAACCTTTATGTTCCTGTGAGAATGAGTGTTGAAATAACTTAGAAGAGGTACCATTGAACAAATAGATATAGTTTAACAAACAATATGTCTTAAATGCAACCGCTCTGTGACTGAGGTATTGCAGATATAGTATGGACACCTTTACCATTAATCACAGCTTTAAGTGATTTGGGTCATGTTTAAGAGGTATACAGATCTTTCTTGTGGTATTCTGGACCAGTCCTGCTTGCAGATTTCCTACAGATTGGACAGGCTGGTTGGATTGTGTTCTGCTACCTTTCTTTTTAAATCAGTCCACAGCATTTCAATAAAGTTAAGATCTGGAGACTGAGAAGGCCATTCCAGAACATAGATCATCTTCTTCTTTAGAATGAAAAACATTTGCACATTCTTTGTCTCATCCTTTCTGTCCTTCAAAGAGGTCAATTCAAACGCTATCACCATCTGCTTTTCACACTCCTATTATTGCAGAGGTCACTGCTGAGTGTTTCAGAGCATCACTGGGAGCTACAGAGAAGCTGTTGTGTTAAAATGTCTGTGACAGGATGACGTTGTGGTGACGTCAGGCCAGATGCAGGAACAGAAAAACAAAGGCAAGTACTGCAGGCAAAAAGACGCTGCACGCCGTTTATTTAAATACAAAAATAAATATAAAATATTTAAACACAAAACACAAAACAGAGCTCACAGAGCAAAATAAAAAGATAAACAAATACAAGTCTCGAACTCAAAAATCCAGGTCAGGCTGGGCACATCGCCTTCACTGTTCCTGGATTACTTCTTATTTTTGCTTGCTTGCTTGCTTGCTTGCTCCCTCTGATTCCTCCTTTGAACACCTTGAGTGCAGAGAGCTGCAGGCTGTTATATTGTGGCAGAGGGGTTTAACTGGCTAATAATTATTTTATTACCCCTCGGCCACAATCTGCATGAGTTTATTAATTATTCCTGGCAGAGGGCGAGCACCAATCTCACCTCTGCCAGAACATGTTTTAAATATAACAAAATAATAACAAACACGGCTCCGCCGTCATTTATAATTAAACCATAACACGTCATCATAAATACATAATACATCATAAAACACAAATACAAAATAACACTGGGGCGGAGAGGGAAACCTCATTCTAAAAATAAATAAACAAATAAACGTACAGCCTCCTCGCACTGTTACAATGTCATTGAAAGAAGACAACATAATTCATTACTAAAGCTGTCACACACATACCAAGTAATTGTCTTTGTGTGAAAACATCATTTAAACTATAATACTTAGAACTAAGACCACATGTCAGGTAATGATTGAGTTCTAATGTTTGCTCTGGTTTCACACATTAAGGAAGTCCCTGTTCAAGCATGTATTCATTATATTTCTACAGTTCATTGTGGTTAACCAGACCCTGCTTTCTTATTTCATTTCTATGAACACAGAACACGTTTTCAAAGATTTCACAGAAGAAAAAGCATCAAAGTGCAAACAGTTTGCCTTCACTGAAACCACTTCCTTTATAATGGACTCATGCCAATGATAGTGTGTGGAAGCAGTTCAACACGACTTTCTTTCATCTTTTACCAGGTAATGGGCCTGTGCCAGTTAGTGCTGAGAGAGTTTTTGTACAGCGTCCCAATGAGTTTTCACACTGTGCTATCCACAGAGCACAGTGATAGATTGCTGTGTCGCTCAGAGCAAGTTTGGAAATGGTGATTGTAGTAGAAGAGCTGTCTGCTGTAGAAGTGAATCAGCTTTTAGCAAAGTCTGCAGTGTGAGAATCACTACTCCTTGATCTGGCTCCTTTAAGCAGTATGTATTCCAGGGCTTGGTTTGAGTTCTGCCGATACCAGTAGAGTCTAATGTTTTGACTATCTGCAGTATAAGAGCAGCTGAGCGTTACTGATTCTCCTTCTGTTCTGGATACTGCTGTCTGCTCAGGACTGATGGAATCCCCTCTTGTCAGGGCTGAACATTGAGGAGGAAAATGAAAATACAAGATAGTCAATAATAAATAATAATATATTTAAACAGAGATACACTTGTCATTGAAACCAACTCATAACCTCAAAAACAGTTCCTGGTGAGATAACATTACTACCTGCTGGTCTGACCCAGAGCATATTGAAATACTAAAAGAGCCCTAATAAATTAAATGACAATCTTAAAGTAATAGCTGATGAAGGACACACAGTAGATAATAATAATAATAATAATAATAATAATAATAATAATAATAATAATAATAATAATAATAATAATACCTGGCAGTGTAATGAATGCAATGAAGAATCCTCTTAGTTTTGCCATTGTAGTTCACTTTTTGTATGAGGACAGGATTGAAGGTTACTATCTGTGTGAAGATGTTTATTCTGATGCTGGTGCCACTCTGGGTGGGTGGTTACATTTGTGGTTTCAGACGTCACATATTTGTAACCCAATGAGCAAACACTTGAATAAAAGATTTCAATACAGCTGCTGTGTGTTTCGGCTGCAGTATGTGTTGAGTCCACAGTAAGGCAATGCTATAAGAAACTTGACTTTTACATCATCTGATGTCATTGTCTTTGTGTTCAACTTTTCTCTGTTTTTCTCATTCCTTGGAGTCATGCCTCCTTCAGCCCTTCCCTGGGAGTTCTGCTATAACATTGTATCAAATCCTGGGCAGAGATAAAAGGCAATCAAAGAAGCTCTCTGTCCTACCTGAAAATACTGACTGTTACAAGGTGCTGTGTGGCAGCATTGAGGCTGGATCTCACATTATCATCAATCAGTCTCCATGTCTTTCGTAGAAGTAAACCATCATTGGCAAAGTCTTGATTATCAGTAGAGCTACTCCATGAGCAGGCTTCTTTAAACAATGTGTATTCTGGGGCTCGGTTTGAGTTCTGTTGAATCCAGAAGCGTTACTGACTCCTTCTTCACCAGAGACTCTTGTCTGCTGAGGACTGATGAATCCAGGCTTGTTGTGGCTGAACATTGAGGAGGACACAATCCCATGTAGATATAATGCTTCTTGTTATGATTAAATTACCTGCCAGTATTTTAGACTCACAGAATGATAAATGTATCAGTTGTGCTTCATACCAGGGTTGGAGTTGATCCCTTTTTTATTTCCAATTCCTTTTTCAATTCTTCTTGAAGTCAGTTCCCAATCCCAAAGCCCATTCCCTTTTAATCAATCCCAATTCCTTTCATGACATGGGCGTTATTGAGCAAACATTTGTACAGCTTGTCAGCATCTCATGCAGTTACATAATAATTACAATACTAATTTATTGAATCAAATCCACTTTCTGTTACAAGAATCACCACGAGCTGCTCAAATGTAGAGTCTGTGGAAATCTACTTCAAAGGGAATTGGAATTGGAATAAGGAACTCTTAATTAGTGCTGATTTCATTAAGAACAGAATAGAAAGTTTCAGTCTCTGTTTCTATCCACAATGCTGCTCTGAATAATCTGGTTAGATGTATTGTATGTCAAATATTTTTAACCAATCAGCAAACACAGACACATAAAGCATGCTGTGGAAATGTGGAGCATCAGGAAATGAAACTATATGTGCTGCAGCAACTTGTGGTAACAAAGCACCCCCCTTGTTCTAGATTCAGCTGTTTATTGTAGTGATAGGGAATCTATGATGCTTTTCAAATGAAATGACTGATATTAAAATCAAGGACATTATTCTTCATGTCATGAGTATAAGATCATTCTCACAGAGCCTCGTTGTCACTACAAAACAACACTCTCATGATTGGCTATCTTTGCTCCAGTAAGCTTCATTATCACAAGGTTACATTTACTTGCAGCTACAATAATATGTTTAATGAATAAACATCTTAAGCCTATATATAATGTGTTGGTGATGAAGCTTGTATCATGTCTACTGTTGGATGAAATGTTTGTAATATTATTGAGATGAGACACACGCACAGCAAACACAGGCTCTGCAGCGGTGTATATTATGCACAGTGCAGTCTATTCTAGATGGGAACTGGGGTTTGAAAGCTCTAGATTATGTTTACAATACAAATTAAAAAGTAACATAATCAATCAATCTTTATTTTATATAGCGCCTTTCATAGTGGACCACCATCACAAAGCACTTTACAAGATGCAGTAACAACAAGAAAATCCATAATACTTTAAATACAGAGAAATGTATAATACATGATATACAGTAATAAAAAAAAAATGCATAATACATTAAATACAGTGGAAAGTGCATAATACATGATAATAGCATAAAACAGTGCCGAGAAAAAGTTTGTGAACCCCTTAGGATTTTCACATATTTCACATATTCAAACCTAAAATGTTATTAGATCTTAATCTAAGTCCTAATAATAGATAAAGATAACCTGATTAAACAAATGACACAAAAACATGATACTTTTTCAACATTTATTTATCCACAAATGATTCAACATTCAATATCCATGTGTGAAAAAGTATGTGAACCTTTAGATTCAGTAACTGGTGGCACCCCCTTGAGCATCAATGACTTCAACTAATGGGAATGACTTTTGCCTAATGGGAAACCCCGTTGAGAATGTGCTCAGCTATGACATCAGCTGCCGTCGACCATGAATTTAGAGCAGCTGAACTGGCTAAATGTAGCCTTGCCGTGGATCTTTCTAATAAAATAATCTCATGAAAAAAATATAACCAAACGTTGAGAAGAGAAATATCAGGTTCTACCCATGCCCTCAAGATCACCTTCTTGGCTGCAGTCAATCCAGCAAGAAACAAGCGTTTTGACATTCTGTGAATTTCAAGTTGCGAATCGTCACCCAGAAGGAGTACTCCAGGGCACAGTGGCACCTGAACATCAGATCCTTGTATGTTACTCTGGGGTTCTTTGTGACTTCCTTGATGATTTTCCGGTTTGTTCTTGGAAAGATTTTGGTAGGATGACCACTCCTGGGTAGAGTGACTGTGGTCTTGAACTTTCTCCATTTGTAGACTATCTGGCTGACAGTGGATTGGTGGAGCCCCAAAACCTTAGAAATGGTTTTGTAACCCTTTCGAGACTGATGAGCATCAATAACTGTTTTTCTGAGATCCTCAGATATTTCTTTTGATCGTGGCATGACGTGTTTCCACACACCTGTATGGCGAAGACCAAACTCACAAAGTTTCTGATCTTTATATAGGCTGGGGCCTCCCAAACTCACCACTGAAGATCTACCTAATTATTTAAACACCTGATTCTAATTATCCCCTTAATTGAGCTAATAAAACCAGGGGTTCACTTTTTCACATACCCTGAATCTTAATTACTCATTGTTTGTCTAATTCATACATCATTTTGTTTCAAAAGACATGAATTGGTTCATATAAACCCTATTGGATATTTAAGAAAAGACTGGTTTTGATTCAAGAAGGCTATCATGGTAAAACTATGGAATTTCCATAATTATCATAGGGGTTCACAAACATTTTCTCGGCACTGTACATGAAATAGTACATTAAATACATTGGAAAGTGCATAATACATGATAGTAGCATTATACATGAAATAGTAGCAGCAACACAGCAGCTAATAGCAGATATCAGGCTTAGAGCATGGAAAGCAAGAGAGAACAGGTGGGACAAGCAAGCGATGGTGGGAGCATCACGCACCAAAGCTGGGAGAGAGTTCCAAAGAGTCGGAGCCATGAAGCTAAAAGAGCTCTCTCAGAGTGTGGTGCACTTTTGCTTGGGGATAACAAGCAGGCCAGAGTCGGAGGACCTCAGCTTCCGAGCCGGGACATATCGGGTCAGCAGGTTGAGGTACTCGGACCTGTGTGATGAAGGGCATTGTAGGTGAGCAGGAGAGTTTAGAAAATAGTCCTAATTACTATATACTAATGTCATGTGTGCTGTATACTGTGGATGAATCATCTCACAAGCCAATGCCTGAAGGCAAGGCTGCAGTTACAGCCATGGGGTTTGTGAGTTTAGACACAACCCAGTTAGTGTCATGTAAGTGTTGTGCTTTTACACTGTCCTGTAGTTGAAAGATGAGTGTAATCATACCTCCTCTTTATGGGGAAATGGTGATTAATCTTAATCACACTGCATCCCCTGGTGGTAAAGAGCTGGTATCTCACTTTACATATATACAGTTCATCTTTATCAATAATGAATGTTAAATATGTGTCTCTGTATATATCTGTTTCTGATTCATGGTATACACTGGTTGATCAATATTAACTTTTGTACATAATTTTTAATGCTACAATCCTGCCCCAAAGTTTAATTATAAAACATAAAGTTCATGTGCAGCTAAGTGGTGCTGCCCCTGAGAGCAGGATATTGTGCAGGTGTCTCCATTCCCTCTCTCACTGTGCTCTCACTGCACAATAATACACAGCTTCACAATCCAGCAGTTCAACAGCACTGATGGTTAGAGTGGTGGAGAGCTTCTCTTTATTCACAGTCATGTTGAATCGTCCCGAGGTTTCATTTGTATTGTAAGCAGTCAGTATTATGCCTGGGTTTTGACCATGTGGTTGTTTATACCACTGCATGCTCTGGTAGTTAGCAACACTGTGATTACAGTTCATTTCAATGGTCTCTCCTTCAATTGCATAAACACGTGGAGTCTGATGAATCTGTGAATCTCCATAGACAGCTGTAAGAAAAGAAGAGTAAAGAATGATTCTTGTGTTTCTCAATAATAATGATGTCTCTGTGCTTGCCCCCATTGAGACCCTGTTTTCAATTGTGCATCTCCAGTGTGTTTGTGAATATCACTCACCTAGACTAAAGACAAGCAGAAGAAAAGATCCACACATGTTAATCATTCTTGAATTGTTCCATCCAGTGGTAGAAGTGCTTGTGACAGACAGACAGCCTGAGCTGTGGGTAAAGCCATGCACAACGTCACCTCACAATGAGGCAGTGATTGGCTGATCTGTCTGAAGCACAGGGAACCACTGGTTTGGTGATATGAAAACTAACAGCTCATCATCAATAGTTAGAACATATATTGGTTTTATTGTTGTTGTTTAAATAGAACATTGCCACTCACTTTTTGTTGAAAAGTTTTATTAAAGTGTCCTCTAGTACCAGTATAAAATGAGTTCTGTGAAAATGTAAATGATGGTGTATGGCTCATAGTTACCCTTTTTCCCATTCAAATTGTGGTGTGGATATGTTTGATCAGCTGCTCTGCAATGAAAAAAAAAGAGAAGTGTTCACTTGATAGAGTAAAGTGCACATGGTGCGCAGGGGAGGGGTTCAGTCAGGGCAGGGCAGGGTTGAATCCTGGCTGTGCCCAGTTGCTGGTCTGCTCCAGGGATCCTACAGGGAGCACTGAATTGGGGCAGGGAGGTATAATCAGGAAGGACTTCTTCACTTCATCTCATGACAGTGACTCTGCTGGTTTATGGACTCCCGCTGGGCTGGCCTTTGTACTCCAGAGTCTCACCAGCATAGAGCTCCTGGGTCTACAGAGGGGATGGCTGTGTGAAGAATCATACTGAAGAAATACAAATCAAGTTTGTGTGTAAACACTGCCATCTAGTGGTTCAACTTTGAGTGCATCATTGCTGGTCTATAACTGCAAGTTGATATAAATTCATAAGCAAAGAGCCTAAATAGGAGAGCATATTATAATTTAGTGTTTGCTTGATATTTAGTGGAAAAATAACTAATTAACTAACCTTTGATATCATGTTCTATACAGCAGTGTGGAGTAGTGGTAAGGGCTCTGGACTCTTGACCTGAGAGTTGTGGGTTCAATCCCAGGTGGGAGACATGCTGCTTTTCCCTTGAGCAAGGTTCTTTACCTAGACTGTGCCAATAAAACCCCAACTGTATAAATGGGTAATTGTATGTAAAAATAATGTGATATCTTGTAACAATTGTAAGCCTCCCTGGATAAGGGTGTTGGCTAAGAAATAAATAATAATAATACAATGGATTAAGAAAGCATCAATAAGGTAATTCAGGCAACATTATGAATTGTGAGGCTTGCTTTAATTCACCCAATTTATATAAAAATTATATATTTTGACAAAATCAATATAGATTTTGATAGGTTGAGAAACAATGCATTATATTGCAAATATTTACCTGTATTCATGATTATTTCTATATGGCTGCATGCAGTGCATTCAGAGATACATTGTGTGTGGCTGTGTCAGCTGGTAGTAGAGGGTGAGGTGAGTTTCTGTTCAGCTGTGCCGTGGTACTGAAGCACTGTGAGGCTGCAGTGCACAGTGATAAGTCGCTGCATCGCCTGCTTCCAGTCTGGAGATTGTCAGGTTGGTAGATTCCTTATCAGCACCTGCTGAGTGTCTCTCTGTGAATAATCCACTCTCAGTCTTCACTGTTCTCGACGTTCCAGCTCCTCTCATCACCATGTATTGAGGAGCCCTGTTAGGAAACTGTCTGTACCAGTATAAATATGCTCCATTATCAGTGGTTGAGTAAGTGCACTTCAGAGTTGCTGAAGATCCTTCTTCACCAGAGACCTCTGAGCGTTCTGATTGAATTGTGTTTCCAAGTATCAGCACTGAAAGAGACAAGAATACAATTCTATCATGGCAAGTAGTTTGCATGCATCCATCTGAGTGTGTCTTTAATGTGTGAGGTTTTGTCTTTCTTTTTGTTCTATACTTACATGGCAGACATGCTGCAGTTGTCCAGCAGTAGCTTTGCCTTTTAAACATGCTGCTTGTCTTTTAATACTCAAGAGTAAGTATCGTCTGGTTAGAGCCGCTCGAAGGCTTCAGTGAAGCTCCTGTGCTGGAAGTGAATCTGAAGTGCCAGTAACAGTGATGATGCTGCAGAACAAACATGCTCTGTGGTCACGTGCAGCTCTGAACGTGTCACTCATTCAGATCACATGATTGGAGGAGCAGACAGGGGTTATGTGGTATAACCAGATCAAGACAAAGATACCTGTTAATCAAGAATAAAAAGTAACTATTGAGATTGGATTATTCATATTATTTTGTTTTTATGGAAGCTTTACAATCACATTCCCCATTGGCAATCTAGACTAATAACCACCAGTTCATAACATTTGTTCTGTTTTTTTTCTCTTTATCAGCCTTTTATCTGTTTAATAAAACTCAGCATTGATTGGGAGTTTGCTTCATCTCTTTACTTCATTACACAGCACCAACATTTACAATTACAAAGGACACTCAATATGGAATGCATGGGTACCAACATTGGACTCTATAGTCAAACAGAGGGACATTCAAAGAAAATAGATGTGAATTTCAAATGTATTCTAGTGTTAGTTTCTGAAGAAGTTACATTGGGGTATTCAAAAGTGTTCAGAAGTGAGCAGGTAGGCCTCGGGATTGTCCTCTGCTGTCATGTTTTGTAATTTTGACTTCGGGGTTACCTTCGCCTCTTCCCCATCGCTTGCTCCTGCAGGCTCGCCAGTTGTTAGGGAATCATTCAACAGTACTGCAACCTCAGACTTCACCAAGATGTCTGACTTCCGTTTCCACCCTTCCTATGATGCCGGCCAGCTCTGGCAAAGTCGCACGACCTTCTCTTACCTGGCGCCCTCTCTAGTCTGGAGGGAGACTTACAACTCAGATTTACCCTCGTGCAAACATAGTGTCTGTGTCTATAAAAAGTGACAGAATATGATATAAACTTTTTTTAGGGATTACAAACAACTTAATGAATAGCCCTAGGGTGGTGTTTGGGCTCAGGTGTACATGTTGCATAGTAGTATCTGTTTAAATACGGCGTCATGGGAATGGGTAAAACGGGATATAGGTATACTGTGTTAGAACATTAGAACATAAGAAAGTTTACAAACAAGAGAAGGCCATTCGGCCCATCTTGCTTGTTTGGTTGTTAGTAGCTTATTGATCCCAGAATCTCATCAAGCAGCTTCTTGAAGGATCCCAGGGTGTCAGCTTCAACAACATTACTGGGAGTTGGTTCCAGAGCCTCACAATTCTCTGTGTAAAAAAGTGCCTCCTATTTTCTGATCTGAATGCCCCTTTATCTAATCTCCATTTGTGACCCTGGTCCTTGTTTTTTTTTTTTTCAGGTCGAAAAAGTCCCCTGGGTCGACATTGTCAAAACCTTTTAGAATTTTGAATGCTTGAATCAGATCACTGCGTAGTCTTCTTTGTTCAAGACTGAACAGATTCAATTCTTTGAGCCTGTCTGCAAACAACATGCCTTTTAAACCCGGGATAATTCTGGTCGCTCTTCTTTGCACTCTTTCTAAAGCAGCAATATCCTTTTTGTAACGAGGTGACCAGAACTGAACACAATATTCTAGAAGAGGTCTTACTAATGCATTGTAAAGTTTTAACATTACTTCCCTTGATTTAAATTCAACACTTTTCACAATATATCCGAGCATCTTGTTGGCCTTTTTTATAGCTTCCCCACATTGTCTAGATGAAGACATTTCTGAGTCAACATAAACTCCTAGGTCTTTTTCATGATTCCTTCTTCAATTTCAGTATCTCCCATATGATATTTATAATGCACATTTTTATTGCCTGCATGCAGTACCTTACGCTTTTCTCTATTAAATGTAATTTGAAATGTGTCGGCCCAGTTCTGAATGTTGTCTAGATCATTTTGAATGACCTTTGCTGCTGCAACAGTATTTGCCACTCCTCCTATTTTTGTGTCGTCTGCAAATTTAACAAGTTTGCTTACTATACCAGAATCTAAATCATTAATGTAGATTAGGAATAGCAGAGGACCTAATACTGATCCCTGTTGTACACCACTGGTTACCTCGCTCCAAATTGAAACGTGTACGTGTGTTTATTTAACACCATGTCATGATTGTTATTTATTATAATACCATAAATAAATAAACTTGTGGTGAAGATGTTATTCTGAGCGTTTTAAGCGCATGTATTATTATTTTCAGTAAACAGTAAAGCCATGCGGGAAGTGGCAGTGAGGTTATTGTATGGAGCTTGCAGCAGATTCTCTCGCTGTGGGCTGCAGCGCACAGAAGTAAACTGAAGAGTCTGAAAGATCCACTGAACTGATGATGAGATGAAATGTTTTTCCTGTCTTGTTGTGAGATGCAGAAAGACGGTTTTGTAACTTTGAAGGAAGGTTGCTGTCACCAACCAGCTCACTGTAAATTGCACACGGAGCTTGGCTGCCAGTTTGAATGGACCAGAACATGTAGAAATTTGCGGGAGGGTCTTTATAAGAACAGGGTAAAGTTGCATTTTCCTTCTCTTTTACTGTGACTGAGGATACAGATTGATTCACGAACTGTCCCTGAGTGATTTCTAAAAGAAAGAAAGAAAGAAAGAAAGAAAGAAAGAAAGAAAGAAAGAAAGAAAGAAAGAAAAATAGTGTCATTATAAACCGTGTGTTTAAATATATTTTAATAAATAAACACACACGTATGTGAAATAAATTGTTAATTTAAAAAGACGATTACCTATTAAACAGCAGAACAGTGTAATAATATGCACCAGCGCGCGCAGTGTTTGTTCCATGTTGTTCTTCTCCAGTCGTGGCTTTTCTTCTTTAACAGACTGAACTGAATATTCATGTCATGGTAACATATGAAGCTCCAGTACACACCCCGCTGTGTCATAGTCATAGAGACTGACGTATCATTTCCTTTGTGAACACACATAACACGGTTACACACACGCACTCCCTCTTAAACACTGTTATATGTTCATGATCAGAGGTGACTTGTTTCACAGCAGTATTGTAGAAGAAAACACTGATCAAGGTGTTAACGAGTAAATTATAACAGAATGACGGAGAAGCAAAACAAATTGATCTTGATAATTAGAGATAGTCTTTTTGATAGTTTTGAGAAGAACATCGATCATGTTTAATTGTTGAATTGTGTCATTTTGCCAATGTTGGCAGTATATTGATTAGTATTGTATGTATGTATGTATGTATTTATATATTTGTATTTTATATTACTATGAAAACGGAAGAACTCACCACTAACAAGATTTAAAAAAAAAAGTTTGTTTAATTTTTTTCCTTCTGATATGAAAGTGTTTCTGTGTGTAACCCATAATAAAGATCATCTAACAGACAGGAGGGAATATTACTGATGCAGAATCTTTTGTAAAAACTGTTATAAATATATTATTGTGAAATGTGATCTTTATGATAATAAGGATAATAAAACGAAAGAACACATTACCACCAACTTAAAAAAAACATTTTTATATAAAACAATTTTACATATTCCTTTTGATGTAAAGTGTCTCCGTGTATTCTCGGGGTGCTGTGTTTTTGTGAAGCTCTTCAATATATCATTGTCACTGTGGGCCTCAGCACACAGTAATACACGGCAGAGTCACACATCTCTGTCTGCTGGATTGTTAAAGGGACGGTTTTTGAAGTTTTGTTGAGAAATGCATCAAATCTGCCTTTGAATTCATCAGCGTTCTCTCGTGCTCCAAAAGTATCTCTTCTCAGCACATACCTCGGGAAATCATTCGGGTACTGTATGTACCAGAATAGATACTGCGAAGAACTGCTAGTACTGTATTTACAGTGGAGTGTAACTGATTGTCCTTCAACAGCGTTCATATTGCCTGGAGGCTGAGTCACCGTGTCTTCTGCTCTGCATTCTGGAAAACAAATAAAGAATTTTTTTTAAAACAAACACACAAAACAAACAGCAATAATAAACAAAGACATACATAAATACATACCAAAACAAACTATAGCACAGATAATGAGAATGCTCCGTGTATATGCCATGCTATACAGCGTAGCACAATGTTTCAGCGTCATGCAGCAGTGAACTCTTTTCAGAAGATTTAAACCCTCAGAGTGTCTTGTTACCTCTTATACTGTCATCAGGAGTTTCTACATGATGTGATGTCATTTCAGCTGCTTATCAGAACCCGTATCGATGTTACACTTGTGCCTCCTGTAGGAAGATCTTCCATCATCTGTAACCTGACATTTTACACTGTTCACTATTTGTATTTGTTTTTCGTTCATTTCACAGTAAGTTCAGACAAACAGACTAACTGTTATTTATGTATTTATTTATTAGAGCAGAACACGATTAGTGCATTTGAAAAGACAGCAGTTCTAATATAAATATATAAATACATTACTACGTGTACTTGTAAGTGACAGTTTCATCACCGTAGTTTTGCATTCTTGCTAAATGAAAAATGTTAGATAATAATTTAGTTTTTATGTTTCTGTTATTAAATCATGGTATACGTTATTGGTGCTTTGACGTATTTCAACAGCAAGTACAACTGAAAAAAAAATATTGTAAAATGGCCGCATTTGTGTAGTATATTCTGTGTACTTGGTTTATTACGTCATATCTGAATATGTCAGTGTGTAATAGCTTGTGTCACGCTGCAATTTAAATGAGCAATACATAATTGATCCCTTTAGTCTTTCCTCCTTCCTGGTGCTCCCCAATATGTTCAGGGGAGATCCAGTAACGTTTCGAATGCTTTCAGAACCATCCACTTGTGGAGAGCTCCGCTAGAACAGCAAGAGACGCCAGTACAGTTCTGGAATTCACTGTGTGACAGAAGTAGTAATATTACTATAGCTTATGTCAAAAGTCTGATTTATGATCCTTTTGACCTTTTTTGACCTTATGTGTGTGAAAATATGAATATATAATGAGGGGGCGTGCGTTTATTAATTTATGAATATATAATGAGGGGGGCGTGGATTTTATGATTGTTACAAGACAGATATGCTTATTGAATATAGGCTTATATATGCCTATAAACTTATTGAATGTCTTTTTTATAAGATATGTACAAAATCATTGTTTTTAATATGTTATTTATTTATGTAATCAGGGGACAGTGGGTTACCCAAGTTTTATAAATGCTTATGTTAACTTATGCTTGGTGCAGACAACATTAAAGTCTTAGTATTTTTTACATAAGACACTTAATGAAAAAAGAAAGTTTAAAAGAGGGTATTAAAAGCAAAAAAGAAAAGCAAAAAAAGAAAACAACTTATTCGACATTTACAAGCCTTTAAACATTACACTTTCTTAAAACATTATTAAATAAAATAAGAAATAAGCTTACCGGGGTTCTGAGAATCATGATGGTTATGTGTTTGAGCAAATGGTTTTTTTTTTTTTGTTGTTGTTTTTTTAAAAAAAGGGCATGTCTGGGCATGTTTTTCAGACCTCATAAAAGGAGGAAAATATTTGTGCATTTTATTAGAGTGTTACACAAGATGTCTCATGCCTGCGTTAGTTTCTGCTCTGAGAAAATGGCTCTTGAGGACCGGCAAATGTCTGAACTTATAGAAGCCTTTAAAAAAATGCACATTAGCCCTTCCGCAGAGGCTAAAGAAACCATGGACTGCAAAAGGTTCAAGAGAGTCCAAGCAAGGGCCTTTAAGCATCTGTCCCAAGGATCCTCGGCGCCCAGTACATACTCCTCTGTGGCCTGAACTGAAAATAGACCGAAATGAGAGAGAGGGGCGGATGTTTGGGGTAACTCAGAAAACGCCCCTAGGGGTGTTACCCTTGGACCCATTCATGGATCTCTGATAGGCTGTCTCAAAGGATCTCCAGGGGCCAGAGGTGTCCTCACCCTCATAGGCTGTCCCCTGATCTTAGGGAACATACTAAAGGGGGCCCCCACACACCTTTTATGATTGAAGGAGTCTGACGCCATGTCTTCTGCAAACTTTAGATACTTCTCTGAAAATACCGTTCTTGAAACTAATGATCTTGAGATGGATTGGACCAATGAAGAAATGACCAAGCTTATAAAAGACTTTGAAAATGTTCCCCTCCTCAACCCTGCAGAGTCTGACGACGTCGACGGTCCTTTAGGCATCTCTTTTGAAAAAGTATTAAAGATCTCTAGGGGTCTCCTGGCTTCTCTATTGGAAGTGATCATTGACCGTGATATGGTGAAAAATTGTCGCGGTTGCGAAGTTGACCACCCGAGCCAGCTGAGACACAGTTGCCTTTATGAAGCGGACCCCGATTATTTCGATCAACATTTTGAAGAAATACTAGAAAAAATACATGTCCCGTGGCTGAAGCTTCTGGTGGCTAAAGCTCTAGCTTGTTTCAATTTCCATCCGTCTTTGACAAAACTTCAGAAACTGGTGGAAGATATTTTAACAGAGCTAAGACCTGAACGCAGCATTAGACGTAAACTGAGCCATCTACAAGAAGCCCTGGATGACAAGACCCGAGACATTGTCAACAAAATAACCAAAGCTTTCTACCATCGCAGTTTTACTAACCCCCAAGCTTCTTTAGCTTATTACGGAGTCTATGACTTTGAAAATGGGGAACGTCCAGACTCCGGCAAAACTGAGGAAAACCATGGAGGGGCTGTGTGGCAAAGTGCCCCCCCGTGTGTATTTTGTGTTACGTGTTGTGTGTAAATGTTGGTGTATAGTCATCGGTACACGGGATATAAACGGGTCTGTGTTTCACTTGTGATTTAAAAATGTAGATTTATATTTAGGCACGGAGGGCACAAATCACTTCACGTGCTAGTTAAAATGTAATGTGTGGTCACGGGAGTGCACTTAATTAATTCACGTGCAGTTGTACCGAGATTCCAATTGAATGATTGACTAGCAATCGAGTCTCGGTACAACTGCATAAAACAGCATGTTTTCACTCACTCGGGTTGGGTGTTCGGTGAGTGGAGAACGGGTTTGGAGACGGAGGTGATAGTGAGAGTATTAGTAAAGTGTTCTTACTCACCGTGTTTGTCTGTTCGTGTGTGTTTAGTGTATAGTCCGTTTTGTTTGTCTATTTATTTTGGCGCAAGTGCCGTGTCCTGTGTTTGTTTGTACAACCCTTTTATTTTCTGTCTGTTTGTTTATTAAACGCTGAGCGAAAGCATTCGCTCAGCTTCACCAAATCTCTCTCTGTTGTTTTTGTTCCTGCTTCTGACGTGACGTCACCGCTCAGTCGTCTTTGTGACAGGCTGTTGTTTGAGTTAATAGCTGAGAAAGTGGCTTGTAAGAGACTCTTTCAAAACCTGACCCCCGTAAATGTTAAAATGTTCAACAATTTAAAAAGTGTAACTGATTTAATCCATAAAGATGTTGATGCTCAAGAATGGCATGAGTTGGTAGATACACATGTAAAACACTGTAGCCCCTTAAATACATTTTTAATGAATATATTACCAAAAATGTTTGATGATATAGAAGACTGCAAATGTATACATATCGTTGTTTTGTATGCTTATGTAACTGATGTCTGTTTTATAACCTGGCTAGGTTTTTAAGAGATGAAGATATATCAAGCGTTGTACAAAATGTAGTGGATTACTTAGTGACTAACCATGAATGTTTGTGTAAAAACTTTATATGTCTTCTAAAATGTCCTAATCTTCTTGATAAACTGTGAATAAAACTTTTGAACTTCACATGTGTCTCAGAGGTGTTATGATAAAATTTGAATAAAAAACCTTTTGAACTACAGACTTGGTGCAGTTGTGTTATTTTGGTTAAAGATGTCACTTCATCGTATGAAAAAATATACTACGATCCCTCAAATCCTGGGGGTTTAGGGGGTTTACAAATTCTTCAAAGGGCTCTGGGGCCTGACGGTCCTAAAGTCTCTGAGAGGGCTCTAACAGACTTTTTATCAGAGCAAGACTCATATACGCTACATAAGCCCTCTAGAATAAACTTTAAAAGAAACACCGTATTTGTATCTAATATCGATACTCAGTGGCAAGCTGATTTAGTGGATATGTCTAGCTTGTCAAAAGAAAATGGAGGTTACAAGTACATGTTAACATGTATAGATATCTTATCCAAATATGCCTGGGTAATACCACTGAAAAATAAGTCATCTAAGACGGTGACCGAGGCGTTCAAGAGGATCCTCAGCACAGGTAGGAAACCTAAAAACTACAAACTGATAAAGGGACTGAATTTCTAAACAGAGCATTTCAGAGCATGCTAAAAGAACATAATATTCTACACTTTACCACGGGAGTGAACTAAAAGCCTCTATTGTTGAGAGATACAACAGGACTCTGAAAACAAAAATGTGGAAATATTTCACAGCCTTTAACACTCACAAGTATATGGATAAACTACAAGAAATGGTACAGGCATATAACAACTCCTTTCACCGTAGTATTCAAATGAAACCTTCAGAAGTTAATGAAGACAATTCATTTAAAGTGTTTAAAACTTTATACTCTAAGAAGAAAGGCCCTAAACATATAAAGTTTAAGTTTACTGTCGGTGATAACGCCAGAATTTCAAAGTTAAGAGCTCCCTTTATAAAAGGCTATGAACAGACGCTTACGGCAGAGATTTTACTATAACAGAATGTATACCAAGATTTCCACCGGTGTATAAACTATGTGATTATGATGGAGAGGCTATAAACGGCACCTTTATGAACCAGAATTGCAAAAATAAATGTCAAGACTGATAGGTTGTTTAGGATAGAGAAGATAGTTGCTGAGAAAAAGGAAAACGGTAAAAAGTCTTATCTCATAAAATGGGTCGGCTGGCCTGAAAAATTTAACAGTTGGGTCGCAGGGCATCAGGTGGTGGATCTAAAGATTTAACAAGTCCTGGGTGTATTTAATTACACTTAAAACATTATTCAAGATGTCTCAAGACTCTTTTATGTGACTCTGCCTAGTAACGCTTCACAGGATGTTTTCCCTAAAAACGCTTATAGCCGATTTTACTACCAAGTTGGTTAAAACAATGAATCTACCAGGAAAATGGGAAGTTTGCTTAGCAGAGATTCAATACCCCCATACCTGGGATAATATCAACCTTAATGACAGCAGTTTTATTACTTTCGAAATAGAAAAGGCCATAAAACGTGATTATACTATCCCTAAAGGATATTATGAGACCCTTCAGGATGTAATAACGACCATGAACGATGTCCTGCTCGGAAAAGGACTAGATCATAAAGGTGACAATGCTCCCGATGAACAATATAAAAATGATTTGAAATTAGTATATAAACCTATAGAAAGAAGAATTTATATAAAAAGTACTACTCCATTTGTGATTTTTGCCCAAGAACATCTCGGACAAATGTTGGGATTTCGTGAGACTATAAAAGGTGAAACTATTGGACTATTGGGGCCTATTGAGGCTAAACTGTATACCGCTCATTTGAGGACCCTCTATCCCGCCGATATCCGAAGCAGGTTTTACACCATGTATGTCTATACAGATATCATTACACATCAAGCCGTTGGAGATAGTTATGTGCCTCTTCTAAGGTGTGTCCCTATTAAAGGCAAAAACAACGATATAATCACGGTAACTTACGACAGACCTCATTACGCACCCCTCAGCAAGACCAGCTTCGATACTATAACTATACAAATTAAGACGGATCAAAACAAGTTAGTGCCATTCCGTTTTGGGAAGGTTGTAGTGAAGTTGCATTTCCGACCTGTAAAGCCTCTTTTTACACCTAATTGAAAAGAAAAATGAGACCTCATGGATATGTCAATCCTTATATTAATTATTACAAAAATCAAGCTGGTAATGGTTTGCCTGGATTTTCTGGAGCTCCTGTGATGTATGGAGCGGGTATAGGGGTATTTTTCGAAGTCTTTTCAGAAAAGCTTTACCTTTACTTAGAAGGGGTTTTGAAATAGTTAAACCTCATTTTAAATCAGCCGCTAAAAATATTGTTAGTGACGTAGTGTCAAATGTCCTAACAAGTCATAACCCTCCTAGCCACAACAACAGCCAGTCAGGGAGGGATTGATGGTGATGTCCAGAGGCTACAAGAGAAAACGTAGCAAACCCCGGATCTCGCCATCATCATCACAAAAGGCTAAACCCCATACATACAGGTCATTTAGTAGCGGCAACCGGAGAAGGAGCAAGAAACCAAAGACTCACGGTACAAAGAAAAACAGAAACATCTTTTAAATCATGACTCTGGTACATCATATGTCTCAAGAATGTGTGAAATCAGAATTGGATCTGTTTACCATCCCCTATACCCAAACAAGTATTGAAAAAACCTTTATGTGGAAATTCCCCCTGTCTGCCTTGTCTGACACAGCTCCGCTCGAATTTTACATAGCGGGAATGGGGAAGATTATCTTGATTTGAATAATACTCTTTTAAGACTTTCATGCAAAATTACTAAGGCTGATGGCACTGATTTAGCTGCAGACAGCTTAGCTGGTATTATCAATTACCCCGTAGCTACCATGTTTTCACAAGTGGATGTAACTTTAGGAGACCGCCTAATTAGTCAAAGCAGTAATACTTATCCTTACCGTAGCATTATAGAAGCAATGCTAAACTTTAGTAAGGACACCTTAGAATCTCAATTCACAGCCGGCTTGTTTTACAAAGATACCCCAGGACACATGGATGAGACTGATCCTGCAGGGGGTAATGAAGGTTTAGTTAAACGACATGCTTTTACCAGATTAAGCCATACAGTTGAACTTTTAGGACCACTGCACTCGGATATATTTTTTCAAGAAAAACTCATGTTAAATGGAATTGACCTGAAAATTAAAATGGTGAGGGCCAGTAACACTTTTTGTTTAATGTCTGATGCCGCAGAGGCGTTCAAACTTAAAATTTTAGAAGCCTCTCTCTATATTAAAAAGTAAAAATAGCACCGGAGGTAAGAATCGCTCACGCTCAGGCCTTGATGGCCTCTAATGCAAAATATCCTATAGATAGAGTGGCTATGAAAGTTTTTAGTGTTCCTAGAGGGAGCAGGGTATGTAATCAGGAGAATTTGTTTCTGGGGCAGTTACCAAAGTTTGTAGTTATTGGTTTAACAGATAATGACGCTTTTAGTGGCTCCTACGCTAAAAACCCTTTTAACTTTAAACACTTTGCTGGGAACTTTATAGCTATGTACGTCGATGGTGAACAAGTCCCCTCAAAACCTTTACAACCCGACTATACAGCAGGACACAACCCCGTCCGGGAATATTACAGTCTAATACAAGCCACGGGTAGACATCTCAAAGACAAACCGCTGATAATTGATCGGTCAGACTTTATTAGAGGCTATGCGCTCTATGCCTTTGATTTGACCCCTGACCAAGAATGTGGAGATCATTTTTCCTTAGTAAAAATGGTAATATGCGTCTTGAAATGCGTTTTGCCAATGCTCTGCCAGAGACTGTGAATATGATTGTTTATGCTGTTTTTGAGAACGTGATTGAGGTTTCCCACCAAAGAGCAGTTCTCTTTGATTACTGAAAAGTTTGATACAACTTTGATCCTTTTTAAAATGAATACCACCCAGCTTACAGCTTTGCTATCCAGCAACCCCTCGACTGAAAAGTATTTTTATGGGGTTCTAGCTAGTGATCAACTACCTAAAGGAAAAATAAAAAACTTCCTGCGATGCTTATTGTCAACACCGACCCCAAAATTATCCTGGAGAACACTGGCTGGGAATTTATCTAAAAGAAGAGGGTTATGGAGAGTTTTTGATTCTTACGGTAACCCTCCAGATTTTACTTATTTTCCTAAAACTATCTCAAACTTTTTATACAACAACGCTAAACAAACAGTGTACAATAATCAACCTCTACAAGGTCTTATGACCACTACCTGCGGCCATCACTGTGTTTTCTTCTTACATCATCGAGCCAAAGGACTTACTTACCCCGAGGTTATGGCTCTCTACAGCTCTGATTTAAACAAGAATGATCTGATGGTGTCCCGATTTATACATTGCATGTCTAACCCTAAAAACAGAACTGTATAAATATATTTTCATGCGTGCAGTGTGTCAAGACTCACCATGATTTTAAAAATGTTATGAATGTTAGTCTTCAAAAACTTACGACAATGTAGATGTTGAATAAATATTTTTATTGTTGTAAAGACTTATACAGACATATATATCAGACATTGATTATACACCATTTGCATGAATATACAACAACAAATGTATCGGACAATGATTATACAACATATGCATGAATATACAACAAAATGTAAAAATGTGTGAAACTCAATAAAAAACAGTAACACCTTAATAAGTTTCCCATAACTGTTGTCTTTTTTTCTGCTTCTTATTCATAGGGGTCTCTAAGGGTCTTTTTTTATAGGCTTCTATGAGTTGTCGTGTTTGAGAATTAGGCACTGTAGAATAAGGGACATTTATCACAGCCAAACCTTTGATGAATTCAACCCATCCTACAGGTAGCCTATGTTCAGGGATGTTGGTATTCCCAGTAGCGGCCCTGATTAAATCAACCATATGCGACTGTGACAGGATGACTGGGCGGTGACGTCACGTCAGAAGCAGGAACAAAAACAACAGAGAGGAGTTTGGTGAAGCTGAGCGAATGCTTTCGCTCAGCATTTAATGAATAAACAGAACAGAAAAATAAACGGTTGTAACAACAAACACACAAAAACAGGACACGGCACTTTCGCCAAAATAAACAGACATAAACAAAACGAACTAACACTAAACAAACGGTGGACGGACAGACACACAAACACGGTGAGTAAACAAACAAACAAGTATCGTGCTGGAGCTATCAG
The DNA here is from genome assembly GCA_030684275.1 of Acipenser oxyrinchus oxyrinchus. Classification (NCBI taxonomy): domain Eukaryota; kingdom Metazoa; phylum Chordata; class Actinopteri; order Acipenseriformes; family Acipenseridae; genus Acipenser; species Acipenser oxyrinchus. The sequence goes on along the minus strand of CM060273.1, from coordinate 10,473,687 downwards.
CACGCGATAGCAATTGTTTGTAAATATTTCACTCTCCTTCTCTCTCTCCGTTCTCCACTCTCAACACCCAACCCCGAGTGAGTGAAAACATGCTGTTTTATGCAGTTGTACCGAGACTCGATTGCTAGTCAATCATTCAATTGGAATCTCGGTACAACTGCACGTGAATTAATTAAGTGCACTCCTGTGACCACACATTACATTTTAACCAGCACGTGAAGTGATTTGTGCCCTCCTCGTGCCTAAATACAAATCTACATTTTTAAATCACACGTGAAACACAGACCCGTTTATATCCCGTGTACCGATGACTATACACCAACATTTACACACAACACGCAACATATAATACACAGGGGGCACTTTGCCACATATACCCCCTTGTGCAAAGCACACATGGCCTCAATGGCCACCTCCCCCTCAGTCCCAAAGTCCCGGAAGAGGGGAAGCAAGTTGTTTCTGGGGGTGGCCATGGTGTAATGTCTGGCACCCCAATTCTTCGTGGCTGGGAGCTCCCTCTTCCGGGCTTCAGCCCCACTATCTCCTGCCGCGAAAGTGCAGCTGGGGAGCTGGTCTCCTGACCTCCCCTTCTTCATGGCCGGCAGTTCCCTCCGTGGGGCTCCGACCACACAATCTCCGCAGCGAAACTGCTGCGGGGAAGCTGGTCTCCTGACCTCCCCTTCTTCATGGCCGGCAGTTCCCCTCCGTGGGGCTCCGCCACCCACTTCCGGCAGCGAAACTGCTGCGGGGAGCTGGTCTCCTGACCTCCCCCTTCTTCATGGCCGGCAGTTCCCCTCCGTGGGGCTCCGCCACCCACCTCCGGCAGCGAAACTGCTGCGGGGAGCTGGTCTCCTGACCTCCCCTTCTTTGTGGCCGCCAGCTCCCTCCGTGGGGCTCCGGCCACCGTGTTCCTGCCACGGAATGCGGCTTGGGGAGCTGGTCTCCTGACCTCCCCCTTTCTTCATGGCCGGCAGCTCCCCTTCATGGAGCTCCGCCACAGTGTAGCGACCTGAGGCAAAGCAGGACCCTCGACGACCCCAGGCGGCAGGATCCCTGGCACCCCAGGCGACGGCAGCAGCAGCGGACCCTCGGGAGGCGACGGCAGCAGCAGCGGACCCTCGGGAGGCGACGGCAGCAGCAGCGGACCCTCGGGAGGCGACGGCAGCAGCAGCGGACCCTCGGGAGGCGACGGCAGCAGCAGCGGACCCTCGGGAGGCGGCACGGCAGCAGCGGACCCTCGGGAGGCGAACTCGGGAGGGAAGCCCTGGCCATAGAGGCGGCAGCGGGAGCTCCACTTCTCCCTCGCACCCTGCACCCTGTGTGGAGCAAAAGGCAGCCCCAGGCGATGCGGAGCGACAGGCAGCCCCAGGCGATGCGGAGCGGCTGGCAACCCCAGGCGATGCGGAGCGGCTGGCAACCCCAGGCGATGCGGAGCGGCTGGCAACCCCAGGCGATGCGGAGCGGCTGGCAACCCCAGGCGATGCGGAGCGGCTGGCAACCCCAGGCGATGCGGAGCGGCTGGCAACCCCAGGCGATGCGGAGCGGCTGGCAACCCCAGGCGATGCAAGGCAAGCATCCTTGGGCGAAGCGAGGCAGGCATCCTTGGGCGAAGCGAGGCAGGCATCCTTGGGCGGCGAGGCAGGCATCCTTGGGCTAGCGAGGCAGGCATCCTTGGGCTAAGCGAGGCAGGCAGTCAGGACAAGCTGGGGTGCGGGTGTTGGCCCTCTTCTCGGCCTCTGCGGCCGGGCGGTTCTTCCCGTAGCTTCCCTCAGCAGCCTATGCAAGGGCTGCTGAGGACCGCCAGCATCTAGTCCTGGTCCTTCTGGTGACGGGAGAGGCAGCTCCTGCTCCTCTCCTCGTGACGGTGGGGAAGTGATACCAGCAGGCATTCATCCTCTGCTGGTGGGGAGTGATACCAGCAGGCATTCATCCTCTGCTGGTGGGGAAGTGATACCAGCAGACATTCCTCCTCTGCTGGTGGGGTTGGCGGAGGCAGAGGCAGCTCCTGCTGCTCTGCTCCTGCCGATGGAGGTGGCGGAGGCAGAGGCAGCTCCTGCTGCTCTGCTCCTGCCAGTGAAGGTGGCGGAGGCAGAGGCAGCTCCTGCTGCTCTGCTCCTGCCAGTGAAGGTGGCGTAGGCAGAGGCAGCTCCTGCTGCTCTGCTCCTGCCAGTGGAGGTGGGAGCGGCGTGTAGTCTCCTGGCGGCGGAGGTGGGAGCGGCGTGTAGTCTACCCTTGTTTCAGGGGACTGGTGCGGCTCTGCCTCGGAAGGGGAGACCAGCAGGCATTTTCCCTCTGCTGGTGGAGGACCCAGGAGGCCTTCACCCTCTGCTGGTGGACAGGGACCCAGCAGGCATTCACCCTCTGCTGGTGGACAGGGACCCAGCAGGCATTCACCCTCTGCTGGTGGACAGGAACCCAGCAGGCATTCACCCTCTGCTGGTGGACAGGGACCCAGCAGGATTTCACCTCTGCTGGTGGACAGGGACCCAGCAGACATTCACCCTCTGCTGGTGGACAAGGACCCAGCAGGCATTCACCCTCTGCTGGTGGACAGGGACCCAGCAGGCACTCACCCTCTGCTGGTGGAGGAGGCAGAGGCAGCTCCTGCTGCTCTGCTCCTGGCGGTGGAGGTGGCGGAGGCAGAGACAGCTCCTGCTGCTCTGCTCCTGCCGATGGAGGTGGCGAAGGCGGGACCAGCAGGAATTCACCCTCTGCTGGTGGAGGTGGGAGCTGCAAGCAGTCCTCCCATGGCAATGGAAGTGGAACCAGCAGGAATTCACCCTCTGCTAGTGGAGACTGGGGCTGTGGACGCTCTACCTTCCCCTTTTTGGGCTGTGGACGCACCGACTCCTCCCTCTTGGGCTGTGGACGCACCGACTCCTCCCTCTTGGGCTGTGGACGCACCGACTCCTCCCACTCAGGCGTAGGACGTTCGGGCTCCTCCCACTCAGGCGTAGGACGCTGGGCTCCTCCCACTCAGGCGTGGGACGTTCGGGCTCCTCCCACTCAGGCGTAGGGACGTTCGGGCTCCTCCCACTCAGGCGTAGGGACGTTCGGGCTCCTCCCACTCAGGCGTAGGACGTTCGGGCTCCTCCCACTCAGGCGTAGGGACGTTCGGGCTCCTCCCACTCAGGCTGTGGAGGCAAAACCAGCAGGCATTCTTCCTCTGCTGGTGGAGACTTGGGCGGTGGACACTCCACCTTCCTCTTCCCCTTTCCCTTCTCTGCCTCCTCCTCACCTTCCTCTCCTGGGCCAGTTCCTCCTCTCCCTCTTGATAGGGCAGCGCACCACTGGGTGCCCGAACTCCCCACAGGCAAGGCACCAGCCTTGGTCCTCTAGACCACCAAGGAGGACCTCCAGATCCTGGCAGCCATCTCTCCAGTTCCAGCCTTCCATTTTTTTCCCCTTTTATTTTTCAAAAAAAAAACAAAAAACAAACAAACAAACAAACAAAAAAAAACCTGCGGTTCCCGCTCTGGCCTGAGTCCTGGAGGCGCTGTTATGCCGGTTCTGACACCACGTGTGACAGGATGACTGGGCGGTGACGTCACGTCAGAAGCAGGAACAAAAACAACAGAGAGGAGTTTGGTGAAGCTGAGCGAATGCTTTCGCTCAGCATTTAATGAATAAACAGAACAGAAAAATAAACGGTTGTAACAACAAACACACAAAAACAGGACACGGCACTTTCGCCAAAATAAACAGACATAAACAAAACGAACTAACACTAAACAAACGGTGGACGGACAGACACACAAACACGGTGAGTAAACAAACAAACAAGTATCGTGCTGGAGCTATCAGCACGCTGATAGCAATTGTTTGTAAATATTTCACTCTCCTTCTCTCTCTCCGTTCTCCACTCGAACACCCAACCCCGAGTGAGTGAAAACATGCTGTTTTATGCAGTTGTACCGAGACTCGATTGCTAGTCAATCATTCAATTGGAATCTCGGTACAACTGCACGTGAATTAATTAAGTGCACTCCTGTGACCACACATTACATTTTAACCAGCATGTGAAGTGATTTGTGCCCTCCTCGTGCCTAAATACAAATCTACATTTTTAAATCACACGTGAAACACAGACCCGTTTATATCCCGTGTACCGATGACTATACACCAACATTTACACACAACACGCAACATATAATACACAGGGGGGGCACTTTGCCACAGCGACCCTCTAATGTTCTTGCCCCTAAGAATGAATTCCCCTTGATCATTCCATGAGGTAACCAAAGCATTCTGAGACATTGCGTTTAAAATAAATTTAGCATTTTTCTTAGATCTGGAGGGGACGCTACTCATAACATCAGTCACAACCTTAGATTCAGATTCTGCATCAGTTTGTGCCATTTCCACAGAGGGAGGTGTAATCAAAGTCGGGGTATTAAGCTCTTTTTCACTCTGTTTAATCAAGGCTAGATATCTCTGTAAGGAGCTGGTGTATAGTTTAACTTTCTCATTGTCACTGATGTCAGTTCTAAGTAGAATGCTTTTCATTTCAGAGTCAAGTCTGCTTTCAACTGCTTTTTAATAGGTTCGGGCGTTGTGGCTCAGGCTGTCGAAGTCTATCGAGTTGATGTTGCGGTACCAGAAACATTTTCTGGGAGTGAGTCATTTTACAAATTAACTTTGAGGTGTTAAGAGTCCTGATAAAAAGGCAGAGCAATCCTTATTAAAGCACCAATAAAACCACCACTCTGATTCACAGTTTTTTCTTCTTTTTAATTGAATGGTTCTTATTACATAGGCTCTTTATAACACGCGCTGCTTTTTGAGAGTGTTTAACTGACTCGAGGTCAAGGGATGTTACCCTTTAAGGCGTTTAAGGCAATTTCAACAATAGATTTGATAAAATCGTCAGAGGCGTCTCGTAAGACTGCTCTTCTCTGAGGAGCAGAGCCATGAACTATGCTCTTTAAGAGATGGAGGTTACGTTTTATTCTAGCGGACATGATGCGTTGTTGAAGAGTCTAGATAAATAAAAGTTTTAGCGCAATAACAAGTCGTTTATAAGTGTTTTGTCTTGGTATTTCTCATGATATAAGCAACTGGCCAATCAGGAGTAAATAAACCAGTTCTTAGACGGTATGCTTCGGGGGTTTGTGCTTTTAAGTCTATTAAAAGATAACCATAGGGTTTTTTTGTGGCATCTTCAAACGCTTCTAAGAAAAACTTGGAGTTACCGGGGTACATCTGTCGGGCTAGCGTGTTGATTTGAAGTTTATCTCTGGGGTTTTTAAACAGAATAATGTAATTGGCATTCAAGTTAATGGTACGGCTCATTTTTCCTTGAAAAAATAAATTTTGAACCAAATACAGCACGCATAAATTCCTATGATGAACGTATTTTGTAAAAGCTTTCTGTATTTCATCATTTTCGCTAGCCGCCTCCATCAAGTCATCTATAATGATTAAATTGATTTTGTTAGGAGGCATTAAATTATCATCGGTTAATGAAGACGGTATGCCTTCAATAAATTTTAAATTTTTAAATTTAAGTGCCAATTCGTTGTATAATGGTTGCCAGCAGCTATAGCACCATATGATATTCTCAGGGGTTTGGGAAAAGATCTGTTGAGAGTTTTCTAAAAGCTGCTTCACAAAGTAACTTTTGCCTGAATTGGAGGGCCCTGATATTATAGCGGCAAAAGGTGCGGTTAGCCTAATATCAAAGCCGTCTTCAGTAGCCATAAGGAAGAGATGTGTAATCAGACAGCAAGACTCTCTTATTGTATACTATCTGAAAAGTTTTCTGGAGTGGTTTGTTTTCCAATTGAAATTCTTTTTTATTACGGTGAATCTGGGAGCCTCGAATCATGATATGCTCTGCAGGGGTGTTTCTATCAGGATTCACAAAGTTTTGAACTAGGTCTTTTAATGAAGCGAGGTTAATTAATTTGGAATTCTCGTAGTTTAGGGTAATACCCTTTACTTTGAGACATGTTTTTCCTCTGTTTGTGACGTATCCATATGTTTTAGGCCCTCCTGACACAAACTCTGTAATGTATTCCCCCGGGTTCAACTCGCTAGTTAAATCTCCAAGATAATCGCCAAGTTCTGGACGCCAAGCATGGGGTCTACTGACAAAGATCACAGAGTCCGTATCATGATACAGACAACGACTCTGCAGGCGATCCATGAGGTTATAGAGCTCTAGCCGGGCGTAAGCGGTTGTAAACGCCGCTATGAATACATTTACATTACCTGGGGGTGTATAGGTTTCAGAAGCATAACGCCACTGAACCAGCACCACCGTATCACTTACAAAACAAAAATGAGAAACATGATATCTTTTTGAAAAGAGATAATGGAAAAACAGGTCAGGATCTTTAACCAAGCTCGTAGAGAGGTGGTTAGGTTTCTGTCCAAATTTTCCCCAAAGTGAATTTAAGGATAGTTTGGAGATTTGTCTTTTAGCAGGGTTAACATTAATGTTTTGAGGATCTAATTGAATCCCCTCTTTCTGAAAATATTCATCAATATAACGCTCTTTACTCACCTCATCGGTACAATGAGAGGGGTAACCGGAACTTTCCTGTTTCCCCTTGAGATGGCTATTAATGTAGTCTGTAAAGAGAGTGTCAGATTTCTGAGGAAAATGCCAAACTTCGTGTATTTTAGACACTTTGTAACCTTTCTCAAGAGCTTTGACTACCTCTACACTGCACCATGTTCCTGTCAAGGCTCTTTCTCCAGAGGTATGGTTACATACACCTGTCTGGTTTAGTGTTTCTGCGCAAGAACGGCAGAGGGTAAACATTAATTTGCCGCAGATTCTTGCAGGCAGTACGGGAAAAAAGACCCTAGGCGGCAGAACAGTTAATTTGAACAAGCCAAAGTACTGCCTCAAGTCCTGAAAATTATGGTAGATTACGGTTGGGTGATCTACAGGGTACACTTTTGTTTTGTTGACAAAGGGATACAAGCTAGTGAAATCAAAGTATTCCAACCTTTCATTTTCCTGGGCCACATAATGTAATGTAATGGCATTTGTACGACCCCCAAACAGTGCCTCACGAGGATTGATACGTTCTGGAAAATCAGAGCGAACCAAAAAATCGTGAACTTGAGGCTGTTTTTTCAGAGCGTTCCATTCATGCTCCCAAATAACTCTGACTTCCAACCCGTAAACCTTTTGCAATGTTTCAATCTTTTCATCAAAGTGATGATACATCGTACTGCAGGATACTTTGCTTAAGGGGTTTACATCGGCGGAATCATAGCATTGGGGGCAACCATGAAAAAACACCCTGCAAATTCAAAAGCCGTACGCTTACCATTAATTACAGCATACCCGTCCAAGAAAAAGGGCCCTATTTTAAGCTCACCATAGTTTAAAGCATGTTGAATGAAAACATTTTCAGTTTCAGATACATACATTAACCATTGTATTGATGCATTTGAAAAGCTTTTTTGCTGGTCACTGTAATTGTCTGGAGGAACGATAGCTATTGTGTCTTTAGGCATAAATTTACTTCTATACATAGCCATGCACAGTGAAGCAATTGTAGTACATTGGAAGGGGTCTATCTGTCCTATAGCATAAACCTCTGTACGGAATCTGATACAGGCCTCTTTTAAAATTTCAACATCATTTTTGCAGTAGAAAGCTATTTCATTTCTGAAATTAAAAATGCCATTCTTAATCGAATCGTACCATTTGTAAAAGTCATCACGTTCTTTAGACATCATTTGTTGAACACCATAGTAACAGGGTTCAGGATAGGGCCCAACGTAATTCTGGTTTTCAAGAGTATTGAAAAAATGAGGAAAATATCCTTTTCTGGCTTCAAATCCCATAGCTGAAGGCATTGCACTTAACTTCATGGGCATAAAGTTATAGGAATCAATGTAGCGCATCTTAAAAGCCTTGTCTGTAAAACACATTAACTTGCTACCCTGAGCTATGATATGAGGGTTAACACCGTTGGCAACTAAATAATTCATCAGTAAATAACTGTCATACGACTTAGCATTGTGTGCCAAGAAAGTATAGCCTGCGTAACAGGGTCTGCGATACCTTTCGAAAAACTTTTTCACACAAGCCTCACCCTCCCAAAACCATGATTCACCATTCATGTGTATGCAGTACAAATAATTCGAATGTGTAAGCCATCTTCCTGCCGGCATTCAAAATCATAAAACACATATTTATCTGTGGGCTCATAAGGTTTTGGCACTTGAATGAAGCATTTGTGATCAGTGTGAGGTAACAACACAGCCTTACATATCTTACAGTAGGGACTAGGACATTTATGAGCCGTAGTTTTAGTAGGGTCACATTTATAGAGAGAATAACAACTTGTACACAGTTTTAAAATGTCACACATAGAGAACTGTTTTTCACTGTTGGCTTTATCTTGAAGAATCTTATGCTCATCATAACAATGCTGTGATCGACAATAACGATTGCAATCGTTATATTTTACCTTTACAGAGGACTCGCTATTACAGGCTGGTGAAAAACACACATTACAATGTCCCTCACAACGATGTCCAGATCGGTTACTGTAGGCTGTGTAACAGTAATTGCACAGATAGGCGGTGCCCAGAAAACCTTTCAAGTTAACAATACCGTAGAAATGATTCTCATGAAGAAACAGATATACAGTTTTGTTTTTGGTCGAGTATCTGTTTGGTGTTTCCGGAACACGTCCTTTTGAGGACACCTGTACCACACCACAATTGTAACATCTAGAGCCTGTTCAAATTTATCTATGTCAGCAAACGAAACCATCTGATGTTCACTTAACCCCACACGCTGTTGAAGTTTTAAAGCCTCAGCCATACACATATCATAGGCACCCCTGAATTCTGGAAATAACAAGCTCAGAACGCTGTAAGCAAAACATAATTGATTGTCTCTGTTGTAACATATAATCAGATGTTTGGCTTTTTTTCTAATAAGCTCACTTTTCATTAAGGTCTGCAAACCTCTCCTTAAACCCCCTCCTTCAGGACACCTTATAACCTGGACAATCAACATTAAAGAGTCATCAGCCAAAATTTCACTATGACTTTGAAGGAGAGCTTCAATCTGACTGAGAAAATCGTCTAGACTTAAATTGTCTCCAGTCATTTTTACATACACAGGTATATCTAAGGATCCGGCTCTTAATTCAAGCTGCACAATGTCTGCAGGTCTTAACGTTCTAGAAACCTCACTCAACATATTCTCTAACGTTTCATGCAGCACAGTAAAAACTTCAGCATAGGAATTCAAATCATACAGATGTGTAAAGTTAAGAGGGTGTTTCAATTCGATATTGTTAAACATTGGTCTATGTCTAAGCTGTACACCTTCCCCCAATTCTAACACCATCGCTATCCCTATGGGGGCCTGTAAACCAGAAGGACCAGCCACTTGATCATCATGTAATACACCACCCCGGGCTTTTATGCTAAAAGAATCATCTTGGCAAGACCCCTGTTTAAGCCTTCCCTATCTGGTTTTCCATATCAACTACACTCTCTGTAGTAACATGATTTTCTCTAGACATTTCTTGCAAAAGCTTATCCAAAGAGTCAAAATTGATCTGAGTCAAGGTAGCATCGTTAATAAACCTGGGGCACTGGGAGTTATTAGTGTATATATTAGGGATGATGTCATTTATGGGGGGACTATCTGTAGAAATTTCATCAATCAGAGCCCTGATTGACGGTAAATTATATGAGTTATGATTTAAATCATTTAATAGTTTGTCTAGTTGGTCAAAAATCTCAAAACCTCCTAAATTATTTTGGGTTGGAGATATACTATGTGTATGGGAGCTTGTTGAAGGATTTGTATTTAAGGTATTTTGGGGAATGATTATAGAATTAAACACAGAATTTGACACAGTTTGACTCGGATCAATTGAAACCTTTTTATTTTTTTGAACAACAGCCACAGCATCATCATTGTCAGAATCAACATCAACAGTAAATTCCAAATGTTTCCTCTTACAAGTTTTTTTTCGAAAGGGTTCCATTATTGCTCTACAATGACAAAGTTATTGTTTCAAAAACCCAGAGTTTTCAACAGGGTTATTAAGGTTTGTATATTCTGAGCCACCTCAGGGTCAGAAACTAGAGCCCTTATAGCTGGATGTCTGTATATAAGCTGATCTATTGTCAGTTCTACATGTTTCAGTAGCTCTACGCTGTGATACCTAGTAGTTGTGAGGCCTTTGAGGTCCTTCTGAGACTGGTGAGGTGACTCTTGATTGCAGCGAAGTGTGAAACCTTCTGGAAATTTTACGAGGCCTTTTAGACTTTGGGTCCCTGATGACTGATGTTTCGTCCTCTGAAGAATCGCTGTCCACAATAAGAGCAGGTCTAGTGGGTCGTTCTAAATGAAAATATATCAAAATATACAATCAGACCAAAATACATTAACAGATGTTTAATGAAATATTTAACATACATTTTAAAAATGCTTCATTTTTAAATAGTTACTTACTTTTGAGAGGTCTTTTTTCAGATTTGTGTTGTTTATTTGGGGGGCCTAAGGGCATCCTCGTCTGTACATCTATGCCCTCCGATGTACTGGCCACGTCTTTCCTTGGGGTTTTTTCAGGCTTTTCTAAAATAATATAAATGGTTGAATATGAATGTTTTATTAACCTAAAATAATTAATATTACTTATAAACGAACAAGCATATTTTATTAATCTATAAAACAATACTGTTCTTACTTTTACACACTTCGGGGTCTGACGGAAGGTCACTGAAAGATATCATGAAGTATTCTTCCAGTTGTGCGGAATCTTCAACGTAGTCAGATTCTAAAACAGAATGAAACAGATATGTTTTAAAAATGAAATAATAAAATAATAAACTGCAATAATTATACATACCTTGATATATATATATATATATATATATATATATATATATATATATATATATATATATATATATACATTTCCATATTTGCTATTAATAAACAAAAACAGACATAAATACACGTTAGTATTAATACATACAATATTACTCACTTTGAGGCATATCTGCAGTCACTGAGAAGTTATTTAAAAGACCTCAGAGTCGACTAGTGCGGTTGGTAACTCAAGTGGTATGTCCTCTCCAGGTTTCAGGTTCTGTAATTTAAAGGAGGTATGAATACTTAGAGAAAAAAAAAAAAAACCCTCGCGATATTTTGGTCTAGCGACTGTAAAAACTCACCATCCTGAGTCTTGAGAAACCACGTGGGGGACAGAGGAATGAGCGTAGGAGGCTGATCAATCACTACCTCCTCGTGTGAAATTAAATGTTCTTCTATAAGTTCCTCGATATCTATAAAATATGAAAAATATATAATTTTAAATAAATAATAATAATAATAATAATAATAATAATAATAATAATAATAATAATAATAATAATAACAACAACAACATAAAATAATACATAAATAAAATTCTCGACGTTAAAGTATGTATTTATATTTGAGTTTATATCTCTGAGTTATAGACACCATCTTAACTCTTTTTTAAATAAATCACATTTTTAAAAAATGTATACTGTAAACATGATACCTATTAGGATAACCCATGCTGCGTCATAGACAAAACCGCTAGGGTCTTCATTTACAAGCTAAAAAAAACGTTTTCTATAGAGCCATACAAACATTTCTAAACATAGCGGCTTACGCTCTGTGTTAAAACGCATTTCAAACATTTTTACATATTAACATTATACAGACAATTTTCAAAACGCTACATTTATAATCCCTAGAATTTAATTAACATCGTTTTTCGCACAGAGTTAAAACAGTATTTAAACATTAAACATCGGTACGTACCTTGTAAAAGATCATTGTTCTTGCTTGATTCTCCGTCCATTTATGGCGAAAGTGTGGCTTTACGGGATTTCGTTCTTGAGAGGGATCGTCCTTTTTTCAGAAGTGAATACATGGCTCTGGGATGGTGTTTATATCCTCTAAGATACGTGGTTAATGCGGTTGTAACCACAGGGGTCCGGATCAAGAAAATATATCCAGGTGGAGATCCCTAATGATTTCCATTACATGAGAGAAGATGTTAAAACTTCATGCTGATTTGAACTTGGCTCTCGCCAAGATAAGCACCAACTAAGACGTAGCTTCACAGTAAACTAATGTGATCCATATGTGTCTCCATCCATTTGCGCTTCCTTCCATATGATGATGTAGATATCCTTCTGTCTGGTGTTGATGGCTGAAGTGTAATGCTGGCTCCAGGGATCAGCTTATTTTGCCTCCCTAGCGCATCAGCACACACAACGGCTGCGATGCTGGCTCCGGGGATCAACCATAGTGCGGTCTCCTCAGCGCATCAGCATGACAACCGTCTGGATTGAGCTAAGTAGGGTACATCTCTGGGGTCTTCAAGTGGGCACCTTCCATCCTCGGTGTTTCGTCGACTAGCCTACGACACCTCAAGAGGGCTCGACGGTGATTCTGGCGTCCCAGCATCACCCCTCCGTCCCCACTCAACTCAGCCCAGCTTACTTACCTGTACATCAGCCTTTCTTTCTTTCTATTGTGCTTGAGATCCCCAGCCAGAATCTTTCCGTCTCAACCACAGCCAGTTGCTGCTCCTCTCTGCTGCTTCAGATAAGTTCTTCACTGTGCAACGCAACTCTTGGCCATTGAATCCGACATCTCTGAGAAACCGGGTTGTAGAGTGTGCCACAAATCCTCGACATCCCACTTCCACTGGGTAAACCCAGACTCTCCATCCTCGCTGTTCCGCTTCAGTGGCTAGTTGAGCATACCGCAGTTTCTTCCTCTCATACGCCTCATCTACAGCATCCTCCCATGGCACTGTTAACTCTACCAGGTGAACAAGGCATGCTGATCCAGACCACAGGACAATATCTGGTCGAAGGTTTGTGGTGGCAATTTCAGGTGGAAAAATAAACCGCTGACCAACATCTGCCAGCATTTTCCAGTCTCTAGCAGCTTCCAGTTGTCCTGGGCGAGGATTGGTTTTAACACCTTTTCTTGGTGGTTGCTCTCCTGGGCGGAGAAATGTTGTCTTTTGTGTGTAATGTTTTGATGGAACAGGTGGCAACTTATTGGTCATGTTACGCTTGTCTTCCAATGCTAAGGCCAAACATCGCAGCACCTGGTCATGGCGCCAAGTAAACCGTCCTTGGCTAAGAGCCACCTTACATCCTGTCAAAATGTGCCTTAATGTTGCAGGTGATGAACACAAAGGACATGAGGGATCCTCTCCTACCCAGAGGTTTAGGTTCTGTGGTGATGGGAGAACATCATATGTTGACCTTATAAGGAAACTGATCCTGCTCTGTTCCATTGACCATAGGTCTTGCCAGCCAATCTTGCGTTGTTCCACACTCTCCCATCTCATCCATTCTCCCTGCTTGGCCTGGGAAATGGCCTTTATACACCTCATCCTCTCCTCCTGCTTTTGCACCTCGTTGACTACAAGCTTCCTCCGTTGCGCTGGGGCTGCCTTGTGCCATGTAGGAGGAGCTGAACTGAGACCAAGACCCCCTCTTCCATGCTGAACTTGCCCCAATTCGAAGGGCAGCCTTTGCATCCTCCACAGCTTTCTTTGCCACCCACTTTCTTCCAGTTTTCAGACCTTGGCGCACTTAAACTCCTCGGTTAGAGCGGAGACAGGTAGCTGCAGTATTCCTTTACCATAAAGTCCCACTCTGCTGAGGCAGCGTGGAACTCCCAACCATTTCCTGATGTGTGAACTGATTAAAGCTTCCAGCTTCTCTACCGTTGTCAAAGAAACCTCGTACACAGTCAGTGGCCACAGCAACCTTGGCAGTAGGCCAAACTGAAAGCACCAGAATTTTAGTTTGCCTGGTAAAGCGCTGCTGTCTATGCTCTTCAACCCTACCACAGCTTGTTGTCTAACTTCTCCCACACAAACTGTGTCCTTTAGATCCCCGTCGTACCATCTCCCAAGACTCTTCACTGGCTTCTCAGACACTGTTGGTATTGCCTCACCATTAATGAAGAACGTTTTATCAACTACTTTACCTTTAATTATAGAGATGCTCCTTGATTTAGTGGGCTTGAATTGCATTCGTGCCCATTCAATGTTATTGGTTAATTTGCCCAATAACCGATTGGTGCAGGCTACTGTTGTAGTCATGGTTGTCATGTCATCCATGTATGCTCGAATTGGTGGTAGTCGTATTCCAGAAGCCAAGCGCTCTCCTCCCACTACCCATTTTGATGCCCTAATGATTACTTCCATTGCCATGGTAAAAGCCAGTGGAGAAATGGTGCATCCTGCCATTATTCCAACTTCTAGGCATTGCCATGTAGTGCTGAATTCTGAAGTTGAAAAACTAAATTGCAAATCTCCAAAGTAGGCTTTCACTAGATTTGTTATTGTCATTGGTACACTGAAAAAATCAAATGCTGCCCAAAGAAGTTCATGTGGCACTGAACCATATGCATTAGCCAAATCCAGGAATGTCACATGGAGCTCCTTCCTCTCCTTTTTAGCTGATTGAATTTGTTGCCAGATTACATTGATGTGTTCTAAGCATCCTGGGAAACCTGGAATGCCCGCTTTTTGTATTGAAGTGTCAATGAAGCAGTTCTTTAATAGGTAAGTTGACAGTCTCTGAGCAATAATGCTGAAGAAAATCTTGCCTTCTACGTTTAATAGGGAAATATGGCGAAACTGACTGATGCTGCTAGAATCTTTTTCTTTAGGTATAAAGACTCCACCTGCTCTGCGCCATGCTCTTGGTACAACCTGTTTTTCCCATGCTACTTTCATCAGTTTCCACAGGATTCGTAGAACTCCTGAAGCACTCTTGTACACTCTGTACGGAACTCCATTAGGCCCTGGAGATGATGAAGCCCTTGCTTTTTTCACGGCTTGCTCAACTATGACTAGACTATGCCACGCCTCAAATCACACCTCACCTTGATTTACGGTTTTAGTACAGGTTAAACTATGTTGTTTTATTCATGTACACGTTTGTTTAATTTTCCTTCAATTGTTTCTTACAGAATCATAACATTTTGTTTTTATTCAGTTATATTCAATTCAATAAGCTTTATTGGTATGACAATGCAATTACCTATACCTGTTTGCATGGTTATATCTATTTTTTTTACGCGGTATTACAAGCAAAAAATATTCACGCATTATGTTAATGTTCAGGCAGTATATTTTTAAAACGTCTTTCATTTTAGCATTTTTAATTTTATTTGCTTCATGATAAAAAAAATAAAAAATAAATAAATAAATAATAAAAAAAAAAACACAATCAAACACGCTTAAACAGTTTTTGTTAATAGAATTGTTTCCACGTTTTAATCTTGACGAAAGTAAGCAATCTCTTAATATATATATATATATATATATATATATATATATATATATATATATATATATATATATATATATATATATTGTGACAAGATTGCGCCACTCACGGGTTCGTGCCCCTTTAAAATTACGACCCAGCGACAACAGAAATGGATTTTCTAGCGCAGTTGCGCTACTTTTTTAATAAACACAAAAACAAACACAAAACAAAAACCTAACTCCGTTTTGGAGTACTTACTACACAGGTTATTCCCTGACTAACTTGCAGGACGGCTAAGCCGTTTACCTGGCACACAAACAAACCCACACAGGTTTACACAGCACTTACTCTTTGTGGATGACTGCTCGGAAGCAGAGCACCTCTCTTCTGCTTCCTTCTACTCAGCAGCCTTGAGCATTCTGACTGCTCCTCTTAAATACCCTGCACCTGGTACTAATTTAACAATGGCTCCCAGGTGCAGGGGATAATTAATAATAAAACAATTAAATTAAACAATAAAACAATTAACAAAACTAATTAATAAAAGCACAAAACAATTAAACAAAAGGTGCCATTTCTCTCTTCAGGGAGGTTTTAACCCCCTCCCTGCTGTCTCACACAACCTGCTGCCTTACAATATATATATATATATATATATATATATATATATATATATATATATATATATATATATATATATATATATATATATATATATATTATGAGTTAACATTGTCTATATCTAAAAATATAAAAGGGTCATTACCTCAGGAGGGGGCCACCATTCGCCGATTTTAAAACACATAACGATATACTATGCTCACATAGTTTTAAATCTAAAACAGTAAAAACGTATTAATGATTTGTAACATCTTCAGAATAGTTTAATCGTGTATGAGACTATTCAAAGCTACAGGGGCTTAGCCTAATCAGAGGCTATTCAAAAACTGGCGGTGATAAAACACTTACAATATTTTTCTCTTATTTATTTGCAATATAGCCCCCTATTCCAATTTTATATATCTTTTTGACTGAAACTATATCCATTTTAAAAATATCACAAGGCTTGTCGACCCTACCAGACTACACGGCACCATAGTGATCACCTTCTCTGCGGGATGTCTTCTTCTGATGCAAATGTTATCTGAGCGTTAACACCTTAAGGGATCCTTATTGTTCGTAGCGTGTAAATTCATATACAAATATTCTCAGTTTTTTACCCCCATATCTACATCTGCTGTTTTATTTAATGTATACGCCAGTAATATATATATATATATATATATATATATATATATATATATATATATATATATATATATATATATATATATACAGGAAAACGTATTCAAGTTCAGATAACATCGTGCTTTTCAACATCCGCAGACAGGCTTTTAACACCCAATTGCCCCACTCTGTTCATAACGTGTATAATCAATAAAAAATATATTTTTATTTGCAATATAACATGTATTTCGATTTTATTTTATTTTTCTTAAAAACACGTTTTATTATCGTCTTTTTGAATGCTGCGGTATATTCACGATGAAATAAAACACCCCTACTGTCGGCTCATGCCTAGACCCGAAGGCATCAAGATACACATATCAAAAAGTATTCCTGGTGTCATCATGCTCTTTGAGCTAATATATATATATATATACTAATGACTTGACTATATCTAAAATAGAACTTATAAAGGGTCATTACATCAGGATGTGTAAACATTAGTTTAAATAAATATCCCTCTTTCCATCCCCGGCCCCGACAAGACGTCTGCTACCCGAAAGGTTTTTTACACCTAACCATGCTTCTCTGCTGGGTGTCTTCCTCTGGCCATCTTTCTAATCTTTTTTGATTGAAAACTATATTCAGTTGCTTGCCTATCCTGCTGAGACCAGACCTTAAGGCATCAAGATTCACACATTTCACAAGCCTTCTCTGTGGGGTACCTTCCTCTAACAAACGGTATCTGTGCTTTTAATACACCGAGGCTCCAATCTGTTCATAGCGTTTGTTTCTGTGTCTGTGGGAGTGTAGGGTGGGAGTGTCTAAGTGTCTGTGCTCATGTGTGCGCGCATGTGAGTCTACCTATAGGTAGTTGCGCGCATGTTCGGGGCCAAAGGAAACGCCCCCTATTTAAGTCACAGAGCGAGTTTTGCAGTCATTCTTCTGCTGAAGTTTGAAGAGAGAAGAAGCGTGAGAGAGAGCGAATTCAGGCAGGGTTTATGCGTTTTGTCCGGGGAGTTTTTTTTTTGAAGACGGTAAGAGAGAGCTTTTTTTCAGAACTTGTACTCTGGTAGATTTTGTTTTGTTTTTGTTCTTTTATAAATATTTAATTTAATACCTAATTTATTTTGATTTGGCGATACACTTTTAAAACGACTAATGCTCAAGTTGTACTGTGATTTATGTGTGTAATACTTGTTTAAACGCATTTTAAATGTCGAATGAGTTATTTTCTGCATTTTTCTTTTGCTTTTGTGATACGCTATTTTAAACTTTCTCCTGTTTCAACTATTGGTTTTTGTATGTGAAAATATATTTTGCTTTTAACGGTACCTGGTAAAAATATGTATACACCAAACCTATAAAATGTAAAATCACAGCGTCTCAAACCTTTGAACATCCTCATGCGTCTTATTAAACAATAATTTTTGTAAATATGGACAATTGCAGTAAGTGTATATGTACATAAATATAATGATAAACACTCAAAGTTTTACTATGATTTCTGTGTGTAATGTTTAAATGCTTTTAAATGGTGAATAAGTTGTTTTCTCTTTTGTTTTTCTTTTTTGCTTTTAATACCCTCTTTTAAACTTTCTTTTTTCATTAAGTGTCTTATGTAAAAAATACTAAGACTTTAATGTTGTCTGCACCAAGCATAAGTTAACATAAGCATTTATAAAACTTGGGTAACCCCCTGTCCCCTGATTACATAAATAACATATTAAACACTGATTTTTGTACATATCTTATAAAAGACATTCAATAAGTTTATAGGCATATATAAGCCTATATTCAATAAGCATATGTGTCTTGTAACAACAATAAAATCCACGCCCCCCTCATTATATATTCATAAATTCATAAACCCACGCCCCCTCATTATATATTCATATTTTCACACACATAGGGTCAAAAAAAGGTCAAAAGGATCATAAATCTGACTTTTGACATAAGCTATAGTAATATTACTACTAGTATTGTATGTATGCATGCATGTATTTATATATCTTTATTTATTTAAATACTGATTGAAATATATTACTATGAAATGTGGTCTTTATGAAAATAAAATATTAAAACGGAAGAACTCACCACTAACAAGTTAAATGTAAAGTGTCTCCGTGTATTCGCGGGGTGCTGTGTTTTTGTGAAGCTCTTCAATATCTCATTGTCACTGTGGGCCTCAGCGCACAGTAATACACGGCAGAGTCACACAGCTCTGTCTGCTGGATTGTTAAAGGGACGGTTTTTGAAGTTTTGTTGAGAAATGCATCAAATCTGCCTTTGAATTCATCAGCGTTCTCTCGTGCTCCAAAAGTATCTCTTCTCAGCACATACCTCGGGAAATCATTCGGGTACTGTATGTACCAGAATAGATACTGCGAAGAACTGCTAGTACTGTATTTACAGTGGAGTGTAACTGATTGTCCTTCAACAGCGTTCATATTGCCTGGAGGCTGAGTCACCGTGTCTTCTGCTCTGCATTCTGGAAAACAAATAAATAAATAAAAAATATTTTTAAATACATACATACATACATACATACATACATACATACATACATACCAAAACAAACTATAGCACAGATAATGAGAATGCTCCGTGTATATGCCATGCTATACAGCGTAGCACAATGTTTCAGCGTCATGCAGCAGTGAACTCTTTTCAGAAGATTTATCCCCTCAGAGTGCCTTGTTACCTCTTATACTGTCATCAGGAGTTTCTACATGATGTGATGTCATTTCAGCTGCTTATCAGAACCCGTATCGATGTTACACTAGAGCCTCCTGTAGGAAGATCTTCCATCATCTGTAACCTGACATTTTACACTGTTCACTATTTGCATTTGTATCTGTTATTTATGTATTTATTTATTAGAGCAGAACACGATTAGTGCACTTGAAAAGACAGCAGTTCTAAAAGAAATACATAAATACATTACTACGTGTACTTGTAAGTGACAGTTTCATCACCGTAGTGCATTTCGCATTCTTGTTAATGAAAATGCTAGCTAATTATTAGTATTATTTTTACGTTTGTGTTATTAAATACAGTATATTCCGTGTACTTGGTTTATTACGTCATATCTGAATATGTCAGTGTGTAATAGCTTGTGTCATGCTGCAATTTAAATGAGCAATACATAATTGATCCCTTTAGTCTTTCCTCCTTCCTGGTGCTCCCCAATATGTTCAGGGGAGATCCAGTAACGTTTCGATTGCTTTCAGAACCATCCACTTGTGGAGAGCTCCGCTAGAACAGCAAGAGACGCCAGTACAGTTCTGGAATTCACTGTGTGACAGAAACGCCAGACCGCAGTGCAGCTGTATCGAGAGCCGCTGGTAATAGCTGATGTACAGGGGGAGGGCAGTGTTGTTCATTCTGATTCGGGACGCTGGTAATAGCTGATGCACGGGGGGAGGGCAGTGTTGTTCATTCTGATTCGGGACGCTGGTAATAGGTGATGTACGGGGGGAGGGCAGTGTTGTTCATTCTGATTCAGGACGCTGGTAATAGGTGATGTACGGGGGGAGGGCAGTGTTGTTCATTCTGATTCGGGACGCTGGTAATAGCTGATGTACGGGGGGGCAGTGTTGTTCATTCTGATTCGGGACGCTGGTAATAGCTGATGTACGCAGGGAGGGCAGTGTTGTTCATTCTGATTCGGGACGCTGGTAATAGCTGATGTACGGGGGGAGGGCAGTGTTGTTCATTCTGATTTGGGACGCTGGTAATAGCTGATGTACGGGGTGAGGGCAGTGTTGTTCATTCTGATTCAGGACGCTGGTAATAGGTGATGTACGGGGGGAGGGCAGTGTTGTTGATTGTGATTCGGGACGCTGGTAATAGCTGATGTACGGGGGGAGGGCAGTGTTGTTCATTCTGATTCGGGACGCTGGTAATAGCTGATGTACGGGGGGAGGGCAGTGTTGTTCATTCTGATTCGGGACGCTGGTAATAGCTGATGTACGGGGGGAGGGCAGTGTTGTTCATTCTGATTCGGGACGCTGGTAATAGCTGATGTACGGGGGGAGGGCAGTGTTGTTCATTCTGATTTACTTTTAAACCTCCTTTATTAAGTCTGGTTATCTCGTGTAGTTTATCAAGCAATCGAGCTGGCGCCCCTCGGCTTCTGTCTGCTGTGTGTTTGTGAGGTTCTGCAGTTGTTCATTGTCACTGTGAGCCTCAGTGCACAGCAGTACACGGCAGAGTCACACAGCTCTGTCTGCTGGATTGTTAAAGGGATGGTTTGGGAAGTTGTGTTCAGAGTGGCGTCACATATTTTTTCCGTATCCATCAGCAGTATCCTTGTTACCTATAAAGCTCTACGAATCATATTCTTGGGAGATCCAGTCAGGTGTTGAATACACCAGAAGAGGTATGGAGTTGAACACGCTGTATCATAGCAACAGTTTAGATTCAACGCGTGTCCTTCAACAACGTTCAGTTTGATTGGAGACTGAGTCAACGAGTCTTCCGTGCTGCATCCTGAAAATAAATGAATATATCGATGATTTCAATGTACTTTCTAACGACAATAAAATAAAAACGCGCTAAATGTGTGAATAAGTAAATGCATAGCAAAGATTAATGCAGTAGCAGCGATGAACAGAAGGCCCTGTTCCATGTTCTGTAGTGCCGCTGCTGTAATAGCCTACGCTTGGGTTGAACCGTTTAGTAATGATTGTTTCAGGGGGCTGGAAGGCGCATGTCAAGTGGATGAGTTCTGCTTTCTATTGGTTAATGTATTTCATATCTTATTATTGGTTAATGTATTTTAGAAATGGAGAGGAATGTTTCATGCAGTGCCTCATCCTACTGGAAGAAAGTACAGTTTACATCCACTATCAGTTCAATTGTCAAGTTCATTTTAAATATAGAGTTAGCGCTGACTGTTCAGTGTGTATAATGAGTGTGAACGTTTATCATTTGAGGCAATTCATAATTCTTCATAATAACACACATGCAAGGACGCACGCACACGCACACACACACACACACACACACACACACACACACACACACACACACACACACACACACACAACAGGGCTCAATAGACACCAACGTATCCTGAAACCATTGAGCAAAAAAGAATTCGGCCTCATCAGGATTGCTGAAAGACAGACGCTCCCCACCAGGGTTGATTTTCAAGACAGCTGAAAAGAGACAAATCTAAACAAACATTTTTTACCCCACAATGCATTATGTCGAAGTGCAAATTGAATCATATGCCAAATGATTATGGGACCGTTAAGTATATTTCAACTGCCCCTAAGCTACATAAAACAAAAAATCAACATTGAAAAATCTGTTAATTTCTGAAGCCAATGTGCTTCAGTACTGACATATTTTTCTCCCAACAGCAGCACACGTTTCTGTGGTGTCATCCCATAAAATGACTGTAGATGTCACTATTACTATGCTTGCATTTACTAGTATAGCCTGAATTACAGAGAGGTATTGGACTGCCGTGACTGTTGCTGTTTGTGTTCAGGTTGCTCTGCTAGTAACCCTAACATGTCTCCTTCAACTCCCCTTACACATGAAACTCTCAGCTGAAAAGACCACAGTGTGGATTGATCCCATGAATCACACCTACATTAGCTGTTGATCAGTGATATTGGTTTGATTAAGATCATAAGAAAGGATTGCAAACCAGAGGCAGCTGTTCAGCTCAGCCTGTTCATTTTGCTGTAGCAGCTTGTTAAATTAAAAAAAAAAAAAAACTAATCAAATTGTTTCTTAAAGGATCTTACTTTTGCAATTAATATATATATATATATGTGTGTGTGTGTGTGTATGTGTGTGTGTGTGTGTGTGTGTGTGTGTGTGTGTGTGTGTGTGTGTGTGTGTCGCGTAATCGGCCGCATATAGACTAACCCTCACCCTTACCCTCACCTTAACCTTAACCTTAGAAAAAAAAGGCTCACCTTTGGGATTCTGCCCAAACAAACCCTGGCGAAAGTGCAGAAGACGAATCTCCAGACCACCTGATTGCATGCAGTACAATAAGCAGGGAAACTGATTTCCATGGACACTGAATTCTACGTAACATCTGTACAGATGAACTAACTTTGCTCCGGGTTACTATTTTTCATACCTTCATTGGATGGAAGTGGAAAGGTCTTTCTGTTTGTGACGAGTCAGGTTTGCACATTTTCACTTGTTGTTTCCTGGTATAACTATAAAGACAGTAAGTTACATAAATCTAAACATGGCTTCTATTGGTTATTTGATATTGATCTAGTTATTACGCAAGGACCTCAAAGGGATCGCTACACTGCAGAGGGTATGATAACCCTGTCAGGAATACTGCTGCGGGTCATTATTAATGATTGGGATACGTGCCTGTATTTATTAATACACTCTTTATTACTATCTGTGGTACTACTGTTATTGTTGATGATAATCTTTACTCTAATTAGACTTTGTCCTTAAGCTTGATTCTTTATTGGTAAATTGAAACTATTTCCCTTCAAGATCTACTACTGTGTTCATTAAAATATTAAAATGACCCTGTTTGATGTTTAGCATTTTTCTTAGAGCTCTTACTTCGGTCACTTTGTCCTTGTCCCTGCGGTCTCATTGCCTGGTAATGGATGTATAATAGAATAATGTACGCTGCATTTCTTTGTTTGTAATATGGTGACATGTTGTCTACAGTTTGCAGTTGATTTTGTTTCTGTTTTGCGAGGCGGTTTTGCTCACAGCAAGCCCCCTCAGGGTAATTTGGGCCACGCTGACAGTTGTTGTATTGGTGGGGAGGGAGGCTGGGGTGGGGGTGGGTATAGCGGATTGATGAACACCCATCTGACTGGCAATGCAATGTGAGTGTTGACCAGATTGAACCATGCCCAGGAAATGAAAGTTTTCATTGCTTGGTAAAGATCTGCTTCTAGACATGGCATAAGCATGAACATCCTCGGCTTTTCTGCACACAGAGGTGTGATTCGTAGGGTTTCCACAGAGGTTTTTGTAAGCAGCTGCACTTTAATCAGCATCACTGTGGTCCCCAGTGCACAGTAGTAGAGTGCAGAGTCAGAGAGCTGCGTGTTTGAGATTGAAAAATAAGTGATCTTTGTTGAAGTATTCAAGTGTCCTATAAACCTTCTGTCAGATTCTTCAGATCTGAGCTCCTCACTGCCACCACTTGCTTTATAGCGATGGAGAATATATCTGGGATTCCTCCCTGGTGTCTGCTGGTACCAGAACAGATACTCAGTGTATGCGTTGTTTGACAGAGAGTAATTGCAGTAGATCTTGGTTTCCTGGGTCTCCTCAAATGTTTGGAGATCCTTCCATGGATGCACCTCATCTCCATAACTCAGCTTAGGAAATGAAGCACAGTGGTTAGGAGCAGTTCACTGGGAGCATCACAGAGTATGGAATAGGAAAATAATGCATTGTAAATAAATAATTAATAAAAATAAAGACTAAACAAGACAATGAGAACCATTGTGATCAGCGTTCTTCAGTTCAGAAAGAACACAGACAGTGTTTAGGTTTGTGTTCAACCAGCCAGCATCTACTGAGGGAATGATGTAGGGTTCATAAGAGTTCTTCACTTCGTCAGCGTAGAAGACACGCCCCTTTCCCTCATCCAATCACCACAGCCTGAGGCACGAGCAGATCATTTGATGAGCAGTTTCTGTTGTTGTTACTTACTGTGAGTTGGGCATTTCATTTCCATTTATAAGTATTGTTTATGTTGTACAGAATGTATATCTTGAAAAAGTACAAGCACTGTTTTCTCATACAGTTGACCAGTGTATGCTACACGCAGTAACTACGATCAGAAGAGTGGATACAATGTCCCAGATGGTCTCTTCAATAAAGTGTGACTTTACAAACATACAGTATATTTAAACTTGAACCACTTCATGAAATCTTCACAATTACCGTATTTTAAAATGAAGAGATCTGCACTTCACTGTACAATCGCTTGTTGAACTGGAGCAAAGTAACTTGGGCTCATTGGGGATGGCAGAAAGGTGCTACATAAATGTGCATTTGTTCATACATTCAGTGACACTATAAACACACTTTGTCATAATTCATTTGCATTACTAAATTACTGAAGGCAATTAAAAAAAGTTAAGTTGCGTGAAAAGATGGAAATCTGGGACATCATTATATAAAAATTAGTAATGCAGTTCTACAGGGATTTCGAAAAGAAAAATTGATGTTTGAACAATTTAGATTTGTACCCTATTTGCCTCATGCACTATTAAAAGTATAGAACAATAACAATACATTGGCAATACAATAATAATTACAGTCGTTGTGCTGTTGTTATGCTTATCATTATTATTTGTAACTTTTACAATTGCTCTGTGTATCAAAACTTGTTGTCTTCTGCCATCTAGTGGTTATAGTTTAGATTACAGTGTACAGAAATATGCAATTAAAAAGCAACACAAGACCACATGTATATTGTAATAAAGAATTGTTCCTTTAACTCTTTTACTGCCAGAGCAAGATGACTTCCAAGAGCAATCTGTCAAAAAAACACCCCTTTCACACACAACACTCCTCTTGTCACGCCTCACTCCTCTTTGAGGCGTGCGCCCCTCCTTCTCGAGTTGTGAGTGACTCCTCCTCCCTTCTCTAGTCATTCCTAAATATCGGTACACCTTCTTTTCACAGTAAAGTATAAGGAAGCTAAAGGTGACAGAAGTCAACCGAGAGTCAGGTTTGAATGCAGAAACTAAATAGCCTGACATTGATTAGAAATGCCTGGATATACTGGTGTATTATTTGGGGTTTACAACATCACTGTCAGCAAGGACATGATACAGACACATGATGTGATTAAATGAGTGTAACATTAATATGATTAGTAAGTGTGTATAAATTGCAATAAGGGTGTCTTGCTATAAGGGTGTCTTGCTGGATTATAGTCCAGTACAAGAGGAAGCAGTATGAAGTTTTTGTATAGGTGAGATACAGACTGACACAGTGTGGGCCTCAGAGCACAGAAGTATGTGGCAGAGTCAGACAGCACAGCTGCAGAGAGAGTCAGATTAAAGGTCTTCTCACTCTTGTCATGAGATGCAGAGAAACGCTCTTTAAATCTTGGATTATCGTTTAGGTACTCACTGAGCAAGAGCTCTGGAGCTTTATTGTGTTCCTGGATGTACCAGAAGAGGTCCGGGTTGCCTGAAGTTTCATACTGGCAAAATAATATTCTTTATTCATTTTCTGTCAAGTGAATTGAAGGTAATTGATGGACTGCGTCTCCTTGTGTCATACCTGATAAACAATAGAATGAAATATTGAAGAAATATATCAATTGTTAGCAGTAAAAATGCCAATAAATAAATAAATAAATAAAAATAAACAAAATGATATTTCCTACAATTTTACATCATGATTTTATTTTTATCTTTTTAACAATAATAGCAGAATAATTAATTGGAGAGAACAATAACTGTTTATTTTGTAAAATGTACATTTCAAAATAACAGAGCAGTTCTATTGTTAGTTGAAAATAGTAAGGTAATGTTTAAATGAACCAGAAAGCTCCTGTGTTCCATCATGTTATGTCTACTTGCCTACGACGCACACCAGTATGATATTGACTAGGTGAGCCTTTCCTCCTTGAAGCATCATTGTGTGCAGGTTGAAGTAGCTGTGACTGCCCTCTCTCCTGCACTGAAGTGTCAAACCAGAGCAGTGAAGAGCCTCTCTATACCCTTTGGCAATGCCTGTCAGTCATCCTGTGGTGGGAGTGACTGCTCATGTTATTATTGTATTATTATTATTAGATTTATTAGCAGACACCCTTATCCAGGGCGACTTACAGTACAATTGTTACAAAACAATCACATTATGTTTACATACAAATTCTGGTACCCATTTTATACAGCTGTGTTTTTTACTGGAGTAGCCTAGGTAAAGTACCTTGCTGAAGAGTACAGCAGCAATGTCCCCACCTGGGATCTGACCCATGACTCTCCTGTCAGGAGTTCAGAGCCCTGACCATTACTGTGCTCCACACTGCTGTTCACACATCTGTTTCTGCCCAGGGGTGACAAGGAGTAAAACCCTTCTGAGTAATATACTGTATCAATCTGCCTTCCCCATGCTATTAACCCAGAGACTCATTTCTCTTGAATTCTGTCTTTTTGCAGAGTTATCTGTGGTTCTGTTCTAGTTCCTCTTAAGGTTGTTCTCCACGCTGACAAACTATTCCGGCAAACCGTTTCTCAAAGATTGTATCTATGCTGATGGGAGGAAGTGTTAATGGGAATCCAATGTGTATTGTACAGAGCTCAGAAGATCATTGATTATGTATTAGTATTGCACAGAGCTCAGAAGATCATTGATTATGTATTAGTATTTTACAGAGCTGGGAAGATCATTGATTATGTATTAGTATTGCACAGAGCTGGGAAGATCATTGAGTATGCACTAAGAACTTAAGGTTTGAAGGCTGAGACACACACTTTCCATCCTATCCAGATCGATTGCATGCAATCATTCACATCATTATAGCCTGTCATACACTGTCCCATGTGATCATTTGAGATACAATTTGGGTATCACACTTAAACATGTTTAAACCTTGTGAGCCGACTGAAATCGATCGACCGACTCAATCCAAATCGCATCTCCGAGTATCATATACTAACTGCCCGAGGCAACTGAAAAAATGTGAGTAATCACATGGGACAGTGTATGATGGGTTTAATCGCACTGTATCCACATGGGACAGTGTATGATGGGTTTAATCGCACTGTAATCACATGGGACAGTGTATGATGGGTTTAATCGCACTGTATCCACATGGGACAGTGTATGATGGGTTTAATCACACTGTATCCGGCCAAATGGAATATTGTAAAGGGGGAAGGGAGTCTGGATGAGGAGAAATAGCAGACTGGATCATAATAAATCAATAAATAAATAAATAGGCATCAAGACTCCCTTCTCTCATTGTGTTGTGTGAGAAACAAAGGGATGGGCTATGGGATATGTATTTAATAATTTGGCTGATGCTTTTATTTAAGATGACATACTAGGAATACAAAAATCAAATACAATGTGTTAGTAATAGACAGTAAATGAGATAACTAGTCCCAGAACAAGATGACTTAAACAGTAGCAAGGAACAATGGTAAAGAGAAGCCTAGCAGCCAGACAGGGCAGTGCTGCACTCAGAGGCAGACAAGAAGATTTGCTGTGTCTACAAATGCAGCCTCAACAGCTGGGTTTATTGAACACAGAATACACTATAAACCTTTCAAAAATAGCAAATATTGTCTGAACATTTAAGCATTGTCTGAGTCTTTCAAGCAAATTTCCAAACCATGCTAATAGCAAATAGTTATATAAACAATTTAATTGAACATGTTTTTTTTATTTATTTACTTTTTTTTTTACAGAATGTATGTCAGTAGAGTCTAATGTACAATTAAAGGGCTGTTGTCCTGTTTCATGTGCAGATCCACCAGATGCAGGCTGTTCAGTTCTGTTAACTCCACTCTGTGTTTCTGTCAGGTCCTCTCACAGCTTTCAAACACTGTGCCTCCACTGCACAGTAATAGGTCACAGAGTCTTCTGCTTGTGAATTGCTCACATTAAAAACCCCAGAGCTCTTCCCCTTGTCCAGCGACCCACTGAACTGTGAGTCTTTCATTGGGTCTGAAACCAAGATCATCACATTCTCTGGGCTTCTGTTTGGCCTCTGTCTGTACCACTGAAGACTCCTGAAATTAGAAGCTGTATAGTTGCAGTGAAGGGTTGCAGTCTCCCCTTCACTCACAGTCAGTGATGGTGCTGTCTGAGATACTTGAGCCTGAGATCTCACACCTGCAGAAACACGTTTAAAAAGAAGAGACAACTTGAAGAGTCAGCTGTGGAATTTCCTGTACATTTTGTCTGGTTTCTTTCGCATCTCATATGTCATAGTATAATGATATTGGTAATTACGTATTACATGCATATTACTTTTATATCAGAATTGAGCAGTATTTTGACATAATGACAAGTCCTAGATACAAATGTACAGAACCCAGTACAGGGGAAATGAACAGTAATAAATCCTCAGATACTCACAGTGTAAATAAACCAGTGTGTTTATCAGTAGGTATAAGAATCCAGACTCTGTGCTCATGATGGGGCTGTTGGAGTGATCAGAAAGAAAAACAGATTCAAGCAGCTTCTTATTGTGCCAGTGCAGTACAGTAACCCCTCCACCAGTGTGCAGTGAAGATTCAGAGCTGTGAAGCAGCTTCTTATTGTGCCATTGCAGTACAGTAACCCCTCCCACCAGTGTGCAGTGAAGATTCAGAGCTGTGAAGCAGCTTCTTATTGTGCCAGTGCAGTACAGTAACCCCTCCCATCAGTGTGCAGTGAAGATTCAGAGCTGTGTTTCCCACCTTATTTACAAATGAGTTATTATTTCAATAAGAATTTTATCACGTTGACGTTAAAACAGCTTTTTACACATCGCTTTGTGCTGAAGGGCAGGCAGGAGAATCAAATCTATCATCAGGTTATACCTGATTGATTGTGAAACATATTTAATATTTAACATCCTTTAATATGGGATTAATTTGTTTGTTTAATGATGTGGTCATTTTGTAATGAGGTCTGTGGTTATGAATTCATAAACAACAACAACAACAACAACAACAACAACAACAACAACAACAACAACAACAACAACAATAATAATAATAATAATAATAATAATAATAATAATAATAATAATAATAATAATAATCAGTGGTTTTCAACCTTTTTAACACAATGACCCACCAGTAAAAATGTAAAAGAAGAGAAAATGCAACCCATTTTGACTTTGACTAATGATAAAATGTTACTTTAGAAGTTTTTCATTCTTTTGAACGTGACCCAAGGTCTGTGCAGCAGACTAAAGGGAACATGAATAATAATAACAGCACTGTGGCTCAGAGCAACAAGGATTCGTGCAGAAGTTACTCCCAATGCAGAGTCTGGGGTTGCCAAGAAATGTATATGGTAATAATAATTGTTAAATGTAATCTTCTCAACAGCCAAATCGTGGCGACTCATCTGAGCATGCCTCCCGACCCACTGGTTGAAAACCATTGATATAAATAAATGCTGAATTTAATAATAATAAAACGCTTAGTACTGTATAAGCAATAGGAGAAATGACTGGTACCAGCATCTGTATAAGTATGAAATAGGGCCATTATCTGGATGAAGGACTGCAGGCCTGTTGTATGAGAACTCTTTACAAATATCTGCTTTGTGATTTGCTTTCATATTACACTGTGCTGCAGCCGCTTTGCAAATCTAAAGATATGCTGTGCATTAATAAAGAAAAAGAAAACCAACATGGGAAGCGATATGCAAATATCCAAAGAAAGCATTTAAATATAAAAAATAAAGCTCAATTATTGCTCCTTATTAGAACAGCAATGAGCAAAGTATAACCCTGAAGAAAGCCTGCTTCCACTGTCACTGTACTCCAAAACACCCCAATAGACTAGAAACTAATATGAAGAAATACACAGCAGCATAAACACACAGGGATAGTGAAAGAGCAACAGAAAACACAGGACACAGGGCAATAATAATACATTGAGTCATCCAACATCCAGGACTCGTGACTGACTCCACTCGACTCCAGGTTTGAGGGCTCGACGACAACTCTAGTTATTATTCGTGTGAATGTTTTTAAAAAATTAGGTAGAATTATTTAATGAAAAAATCGAGTGAAATCAGGTGATTTTTTAAAAATATATAATTAAGAATAAATATTTGGGTAGAAATCGGGTACAAATCTAGTTACCATCACCAGCACCAGCTCTTTCTGTATGCATTGGAGGCAGTGTGGTCCAGTGGTTAAAGTCCAGGGCTTGTAACCAGCAGGTCACTGGTTCAAATCCCAGCTCTGCCACTGACTGCCTCACTGTGTGACCCTGAGCAAGTCACTTAACTTCCTTGTGCTTCATCCTGCGGATGAGATGTTAAATCAATGTCCTATTGTAAATGACTCTGCATATAATGCACCGTTCACAGCCTACCTCTGTAAAGTGCTCTATGATGGCGGTCCACTATGAAAGATGCTATATAAAGATAAAGATGATTGCATTTAAATCACAGACTACTGTGCATGCGTTTATTCATATACAGTCCTGCCTATTTGGGGTTTAACCCTAAAGCTTTGGGGGGGGGGGGTTAAAACACTAAAATCAGAACCCCTTGTTATTACTTATGTTTGTAAACAAATGAACCAGTACATCATGTGTTTGTGAGGCTCTGCAGTTGTTCATTGTCACTGTGGGCCTCAGCGCACAGCAGTACACGGCAGAGTCAGACAGCTCTGTCTGCTGGATTGTTAAAGGGATGGTTTGGGAAGTTTTGTCGACAGTGGCGTTAAATCGCTGTTTGAATCTGGCAGCATTATCCTTATAACCAAACAGATCCCTTTGAAGCATGTATCTTGGAAAAACATTTAGGTATTGTATGTACCAGAAAAAGTCAGGCGAATTGCTACTAGCGCTGTAACGGCAGCCAAGTGTTTTCCCCTCAGTAGCGTTCAGATTGTCGGGAGACTGAGTCACCATGTCTGCAGCGTTGCAACCTAAAAAAAAGAATAGTCAGAAATGAAACAAATCAATTATAAAATAAATAAATACATGGAATATCTTACCAATCCAAGGTACTATAGTCACAATAAACAGAATATTACAAGTCATTATATACAGTTGAACAGTGTGTTCACCCTCCAGCAATGCTTAGCAATGTTCTTTTTACAGAGGACTGAAACTCTTCAAGTCTCCCCCTGAGTCTCCTCACAGATCTGTCGGCGTGTCTCAGTACTTTCACAGACAGTGTGCTTGTTACAATGTCGCCCCCTACAGGAAGATGACACACTATAATCGGGAATGGAGAACAAGGGGAATTTTCTTTTGTATTGTATTGTTCAATCAATCATTCAACCTTTATTTAATATAGCACCTTTCACAAAGCAATGCCTCCAAGCACTTTACATGGCTAAAACAGAAAATACAAGCAAGAAATACAATAATCACAGTAAATGAAAATACATGAGCAGGAGAGTAAATGCATCAATAAATATATAAAACACTAGTAAATAAAAACAAGATCAATTAAACAATAAGAATGCAATGCAATTAAATGCATAAATAAGTAGATTAAACATATAAATAAAAACAAGATCAGTGAAACAATAAAACCATAGACGATAAAAGAAAACAATCATTTTAAGATAAAAAAGATTATAAAAATGAGTCTTCAGTCTTATTTTAAAAGCTGCAACAGTTGGTGCTTCCCTTACAGAAATTGTCAAATCGTTCCATAATTTAGCGGCCCTGTAACTGAAAGCTCTGCCACCAATACTAGTTTTTAAAATATTTCTAAGATGAAAGAAAGACACTTTATTGTTGTATTGTTTCATGTTGTAATAAAAATGTTGTCACGTTTTTTTTTGTGTTTTTTTTAAAGATGATGCAGATGATGTTTATTTAATCCACTAGGTGGCAGCAAAGCACCACAGTTGTTTCCTTCCACTGAAATAGATCTGAACAGGAAATCTCTGAAAGGATCTGCTTCAGAATTTCTAAATATGCTCTGTAGGGCAAAAACATGGCTTGCAAATGTAATGTATGTTTAGTTTCTCAGTTAATGACATTTAAATGTCTTCTTTTCAACAGCCCCCCTTCTGTCACAGCGGTGTGGAGTCGTGACATTGTGCTTCTTGTTTCAGAGGTGTAACAATGTAAACTGCACATGTGGTGAGTTTATGGTGCCCTTGGACTTATGGGACATCACAAGTTTAACACTTTTGGGTGCTTTGATTGTGTTAAAGAGGCTGAATTAAATATTGTGTTTGATGAAGATCTGTTGAGATTGGACTACTGTTACTCTATTCCAGCTGGCCTCTCTGCTTGTGCCATTCAGCCTCTTTGACTTATTCAGAATGCTGCTGCTCACTTTATATTTTCTCTGCTTCGCTTCTCTCATGCTACTCCTCTCTCTCGTCCTCTACATTGGCTGCCTATCCCTGCCCTTATCAAACGTACCACCGCCCTCTTCAACAATCTGTTCCTTCCTTCCTCCAATCTCTCGTCTCTCCCTCTATCCCTCTGGCCTCTCTGTTCAATCTCTCATCTCTCCCTCTATCCCTCTTGCCCTCTCTGTTCAATCTCTTGTCTCTCCCTCTATCCCTCTTGCCCTCTCTGTTCAATCTCTCATCTCTCCCTCTATCCCCCTCGCCCTCTCTGTTCAATCTCTCGTCTCTCCCTCTATCCCTCTTGCCCTCTCTGTTCAATCTCTCATCTCTTCCTCTATCCCTCTTGCCCTCTCTGTTCAATCTCTCGTCTCTCCCTCTATCCCTCTTGCCCTCTCTGTTCAATCTCTCGTCTCTCCCTCTATCCCTCTTGCCCTCTGTTCAATCTCTCGTCTCTCCCTCTATCCCTCTTGCCCTCTGTTCAATCTCTCGTCTCTCCCTCTATCCCTCTTGCCCTCTGTTCAATCTCTCATCTCTCCCTCTATCCCTCTTGCCCTCTCTGTTCAATCTCTCGTCTCTCCCTCTATCCCTCTTGCCCTCTGTTCAATCTCTCGTCTCTCCCTCTATCCCTCTTGCCCTCTGTTCAATCTCTCATCTCTCCCTCTATCCCTCTTGCCCTCTCTGTTCAATCTCTCGTCTCTCCCTCTATCCCTCTTGCCCTCTGTTCAATCTCTCGTCTCTCCCTCTATCCCTCTTGCCCTCTCTGTTCAATCTCTCGTCTCTCCCTCTATCCCTCTTGCCCTCTCTGTTCAATCTCTCGTCTCTCCCTCTATCCCTCTTGCCCTCTCTGTTCAATCTCTCATCTCTCCCTCTATCCCTCTTGTCCTCTCCGTTCCTCCTCTACTGGTCAGCTGGTCATGTCTTTCCTCAGGTGCTTTACACCCCAATATCGCTCATTATCCTGTGTCTCGCCACCTTCCGACACCTCCTCAAAACTCACCTGTTTGGAATAGACTTGTAGACTCTACAAAACGTATCTTCTGCCTTGAGCATTGCATGAAATAATTCTGTACAGTCATAGGTGTGTAAATTCCTCTCATAATCTGAATCCTGAAACCTGAACTGTGCAAAGTGACCATGTCCTGTAATGTGGAATAGAAAGGGTCACTGCTGCCCTGTGGTAGAGTTTACTATCAGACACAAGCTGTGTTTCCATCTGTCAGGGGAATCTAGTGTAGAAGGAGGTTTTTGTATGGGGTGAGATACAGACTGACAGTGTGGGACTCAGAGCACAGAAGTATGTGGCAAAGTCAGACAGCACAACTGCAGAGAGAGTCAGATTAAAGGTCTTCTCACTCTTGTCATGAGATTCAGAGAAACACTCTTTAAATCTTGACTCTGTAGAGGAGTATAAGCCAAGCATGTGTTGTGGAGCTTTGTTACGTTCCTGAATGTACCAAAAGAGGTTTGGAGAGCCTGTTGCCTCATATTGACAATGAATTGTAGTGTTCTCATCTTCTTTTACTGGAACTGAAGTCTGAGGCTGAGTCACTGACTCCCCGTTTGATATACCTGAAAACAAAAGAAAGAAAATGTCATATTAGTTGAAATGATGATATGAAACTTTAACAAGGAAATATTAAACATCTCTCTTCAAATAACAATACATGTGTAATATGAAAAACAAATCTTTATCATTTTGCTTAGATTAAGGACTTCAATAGTAATGGAATGCATAAACCTGAAGGTAATTTCTTCAAAAGTAACTAAATACATAACTTGTGCTCACCAATGATGAGACAAATGAAAACAGAACACACAGCTTGCTTTTGTCTTCATTCCTTCATTGTGAACACACAGATTGTGCACAGCCTCCTCTTATCTGCTCAGGCTTGTGAGTAAAACTGAAGAGTGCTTTTCCTGCAGCCTGACTGCATACCTCCCACTGCTCCACCCCTTTCTCAAAGGAAGGCATGTTGAGGAACACAAGACAACAAGTCTGTTAGCATTAGGACAGGCTTTCCATGGACTTTTATGTTTTAATAGATAAAGCAGTCATTAGAATTAAAAACAAGCATAAAGACAAAGGTGTATGAATACTGACATAAAAACTGAATACTGACATACACATATATACATTATTGTATACTGTAGCACATGACCTCATTTATCTAAACATCTGAATCGACTTTGTAACACTCTAATGTATGCTCAATAACCATGTGTGCTGTACTGTAGCAAATCTCTGCCTGCGTTCTGGGGTCTGACAGCGGTGTTAGCAGCCAGGGTCTGATCCCATAAGCAGCATCACCTATATGACAAGCATTGACAATCTGAGCAAACTGCCCATGCTTCCTATCACCACCCTATGAAACACGGATTATACATGACTTGCCAACCTGCTCCATAATATGCACATACACCTGTCTCATAAACTGCATATATCCCGGACTGTCTGAGGATGTAGGAGTCGTGTGCTGTGCCAGGATAGCTGCCGTGCACATCGAGAATCCTCAGTTTCACATCACACACCATGTGTACATTAATCTGGAGTGGCAATGCTTCCTGTTACCAAATATATTCTCTATACAGGTGTCAGTGGGCAACTCTTTGTTCTACTTCAAACTCTGAGATTAATGATTATGCTTAGGCCTATTCTACTTGTCATACATAAATCATGTACATAAAATAATGCAATTCAGTTTCAGGTTTGCTTTTGATATGACATCAATTGATGGAATATTCTTATGTCCAGTTGGGTGATTATTATTAGTAGTAGTAGTGGTGAGGGTGGTTGTGTTTATTAGTAAGCATATGGAGATCGAACGGGGTTGGAGGGGTGCTGAAGGAGACCGATATTGGGAGACTTGGCAGGTATGTTTGTATATTTACATGAGGGAACCCAATTAACTGTGACGTAAATACATTTACGTTCTGACAATGTAAATGACATACAGTATAAACAAACATGTTTTTTCTTTAATGTGTAAATAGTTCATTTTGGTCATTTGTGTGTGTGTGTGTGTGTATATATATATATGGATGGAACAGGTAAATACTATATATAAGTAAATGGTAAATATTTATATAAATGAAAATAGCCTATGTTATTCTTTTCAATAAATGGTTTAAAATGATGCTTGTTTATTTCTTATGATATAGTACAGTGCTTTTCTACCTTTTCATCTCAAGTAGTTCAGTTGGGACCATCAGCTGTAGCAGTAGCTGTGTGCAATCTAAAACGGCTATTGTAAAACAGAGAGCTGCAGATTGCAGGGGAAATGCAGTTCAAATGTAGACCTAACAAACATCCCCAGTCTGTGTATCACTGAAGTTGCAACGGCTTGCTCTAATTATTTGTAAAGAGTTTGCCACAAACTACTTAGGCTCCCCATCATCAGTAACTTGACATGTTCACAGCGAATACCTCTCGTCGTGACTTCTCAGACTTGTAGGTCATTTTCTTTGTCTGTGGGTACAAACAGATTGATACATTGTGATAGAGATGTTGTGGTTGCGAAAGCACATGGTCAGGGTTGCGAATCAATGTGCACAATCTCTGTAATAATATAAAGGGTGCGCTTTTAATTGAATGCAGTCGGGCCACAGCCAAGAAATAGACATATCTTCAACTGATTAATGAAGAGTAATAGAGTGGTTTTAATCGGAATACTAATGGGCAATAAAGTAACTTCCCTGACCAGGAATCGAACCCAGGCCGCGGCGGTGAGAGCGCCGAATCCTAACCACTAGACCACCAGTGACGCTGCTGGAGAAACCTGCACGGCTGGCACGAATTCCTTTGCTATCAACGCTGAAGCATCGAAAACGGAACAGCCCCCAAGCCCTGAGCAAAGACAGACAATGAATCATAATAAACTGCCGCATAAATAAATGAATTGCTGTGGTCCATTTCTAATTGTTCAAACACTAGAGAAGTAGTTCTCCCTTTCAGATTATTCCGGACCATGTCGCGCTTAGTTTGTTAGTAGGTATGCTGTTTGTTTGTGTAAGCTCATTAGTTGGTTATAACTGTTGTTGGTTAAATACTGCCCACTAGTGGGTTTCATCAGTAATTATTGTAGGTGATGTCACTTCCCGGGTTCGTAAAAAAATAATTAAAAAGGGATTACGCCATTTTTGACTAAAAGGTTAAAGTTTTGTAAGTGTTAACGCGTCCTTTGATTTATGACTCTGGAATAACAACCAAAGCGGACTCTTCAGACCTTCGGTTCTGTGCTGAAGCTGATAGAGAGAATAAAAGTGTGGAGCTGAAGCTCTCCTCCACTAAAATGACAGACACTTCACTGTACTGCTGCGCCCTGAGTCCCACAGTGACAGGAATCTCATATCAACACAGTGCACAAACTGACAGCACCTGGGAATGGCACAGAGTCACTCAGCTGAGATCAGGTCTAAACAGAAGGTTCACTGATGGCTCAGTGTGTTGGAACTCATTGCTATCCAAACAACATGGTTAGAGATATACTGCTTCCATCCTGCAATGTGTTTGATTGCTTCATGGAATTTATTGTTTTTTATTTGCATGCACATTAATATTAAAATCATAAAGTCCTTCATGTGTCCGTCACAAAGTCCTTTACAGTATGTGTCAAGAAAACGTCTCCCGCTTTAACTAAACATAATGAACAATGGATTCACTGACCAATCTGTGTATCATTCATGTGATCGACCAGGAGGCGATCTGTCAGATCAGGTGATCAGGTGATTTTAACCCTTCCAAGGGTTACAGCTACACCCCTGCTGGTCATATCATTAATTGTAGTGTTCTAGTATGTATTGCTTTATTTAAATGAAAGAGTAATAATTACTACCAATTTTGCCTCCAATATCCTTGCTTTTTCCCTTGTATTTAAAATGAACATGTTCAAAAAAAAAAAAGAAAGAAACGACATGCCATGAATTGTGAAGTGGTATTAATATGAAATATTCCTGTATAACTTCAGATATTCCTGTATAACTTCAGATATTCCTGTATAACTTCCCTACAGAACATGCCAACAGTAGTGTGTTTGTCCAGATCTCATCAATAGAGCAGTTACTGTAACAGGAGCTGATTGAGTCCTACAGTATGAGCACCAGCACACAATTGTATGGCACTGTATAATCATGATGCACAACCCTCACTAACACCTTTCAGAGACATTCACCTCTAGAGTACTCTTAATCAATGCTACATCACTGCAGTCCAGGAGGTTTATACCTATATCTAAATCATCAATATCTAAAGGTCTGTAATATTAATGATTAAAAGGTTCATTAAGCTAGTTCAGTAACTGAAGGCTCAGACTAAACCCAATCTGGCCACTTATTGTGTATAGAGACTGACACCAAACCACAGGCAAGTGAGGAGTAGTGGTTCAGGCTCTGGACCACTATCACAGGGTCATGGGTTCAATTCCCCAATAAAGCAATTGAGAGCTCAGTTGGAACACAAACCAGCAGACACAGGGGGTCCCCAGAACCAGGACTGAGATCCACAGCTATAAGCCACTTTGGCTTGTGAAGGACTATAACCTTTATAGTACCGAGAGTTACACCAAAACACAAGCACGTTCATGCATCTTACAAAATAAATGCAGTGAATCCATTCTAACACTAGATGGCAGTGTTTGACTCATGTAATTAAACAGCGCTAGTTGCACAGCTTGAGAGGTTGCTGCAATGCTCACCTGGGTCTGTGGTCTGTGTGTTTGTGTCTCATCACAGGCTGTCTTCAGAGAGGAGAATCAACACTGCTTATAAACAGAGCTGAGTGAAGATTAGAGAGGACAATGAACAATGTGTGGAATGTCACCAAGAGCTGTACAAATGTTCTTCATGACAATAATATACCTGGTGTATTTTATATATAGGTGTATTTTATATATACCACACTGTATTTGATGTATACCTCACTCTGTATATATCTGTACAACCATATGGGACATTTTTAACTGTTTTCAGTTTTTTCTAATTTTATTCTATGCTTCTCTTGCTAGGTAACACAAAGGCTGTTGAAATCGATCAGCCCATCCATGTATTTTCATACACAGGAGAGAAGACTGCCCTGAGATGTAACCACAGCATTACAAACTTTCAGAATATGTACTGGTATCTACAGCGACCCAGTAAGACACCTGAAGTTCTGATTTACGGATACATTTCGGCTGAACCTAAGGGACGTTTCTCAATGGTTTTCTACAGAGATAAACGCTCAATTGAACTTCACATCAGTAACACTGAGATGGCATATGCTGTGATGTTTTACTGTGCAGTGCAGCCCACAGTGGGGAAGACTGTGAGTGCCTCAGGCAGATGCTGTGATGTATTACTGTGCAGTGCAGCCCACAGTGGGGAAGACTGTGAGTGCCTCAATACAAAAACACAGTGAAGTCTTCACACCCAGTTAAACAGGATACTGTCAAAGAGCTCATATGTATTAGAAGAAAGGTGCTTGAATAACTTTCCCTTTCTTTACATGGAAAACAATTCAAGCAGCAAGTCTACAAAATGGTTCAAATGCAATATATAAAATGCATGTCATGATAGTTTTATATAAAATGTATGTCATGATTGTTTTATATGTAACTGTGCGGTTCTCTGTTATTTTTTAATTCTATTGTCTTTAGAGCAGGTATTTAAAAGCTGTAACAGTGACCTTGGATAAGCTGCATCTGCTAAATGTCTGAATAATTATAATGATATGCGATGTGGGTGCAAGTTTAGTTAAACTAACTCAATACCAACAATGCCATTGATGAGCTGCAGGATATCTGATGTGGGGAGAGTGATGACGGGTAATTTAAAAACGTAAACTCCTTTGTTTCTGTTCTTTTTTTACTCTTGATGATTGGTTAAATTAACTTACAATATTACTCTTAATTAACCCTTAGTGCCAAGAGTAAGAATAAAAAACTAAACGGCCCCCCCCTTCCATTCCCCCACACGCACACACATGCACGCACACGCACGCACGCACGCACGCACACACACACACAAAATAACAAACCAAAAAAGCAGTGCCTTACCCCACTAGACTTATATAAGCTTCCTGTGTTCCTTCTTACTCTGCTTTATTAAATATATAACATAATGGTTTGAAGATCTGTTCTCTAGTTTCCCAGAGGCCTCCAGGATGGATTCCATCAGGCCCTGGTGATTTGTTCATTTTAGGTGATGCAAGTTCCCTCAGTACTTCCTTCTCTTTTATAACACACTCTGGTAGCGATGTTTGTGTGTTTTCTGTTACTTTAGGATTGTGCAGTTCTCCAGACCTGCTGCCAGCTGCCAGTATGAACCAAGAAATGAAACGTCGCATTTTGGATTCAAACTGGAGAAATGGATGTTGTGGAAGGATTGTGTGCAATCAGAACGGTGAGAACACCTTGCGGTCCAGGGGTTGTCAGCAGTAGGGGGCTTTACACCTGGGAGCTGAGGATGTTACAGCCATTCCTCGGCTGGGTGGTCAGCAGTGGTTCCATGGTGTAATGGTTAGCACTCTGGACTCTAAATCCAGCATTCCGAGTTCAATTCCCAGTGGGATCTGTATTTAACCATATGTTTTGATCATGTACCAAATGTCATATGTCTGGACCACAAGGGTACAATCGGTCATATAAAATACAATGCAGATTCCGATA
Organism: Acipenser oxyrinchus oxyrinchus; assembly: GCA_030684275.1. NCBI lineage: Eukaryota > Metazoa > Chordata > Actinopteri > Acipenseriformes > Acipenseridae > Acipenser > Acipenser oxyrinchus. Next base: position 10,433,553 of record CM060273.1, on the reverse strand, counting down.
TCTGCGGTCGGAAATTGTTTAATAACAAGTAATGTGTATTTTCAAGTGTTTCAGTTTCATTTCAGAAATGCCCGCGCTTAATTTTAGTCCTGCATTGTAGTAGAGAACGACAGTAGTGAAGCCAATAATGTCCCTGATACATTTCATGTCCTTGCATTTTGCAGGGCGCCGTGGCTTAGATGGTTAAAGCGCCTGTCTAGTAAACAGGAGATCCTGGGTTCAAATCCCAGCGGTGCCTTTGGTTATATTTTTTTCAGCACCTCAAAGTTTAGGCTGTGTTTGTGTCACGTTTTGTTACTGTTGGGGAGCACCTCCAACACAGACAAATACTGTAGTCGCAGGATAAACACTTTGGTCAAAAGAGAACGAGAAACAGTAATAATATGTATATATATATATTTTTTAAACTGCGACGAAGGTGCGATTCAAACCCACGCGTGCATGGATTAGCAGTCCATTGTCTAAACCACTCGGCCACCTCGTTCTCGAAAACCTGTCGCTCAAACCAGAGGATGAAACATTTACTATTTGTTTACAGCGCGGGTGTAGATGCCGTCTAATCTGTCCTAAGGAGCACAATTATGCCAGTGCGCCAGAGGTTTAAACAATAGCTAGCAAGAAACCCTGGAATATGAACGGATGTGGTTTCAGCGCTTGCTGCATCAGATAGCTTCAGCCATTGTGAAGTATTAGAAAATGTTTGAATCCAACGTGGGTGGCTGGTTCCATGGTGTAATGGTTAGCATTCTGGACTTTGAATCCAGTGATCCAAGTTCAAATCTCGGTAGAACCTTTTGTTTATTTTCTTTAGTTCATTTTTCTTGAAAAACAAACTTCAAAATAAGGCTTTGATTTTAAGTGACCAATGTTGTAGACTCCCACTGCTAGCTTTAAAAGCATTGACTGGTGGGACGCGGTTTTACAACCTTCAAATTAACCCCTCAATGCTTGAGTAGAAGTCCAATGCGCTATCGATTGCGTCACAGAGCCTCTCGAGGGCAGTAAGCAAATGTAATGTTTTATTTACGTGATGCTTACGTGGTTGTCCTACTCCCCCCCTCTCGTCTCTCCTGTTTGTCTGTTCTCTTTATCTCTCCCCTCGTAAAATACGTAAGACTCGGAGGCAGTTTGTTGGGTCAAAGGCACAATTATATTATCCTGGGTTTTAAAACTTTACAGCTTAAACAGAGCCAATACTGTAGGCTAAACAAAGGACGCGTTAACACTTACAAAACTTTAACCTTTTAGTCAAAAATGGCGTCAATCCCTTTTTTATTCTTTTTTTACGAACCCGGGAAGTGACATCACCTACAATAATTACTGATGAAACCCACTAGTGGGCAGTATTTAACCAACAACAGTTTTAACCAACTACTGAGTTTACACAAACAACGTACCTACCAACAAACTAAGCGCGACATGGTCCGGAATAATCTGAAAGGGAGAACTACTTCTCTAGTGTTTGAACAATTAGAAATGGACCACAGCAATTCATTTATTTATGCGGCAGTTTATTATGATTCATTGTCTGTCTTTGCTCAGGGCTTGGGGGCTGTTCCGTTTTCGATGCTTCAGCGTTGATAGCAAAGGAATTCGTGCCAGCCGTGCAGGTTTCTCCAGCAGCGTCACTGGTGGTCTAGTGGTTAGGATTCGGCGCTCTCACCGCCGCGGCCTGGGTTCGATTCCTGGTCAGGGAAGTTACTTTATTGCCCATTAGTATTCCGATTAAAACCACTCTATTACTCTTCATTAATCAGATGTAGATATGTCTATTTCTTGGCTGTGGCCCGACTGCATTCAATTAAAAGCGCACCCTTTATATTATTACAGAGATTGTGCACATTGATTCGCAACCCTGACCATGTGCTTTCGCAACCACAACATCTCTATCACAATGTATCAATCTGTTTGTACCCACAGACAAAGAAAATGACCTACAAGTCTGAGAAGTCACGACGAGAGGTATTCGCTGTGAACATGTCAAGTTACTAATGATGGGGAGCCTAAGTAGTTTGTGGCAAACTCTTTACAAATAATTAGAGCAAGCCGTTGCAACTTCAGTGATACACAGACTGGGGATGTTTGTTAGGTCTACATTTGAACTGCATTTCCCCTGCAATCTGCAGCTCTCTGTTTTACAACAGCCGTTTAAGATTGCACACAGCTACTGCTACAGCTGACGGTCCCAACTGAACTACTTGAGATGAAAAGGTTGAAAAGCACTGTACTATATCATAAGAAAATAAACAAGTATCATTTTAAACCATTTATTGAAAAGAATAACATAGGCTATTTTCATTTATATAAATATATACCATTTACTAATATATAGTATTTACCTGTTCCATATATATATATATATATATATATATATATATATATATATATATATATATATATATATACAATACCGGTCAAAAGTTTTAGAACACCTCCATTTTTCCAGTTTTTATTGAAATTTACGCAGTTTAATGTCTCAATGTACTCTGAAATTAAAGCATAGAACAAATAAACAATTGGAGATAAAAAAGAAATCATGGAATCGTTTTGTTTAACAAAATTTAATCTAAATTTTTGACTCATTAAAGTAGCCACCTTTTGCAGATATAACAGCCGAACACACTCGTGGCATTCTTTCTACAATGGAAATCAAATATTGTTCGGAAAGTTCTTCCCAACACTGTTGCAGAAGTTCCCACAAATGTGTTGCACTTGTAGGTTGCTTTGCTTTCACCCTTCTGTCCAGTACATCCCAAACCAGCTCGATGGGGTTTAAGTCTGGAGACTGTGCTGTACCGTCTTGTTCTTTTCTTCTAAGGTAGTTCTGACATAGCCTGGAGGTATGTTTTGTGTCATTATCTTGCTGTAGGATGAACCCCTGACCAACTAGGCGTATACCAGAGGGTATTGCATGTCGCTGCAAAATGCTGTGGTAGCCGTTTTGGTTCAGGGTGCCACTCACTCTGTGCAAGTCGCCGACTCTGGATCCGGCAAAAGAGCCCCAGACCATCACGCTTCCTCCTCCATGTTTTACAGTTGGTGTCACACACCGAGGAACCATCCTTTCGCCTACTCGACGGCGTACAAAAACCCTGCGTGATGAACCGAAGATTTCAAATTTTGTTTCATCGGTCCATAAGACCTTCTTCCAGTCTTCAGTAGTCCACTGGCGGTGCTTCATGGCCCAGGCAAGCCTCTTTTTCTTATTTTACCATCTTAGCAATGACTTTCTTACTGCCACTCGACCTGTCAAACCTGCAGCTCGAAGTCTTCTCTTCACAGTTGAAACTGAGACTTGCTTACTTCGACCAGTGTTAAGCTGTACTTGAAGCTGTTGTCCTGTGAGCCGCCTATCACGCAAGCTGTTGACTCTCAGAAACTTGTCTTCTGATTCTGTTGTGGCTTTGGGTCTGCCAGACCTCTTCCTGCCAGAGTTAACTCCAGTTTCCAAGTGCTTTTTGATGGTGTAGGAAACTGTACTCACTGACACCTTGGCTTTCTTTGCAATTTCTCTAAAGGAAAGACCTATACTTTTAAGGGTTATAATGGTCTGTCTGTCTTCCTTTGTTAATTGCCTTTTTCTCGCCATTATGATAGCAATATACTACTTCCTGCAGTACAATACTGTCCAAATAATGCTTAAGAGGGTGTAGTAACACAGTCTGTTATAACACTGCTTTTATACAGACAGAGGGTTTGTAAGTAATCAACAAAAGTTGAGACACCTGTAGGAATTGTTAGCATCAACTTTCAAGGCTTAATTTACTTCCATTGCTGCAGAACAGCTGTAAGTTGTTAACCCATTACTTGTTCCCTGAAAAGGCCTTTTGTATAACTCTGAAATGTACATTATTTTTCAGTTTTGGTAACCTAAACTTTTTTTAACCTCTGGCAGTTTACTGCTTACCTTTGTACCATTTCAGGTTATTCACTGGACTTGAACTGCTTAAATTTCAATAAAAACTGGAAAAATGGGGGTGTTCTAAAACTTTTGACCGGTAGTGTATGTGTGAAACACAGTATAGAAATAAAAATCAATAAAATCAGGGATGATGGAATAGAAAGGGTCACTGCTGCCCTGTGGTAGAGTTTACTATCAGACACAAGCTGTGTTTCCATCTGTCTCAGGGGAATCTAGTGTAGAAGGAGGTTTTTGTATGGGGTGAGTCAGACAGCACAGCTGCAGAGAGAGTCAGATTAAAGGTCTTCTCACTCTTGTCATGAGATTCAGAGAAACGCTCTTTAAATCTTGACTCTGTAGAGGAGTATAAACCAAGCATGTGTTGTGGAGCTTTGTTACATTCCTGAATGTACCAAAAGAGGTACGGAGAGACACTTGTTGTCTCATATTGACAATGAATTGTAGTGTTCTCATTTTCTTTTACTGGAACTGAAGTCTGAGACTGAGTCACTGAGTCCCCGTTTGATATACCTGAAAACAAAAGAAAGAAAATGTCATATTAGTTGAAATGATGCTATGAAACTTTAACAAGGAAATATTAAACATCTATCTTCAAATAACAATACATGTGTAATATGAAAAACCTGGAGGGAATTTCTTCAAAAGTAACTAAATCCATAACATGTGCTCACCAATGATGAGAGAAATGAAAACAGAACACACAGCTTGCTTTTGTCTTCCTTCCTTCATTGTGAACACACAGATTGAGCACAGCCTCCTCTTATCTGCTCAGGCTTGTGAGTAAAACTGAAGAGTGCTTTTCCTGCAGCCCGACTGCATACCTCCCACTGCTCCACCCCTTTCTCAAAGGAAGGCATGTTGAGGAACACAAGACAACAAGTCTGTTAGCATTAGGACAGGCTTTCCATGGACTTCTATGTTTCAATAGATAAAGCAGTCATTAGAGGTTAAAACACATATGTGTATGAATAGCGACATGGCATGGGGGGCTGAGAACGCTGAGGGGGGCCCAAGGGAGGGTGTCCTTGCATGGACACGGGTGCTGCTGGGTCTGCAGGGGTTTGTTTGATAACCCTTGCTTGTGGGCATGCTTGTGGAGTGACCACCCTGAGTTTTACTTGTGCCGTACATCGTCGCATATCCGACCCCCTGTGGACTGGGGTATAGGCTGATATGTGCAAGTCGGATTTGCGAACATCTATAGAAAAAGCATTTACACATCCATAAATAGGTTAGTGAACAAAAACAACACGCAAACTGCTTTAAACATGGGGACATTTTTTGCTTTAAAACTAAGCAAACGTAAACAAGATTAATTAGACTACAAATACACAGTGTTGCTATGCAGTTTGGTATAAGCCATCTCCACGCAAAGTTTTTAAAAAAAAATTACAAAAAAAACGGTAAATGTACAGTAACCTGCAACTGATGGCTTCTTTCTTAACTCTAGAAGTCCCTGCCTCCCTGGTTCTGCTTTCTTAATATCTCTGTCACTGTACTTTGCGCTCTTTCTTGATATTGCCAACAGCCGATAAGCAGCTCGGTTTGAATATTGCTTCGGCTATTTTAAACAAACGACCGGTAAGCATTGCATTTATGAAGCTTGCTTTGTTTAATCAAATGTATTTAAAAGCTACAACAACATGCTGCCAATATCTGCAAGCGTGCGCTCCATCAAATAAACACATTGCACAAAAAAAAGCTTTCTCGACTGGTGTATTAAAACGTCACTGTTACACGCAGCTGACTGACACACGCACACAGCCCGCCTCTCTTAAAGGGGAACACACCAACAGAATGATTGCTGTAACGCATTCTTTCTGTTTTCATCGCGGAAGCTGCATTTGCTGCCAATGCCATAACTCTCGTAGTCTACTTTTAATATTTATTTATTTATTTAGCGAGGCTGTTAATTGATCAGGGCAGTTATGTGACGGTCGGATATGCGACGTTCCTCTGTATTGTTGTACACCCTTTAGGTGATAGAAGGCAATAAACTGCCCTTGTAACACACTGTGAGTGGATTTGTTTCTGTTTCCCTCAATCCTGTCACTGTGTCTATGGTTATGAAATGGTCCAGTAGGGGGAAGTGTTGGACCAGTAAGGGACCAATAGTGCATCTATTCAGATTACCATAATGAAGGCATTGTGGCACCAATTTAAACCCAGTAATGGTGTTTCTTAACACTAGAACCGCCACGTGCATCAATTTTGACGCATTTTGGATGTAAAATTTAACGTCTCAGCATTTGCAAATGCAAAGCGGCTGTCCTTTTATTCTTTTTTCGTTTAAAAAAACGGCAAACGCATCACATTCACAAATGCAGAGTTTTAAATCCCACTTACCTCCCTCAGTGGTTCTAGTGTTAATGGACAAAGTACTATGCCAGTTCCTAGCCAAACTGGACCATGTACTGGGTCCACATGCAAACTATACTGACCCAATTCTGGCATGTAATTGGATCAATACAGTCAAATTGGCCTGCCAGCATTGCACCAATGCTGGCAAAACGGTTTGCCAACATTGGTCCATTATTGGGTCAATTGAGACATGTTTCCTGGGACCCTGTTTGGATCATGGCTTGTCTTTTACATTTCATGAATGCAGAATAGCTTTGCTCAGCTGAATATAGCATTAGAATGTACAGGCTCTTAATACCAGAATGGAAACGAGACGTAAAGAAGATACTCAAGTTAGTTCAGTCTCAGGAACTTAAAAAGAACACAACTCACATGCAGTATATTGGTGTCTGGAAAATGTCATTTTAAAAAGAGATTGCAGCGTGTTAATGAAGGTACCCATGATAATAGATACAAGTAGATTAATAGCGATATACAGGTACCAGCTTTGAAGATCGTATCCTCTGTGCTGAAAGGGTCAGTGAAGAGCTGGTGGGTTGCTGAGCGTCATGGAATTCTGTCATGGGAATATGGTGGTGGGTGTGATGGTGATGGGTGTGATGTATTGTTGGTGTGTATAGTGTGTAAATGTGAGTGTATGTAATGTGCGTCTTGTTTTGTTATTTTCAAGGGTAAACGGAACAACCCGTTCCCTGGTGTTTGTTTGCAAGGCTGTGTTCACGTGAGAATGAATGCATGTTAGTTGATCTTTGTAAGAATGCGTGTGTGAATGAAATCCCACGTGTGTGTGCTGCGTTGAGTAAGCACACACCTGCGTTGAGTAAGCACACACTGCCCAGTCCCTGACCACCTTCCAGTGCCTCCTCAACACACACCTCTTCAGACAACACCTTGTAAAACTCAACTCTTCCCTTCTGGATAATATAGCACTCTGCTTTTAATGCACTTTAACTTGCACTTATCTGCTCCCTATTTTACTGTATTTAATCCTGCACTTAACCCAATCTGTAGTATTTTGTATTTCACCTCCACTCGTATCTAACCCTGATGTAACTATCAACACTGTTATCTGCTCTTGAACTGCCCCGATATCAAATCGTACTGTGTTTTGCATTTGCTCTTATTAGGACTGAAGTCATTGTATTTTATTATTATTATTATTTATTTCTTATCCAGGGCAACTTACAGTCGTAAACAAAAATATATTTCAAGAATTACAGTAGAAGTAATAATACAATTCAGAGCAAGATAAAATACAATGACTTTGGTTCTAGCAAGTAAAAGCATATGACAAAATACGATTCAATAATGGAGCAGATAACAGTGTCAGTAATAGTTACATCAGGATATAATTAAATACAAAATATTACAGATTAAATGACACTTGACAGATTACAGTACTCTAAAGTATTTTGTATCTTGCTCTTAATTGTACTGTAATTCTTGATATGTATTTTTTGTATACAACTGTAAGTCGCCCTGGGTAAGGGTGTCTGCTAAGAAATAATAATAATAATAATAATAATAATAATAATAATAATAATAATAATAATAATAATAATTGTTCACGTGCGGTTTGGGAGTTTCAGGGTAATTGTATAATTTTAGTCACGGTGTATTTAAGAGGACGAGGGCACTGTTTGTTTTAGCTGTGTGTGAGTCAGAACTAGGAGTTGGAGGGTCATGAGTGAGAGAAAGAGAGTGAGTTGAATTAAAATAAGCAATTGCTATGTGTGCCTGTCACCCCAGCACACTACTTGTTTGTATTAGTTTAGTGTTTGTTGTTTTGGCCAATGTGCCTTTTGTTTTGTGTTTTGTTTAACAGTGTGTTTTGTTTTGTTTATTTAATAAACTGAGCACCACTGAGGCTCATTGAGTGTTTACTTCCTGGTCTGACCATGCCCACTACAGCTGTCCTGTGACATATACTGTCAGAGTGGGATAACAGCGCCTCCACATGTCAGACCAGGAGTAGTGCGGGTGTGTTTTTTATTTTTACAATTTTTTTTAATAGTGTTTTTTTTAATGGAAGAATAGATGGAGAGGTGGAATGGACGTCAGCAGCTCCGTGGTGCCTTGCATGCCTGGAGCATGGACTCCTCCTATATATCTGCCCCTGGGAAGACCCCCTCTTCATGGAAGCCTTCAATCGGGATGAGGTGGAGACCACGGAGGAGTGGAAGCCCCGGGCCAGCTGCCTGCCCAACAACCAGGCAAGGTCTTCCAGGGAATGGGGAAGGTGGAAGCAACCCAGAGAAGGAAGAAGGGAAGAAGCAGCCGAAGGAAGCAGCGAAAGCAGCAGCAACACCAGTTGCAACAGGAGGAGGAGTGTTGAGTGCCCTGAGTGCTATCGGTACGGGCATGAGGAAGAGGGGAGGGGGATGAACCTGAAGACCTGTTGTGTTCAGAGCATTTCCGCTGTCAGCTGGGAGGGTGACAGCATTTCCACTGTCAGCTGGGAGCCTGACAACATTTCCACTGTCAGCTGGGAGGTTGACAGCATTTCCGCTGTCAGCTGGGAGGCTGACAGCATTTCCGCTGTCAGCTGGGAGGTTGACAGCATTTCTGCTGTCAGCTGGGAGGGTGACAGCATTTCCACTGTCAGTTGGGAGTTTGACAGCATTTCCGCTGTCAGCTGGGAGGCTGACAGCATTTCCACTGTCAGCTGGGAGGTTGACAGCATTTCCGCTGTCAGCTGGGAGGTTGACAGCATTTCCACTGTCAGCTGGGAGGTTGACAGCATTTCCACTGTCAGCTGGGAGGATGACAGCATTTCCACTGTCAGCTGGGAGCCTGACAGCATTTCCACTGTCAGCTGGGAGGTTGACAGCATTTCCACTGTCAGCTGGGAGGTTGACAGCATTTCCACTGTCAGCTGGGAGGGTGACAGCATTTCCACTGTCAGCTGGGAGGTTGACAACATTTCCACTGTCAGCTGGGAGGGTGACAGCATTTCCACTGTCAGCTGGGAGGTTGACAGCATTTCCACTGTCAGCTGGGAGGGTGACAGCATTTCCACTGTCAGCTGGGAGGTTGACAGCATTTCCACTGTCAGCTGGGAGGGTAACAGCATTTCCACTGTCAGCTGGGAGGGTGACAGCATTTCCACTGTCAGCTGGGAGGTTGACAGCATTTCCACTGTCAGCTGGGAGGCTGACAGCATTTCCACTGTCAGCTGGGAGGTTGACAGCATTTCCACTGTCAGCTGGGAGGGTGACAGCATTTCCACTGTCAGCTGGGAGGTTGACAACATTTCCACTGTCAGCTGGGAGGGTGACAGCATTTCCGCTGTCAGCTGGGAGGGTAACAGCATTTCCACTGTCAGCTGGGAGGGTGACAGCATTTCCGCTGTCAGCTGGGAGGGTAACAGCATTTCCACTGTCAGCTGGGAGGGTGACAGCATTTCCACTGTCAGCTGGGAGGCTGACAGCATTTCCACTGTCAGCTGGGAGGTTGACAGCATTTCCGCTGTCAGCTGGGAGGGTAACAGCATTTCCACCGTCAGCTGGGAGGTTGACAACATTTCCACTGTCAGCTGGGAGGGTGACAGCATTTCCACTGTCAGCTGGGAGGTTGACAACATTTCCACTGTCAGCTGGGAGGGTGACAGCATTTCCACTGTCAGCTGGGAGGCTGACAGCATTTCCACTGTCAGCTGGGAGGTTGACAGCATTTCCACTGTCAGCTGGGAGGTTGACAGCATTTCCGCTGTCAGCTGGGAGGCTGACAGCATTTCCACTGTCAGCTGGGAGGTTGACAGCATTTCCGCTGTCAGCTGGGAGGTTGACAGCATTTCCGCTGTCAGCTGGGAGGTTGACAGCATTTCCACTGTCAGCTGGGAGGATGACAGCATTTCCACTGTCAGTTGGGAGCCTGACAGCATTTCCACTGTCAGCTGGGAGGTTGATAGCATTTCCACCGTCATCTGGGAGGTTGATAGCATTTCCACCGTCATCTGGGAGGTTGACAGCATTTCCACCGTCAGCTGGGAGGGTGACAGCATTTCCACCGTCAGCTGGGGGGCTGACAGCATTTCCACTGTCAGCTGGGAGGTTGACAGCATTTCCACTGTCAGCTAGAAAGCTGTCAGGGGTGCCACCCATGGGACACTTGAAGCCTCTGTTTCTATGCCCAGGATGTTTGGGACTTTAAGGTCATGTGTGCTACACACAAGGGGGCTGGGGGCGAGTGTGACGGGGAGCCCCACCCCTTTGTATTATTTACTATTATTATTATTGTATTATTTTGCATATATTATTCTAAGTATTGTGGTATTGGGTATGTAAATAGGGGGATTATTAATGTAAATATGTGTATTATTGTTATGGTGACGGGTGTGATGTATTGTTGGTGTGTATAGTGTGTAAATGTGAGTGTATGTAATGTGCGTCTTGTTTTGTTATTGTCAAGGGCGAACAGAACAACCCGTTCACACAACAGAACTAGGACCACATGTCAGGTAATGATTGAGTTCTAATGTTTAGCTCAGTTTCACACATTAAGGAAGTCCCTGTTCAAGCATGTATTCATTATATTTCTACAGTTCATTGTGGTTAACCAGACCCTGCTTTCTAATTTCATTTCTATGAACACAGAACACGTTTTCAAAGAGTGCAGAGAAGAAAAAGTATCAAAATGCAAACAGTTTGCCGGCACTGAAACCACTTCCTTTATAATTCCTTTGCGAATGATAGTGTGTGGAAGCAGTTCAACGTGACTTTCTTTCATCTTTTACCAGGTCATGGGCCTGTGTCAGTTAGTGCTGAGAGAGTTTTTGTACAGCGTCCCAATGAGTTTTCACACTGTGCTATCCACAGAGCACAGTGATAGATTGCTGTGTCGCTCAGAGCAAGTTTGGAAATGGTGATTGTAGTAGAAGAGCTGTCTGCTGTAGAAGTGAACCGGCCTTTAGCAAAGTCTGCAGTGTGAGAATCGCTACTCCATGATCTGGCTCCTTTAAGCAGCATATATTCCAGGGCTTGGTTTGAGTTTTGTCGATACCACAAGATATTAATGTATTCACTGCTTGCAGTATAAGAGCAGCTGAGCGTTACTGACTCTCCTTCTGTTCTGGAGACTGATGTCTGTCGAGGACGGATGGAATCCCCGCTTGTCATGACTGAACATTGAGGAAGAAAAATAACATTTAATAGAAAGTCAGAAACAATAATAATAATAATAATAATAATAATAATAATAATAATAATAATAATAATAATAATAATGTTTCTTGTTGTGTTGTAATTACCTGGCAGGATAATAAACATACACATGATTAATGGATTCATTTTAGCTCAGTGCTGATTTCTTTAAGAACAGAATAAAAAGGTTCTGTCTCAGTGTTGATTCTGGTGCTTTTCTCTTCACAATGCTGCTCTGAAATATTCTGCTTAGAGGTTTAGAACGTCAAATGTCTGTAACCAATCAGCAGAGAGAAACAGAAACATGTGATGTAAATGTGATGTAATCATGTAATTCTGCGGTTCATAGTTGTGGTTACCATCTTGTTTTATCAACACCTTCATTAGCAGTTAACTGGATGCAAGTCAAAGAGGTTTCAATTATTCATTGACTAACTGCAGTCGCCCTACCCACTTTCCAATGAACCTTCCCAGAACTCAGGAAATCCAGCACTCACCACATTATAATGTGCACTGCGGTTACCCTTCTACACAGAAGAGCTGTCACTGGAAATGCCATCAGCATTGTAATCACTAGCCTCTGTACACTCCAGTATTTTTGTATGGGTAGGGCGCTGCTTTGTATCACTGTGCTGGTTCTATTGCACAGTAGTAGATGGCAGATCAGACACTGAAGGCTGTATTGTCAGTTTTATTTTATTTTATTTTATTTTTTTAATTAGTCGTTGCCAATTATTTTTATTATTTTCTCCCAATTTGGAGTGGCCAATTATTTTTAGGCTCAGCTCACCGCTACCACCCCTGCGCTGACTCAGGAGGGCCAAGATGAACAAACGCTGTCCTCCGAAGCGTGTGCCGTCAGCCAACCACTTTTTTCTTTTTTTTTTTTTGTGGAGGCTGTGTGGTCCAGTGGTTAAAGAAAAGGGCTTGTAACCAGGAGGTCCCCGGTTCAAATCCCACCTCAGCCACTGACTCATTGTGTGACCCTGAGCAAGTCACTTAACTTCCTTGTGCTCTGTCTTTTGGGTGAGATGTAATTGTAAGTGACTCTGCAGCTAATGCATAGTTCACACACCCTAGTCTCTGTAAGTTGCCTTGGATAAAGGCGTCTGCAAAATTAATAAACAAATTTTTTACAGCATCGGAGGACAACGCAGCTCTCGGGCAGCTTACAGGCAAGTCCGCAGGCGTCCGGTCAGACTACTGGGGTCGCTGGTCCGCGGTGAGCTGAGGACAACCAGGCTGACCTAAACCCCTCCTCCTCCTCCCACCCCGGGTGACGCTCGGCCAATTGTGCGCTACCCCCTGGGAGTTCCCATCCACTGTCGGCTGTGGAATAGCCTGAACTCGAACCGGCGACGTCCAGGCTGTAGAACGCATCCTGCACTCCACGTGGAGCGCCTTTACCGGATGCGCCACTCGGGAGCCCCAGAGAACCAGTTTTAGATGAGGTATCTACTGCTGGCTTATATTTCCCAGAATCGTCTCCATGTGTTCCTGAGCCCCAGGCTTTGCTGTTGTATTTTAAACCCTGGTTAGGAGCTTGTTTGTACCATTGCATTGTATTAAAGCTGCTTGTCTGATAGTGACAGTTTATTTGAACCGATTCTCCTTCTGAAACTTGCTGCGAATCAGGGCTTTGAGTCACTTTGTGGAGCACAAAAATCAAACCATCCAAAATAAATATGCCAGAGGAAAGGCAGCAAAGTCCTCTTGGAGCACGGAAAATAAAAGAAAAGTTTTCTGAGGAGGTTTTCTGCTGAGAGTCCTTATAGCTGAGGTCACTCAGCATGAAACTGAGTTATTTGGAAAAGTCTCAGCCAACATCAGTTATGCTACCAAAGAGGCCACATGGTCCTCTATAGTGGAGAAAGTCAATGCTTTCGGTGTTACCAGGAGGACAGTCAACCAGGTGATGAAAAGGTGAAATTCAGCTATTAGGTCTAGGATGAGTGAGACGATAACGCCACCGCATCCTCCGGCATCCCAAACAAAGTGACCCTGGTTTGAATATGCAGGTCTGCTCCAACTTGTTCTTCTCTGAATGTTTTCCTGCCTGTCCTCAACAAGAGCCAAGCGTCAACGCATCAGGAAGTGCAAACAGCAGCCATCATGAAATCAATGACAGGTCTCTGCAGGTGTGTGCTTTTATACAGCTCTTTGTTACTCTCTTCTACATGGTTTGCACCTTTAAGAGGAGGTGCAAAGTTTTTGGAGGGTCAGCAATGGCCCAAGTGCAAGGCAGAATCCTTACATCTCATTATAATGTTTGTGCCCACTTAGTATCCCAGATCCCCTTAGTATCCCTCGTTTCTTCACTTGAATACATTTAAATATCATTTAAATTAATTAATGATGGTGTAGCATGCCGAGCAGTCCTGTACAGGGTTTGTTTATTTTAGAAAGAGGTCTCCCCCTCTGCCCCTGTGTTATTTTGTATTGTTTATTTGTTTTATTGTATTTAAATGTATGTATGTATGTGTGTTTTTAGTTTCTTTAATCGCGTGGATGGGAAGCCCCAGTTTAATTAATAAACTCGTGCAGATTGTGGCCGAGGGGTAATAGAATAATTACTAGCCAGTTAAACCCCTCGGCCACGATATAAAAGACTGCAGCTCTCTGCACTCAGGGTGGGTGTACGAGAGGAGTGTACAGAGTTAGGAGAGAGGAAAACGAAACTTTAAAAAATATACAGGAACAGGAACAGGAACAGGAACAGGAACAGGAACAGGAACAGCCCAGTCTGACCTGTATTTAATATTTTGTGTTCGTGATTTGTTTTATTTAAACCTTTTATTTTCGCTCTGTGAGCAAAGTCTTTTTGTTAAACCTTTTTTATATTTATTTTTGTATTTAAATAAAACGGCGCCGCCAGGTCTTTCTTTTGTTAAAAGCTGCAGACTTGGTGTCAGTATTTTTATTTCTTGCATCTGGCCTGACGTCACCGCCCAGCCAGCCTGTCACAGTGCTAATTTGATAGTGGGTGCAGAACACCAGGTGAAAATCGTTCTTTATATACGCCGCATTTTTAGTGGTCACTAAACATGGTTTGCGTGTGGAAAATGCAGATTTTTAATGCAATATGGGTGTTTTGCAGCCGCAAATCACTTTGCCCGTATCCTTACATCAGCGCCTTTATGTCCTATGTATGGATATACCCACATTTTTTGGGACATTCATAAAGAAATGTTATTGACAATTAATGCACCATAGTTATAATTAGTACTTCATAACGTTATGATGCAATGACTATGTATTTTAATTTATTATTTTAAGAGTTTGCATTCATTTAAAATATTTTACATTGAAGAGTAAAAGCTATCTAATGAACACATGTTGATTTGAAATTGCAGTGGGTCAATATGACCCGAAACATACCAGCGGTACCTACAATCTGAACATACTAGGAGGGTTCAATAGATTCACATTGAGTGCTTTCAGCAGGGAGCTGCGCTGGTCGCTGTTCATGGGACTGAACTGGTCTGACATGGAACTGCATTGGGCTAAAGGGCTTGAGGGATGTATCTCTGAATGTATTTCACATTCTGTGCTATTAATGTATTGTCATCTCCTTGTTGCCTGGTATGTGCCTTGTTGTTTAATGAGGGAAGCATTGTCTGATTGTGAATATTGAGCTTCAAACACTAACAATTCATTGTCCTTCACTGCCCCCTAGTTGGGGTTCATTTGAATTGCAGTGTAACAAAGAGAATATATAATAAGTTAACGAAGCCTAGAAATTAGCAGTCGTATGAATTAAGATACAAAAAACAATACATCAATCTTGACGCAGATTCTGAAAAGACAGAGGTAGCAAGGCAGATGTTTTCCTAAAAATAATGTCAAAGTTAATGGTGAGTTGCACGTGTTGTGTGCACGTGGATATGGGGGCAAGATAGAAATTAATTTCTTTAACGCTTTACATACATGTTTATTAAAAGTTGTTTGTTTTTTAATGCATTAAATACATGTAAACATCAGCAGTGTGGAGTAGTGGTTAGGGCTCTGGACTCTTGACCGGAGGGTCGTGGGTTTAATCCCAGGTAGGAGACACTGCTGCTGTACCCTTGAGCAAGGTACTTTACCTAGATTGCTCCAGTAAAAACCCAATTGTATAAATGGGTAATTGTATGTAATAATAATGTGATATCTTGTAACAATTGTAAGTCGCCCTGGATAAGGGCGTCTGCTAAGAAATAAACAATAATAATCGAGCACATTGTTGTTTTTTTGTAAATTAATTCTATGAAAGTTCATTTTTTATTATTAGTTTATTTAGCAGACGCCTTTATCCAAGGCGACTTACAGAGACTAGGGTGTGTGAGTTATGCATCAGCTGCAGAGTCACTTACAATTACATCTCACCCGAAAGACAGAGCACAAGGAGGTGAAGTGACTTGCTAGGGATCACACAATGAGTCAGTGGTTGAGGTGGGATTTGAACCGGGGACCTCCTGGTTATAAGCCTGTTTCTTTAACCACTGGACCACACAGCCTCCTATATTATTATTAATTGCAAACATCAAACACATGTTACATGTTGGAATATGTATCAGTATTTCACTACCAGACCGTAAGAGGGTGCAGGAGGGTAATTAAGAAGCATGTCTCTGAGTAGCTTCTACACAGAACACAGGCTGCACTGCCATCTTCACCAGCGAGACTCACTCGACAGGCAGCAGGAGGTTTTTGTATGAAGTGATATAGAGACTCTCACAGTGTGGGACTCAGAGCACAGAAGTACGTGGCAGAGTCAGACAGCACAGCTGCAGTGATATTCAGATGAAAGGTCTTCTCTGTCTTGTCATGAGATGCAGAGAAACGATTTCGAAACCTTGGTGGAATGTCCTCCTGAGAATGTTCACTGAGTATGAGGTGCGGGGCTTGATTGGGATCCTGAATGTACCAGAAGAGAACTGGAGTACTGGCTAATGTTAAATCATATTTACAGTGTATAGCGGTGTTCTCTGTTTCTTTAACGAGGGTTGAATTAGAAGTTTGAGTCACTGTATCTCCCTGGATTATTTCTAAAAGAGGAGACAGAAAGATAATCACTGTGAAATTAGAATGAAATAGACTGCAGGTACAAGCTTCCTTACAGTAAATTGAGTGATAAATAAACAACCGCTACATGCTGTAACAGACTACAGATAAAGTAACATGAAAGCATTGCAAAATCCGGACAAAATGTGTGTCTAATATGAAATACAATATTTATGCTGTATGACGGAACAGACGTTAGATAAAGTAACACTAATTGTGTCTAATTGTGTAGCAGTTTATTTACCTATGATTAAACACAGAAGTATCAAAGTAAAAACAGCGCATTCCTGTTCCATTGTCAAAACTTTCAAACGACAACCCTAACTCCAGCGTCTGCTTCAATCTGCAGCTGAAACTGTGAAGAATGCGTTTCTATAGCAGTGATGTCATGAAACCAGTGCCCCGCCCCTACACAGTGCACGCCTTTATTGCGTCATCACTCTGTTTCTTTCACGGTTAGTCTGTTCTGTCTCAGAATGCAATAAAGATTCCTTCTGATCAGTTGAATATGTCTATAAAATACACGAGCTTTCGAGACCACAGTGGAAACTGAAGGTAAAGAAAGATCCTCATTCAGGTTAGTTCAGTCTCATAAAGTTAAAAAGAACACAACTCCCATACAAAGGAATGTGTAAAACAACATTGTATCACAGAGGTGTTGTCATAGCATTCTATTGTAATGAGGACCATTGCTTTCAATTGGATTGGAAATATTGTACTCACATTTACATTGAAGCGTGTCTCCGTTTTTTTTTTTATGTCAGTATAATCTGTAAATTAGCAAAAACTGTAGCAAAAACTAAACTAAAACAAATACATTTAAAAATAAAAAAGGTCTTGTTTTTATTCTGAGCTATGGCTGATGTCGGATCCCTAGTTGTTGTTAGATAATAAGAGCTGAACCTAATTGTCTGCCTCTAGTTCCATGCTACCGGTTTATATAAATAGCAAAGCTACCGTACTTGTTAATAGTGTGAGTTTAAGCCGGATATAGAGACAAGCTGAGATGCTGTTGTATAGAGCTGAACCAGTGCAGGTTCATTCAATGAACTCTTATCTCGTACATTGTATGAAGGCGTCCAGGAGTATGTGTAGCAGTAGATTATTCTCCATTGTGCGCGGGGCTCCCAGTCTGCGCTCTGCGCTCTGCACAGGAAGTGATGTGCTGCTTGTTGTTGTGTTTTATACCCTGCAGGTGTCTGTACACCAGGTGGGGTGTGCCCGTGGATATTGAGGCTATGTACAGTACAATACATGGTGATGTGCAGAGGGATAGTTACCAGCAGGTAGATTCATGTGTGCTGTTTTCTCTAGAAGATTGCAAGGGGAGAGTTACCAGCAGGTACAGATTAATGTGTGCTGTTTTCTCAAGTAGAGTGCAAGGGGATAGTTGCCAGCAGGTACAGATTCATGTGTGCTGTTTTCTCTAGTAGAGTGCAGGGGGATAGTTACCAGCAGGTACAGATTCATGTGTGCTGTTTTCTCTAGTAGAGTGCAGGGGGATAGTTGCCAGCAGGTACAGATTCATGTGTGCTGTTTTCTCTAGTAGAGTGCAGGGGGATAGTTACCAGCAGGTACAGATTCATGTGTGCTGTTTTCTCCAGTAGCTTCTACACAGAACACAGGCTGCACTGCCATCTTCACCAGCGAGACTCACTCGGCAGGCAGCAGGAGGTTTTTGTATGAAGTGATATAGAGACTCTCACAGTGTGGGACTCAGAGCACAGAAGTACGTGGCAGAGTCAGACAGCACAGCCGCAGTGATATTCAGATGAAAGTTCTTCTCTGTGTTGTTATGAGATGCAGAGAAATGATTTTGAAACCTTGGTGGAATGTCCTCCTCCTTAGAATATTCATTCAGTATGAGCTGTGGGTCTTGATTGGGATCCTGAATGTACCAGAAGAGACCGGGAGCAGTGCCTGCTGTTTCATACAAGCACTGAATAATGGAGCTCTCTCTCTGTTTGAGGACAATTGAATTTGAAGGTTGAGTCACTGAGTCTGCTCGGGTCATTTCTAAAGGAAAAGACAAAAAAAGAATGAATATGATTATATGAAAGCATACTTACAAACATGTAAAACATGACATGATACATACCTATAGATAATGTGAACTCCCTTTTATATGTGTGTCAATAATTTTAACTCACTTTGCATTTTCCAATTATCAATTTATACCAACTGCACTGTTTACTGTATAATATAAATCACTATTTCTGTTTGCAATTTATTACTAAACTGTACGACTTTAAAATCCATTTCATTTTTATATTGCACGATATGATAGAATAGACTGACACACGTGTTTGACAAATTGCATAACCAGTATGTATACATGGACCTACTTATGCTTAAACAGAACAGCAGCACAGTAACCCAAGAACGTTCTTGTTCCATTCTCAACACAACAAACCTCCCTCTGTTGTCTGGTGCAATCTGAAGCTGGAACTGTGAACCATGTGTTTCTAAAGAGGCGATGTCATGGAAACCAGTGCCCCTCCCCTGTTGCTGTCCTTCATTGCCACCTGGTGGTTGTTCAGTTCATCTGCATTTGGATGATGTTGTTCTGCAAGTTGCAATTCAGATTCATTGCAGGCTGATCATTAAATGAATTACTGAGAGCATCAGTGCTCAGTAGTACCTCGCATATTCTGTAGAGGGCGTGTTGAAGTGACAATGGGCTGTATTCATCAATGTGTAGGTTTCTTTTTCGAACAGTGCTAGCGATTCATAATTCTTCCTTTTTCAAAAAGCGAGATACAGAAAGTAATTTTCTCGTCAATCAATTATCGCTGGGAAAGGTTTAGGAAAACTCATGTGAAAATATGTGTGGCAAAGTGGTGAGTGAATACAGGTGAGTGCAGTGCAGAGCGGATACAACACAGACAGACAATGATTTCCAGGTGCAAGGGTGTTTATTGATTTAATTAACAATGTCCAGAGCCTTATGGCAAACCCCTGTAAATAATAATGATGGAGTGATACAGCCGCGTGTATCACTCGGTATTTGTAAATCCCCAGGTTTGACCCGTAACCAAAATGTCCAGTTTTACACACCAACACAAAACACAAAACACAAACACAGTTCCTAGTTATAGTGAATAGGTGCTTGTGGTGTATTACAGTTCTCCATGAACTGCAGGGGTTAAAAGTCATGTCCGGGTTTATGCTGGCTTCTGCTACAGCTCCGGATCGTGTTATAGGTAGTCTAGTTTAAAACAAACAGACAGTTATAACAAACACTAACAGACAAACAAACTCACGGTTTACAGGACGGTAACACAGGCTCTTTGTAGGCTGTCTCTAGCCATTTACCAAGGAACAGATCACGTACGCTATGTCCCCTATTTATATCCTCGCTCATGACCCCTAAGTTAACGAGCGCATCCGCTCCTCCAATCCTCGGATGCCACACAGTTTACAGTCTGGGTCATTGAGTTTGGATACCGTAGCTCCGTCCCTTTCCTAAATGACCGACTTCCACCTACCCTACGGAATACATTGTCGTGCCATTTAGTTAAGGGTACTCTGTTCCCATTACACAGTGCCCTCACAGGTCGACAGGGAGATCTAACACCAACCACCATTCGATCTCTGTCACAATATGTCATGGAAAAGTTTCCATTAAAATGTACTAAACAATGATGAATCACAGCTAACTACTAATTGGCAGAGTTAATGATGTGTAATCTAAGAAAAATGTGTTTTTTTAGTAATTATTTGCAGTTTTGAAAACCTTCGGTATTTCTTCTCAAAAGACTCGATACTGCAGTCAAAAAAGGAAAAAGAAGGCTTTGATGTATCATAAACATTCGGGGAAAATCTGTAAGCCCTCCATTAATAAGGAATGCTGGGACCGACACATTGATGAACAGAGCTCACTGTGCTGACCTGTGTGAGAGGTGCAGTGAGCAGGGTCCTGTGAATAGAGCTCACTGTGCTGACCTGTGTGAGAGGTGCAGTGAGCAGGGTCCTGTGAATAGAGCTCACTGTGCTGACCTGTGTGAGAGGTGCAGTGAGCAGGCTCCTGTGAATAGAGCTCACTGTGCTGACCTATGTGAGAGGTGCAGTGAGCAGGGTCCTATGAATAGAGCTCACTGTGCTGACCTGTATGAGAGGTGCAGTGAGCATGGTCCTGTGAATAGAGCTCACTGTGCTGACCTGTGTGAGAGGTGCAGTGAGCAGGGTCCTGTGAATAGAGCTCACTGTGCTGACCTGTGTGAGAGGTGCAGTGAGCAGGGTCCTGTGAATAGAGCTCACTGTGCTGACCTGTGTGAGAGGTGCAGTGAGCAGGGTTCTGTGAATAGAGCTCACTGTGCTGACCTGTGTGAGAGGTGCAGTGAGCAGGGTCCTGTGAATAGAGCTCACTGTGCTGACCTGTGTGAGAGGTGCAGTGAGCAGGATCCTGTGAATAGAGCTCACTGTGCTGACCTATGTGAGAGGTGCAATGAGCAGGATCCTGTGAATAGAGCTCACTGTGCTGACCTGTGTGAGAGGTGCAGTGAGCAGGATCCTGTGAATAGAGCTCACTGTGCTGACCTGTGTGAGAGGTGCAGTGAGCAGGTCCTGCTGAATCAAGGTACCTGGCACTTGCAATTCTTTTCCATTCAGCCATTTGTTCCATGTAAGCTCTACGATATGGGTAAATAAAGGTTTGTATTATCGATACTTGATCAAATTCAATGCGGATAAAGTTGACGCTGTCCGCTGATGCTGTTCTGAATGTGTCAGATACGAAACGCAAATGAAAGGTGTCTCTGAATTGAATGTATTCTTTGCTTATTTGTTGTCATGGTATATTGACTGAGTTTATCAAGCAGTTTACAGAACAATGTGTGCTGTTTAATGTGGGTAGTTTCTAAACACAATACAGGACAGTGTAAAGGGATTTATTAAGCATATTGTTCTTTTAAGACCGAGTTATTACATCTGCTTGGGACATTTCTTATGAAAAACGAGAAACAAACACAGATTCAGAGCAGCACAATCTCCTGGCTGCTATAGGAGATCCTTGTAATAATTATACCCGCAACACAATATTCACTCCGCTTTTCTTTCTTATGTTCGTCGATTTTAACCTCAAACCTCGCTCCACCCTTTGGTTACATTTGCATCTGAAAACAATGAGAAGAATGCATCTGTAGAAGAGAAAGAGTCGACCCGTCTCTTACACAAACCGGCAGCTCGCACAGCATCGGAGTTTTCTATTACTTGTGATGGATCTCGCAAGACATGTATGTACCGGATTGTATTGTGACTTTACCAGTGTAGTTCAGCGCTGCGTCTCTTATCGAGGGAAGAGGGGCAGGGCAGGGAGTACCGTACTGTATTGTAACTTTACCAGTGTAGTTCAACGCTGCGTCTCTTATCATTGTAATGTGGCTTGTAATGTTAATCAAAGCTCTCAAATCTGGAACAAGATTCCAAGCAGTGCTGTTTGAGAAAACACACAGTGATCTTCCAAACTACACAACAAAAACACTATAGCAACACGCTAAACAATACATACAATTAATACATACAAATAACATAAATATAAATAAAACATTACATTTAACTTAAGAAATACGACATTAGTTTTATTATATTGAAGGTTTTTTTAATCAAATATTTCTGTAATTCGACTGATTTTTTAAACTCCTCACTCTCCTAAGTACCTAATAATAACATACTGTACATACACATTGTAACTGAGATGTTTAACCCGCAACAGCACAAATAAAACAGACATGTGATGTTGTTTGTGTGTTTTTCCAGTGAAGGGGTTAATTAGTGCGCACTGAATGGGATGTGTTATTGTAGAAGGCAGTAATGTAAAGACAGCACCGTGGTACTCAGCGCACACAGGTACACTGCAGAATCACACAGCTGCGTGTTCACGATTGTTAAACTAGTCATCTTCTGCGATGTGTCCAACTGACTGGAAAACCTGGCCTCAGTTTCATCTGATCGGAGTTCATCAGTGGAACCTTTCATGCGATGAAGCAGATATCGAGGAGAGCTCCCTGGAGTCTGCTTGTACCAGAAAAGATTCTCATTGCTAGTGCTACTGCTCAGGGAGTAATTGCAGAATACCCTCGTATCGCTGCTATCTTTCGAGGTAATCGTGTAATTGAGTTGATTAATTTCATCTCCGCGACTGGAATCTGTAAAATAAAAAATAGAGTTATGCACGATGTGGTAACTGCTGCTGAATTCACGAAATTGTTATTACAACAAAACTACATCTTTACCAAAGGTTAAATAGAAGACTGCAGTGAGAAGACCTGCATACAACATGGTTATCGCTATTCATTCAGTTTGAATGAGATCTCTGTCTCTGTTCTGTTGGTTTCTGTTCAGTACTGAATGCCAGTCTGCAGCCGCACCACCGAGCGGATCAGTGGGCGTTTCTTCCGAGTGTCGGGATGTTTCTCTGATGTCCAATCAGAACCCATGAACCCGCGCCGCGCTCTGTCTTCTTCATTACACAGTGAAGCACCAGAACGGGGTTCCTTCGTGTCATGAGTTGTGTTCCAATACTGTTTAAGACAGACAGACAGACAGACAGATCCAAGCAAGGAAATGGCCTAAAAAGAAACTACACTGGAGAAACAAAGGAACATATTTTCAAATATTTTCAAAGGTCTGACTCCCGTCTTTAATTTTATATATATATATATATATATATATATATATATATATATATATATATATATATATATATATATATATATATATATATATAAACTAGTACCGAACCACCTTGGTGTTACTGAGGGGAAGAACACAATGTAACACCGCTTATCTGACATCATTTCTTCATGCTGTGAGCGGGGGTGTCATTCTCATACTGTTTTCATACAGGTAGTGTTGGAAAGCAGCTGCACCAGGAGATATGGCGAGTGGGAGCTGACTGTGAATGAGCATTGAACAAATGATTGTCCTACACCGCCCCCTGGTTGGATTCCCTTGAACTGCCGTACAGACCTCAGGGTTAAACTGATCATTTCTACTTCGTGTGTGGGAAATGGCAGTGAGTGGGCGGGGCAGGAGAGTAAGAGGAGCGCTGCATTCTGGTACTGCATAGCTCAACTAGAATTATAAAGTTCTGCTATTTTTGAGTTTTAAACGATTCAAACAACAACATTTTATAACCGTGTTTGTTTTAGTAGCAGCAATGATATCCGCCAGACAGGCTTTTCCAGTGTTAAATGAAACCTTTTAATCATGTAACATGTGTGTTTTTCTTTTCCAGCAGTTATAATGGACAGAATTGAAATGAATATCAATGTATGTTGTTTGATTTACATATTCAGAATGATGTTTAACTCAATGCTTTATTCATTGAACACAATAACCTCTTTGTTTAATATGTTGTGGTACATGTACCAGTACTGGTACATGACAGGCTTGCAACTGGTATGCACAGACACTTGTTTATCACGATGTGATTCCTCAACCACAAAACTCCCTCAATCTCACTATCATAAGAACATAAGAACATAAGAAAGTTTACAAACGAGAGGAGGCCATTCGGCCCATCTTGCTCGTTTGGTTGTTAGTAGCTTATTGATCCCAGAATCTCATCAAGCAGCTTCTTGAATTACTGGGGAGTTGGTTCCAGGCGCTCACAATTCTCTGTATAAAAATGTGCCTCCTATTTTCTGTTCTGAATGCCCCTTTATCTAATCTCCATTTGTGACCCCTGGTTCTTGTTTCTTTTTTCAGGTCAAAAAAGTCCCCTGGGTCGACATTGTCTATATCTTTTAGGATTTTGAATGTTTGAATCAGATCACCGCGTAGTCTTCTTTGTTCTTCTTTGTCTTCTTTTAGCCTGTCTGCCTACGACATGCCTTTTAAACCCAGGATAATTCTGGTTGCTCTTCTTTGCACTCTTTCTACAGCAGCAATATCCTTTTTGTAACGAGGTGACCAGAACTGAACACAATATTCTAGGTGAGGTCTTACTAATGCATTGTAAAGTTTTAACATTACTTCCTTTGATTTAAATTGAAGACTTCTCATAATATATCCGAGCATCTTGTTGGCCTTTTTTATAGCTTCCCCACGTTGTCTAGATGAAGACATTTCTGAGTCAACATAAACTCCTAGGTCTTTTTCTTAGTTCCCTTCTTCAATTTCAGTATCTCCCATATGATATTTATAGTGCACATTTTTATTGCCTGTGTGCAGTACCTTACACTTTTCTCTATTAAATGTCATTTGCCATGTGTCGGCCCAGTTCTGAATGCTGTCTAGATAATTTTGAATGACCTTTGCTGCTGCAACAGTGTTTGCCACTCCACATATTTTTGTGTCGACTGCAAATTTAACATTAGATGTCACACAGATACTTATTAGATGCAGAGAGCTGAGGAACTGGTAGATCTGAGTAATGATCTTTGTACTAGCTTAGTGCTAACATTCTCCAGAACAGGAGCAGAGGGCAGTGCACTTGAGGGCAGCCTTGACACATTTGCATTGCCCAGTGCATCCCTTCCTACACCCACAGTGAATGAGTTAATAGCATGACTGTGATGCTTCTGGAAGGGTGGTCCACAGTGGTTGCCACCCTGTGGTGTCCTTCCTCCAGCCGCAGTCTGACAGGCTTGGAAGCTCAGGGTCAGGAGTTAGAGCCTCTACAGTGATAGCGTTTTTAACCAGTAATCGAACTGGACACTCTGCTGTGCTCACATTGCACACCATTCTTCCAAGGACACAGCATCTGTCTCTGCTGCAGTTGCTGCAGATGTGTATTCAGCATATGCTCGGTGCAGTAGTGTGTGGATACTTGCAGTTGTGACTTGGTGTGCATGCCAGGTCTTCATCACATGGCTGGCTCTGATGAAGGAATCTGCTGTACCAGAGCTTGCCATGTCGGCCTGCACTAGAGGCCTTGTCCATCCGTTATCATCTTGCCAGTCTCCCAGTACCTGCAAATATAAAATGAATGAGTATGTTTGATCAAAGCATTATTAATGTTGTTGCTGCAGATATAGGTTGCTGCAGTTCTTACTGGTTTGTACATAAGACAGACAGGAATCTTCTATCATTGCTTAACCATCTTTGCTTAATGTTGTGTGTTTAATCACAAAGTGGTCCTCTCCAAGGGTGGTTGGCCAAGTCCACTGGATTTGCTTAGCAATGGCGTACAGTGGTTGGTCAGCAGCAAGAACAGGGACTTGACCAGGGTTGAGGTGCTGAACAGCTGCTTGGACAATGGCAATGGAATGTTTGATCATGGCCACTGAGTGTGCACTGTCCAGGAAGAATGGCAACAGTGCATTGATTGCTGCAGGCGGGATCACTGCTTTCTGGATGTCGGCATGGTAAGCAGCCCAGGATACCCAATCCATCCTGTCTAACTGCTGCTTCTTGAGAGCTTCGGCAGCAGCGGAGCAACTGACCTAGTGAGGAAGTGGTTTGATTGATGACCAACACACCATGGTCAAGTCCTGCAAACTGATGGGATGGATGCTGCATAAGCGAAATGCCAGTGCCATGAAATTAATCCTTTGCTGTTGCAGAACTAGGATTGAAGTGAAGAGTCCTTGATGCATTTTTGGTGGACAAACAATGTCATCCATCCTAAAACGTTGGCAGACCCCATTGGCTATGTAAGACGTCAGTTGCAGGAGATGGTCATATGAAACACACATCCCCAGGCTGAAGAGTGTGTCAGTGAGGTTTCTCTTGCGTGTGACAGCATGGATCTTCAGTGCAAAGTACAGTGGAAGTGGTATTTCGTGGTCACGGTTGTGACGAACTGTACCAGAGGAATCCACAGCTCATGCATGTTTCACACTGTTGAACTTCAGGAGCTGAGATATGGAGAGAGCTCCCGTTGTGCTGGTTGTGTTGACAACCTGAGTTTGATGCTTGATGTTTGGACCCTCCGGTATGATGTTCACAAGAGCATCTTACTGGGATCCTTCCTTGAGTGACCCATCAAATGAGAACTTTCTGTTGAAGATTTCTCTGTGCATGACTTGTGCTGCTCGTGCCAAATGCATTGCATCACTGTCATAGTCACAGGCCTTCCTAAGAGCACCACCAATGTCATCATCAAATGTGAAGTACACCTCTCTCCCGTGAATGTGCCCATAGATCAGAAAACACAGATAGTAATCTGATTTTCAGTCTCTTAGTGTGAATTCGGCCCTCAACAACAGCACCCAGCTGTTCAAGACAGGCCTTGTACATGTGTGCCAGATCAGCTAGCTGGAAGACTGGGGAAACTGATTCTTCCATGTGGATGTCTTCCATGTAGGACTCTGCGAATGCAATGCTGTGGAGTTGACCATCGAGTTCCTCATCAGCACCTGGGCTGTCAGCTGCTCTTGCTCTATTGTAGAGTTTCACAAGGCATTTTAGGTGGTGCTTAGCCTCAAGGGCAATCATGTCCCCAGGTGCAAGCTTGGCCAGCAGAGCGGTGTCTTGTTGTTCCATTGCACATCTCCGAACCCTCGAATCAATGTCATAGGTGGAAGCCTGGTGGAGGCCTGCAGAGCCAGCTGGCTTCATCGTAGAGGAAGCATATGGGCTCTGTGAGGTCAGTGTTGCCATGGCTTGAGCGTGTGTGCACAGCTGATGAAGTAACAGCCTTCCTTTCTTCTCTGGATTTCCTCTGCAGTCATTCAAGTTTGGTTAAATTTCAAACGGCATGTTTTATGCCAGCCAGCAAGGTGTGTCATCACTGTAACCTCCATACCATCCCCATCATTAAGTCTTTCAGTGTCAATGTCCATTGGCATGTGCCCAAGTTCCTGAAACTGACTGAGGTGACTTGCTAATGATTTGTAGCCACTGCCAATGGGTGCTTTGGTTGATATAGCTGGACACTGCAAAGCTTCTAAAGTCTCCTTCTGACAAAGCACACAAAGCTCCCAAAGCTCCCAATAAGTTGTGCCAGCTGTATTGGGGTGTTTGGGTTTAGGTGTGGTAGGGTCTACCAGGATGTGGAATTTTGCCATGGTGACAGGGGAGGAGAGGGAGCCAACAGCAGAGATAAACAAGTTAGTGTGCTAATAGTTTCTACACAGGCTGCCACCACTAGAGTGTTTGCAGGAGTGCTGAGGTGCTGAACATGCAAAAGAGATTCACCTGCAGCATACAAGCATACAAGCATACAAGCATACAAGCACATCACAACGTGTTAGTATAGTACTGCACTATGGTGGCCCAGAAGAGCAAAACACAATAAGAAAAAAATATGTAAAATAAATATTCTGAGAACAAAAATATTTTTGTGTGTTTTAAAAAAACATTTTGTGTTTCCTCAAAATATTTTTTTTGTTTTAAAAATATTTTATGTGTTCTCAAAATATTTTAGTTCCGTTTTTCACTTCTAGGCCACCTTACTGCACAGTGTCGCGAGCTGAAATACTGATTGACCTCTCATGGCCATTATTATAATAAACATATGGCGGCTTCTACATTATTATGACAACAATATACACTCTGTGAGACAGAACATCACCATAACTCTCATAAAAGTAGTTTATTTTTTCATTTAAACATATGTGTTGTGAGGCAGGGTACAGAGAACTGTAACTCAGCATTGTTTGAGGTCATTGACCTCTAAATTTAAATACATGTCTGTAACAGGGCGAGCAGCCCTGTACAGGATTTGTTTATTTTAGGTTTCCCCCTCCGCCCGTGTTATTTTGTATTTATTTGTTTGTTTGTTTATTTATATATAAATATGACGGCGAAACGCCGCGGGTTTGGTTATTGTTTTGTTATTTATGTATTTGTGACAGCGTAGCTGTTGGTTTGTTATTATTTAGTAGCGTGGTTGGGAAGCCCCATCCACACAGTATTTGGAAAACTCGTGCAGAAGGTGGCCATCTCCCGAATTAATTAGGTGATTTAATTTGTTGCTAATCGGGAGATGGTCACCTGTATAAAAAGCCTGTGGTGGGTGTTAGATCGGAGAGAGTGAGCGAGAGGAGTGAGAGAAAAACGAAACGAAACGAAACGAAACGAAACGAAACGAAACGAAACGAAAGCAAAACAAAACGAAATGAAAACGTAAAGGATCAGTGAAGGCTATTTATTGCCCAGCCTGATCGTATATTTTGTGTTCATGATTTTGTTTTGTTTACCTGTTTTATTTTCGCTCTGTGAGCAAGTTTCTTTTTGTTCAAACCTTTGATTTATTTTTGTTATTTGTAAATAAAACGGCGGCCAGCCGCGTATTTATTTAAAAACTGCAGTGCCTGGTGTCGGAGTTCTTCCTTCCTGCTTCTGCCGTGACGTCACCGCCCAGCTACCCTGTCACAATGTCAAACATCACCTTTGAAAATAATCTGTAGATGTCTGCAGGACACAAACACAGAAACCCACGTACAAATTGTGTAATTTAGGGAGCTGATGATCATGTTATTATGACACATGGTTCTAAAATATCAAATTACCATTGTCTGAGGTCATTGACCTCTCACGGTCATCTGAGGTCAAATCCAAGATGTCTCCACATCTGATAATAAACCTCAGGGTATGTAGAAACACTGTAGAATATTTCATGCTTTTATCATAAAATGCACAATACTTTTGCTCATCAGCTGTACTGTTATTCTAACTGAGATCCTGGGTGCACTGCATGTGTATGCTGTCTCATCTCCTTTTGCTGGGCTGACCTGATTTTACTGAAATGAGTGTACTGTACCGCCACCTACTGGCTGAAAATAAGACTACATGTGCTAATAAGTTCAATTCCAGAGCATTTGGTTAAAATATTGAGTCGCCAGTTTATTATGATCTCAATATCTCAGGTTGTACTCTAGTCGAGCCTGTTCTATATATAGGGGCTGGTCGTATGAACAAGGCTACAGATGAATCTGCTCAGCACAGCAGTGTATTTTTTATAACATGTACTATGTAGAATAGGATAATCCATGTTAGTACATCAGAGGATGTTTTGAAAATGCAATACACAAGTGTGGGTGTGCTGTTGTTGTATTCAGTGTTGGACTAACATTAAATGTTGCAATGACTGTGTTTGCTCTTACCCATTGTTATACAGTATTTACAATAACGAGCTGCCAACATAGTCTTGTCCACAAGATGGCACATTAGACACTTACAGTAACCATAATTACATTATGTGACTCATATCAACCACAAATGAAATATTACACATATAGAGCCAGTAAGAACAATGGTGTTTATGCTGCAACACATAAAAAGCACTACACATGACCTGACACTTGGGGTATAGATATCTTGTTCTTCACCTTGTTGCTTAAAATAGTTTTCTTGTTCAACGCTAGTTTTCCCATGGGGTCTGGGAAAGGTTCAATTAAAACATTAAACATCACAGCTGCTTGCCACAGTTTAAAGCATTCACATTTCCAATGCAATGCTGAAGTGCAAAGAGCAGCAGGTGGTTGTTGCAGGGCGAGGTGTAGAGTTCCTGTGACTGTGGGCCTCGGAGCACAGTAATACACTGCAGAGTCAGTGAGCTCACACTGCTGTATTCTCAAAGGCACTGTTCGGCTGCTGGGGTTCAGCTCAGCTGAGAAACGGGCTTGAAACTCACTTGAGGGATCACTCAGATACTGGCTGGTGTGCAGTATATATTCAGGAGATTCCCCAGGGTTTTGTTTATACCAGTATAGATCAGGGCTGCTGTCTATTGTATTATATTGACAGGTTAATATTGTTTCATTTCCTTCAAGTGTCAATATCTCAGCTGGAGACTGTGCCACTGAATCTCCAAGACTTCTCTCTGAAATACAGTTCAATAAATCCATGTTAAAGATATAGAATATGTGTGTGCTCCTATATGAATAATGTGAGTATTTGAATTGAACCCAAGCCCTGCATACACACCTATCAGAATCAGCAGAAGAGCTGTAGTGAGAACACTGCGCTGCTGATTTCCTCGCCCCATGCTCGGTGCCTGTGTGAGTGCAGAATGAGGAGAGCTCAAGAACTGCAGTGTTGGAAGATGAGACAGAAGCTGCACACGTGACCGATGATGCAGGTGAGAACTATTCCACACTGGAGTGTTCACTGGAGACATGATGATATGAAACGACACGAGTGATGTGTACTTGAAGCAGCTGCAGTGTGAAGCAGGAATACTTTACCAAATCATACCGCTATTTGTAATTAGCAGAATGATAATAAAATGCCATTGTGTTGATTGTGTGAGTCCAGCTCCATGCGGTACGTATTTTGACCGCAATCTGATCCACTCTGAGTGACGTCACCCTTTATTTATGTTTGGCATCCCAGCCTTGAGAATATATATATATATATATATATATATATATATATATATATATATATATATATATATATATATATAGTACCTAAAGAAAGTCTACACCCCCTTTCAAAATTTCCAACTTTTTTTGTCTTATAGCCTGGAATTAAAATGCATTAAAATATATATTTTTTCATTTATCTACACATCCTACCCCACTACTTCCAAGTGAAAAAAATATTCTAGAAATTTGTAGAAAATTAATTAAAAATAAAAACTGAAATAGCTTGGTTGAATAAGTGTCCAACCCTCTTATAATAGCAATCCTAAATTAGCTCAGGTGTAACCAATCGCCTTCAAAATCACACACCAAGTTAAGTGGCCTCCACCTGTGTTAAATTGTAGTGATTCACATGATTTCAGGATAAAATTCAGCAATTCCTGTAGGTTCCCTCTGCTGGGTAGTGCATTTCAAAACAAAGACTCAACCATGAGCACCAAGGCGCTTTCAAAAGAACTCCGTGACAAAGTTGTTGAAAGGCACAGATCAGGGGATGGGTATTAAAGAATATCAAAGGCCTTGAATATCCCTTGGAGCATGGTCAAGCCGATTATTAAGAAGTGGAAGGTGTATGGCACCACTAAGACACTGCCTAGATCAGGCCGTCCCTCCAAACTGGATGACCAAGCAAGAAGGAGACTGATCAGAGAGGCTACCAAGAGGACTTTGCAAGAGATACAGGCTTTTATGGCCAAGACTGGTCAAAGTGAGCATGTGACAATATCCCAAGCACTCCACAAATCTGGCCTGTATGGTAGGGTGGCCATTACTCAAGAAAGCCCACCTTGAATCCCATTTGAAGTATGCAAAAAAAACACCAGGAGATTCTGTAGCCATGTGGCAAAAAAGTTTTGTGGTCGAAACTAAAATGGAAGTTTTTGGCCTAAATGCAAAGCGTTATGTTTGGCGCAAACCCAACGCAACGCATCACCCAAAGAACACCATCCCTACTGTGAAGCATGGTGGTGGCAGCATCATGTTATGGGGATGTTTCTCATCGGCAGGGACTGGGGCACTTGTCAGGATAGGGGAAAATGGAGCAAAGTACAGAGAAGTCTTTGAGGAAAACCTGCTGCCCTCTGCAAGAAAGCTGAAACTGGGATGGAAGTTCACCTTTCAGCATGACAACGACCCAAAGCACACAGACAAAGCTACACTGGAGTGACAAAAAGGTAAATGTCCTTGAGTGGCCCAGTCAGAGCCCCGACCAAAATCCAATTGAAAATTTGTGGCATGACTTGAACATTGCTGTCCATCAACGCTCCCCAAGGAACTTGATAGAGCTTGAACAGTTTTGTAAAAAAAGAATGGTCAAATGTTGCCAAATTTAGGTGTGCAAAGTTGGTAGAGACCTATCCCAACAGTCTCACAGCTGTAATTGCTGCAAATGTGCTTCCACCAAGTAACTAGGAGGTCCCCGGTTCAAATCCCACCTCAGCCACTGACTCATTGTGTGACCCTGAGCAAGTCACTTAACCTCCTTGTGCTCCGTCTTTCGGGTGAGACGTAGTTGTAAGTGACTCTGTAGCTGATGCATAGTTCACACACCCAAGTCTCTGTAAGTTGCCTTGGATAAAGGCGTCTGCTAAATAAACAAATAATATTAACTCAGGGGGGTGGAGACTTATCCAATTATGATCTTTCAGTTTTGTATTTTTAATATATAATTTTTTCTCAATAAAAACGTTTTTCCCCTTAACAGTGTGGAGTAGGTGTGTAGATAAGTGGAAATAAATCCTCATTTAAATGCATGAAACTCTGAGGCACTGACACAACAAAATGCGAAAAAGCTTCAAGGGGGTGTAGACTTCCTATAGGGCACTATATATACAGTATATATATATATATATATATATATATATATATATATATATATATATATATATATATATATATATAACCATATTTACTAAACACTTGTCAATTTAACATACTAAATAACACACAAATTATCAGAATTGAAAAGTTAACAATAATTCTCTTTTTTTTCTTTTATCTCATCAGTGCAAGTGAGGCTACAACCTCACAACATTGAATGAAAGGATCAACTCTTCTGTGAATGTTTTTAACACTGCATTGCAAAGGGCAATGTCCCCCTGTATATATTATTTCAAATGAAGGATCAAAAGAAATCAATAGCAGTAGTTTCACTATCATGCCTGTAGGGGTCAGGAATGTCTTCAAAGTGGAGTGTCAGAGATGTTATTGCATGCTGATTTGGTTGAATGAAGAGTGAAGAAAAAATAACTTGACAAAATAACTTCCACAAAAACAACCCCTCCACTACAACAGAAAATAAACTGAAGAGAAATAAATCATCAGTGTTGACAATAAGATTGAAGTGTTTGTTCTCTTTATTTACTGGTACAGCACATTCTATTTGTGTGTATCCATTGTGATGTGGTAAGCCATGATATATGGTTACGTGCTCTTGTTATTCTTAGAACTACGATCACAAGTCAGGGAATGATTGAGGTGGAGCGTTTGCAGAGTGTTCAGCTCAGGGGTGTGTTCAGTGGAGTCTTCACATCCGGTGCCTTCACAGCACTTTGATACGTTAATGAAGTCCTGTATCAAACACGTGTTTATTATATTATATTGTTCATTGTGGTTCACCATAACCTGCTCTCTTATTCCAATTCTATGAACAGGGAACACATTTCCAAAGAGTGCAGATTAGAAAGTGACTCAAAATGCAAACAGTTTGCCTGCACTGAAACCACTTCCTTTATAATGGACTCATGCCAATGATAGTGTGTGGAAGCAGTTCAACACGACTTTCTTTCATCTTTTACCAGGTAATGGGCCTGAGCCAGTTAGTGCTAAGAGAGTTTTTGTACAGCGTCCCAATGAGTTTTCACACTGTGCTATCTTCAGAGCACAGTGATAGATTGCTGTGTCGCTCAGAGCAAGTTTGGAAATGGTGATTGTAGTAGAAGAGCTGTCTGCTGTAGAAGTGAACCGGCTTTTAGCAAAGTCTGCAGTGCGAGAACTGCTACTAACTGAACCAGCTCCTTTATACAGTATGTATTCCAGGGCTCGGTTTGAGTTCTGCCAATACCAGTAGAGAAGAACATCGTTGCTACTTGCAGTATAAGAGCAGCTGAGCGTTACTGACTCTCCTTCTGTTCTGGACTCTGCTGTCTGTTGAGGACTGATGGAATCCCCGCTTGTCATGACTGAACATTGAGGAAGAAAAAGAACATTTAAAAGACAGAAATAATAATAATAATAATAATAATAATAATAATAATAATAATAATAATAATAATAATAATAATAGTGTTTCTTGTTGTGTTGAAATTACCTGGCAGGATAATAAACATACACATGATAAATGGATCCATTTTAGCTCAGTGCTGATTTCTTTAGGAACAGAATAGAAAGGTTCTGACTCTGTGTTGATTCTGGTGCTTTTCTCTTCACAATGCTGCTCTGAAATATTCTGCTAAGAGGTTTTGAATGTCAAATGTCTGTAACCAATCAGCAGAGAGAAACAGAAACATGTGATGTAAATGTGATATAACCATGTAACTCTGCGGTTCATAATTGTGGTTACCATCTTGTTTTATCAACACCTTCATTAGCAGTTAACTGGATGCTAGCCAAAGAGTTTTCAATTCTTCATTGACTGACTGCAGTCGCCCTGCCCACTTTCCCAGAATTCAGGAAATCCAGCACTCACCACATTATAACGTGCACTGCGGTTCCCCTTCTACACAGAAGAGCTGTCACTGGAAATGCCATCAGCATTGTAATCACTAGCCTCTGTACACTCCAAGGTTTTTGTATGGGTAGGGCGCTGCTTTGTATCACTGTGCTGGTTCTATTGCACAGTAGTAGATGGCAGAATCACAAACTGAAGGCTGTATTGTCAGGGAGCCAGTTTTAGATGAGGTATCTACTGCTGGTTTATATTTCCCAGAATCGTCTCTATGTGTTCCTGAGCCCCAGGCTTTGCTGGTGTATTTTAAACCCTGGTTAAGAGCTTGTTTGTACCATTGCATGGTAATAAAGCTGCTTGTCTGATAGTGACAGTTTATCTGAACTGATTCTCCTTCTGAAACTCGCTGTGAATCAGGGCTTTGAGTCACCTGGACTTCACTGTGTGCACCTGAATCAAAATAACACAAAATAAAGAACACAGATAAACACACTAACAAGCAAAGCGATGATCATGGCATTTTCAGAGTACACACCTGATAAAATCAAGCACAGAATGACACATTTCAATCTTGTCATTGTAGTAATCCAGTGTGTTAATTTGAGGAGAGAAACACAAGTGGATGAATATGCATCTTTCTCTTCATACCAATCTACCCTTGAGATCACATGCATTGATTCACAGTGGTGTTTGTCGCAGCTATTTCTTGTTGTTTAAAATATATGTGCTGTGACATGTTCTGGTAACAAAGTAACCACCTCGCTTGTTATAGCTTAAGCTGTTCATTGTAGTGATCGTGAATCTGTAATGCTTTCAATATGGAATGCTTCATATCAAAATCAAGGGCATTTTACTGCATCTCATTGAACAGCACAGATGTCACTACACTGATATATATCATGTATGGCACAGTGTATTCTAGATGGGAACTGGGGGTTCAAAGTTATGAGTGATGTTTACAATAGAAATACAAAAGAACACAATGCCAGGAGTGTGTATACTGTGGATGAATCCTCTCACAAGCCAATGCCCTGAGGTGAGGTGCAGTTACAACGCTAGGGTTTGTGAGTTTAGACACAACCCAGTTAGTGTGATGCAGGAGTTGTACAGCATTTACACTGTAGTTGAAAGATGAGTGTAATCATGCCTCCTACAGTATCTGCTGGGTAATGGTGTTTAATCTTAATCACACTGCACCACCTGCTGGTAAAACATCATTTTCAATGCCAAGATCCTGCCTCAAAGTTACATTATATAACATAAAGCACATGTGCAGCTGAGTGGTGCTGCCCCTGAGAGCAGGATATTGTGCAGGTGTCTCCACTCCCTCTCTCACTGTGCTCTCACTGCACAATAATACACAGCTTCACAATCCAGCAGCTCAACAGCACTGATGGTTAGAGTGGTGGAGAGCTTCTCTTTATTCACAGTCATGTTGAATCATCCCGAGGTTTCATTTGTATTGTAAGCAGACAGTATGATGTCAGGACTTTGACCATGTTGCTGTTTATACCACTGCATCCTGTTGTAGTTAGAAACACTGTGATTGCAATTCATTTCAGCGCTCCCTCCTTCAGTTGAATAAACATGTGGAGTCTGATGAATCTGTGAACTTCCATAGACAACTGTAAGATAACAAGATTATTTAATTATTACTTTGTTTATGAATGATAATGACATTGAAAACCTGTTTGTTCTCAAGTGTGTTTGTGAATATCACTCACCAAGACACAAGCAAAGCAGAAGAAAAGTTCCACACGTGTTCCTCATTCTTCAATTGTTCCATCCACAAGTAGAAATGCTTCTGACAGACAGACAGCCTGAGCTGTGGGTGGAGCCCTGCACAATGTCACGTCAGAATAAGGCTCTGATTGGTTGATCTGTCTGAAGCTCAGGAACCACTGGTTAAAGCTACTGAAAGTCAGCAACAGAATATCAATAGTTAGAATATACCTGTACTGTAATAGTGCTGAACATCCTTCTAATCTTGAAGCACTTCCTCACTTCATCTCATGACAGTGGACTCACTGGTTTATGGACTCCTGCTGGCCTGGTCTTTGTACTTTAGGGTTCAGTATCTCACCAACATAGAGCTTCTGGGTCTACACAGGGGAATGGCTTGGTAGTGGGGTCACAAGAGACACTGTATATGTATAGAAAGAAAGAAAGAAAGAAAGAAAGAAAGAAAGAAAGAAAGAAAGAAAGCTTTTTTTCATTTTCTGTACATTGGGGCTGATATAAGGATATGTGTAGTGCAAACAATTGCAGCTTCAAAATTCATATTGCTTAAGAGCAATACAAATTACTCAACACTCACAAATAATGAACTGCAATCATGATAATGAGGGTCGCAATGAGCACTGCCTTACAGCCCAGAGCTGAGGTGAGTTTCAAGTACAGAGAGCAGTAAGCACTGTATGAGATTTGTGGAGCGACTAAATCAAACCAGACAAAAAAATATATATGTCAGAGGAAGGGCAGCAAAATCCTCTTGGCGTACAGAAAAGAAAAGTTTTCTGAGGAGGAGCTGATAGTCCTTAAGGCTGAGGTCAATCAGCATGAAATTGAATTATTTGGAAAAGCCTCAGCCAACATCAGTTATGCTACCAATGCTGTCAATGCTGTCGGTGTTACCTAGAGCACAGTCAACCAGGTGATGAAAAGGTGAAATTCAGCTATTAGGTCTAGGATGAGTGAGACGGTAACGCCACCGCAAAGTGACTCTGGGTTTGAATACGCGGGCCTCTTCTGTCTAGCTCTTCTCCGAACGTGTTCCTGCCTGTTCTCAACAAGAGCCAAGCGTCACCGCATCAGGAAGTGCAAACACCAGCCATCCTGAAGCCAATGACAGGTCTCTGCAGGTGTGTGCTTGTATACAGCTCTTAATTACTCGCTTCTACATGGTTTACACCTTGTAAGAGGATGTTTTTGTAGGGTCAGCAATTGCCCGAGTGCAAGGCAGAATCCTTACATCTCATTATAATGTTTGCACCCACTTAGTATTCCAGATCCCTGTCCAATTCCATGCTTGTTTCTTCATTTGAATACATTTCAATATCATGTCTGCAATATGGGTGTTTTGCAGCTGCAAATCACTTTGCATGTATCCTTACATCAGCCCCTTTATGTCCTATGTTTGTATATACCCACATTTTTTGGGACATTCATAAAGAAATGTTATTGATGTACCATTAATGTACCATAGTTATAATTAGTACATCATGAAAAGGTGTTTTTATTTTTTTACATTCTTGAAATTCTGCATTATGCTCCAGCTTCTTTCATTCCCTTCTCCAGATATTAAGGTTCAACACAATTTGGATTTCTGTGTAATAAACATGGTTATATAACGTTATGATGCAATGTATATTTATTTGTATTTATTATAAGAGTTTGCATTAATTTAAAATATTTTACATTAAAGAGTAAAAGCTATCTAATGAACACATGTTGATTTGAAATTGCAGTGGGTCAATATGACCCGAAACATACCAGCTGTACCTACATTCTGAACATACTAGGAGGGTTCAATAGATTCACATTGAGTGCTTTCAGCAGGGAGCTGCGCTGGTCGCCGTTCATAAGAACATAAGAACATAAGAAAGTTTACAAACGAGAGGAGGCCATTCAGCCCATCTTGCTCGTTTGGTTGTTAGTAGCTTATTGATCCCAGAATCTCATCAAGCAGCTTCTTAAAGGATCCCAGGGTGTCAGCTTCAACAACATTACTGGGGAATTGGTTCCAGTTTACCACGATTCTCTGTGTAAAAAAGTGCCTCCTGTTTTCTGTTCTGAATGCCCCTTTATCTAACCTCCACATGTGACCCCTGGTCCTTGTTTCTTTTTTCACGTTGAAAAAGTCCCCTGGGTCGACATTGTCAATACCTTTTAAAATTTTGAATGCTTGAATCAGATCACTGCGTTGTCTTCTTTGTTCAAGACTGAGTAGATTCAATTCTTTTAGCCTATCTGCATACGACATGCCTTTTAAACCTGGGATAATTCTTGTTGCTCTTCTTTGCACTCTTTCTAGAGCAGCAATATCCTTTTTGTAGCAAGGTGACCGGAAATAAGCACAGTACGTATTTTTAAAACAAGTTTTAACATTACTTCCCTTGATTTAAATTCAACACTTTTCACTATATATCCAAGCATCTTGTTGGCCTTTTTATAGCTTCACCCATTGTCTAGATGAAGACATTTCTGAGTGAATATAAACTCCTAGGTTGTTTTCATAGATTCCTTCTTCAATTTCTCCCATATGGTATTTATAATACACATTTTTATTGCCTGCATATATCTATGACTAAAGTATATATATTTTTGTCCAAACTGGATAATATCCTCTTGATTTGTCAGTAGATTGTTGTGTGTAATGGTGAGGTAGATGGTATATTTATCATTAACATACAGTATACGGTAAAGAAAAAAATAAACCATGTTAGTACATAAAAATGGGAATTAATAATAATAATAATAATAATAATAATAATAATAATAATAATAATAATAATAATAATTAATAAGCAGCTCTGTTTTACTGGATTCAGAACTCTGATAATTGAATCACAAGCACACTGGCTGTTTTCCCCAATATTAAGCCTAAATGCTGTCAACATATTTTTGTCCACAAGATGGAAGCATGACATTTGTCAAACAGTTTACATTAAAAGTAGCCATAATTTAATTATGAGACTCAACCAAAAATGACATTTCTTACACAAAGTTATTAAGAGCATTAATGTGTAGATCCCACTATACATGTCCTGAAACGTGGTGTCCTGTGTCTCCACACGCTGAATCTCAGTGTCACATACTGGACAAGCCCCTCAATCCCTTCAGGTTCAGTGTGATAGTCCTTCTGTAAAAAATCAATACATAAAAAAGTAAAGTACCAGGCAGGCTGGATTAATAGGGCTCCCAAATTAAATATAATTGACCTCAAAGGTGCTGTAGTGTTCGAGGGGTGTGGCCCCTATAGAACTGTATTGGTAAACAGAGCAAATAATTTACTGTGGAAGAACTGCCATTGATTTGTGTAACTCTATATCCTAGGAAGGGTGATTGATGTAAATTAGTCCTAAAATATGACCTATTGCAATTCTGTGTGTGAATATGTAGCTTTCTCACTAACCTTGGCATGACAATAGAGAGACTGGATCAATTCAGTTAGGACATGTAGAGCAGTCTCACTGTATTACAAACAGATCTGTTTTTTCTTAATTATGTTTTTCAGTGAAGTAACTGTGGTTAAACAGTTTTTTGTCAATGTGTGTTTTATTTCTCTGGGCCAAGAGAAAGCATTTGATTGGGTTGTCTATACTGATCATTTTAAAACTTTGCACATGTTTTTGATTTAGGGGAAGCCTTTGTCAATGTGTTTACTACAGTAATATTTATTAGGGGCAGTGGTGCTGGTTTTTATTAATTGTAATAAAAAAAAAGATCAGTCTGTGACAGGATGGCTGGGCGGTGATGTCAGGACAGATGCAGGTAGTAAAAATACTGACACCCATACTGCAGATTTCAAAATAATAATGACGTGGCGGCACCGTTTTTATTAAGCAAAAATAAATACAATATTTAAACAAAAACACTGTGCTCACAGAGCAAAACAAAACAATCAAACAAAACAAATATCTAACACAAAAATAACAAAGATCAAGCTGAGCAATAGCCTTCACTGTTCCTGTATTTTTTCTTTTTTTTTTTTTCTCGCTCTTCTCATATACCCACTCAGTACTCCACCCTGAGCGCAGAGAGCTGCAGGCTTATACACCGTGGCGAAGGGGTTTAACTAGCTGGCAATTATTCTATTACCCCTCGGCCACAATCTGCACAGGTACAATTATTATGTGTGACTGCCAGCTAATTCAATAATAACTAGCTGACAGTCACCTATTCCCACGAGGTATTTTAAAACAGCAAAACACACGGCGTTTCGCCGTCAATAAATATAAATACAATAATAAAACAAACAAACACAAAACAATAATCTGCACAGGGGTGGAGGGGGAAACCCCGTTCTAAAACTAAATAAATAAATAAATACGTACAGGGCTGCTCGCCCTGTTGCACGGTCATTGTGGCAATGTGCCCCGCCCCTGAGTGCATTTCTGTGTTTTATGTTGCGTGTGTTAATGTTGGTGTATAGGTATGGCTGCACGGGATATAAATGAGTGTGTGCAGCATGAGTTATTTAAAATGTATAATTGTATTTAGGGACCGGGGTTGCACTTCACTTCACGTGCATTTAAACTAGTTAATAATATGTGAGCATGGGTTGCACAGATTTAGTTCACGTGCTGGGATTCAAGTGAATAATTAATTGGTAATTGAATCCCAGCACAACAGTATATATAGATGCACGTTTCACTCACTCGGGGTTGTGTGTTCGGTGAGTGGAGAACGGGTGTGGAGAGGAGGAAATAAAACGTAAACGAAATAAGTGTTTCGACTCACCGTGTTTGTTTGTCTGTTCGTCCAGTTTGTTTAGTGTTAATCCGTTTTGTTTGTCTGTTTTATTTGGCCTCAAGTCCTGTGTTTTGTTCAACCGTTTAATTTTGTTTGTTTAATAAACATACTGAGCGCCGCAGCTACTCAGTTTCAACACAAGTACTGCCTGTCTGTGTGATTTTCTTCTGGCCTGACGTCATCCACGACAGCCTGCTTGTCACAGTCATCCACATATTCTATATTTGTAGACATAGGTATTGGCACCCTGTACCTGCAATTAGTAAATGTACTGGAACATCTTAACCTTTATATTCCTGTAAGAATGAGTGTTGAAATAACTTAGAAGAGGTACCATTGAGCAAATAGATATAGTTTAACAAACAATATGTCTTAAATGTAACTTCGCTGTGACTGAGGTATTGCACCACCATGTTTAATGCCTAGCAGACGTGTTCAAATTTGTTGGTACCCCTCCACAAAAAACGAAGAATGCACAATTTTCTCTGAAATAACTTGAAACTGACAAAAGTAATTGGCATCCACCATTGTTTATTCCATATTTAATAGAAATCAGACTTTGCTTTTGATTTTTTATTCAACATAATATTGTAAATAATAAAACAAATGAAAATGGCATGGACAAAAATGATGGGACCGCTAACCTAATATTTTGTTGCACAACCTTTAGAGGCAATCACTGCAATCAAATGTTTTCTGTAGCTCTCAATGAGACTTCTGCACCTGTTAACAGGTAGTTTGGCCCGCTCTTCCTGAGCAAACTGCTCCAGCTGTCTCAGGTTTGATGGGTGCCTTCTCCAGACTGCAAGTTTCCGCTCTTTCCATAGATGTTCAATAGGATTCAGATCAGGACTCATAGAAGGCCACTTCAGAATAGTCCAATGTTTTGTTCTTATCCATTCTTGGGTGCTTTTAGCTGTGTGTTTTGGGTCATTATCCTGTTGGAGGACCCATGACCTGCGACTGAGACAGAGCTTTCTGACACTGGGCAGTACGTTTCGCTCCAGAATGCCTTGATAGTCTTGAGATTTCATTGTGCCCTGCACAGATTCAAGGCACCCTGTGCCAGGCGCAGCAAAGCAGCCCCAAAACATAACCGAGCCTCCTCCATGTTTCACTGTAGGTATGGTGTTCTTTTCTTTGAAAGCTTCATTTTTTTGTCTGTGAACATAGAGCTGATGTGACTTGCCAAAAGCTCCAGTTTTGACTCATCTGTCCAAAGGACATTCTCCCAGAAGGATTGTGGCTTGTCAATATGCATTTTAGCAAATTCCAGTCTGGCTTTTTTATGTTTTTCTGTCAATAGTGGAGTCCTCCTGGGTCTTCTTCCATGGAGCCCACTTTCGCTCAAAAAGCGATGGATGGTGCGATCAGAAACTGACGTACCTTCACCTTGGAGTTCAGCTTGTATCTCTTTGGCAGTTATCCTTGGTTCTTTTTCTACCATTCGCACTATCCTTCTGTTCAATCTGGGGTCGATTTTCCTCTTGCGGCCACGACCAGGGAGGTTGGCTACAGTTCCATGGACCTTAAACTTCTTAATAATATTTGCAATTGTTGTCACAGGAACATCAAGCTGCTTGGAGATGGTCTTGTAGCCTTTACCTTTACCATGCTTGTCTATTATTTTCTTTCTGATCTCCTCAGACAACTCTCTCCTTTGCTTTCTCTGGTCCATGTTCAGTGTGGTGCACACAATGATACCAAACAGCACAGTGACTACTTTTCTCCATTTAAATAGGCTGAATGACTGATTACAAGATTGGAGACATGTGTGATACTAATTAAAGAAACTAATTAGTTTGAAATATCACTATAATCCAATTATTTATTATCTTTTCTAAGGGGTACCAACAAATGTGTCCAGGCCATTTTAGAATATCTTTGTAGAATAAGCGATAATTCATCTCTTTTGACAGCTTCTTTGCTTTATTCTATGACATACCAAATGCATGCAAGTATACATGATAAAATAGCTTTTAATTTCATCACTTTTCAGGAGGAATGAAGCATTATTTCAATGAGCTGTAAGGGTACCAACAAATTTGAGCACGTCTGTGAATGAGGTATTGCACCACCATGTTTAATGCCTAGTATGGACACCTTTACCATTAATCACAGCTTTAAGTCAATTTGGGTCATGTTTACGAGATATTCAGATCTTTCTTATGGTATTCTGGACCAGTCCTGCTTGCAGATTTCCTACAGATTGGACAGGCTGGTTGGATTGTGTTCTGCTACCTTTCTTTTTAAATCAGTCCACAGCATTTCAATAAAGTTAAGATCTGGAGACTGAGAAGGCCATTCCAGAACATAGATCATCATCTTCTTTAGAATGAAAAACATTTCCACATTCTTTCAGTCTCATCCTTTCTGTCCTTCAAAGAGGTCAATTCAAACGCTATCACCATCTGCTTTTCACACTCCTATTATTGCAGAGGTCACTGCTGAATGTTTCAGAGCATCACTGGGAGCTACAGAGAAGCTGTTGTGTCAAAATGTCATTGAAAGAAGACAACATAATTCATTCCTAAAGCTGCCACACACATACCAAGTAATTGTCATATGTTGTTTTCCTTACTGGTGCAGTTCTTTAGTGTTATATTTTAGATTTCTACAGTGTCTTTGTGTGAAAACATCATTTAAACTATAATACTTAGAACTAGGACCACATGTCAGGTAATGATTGAGTTCTAATGTTTGCTCTGGTTTCACACATTAAGGAAGTCCCTGTTCAAGCATGTATTCATTATATTTCTACAGTTCATTGTGGTTAACCAGACCCTGCTTTCTTATTTCATTTCTATGAACACAGAACACATTTTCAAAGATTTCACAGAAGAAAAAGCATCAAAATGCAAACAGTTTGCCTGCACTGAAACCACTTCCTTTATAATGGACTCATGCCAATGATAGTGTGTGGAAGCAGTTCAACACGACTTTCTTTCATCTTTTACCAGGTAATGGGCCTGTGTCAGTTAGTGCTGAGAGAGTTTTTGTACAGCGTCCCAATGAGTTGTCACACTGTGCTATCCTCAGAGCACAGTGATAGATTGCTGTGTCGCTCAGAGCAAGTTTGGAAATGGTGATTGTAGTAGAAGAGCTGTCTGCTGTAGAAGTGAATTGGCTTTTAGCAAAGTCTGCAGTGTGAGATTCACTACTCCTTGATCTGGCTCCTTTGAGCAGTATGTATTCTAGGGCTTGGTTTGAGTTCTGCCGATACCAGTAGAGGTAAATGCTTTGACTATCTGCAGTATAAGAGCAGCTGAGCATGACTGACTCTCCTTCTGTTCTGGACTCTGCTGTCTGCTCAGGACTGATGGAATCCCCTCTTGTCATGACTGAACATTGAGGAGGAAAATGAAAATACAAGATAGTCAATAATAAATAATAATATATTTAAACAGAGATACACTTGTCATTGAAGCCAACTCATAACCAAAAAAAAACAATTCCTGGTGAGACAACATTACTACCTGCTGGTCTGACACAGAACATATTGAAACACTAAAAGAGCCCTAATAAATTAAATGACAATCTTAAAGTAATAGCTGATGAAGGACACACAGTAGATAATAATAATAATAAAAATAATAAAAATAATAATAATAATAATAATAATAATAATAATAATAATAATAATAATACCTGGCAGTGTAATGAATGCAATGAAGAATCCTCTTAGTTTTGCCATTGTAGTTCAGTGTTTGTATGAGGACAGGATTGAAGGTTACTATCTGTGTGAAGATGTTTATTCTGATGCTGGTGCCACTCTGGGTGGGTGGTTACATTTGTGGTTTCAGACGTCACATATTTGTAACCCAATGAGCAAACACTTGAATAAAAGATTTCAATACAGCTGCTGTGTGTTTCGGCTGCAGTATGTGTTGAGTTGACAGTAAGGCAATGCTTTAAGAAACTTGACTTTTACATCATCTGAAGTCATTGTCTTTCTGAT
Organism: Acipenser oxyrinchus oxyrinchus; assembly: GCA_030684275.1. Lineage (NCBI taxonomy): Eukaryota > Metazoa > Chordata > Actinopteri > Acipenseriformes > Acipenseridae > Acipenser > Acipenser oxyrinchus. Next base: position 10,388,732 of record CM060273.1, on the reverse strand, counting down.
CATCTTTTCCCTGTGTTTCTCATTCCTGGGAGTCATGCCTCCTTCAGCCTTTCACTGAGAGTTCTGCTATAACATTGTATCAAATCCTGGGCAGAGATAATAGGCAATCAAAGAAGCTCTCTGTCCTACCTGAAAATACTGACTGTTACAAGGTGCTGTGTGGCAGCATTGTTGCTGGGTCTCACATTAACATCAATCACTCTCCATGTCTTTTGTAGAAGTAAACCATCATTGGCAAAGTCTTGATTATCAGTAGAGCTACTCCATGAGCAGGCTTCTTTAAACAGTGTGTATTCTGGGCCTCGGTTTCAGTTCTGTTGAATCCAGAAGCGTTACTGACTCTCCTTCTTCACCAGAGACTCCTGTCTGCTGAGGACTGATGAATCCAGGATTGTTGTGGCTGAGCATTGAGGAGGAGACAATCCCATGTAGATATAATGCTTCTTGTTATGATGAAATTACCTGCCAGTAATTTAGACTCACAGAATGATAAATGTATCAGTTGCGCTTCATACCAGGGTTGGAGTTGATCCCTTTTTTCATTTCCAATTCCTTTTTCAATTCTTCTTGAAGTCAGTTCCCAATCCCAAAGCCCATTCCCTTTTAATCAATACCAATTCCTTTCATGACATGGGCTTTATTGAGCAAACATTTGTACAGCTTGTCAGCATCTCATGCAGTTACATAATAATTACAATACTAATTTATTGAATCAATTCCACTTGCTGTTACAAGAATCAGCACAAGCTGCTCAAATGTAGAGTCTGTGGAAATCTACTTCAAAGGGAATTGGAATTGGAATAAGGAACTCTTAATTAGTGCTGATTTCATTAAGAACAGAATAGAAAGTTTCAGTCTCTGTTTCTGTCCACAATGCTGCTCTGAATAATCTGGTTAGAGGTTTTGTATGTCAAATATTTTAACCAATCAGCAAACACAGACACATAAAACATGCTGTGGAAATGTGGTGCATCAGGAAATGAAACTATATGTGCTGCAGCAACTTGTGGTAACAAAGCACCCCCCTTGTTCTAGATTCAGCTGTTTATTGTAGTGATAGGGAATCTATAATGCTTTTCAAATGAAATGACTGATATTAAAATTAAGGACATTATTCTTCATGTCACTAGTATAAGATCATTCTCACAGACCCTCGTTGTCACTACAAATCAACACTCTCATGATTGGCTATCTTTGCTCCAGTAAGCTTCATTATCACAAGGTTACATTTACTTGCAGCTACAATAATATGTTTAATGAATAATCATCTTAAGTCTATATATAATGTGTTGGTGATGAAGCTTGTATCATGTCTACTGTTGGATGAAATGTTTGTAATATTATTGAGATGAGACACACGCACAGCAAACACAGGCTCTGCAGCGGTGTATATTATGCACAGTGCAGTCTATTCTAGATGGGAACTGGGGTTTGAAAGCTCTAGATTATGTTTACAATACAAATTAAAAAGTAACACAATCAATCAATCAATCTTTATTTTTATATAGCACCTTTCATAGAGGACCACTGTCACAAAGTGCTTTAAAAGATGAAGTAACAACAAGAAAATCCATAATACTTTAAATACAGAGAAATGCATAATACATGATATACAGTAAATAAAAAAATGCATAATACATTAAATACAGTGGAAAGTGCATAATACATGATAGCATTCTCCTCTCGAATCTTCTGATACAATGCAGAATTCATGGTTGTGTCAATGATGGCAAGCCGTCCATGTCCTGAGGCAGCAAAGCAGCCCCAAACCATCACACTCCCACCACCATGCTGACGGTTGGGATGAGGTTCTTCTGCTCGAACTCAGTGTTTGGTTTTCGCCAAACATAACGTTTCTCATTGAGGCCAAAAATTTCTACCTTTGACTCGTCTGTCCATAGAACATTGTTCCAGAAGTCTTGTGGATAATCTAAGTGCTCTTTGGCGAACTTCAGACGGGCAGCAATGTTCTTTTTAGAGAGCAGTGGTTTCGTCCTGGCTATCCTTCCATGAACGCCATTCTTGTTCAGTCTTTTTCTGATAGTTGATTCATGAACACTCATATTAGCCAAGGCGAGAGTGGCCTGCATATCCTTGGATGTTACTCTGGGGTTCTTTGTGACTTCCTTGATGATTTTCCGGTTTGTTCTTGGAGAGATTTTGGTAGGATGACCGCTACTGGGTAGAGTGACTGTGGTCTTGAACTTTCTCCATTTGTAGACTATCTGTCTGACAGTGGATTGATGGAGCCCCAAATCCTTAGAAATGGTTTTGTAACCCTTTCTAGACTGATGAGCATCAATAACTGTTTTTCTGAGATCCTCAGATATTTCTTTTGATAGTGGCATGGCGTGTTTCCACATGCCTGTATGGTGAAGATGAAACTCACAAAGTTTCTGATCTTTATATAGGGTGGGGCCTCCCAAACTCACCCCTGAAGATCTATGTAATTATTTAAACACCTGATTCTAATTATCCTCTTAATTGAGCTGATAAAACCAGGGGTTCACTTACATTTTCACATACCCTGAATCTTAATTACTCATTGTTTGTCTAATTCATACATCATTTTGTTTCAAAAGACATGAATTGGTTCATATAAACCCTATTGGATATTTAAGAAAAGACTGGTTTTGATTCAAGAAGGCTATCATGGTAAAACTATGGAATTTCCATAATTATCATTGGGGTTCACAAACTTTTTCTCGGCACTGTATATGAAATAGTACATTAAATACATTGGAAAGTGCATAATACATGATAGTAGCATTATACATGAAATAGTAGCAGCAACACAGCAGCTAATAGCAGATATCAGGCTTAGAGCATGGAAAGCAAGAGAGAACAGGTGGGACAAGCAAGCGATGGTGGGAGCATCACGCACCAAAGCTGGGAGAGAGTTCCAAAGAGTCGGAGCCATGAAGCTAAAAGAGCTCTCTCAGAGTGTGGTGCACTTTTGCTTGGGGATAACAAGCAGGACAGAGTCGGAGGACCTCAGCCTGCAGGCAGGGACATAGTGTATCAGCAGGTTGAGGTAATCAGACCTGTGTGATGAAGGGCATTGCAGGTGAGCAGGAGAGTTTAGAAAATAGTCCTAATTACTATACACTAATGTTATGTGTGCTGTATACTGTGGATGAATCCTCTCACAAGCCAATGCCCGGAGGCAAGGCTGCAGTTACAGACATGGGGTTTGTGAGTTTAGACACAACCCAGTTAGTGTCATGTAAGTGTTGTGCTTTTACACTGTCCTGTAGTTGAAAGATGAGTGTAATCCTGCCTCCTCTCTATGGGGAAATGGTGATTAATCTTAATCACACTGCACCCCCTGGTGGTAAAGAGCTGGTATCTCACTTTACATTTATACAGTTCATCTTTATAAATAATAAATGTTAAATATGTGCATCTGTTTCTGGTTCATGGTATACACTGATTGTTCAATATTAACTTTTGTACATCATTTTCAATGCTACAATCCTGCCCCAAAGTTTCATTATAAAACATAAAGCACATGTGCAGCTGAGTGGTGCTGCCCCTGAGAGCAGGATATTGTGCAGGTGTCTCCACTCCCTCTCTCACTGTGCTCTCACTGCACAATAATACACAGCTTCACAATCCAGCAGCTCAACAGCACTGATGGTTAGAGTGGTGGAGAGCTTCTCTTTATTCACAGTCATGTTGAATCGTCCCAAGGTTTCATTTGTATTGTAAGCAGACAGTATGATGTCAGGACTTTGACCATGTGGCTGTTTATACCACTGCATGCTGCCATAGTTTTTAACACTGTGATTACAGTTAATTTCAATGGTCTCTCCTTCAATTGAATAAACACGTGTAGTCTGATGAATCTGTGAATCTCCATAGACAGCTGTAAGAAAAGAAGAGTAAAGAATGATTCTTGTGTTTCTCAATAATAATGATGTCTCTGTGCTAGCCCCCATTGAGACCCTGTTTTCAATGGTGCATCTCCAGTGTGTTTGTAAATATCACTCACCCAGACTAAAGACAAGCAGAAGAAAAGATCCACACATGTTAATCATTCTTGAATTGTTCCATCCAGTGTAGAAGTGCTTGTGACGGACAGACAGCCTGAGCTGTGGGTAAAGCCATGCACAACGTCACCTCAGAATGAGGCAGTGATTGGTTCATCTGTCTGAAGCACAGGGAACCACTAGTTTGGTGATATGAAAACTAACACCTCATCATCAATAGTTAGAACATATATTGGTTTTATTGTTGTTGTTTAAATAGAACATTGCCACTCACTTCTTGTTGAAAAGTTTTATCAAAGTTTCCTCTAGTACCAGTATTATTAAATGAGTTCTGTGAAAATGTAAATGATGGTGTATGGCTCATAGTTACTCTTTTTCCCATTCAAAGTGTGGTGTGGATATATTTGATCAGCTGCTCTGCAGTGAAAAGAAAGAAGTGTTCACTTGATAGAGTAAAGTGCACATGGTGCGCAGGGGAGGGGTTCAGTCAGGGCAGGGCAGGGTTGAGTCCTGGCTGTGCCCAGTTGCTGGTCTGGTCCAGGGATCCTACAGGGAGCACTGAATTGGGGCAGGGAGGTATAATCAGGAAGGACTTCTTCACTTCATCTCATGACAGTGACTCTGCTGGTTTATGGACTCCAGCTGGGCTGGCCTTTGTACTCCAGAGTCTCACCAGCATAGAGCTCCAGTGAAGCGGCACTCTCATCACTCTCCAGTCTGTGGTTTGTAGAATTCTAAGGGAATCGTACATTTCAAGCACTTCGAAAGGAGTCGAAACATACCTGTGGGACTGCAGAGTGAGAATGGGAACCGTTATCATAAGCTGTAACTAGCCTGGTCCATAAACCACACTGAAGATGTCGGTGAAAGTGAAAAGCTGTTATTTAAAAAGTAGAGGTAAGCACTAGAGGATTTGACACCTTGTTAATACTTTGCAGTCAGATGTATGAGGGAAAGAAAGAAAGAAAAAGACACAAAAATACTGTGAAAATGAAAACATAAAAAACACCAAATATTTTATAATACAATGTATTTAAATAACATATACATTATGGAAAATGTACCGTGGCACAGAAGTGCAAAACACAAACAATATATATATTGTGGGCACAAAAAATATTTGAGGACACAACCACAATACAACGAACGTCTCACAACACCACATAAATAGTTTGTCACAACAGGAATGGGGTCACTTATATGACAAGGCAGTCAGGAGACGTGTACACTGAAGGAATCCTTGCCGTCGCTGTCAGTTTTTGCATTGAGCTGTGGAGAGTTTCGTCACTGTGGGGTTCAAGGCGCAGTAGTAAACCGCTGTGTCTTCAATTTCAGTTTGGAGAATGGAAAGGGAAACGTGCTTCTTTACTTTATCAGCGCTAGCAGAGAATCGCTGTTTAGCGAATTCCGCATAGCTACCTTCCCCTCCCGTTTCTAATAACAAAACAATGAATTCCGGGGATTGTCCGAGATACTGCCGATACCGCTGCAAAGAATAAGCTGACACATTATAGCTGCATTCGAGTTTAACCATATCTCCCTCCCGGGCGCATTGCGACTCCGATCCCGCTGTGATGATGGCATTTCCAAATGTGTTACCTGTAAAGATAAACAGAATGTAATTAAATGCTATTGAATACTCCCTTTAGTTACAATTTTAGGACACGTCTACTCTTCAAGTTAATAAACCACAGTCTAAATGACTATGTACTCTACTCCGCATAGCTAATATATATATGAGGAGTAGAGATGCATGCAGATGAACTGCACATGTATTGTTATGAGATTGTATTTTAAAATGAAAAGTGATAGCATATGAATACTATTGAACAATCCGAATGAACATTGTTAATATGGATGAAAGTCAACCGATGTATTGATCTTTTAAAATACTGAGTGGAACAACTTACCTGGAAACAACGATGATAAAAATAAAACAATGAAAAACATTTCAGCGAGTTCGGTGCCTGTCACACGGGAATAGTAGACTTTGTTACTTCAATTCAAAATGCTGACAATGTGGGCAGATTATATGTCACATTTACTTATGAACTCCTAAATCATAGGGGCGTGAATCAGCTGTACAATGAATTCAACGTCGTTAGCGCCACCTCCTGGTCAGAGATGTCTATTTGAACAGCAGCTATTGCTTCAGTGTCAGGTGGTTTCGCCCGTGGAGACACAGAGAAGCAGGGCTGTGTATAGAACTCGGTGCATCATTGCATTCTCCATGCTCCACTCGTGTCTGATGAACCCCTCTCTAGATAACGGGTGCGAATGAAAGAGCTCGTTTCTAAACCTGTGTTTTACTTTGCTCAATGACACACCCCTTTCCAAGTTGGCATATGTACAGCAGTTAACATATTTCTTAAACGATTTAGACCGGGACATACAAATACAATGTGCCTACCTTGTGTAGTTTGTACGGTTGGCCCACCTTTGGCATACAGATTTATTTTGTATCTTAAATAACTGTTTCATTACCTTGTGCCTAACACTGAGGTAACTTTAAGTCTGAGATGAGCAATGCGGGAAGACAGTCATGAGCCACCTGTGGTGCTGAAATGTGACGAGACATCTACTAACCGTAAAGCATGAATTGGTTTAATCAGAACAATATAAAACCTGAAAACGGCACTCTGCTGAAGAGTGGGGTTATAATGAAGTTAGCCGCTGTTCATTTCAAATGCTTTGTGTGTGTTTAAAATAGTCGCTGGATTTAGTATTACTATATATATATATATATATATATATATATATATATATATATATATATATATATATATATAAGCAAGGGTTTAACATTGAATTACATACCACTATAGATTTTTTTTTTTTTTAAAGTATGTCTCGATCCTCAGATTGTAGATGATACAAAACTTTTGGCCATAATTGTAATGTTGAGCTCAAATGTAACACAATTAATACAATTACGAATCCATTATTACTAATTATCATAATTGAAAATAAGTGATAATATTTAGTAATAGTTTATAATGAATTTTATGAAATGTATTACATTTGAGCTCCAATCAGCTTTCCAACACGTTTGTCTAAATAAATGATGATATTTTGTATTAAAATTTGTTAATATAAATATAGGATCTTGTGGCAGAGTGTCCCGCCCCTTTGTTTATTATGGCGAAAGCCAATGTTATTTTTTATTTTGTGTTTTTAAAAAACCTTGTGAGGATCCGTGACTGATCAGCTACTGAATTATTTAACTAGCTGACAGTCACGCATCCTTATTAAACTTGTGCAGACTGTGGCCGAGGGGTAATAGGATAATTAATTAATAGCTAGTTAACCCCTAGCCCAGAATATAAAGGCCTGCAGCTGTCTGTGCTCAGGGTGAGGGTGTCGGACGAGAGACGAGAGACGAGAGACGAGAGACGAGAGACGAGAGACGAGAGACGAGAGACGAGAGACGAGAGACGAGAGACGAGATCTACTATACCTGCGCATATTAAAAAGCAAATCACGAGCAGATAGTAAATCTTCATCTTCGCTTGTGCGTGCAGGACGGGTGCGGTTGTATTGGTCCGAGAGCTGTGAGTCTCGGTGTGTACAAGTCTATCTCAACACATGAGAGCTGTGAGTCTCGCGGTGTACAAGTCTATCTCAACACATATGAGAGTTGTAAGTCTCGCTGTGTACAAGTCTATCTCAACACATGAGAGTTGTGAGTCTTGCTGTGTACAAGTCTATCTCAACACATGAGAGTTGTGAGTCTCGCTGTGTACAAGTCTACCTCAACACATGAGAGTTGTGAGCCTCGCGGTGTACAAATCTATCTCAACACATGAGAGCTGTGAGTCTCGCTGTGTACAAGTCTAACTCAATACATGAGTTTTTGGTCACGCTGTGTACAAGTCTATCTCAACACATGAGAGTTGTGAGTCTCGCTGTGTACAAGTCTACCTCAACACATGAGAGTTGTGAGCCTCGCGGTGTACAAGTCTATCTCAACACATGAGAGCTGTGAGTCTCACTGTGTACAAGTCTAACTCAATACATGAGAGTTTTTGGTCTCGCTGTGTACAAGTCTATCTCTACACATGAGAGTTGTGAGTCTCGCTGTGTACAAGTCTACCTCAACACATGAGAGTTGTGAGCCTCGCGGTGTACAAGTCTATCTCAACACATGAGAGCTGTGAGTCTCGGTGTGTACAAGTCTATCTCAACACATGAGAGCTGTGAGTCTCGCGGTGTACAAGTCTATCTCAACACATATGAGAGTTGTAAGTCTCGCTGTGTACAAGTCTATCTCAACACATGAGAGTTGTGAGTCTTGCTGTGTACAAGTCTATCTCAACACATGAGAGTTGTGAGTCTCGCTGTGTACAAGTCTACCTCAACACATGAGAGTTGTGAGCCTCGCGGTGTACAAATCTATCTCAACACATGAGAGCTGTGAGTCTCGCTGTGTACAAGTCTAACTCAATACATGAGTTTTTGGTCACGCTGTGTACAAGTCTATCTCAACACATGAGAGTTGTGAGTCTCGCTGTGTACAAGTCTACCTCAACACATGAGAGTTGTGAGCCTCATGATTGTACAAGTCTATCTCAACACATGAGAGCTGTGAGTCTCACTGTGTACAAGTCTAACTCAATACATGAGAGTTTTTGGTCTCGCTGTGTACAAGTCTATCTCTACACATGAGAGTTGTGAGTCTCGCTGTGTACAAGTCTACCTCAACACATGAGAGTTGTGAGCCTCGCGGTGTACAAGTCTATCTCAACACATGAGAGCTGTGAGTCTCGCTGTGTACAAGTCTATCTCAACACATGAGAGCTGTGAGTCTCACTGTGTACAAGTCTATCTCAACACATATGAGAGTTGTAAGTCTCGCTGTGTACAAGTCTATCTCAACACATGAGAGTTGTGAGTCTTGCTGTGTACAAGTCTATCTCAACACATGAGAGTTGTGAGTCTCACTGTGTACAAGTCTACCTCAACACATGAGAGTTGTGAGCCTCGCGGTGTACAAATCTATCTCAACACATGAGAGCTGTGAGTCTCGCTGTGTACAAGTCTAACTCAATACATGAGTTTTTGGTCACGCTGTGTACAAGTCTATCTCAACACATGAGAGTTGTGAGTCTCGCTGTGTACAAGTCTACCTCAACACATGAGAGTTGTGAGCCTCGCGGTGTACAAGTCTATCTCAACACATGAGAGCTGTGAGTCTCACTGTGTACAAGTCTAACTCAATACATGAGAGTTTTTGGTCTCGCTGTGTACAAGTCTATCTCTACACATGAGAGTTGTGAGTCTCGCTGTGTACAAGTCTACCTCAACACATGAGAGCTGTGAGCCTCGCTGTGTACAAGTCTATCTCAACACATGAGAGCTGTGAGTCTCGCTGTGTACAAGTCTATCTCAACACATGAGAGCTGTGAGTCTCACTGTGTACAAGTCTATCTCAACACATATGAGAGTTGTAAGTCTCGCTGTGTACAAGTCTATCTCAACACATGAGAGTTGTGAGTCTTGCTGTGTACAAGTCTATCTCAACACATGAGAGTTGTGAGTCTCACTGTGTACAAGTCTACCTCAACACATGAGAGTTGTGAGCCTCATGGTGTACAAATCTATCTCAACACATGAGAGCTGTGAGTCTCGCTGTGTACAAGTCTAACTCAATACATGAGTTTTTGGTCACGCTGTGTACAAGTCTATCTCAACACATGAGAGTTGTGAGTCTCGCTGTGTACAAGTCTACCTCAACACATGAGAGTTGTGAGCCTCATGTGTACAAGTCTATCTCAACACATGAGAGCTGTGAGTCTCACTGTGTACAAGTCTAACTCAATACATGAGAGTTTTTGGTCTCGCTGTGTACAAGTCTATCTCTACACATGAGAGTTGTGAGTCTCGCTGTGTACAAGTCTACCTCAACACATGAGAGCTGTGAGCCTCGCGGTGTACAAGTCTATCTCAACACATGAGAGCTGTGAGTCTCGCTGTGTACAAGTCTATCTCAACACATGAGAGCTGTGAGTCTCACTGTGTACAAGTCTACCTCCACACATGAGGTACTACAGTGCCACCTGGTGTTCACAGCTGCAGAATGTATTTGACTTGCTCTCCTGGGTCCTGACGGTACCACTGCAGGTATATGCTGCTGGAAGCTGAACGGGTGCACTGCATGTGTATGCTGTCTCATCTCCTTTTGCTGGGCTGACCTGATTTTACTGAAATGAGTGTACTGTACCGCCACCTACTGGCTGAAAATAAGACTACGTGTGATAATAAGTTCAATTCCAGAGCACTTAGTTAAAAGATTGAGTCTCCAGTTTATTATGATCTCAATATCTCAGGTTCTACTCTAGTCGAGCCCGTTCTATATAGAGGGGCTGGTCGTATGAACAAGGCTACAGATGGATCTGCTCAGCACAGCAGTGTATTTTTAATAATATGTACTGTGTAGAATAGGATAATCCATGTTAGTGTATATGTGTATATATACATATATATAGGAATTTAAAATAATAATAATAATAATGACTCAGTTATTCAGCTCTACAGAACTATAAACTCTGAGCAGTTAATAATGAGCAGGTTTATTCATTCACCTGTTTCATTAAGTTTGGGTCTGGTGTTGTATTATTCAGCTGCACCGTAAGCCTAACATTACATGTTGCAATGGCTGTGTTTGCTCTATACAGTAATATACAGTACAATATTTAGAATTATGAGGCTGCCAACATAGTCTTTTCCACAAGAGGGCAGTATAGACATTTGACAAACAGTTCACCCTTAATGAAAGTAACCATAAATAAATGCTGTGACTCATAGCAAACAAATTAAATATTATATTATTATTAAATATTACATACTGGACAGGCACCTCTGCTTTTCCTTCAATGTCACTGTGTTTGTCCTTTGCTAAAAATCTATAAGTTTTAAAAAAAAAAGAAATAGTTTCAGCAGTTGTGACTGCCAGGTACCAGACAGGCCAGATTAATAGGAGACCCCCAAATTAAATGCGCTTGTGAGATGTCTTGCTGATTACTAGGGCATGATTATCTATTCATGGATACCAAGATATTTAGTTAACAAGGTGTCTGAGTGGAGTTAATGTGCTGTAAGTATCCAAACTCTACTCAATCTGTATTCATAGAAAATGGATAACGTTTTGAGGAGGAACTTCACTTATGGGATGGCCTTTCATGAGATGTCTGGTGTTTAAGAAGTGTAACTATCAGGGACACAGATCTAGTGTTGTGTCTCTTCATGAAGAGACTTCAGTTCATCCTTTATTGCAGGAAGGATTTTAGGTGAAGGGGGTATATGTGTTGCTCCATCTATATAAATATATAGTTTATAGTTTAGAGAAAGATCTTCAGTGATATGGGTAGTTTTAAAATCATCCCTCTTGAATGTGAAAGTGCAGAAGTAAACACCCCATGTTGTTTAGAAGCACATTTTAATGTTTTTAATAATCCTGATAAACATGTTAGATATACATTTCATTGCAAGGCAGAAGACAGCACTTCTACTATCTTTGCAGATACTGAGGGTATGAAGTGCTGGCTGCACCTGCAAAGCTTGTCCATTCATTGCAATCCATGGCTTTGTCTCATCAATACAACAGTCTACTGTGTTAGCTAATGTTACTGGACTGCACTTTGGTAGAAAACAAAGAGGTTTTCTAATATTAAATAAAACATATTTTCAATAAAACGTGAGGTGAAATTTGAGAGATACATAGTTCTGTCTGTAGAGGAAAACTGAGTACAATTATTATTATTATTATTATTATTATTATTATTATTATTATTATTATTATTATTATTGGCTATGATCCTAGCCCAAAAAAATGTCCAAGAATGTTTTTAAAAATATTCCAGAATGAAAATTCCCAAGACACAAATGGCTGTGCCTGCATGTGTACTTGCGCTCTGGTGCCAATAGTCTTTGTAAACATAACCCCAGCTGAATACTTGTTACAATGGCTCTGTTTACAAAGACGTTTGACCCCAGAATGGAATGTTCATTTTCTAGAATGTAGATGTCATCATACCATCATTGAACTATAGTGTTCTAGAGTTTGGAAATGTACGTTCCAAGCATGGAACACCTGGAGGGGGTAGACCAGTGACAGATTGGTACAATTAACATCGTTCCATGGGTCAAAATGCTTCAAATTCAAGAGACAAACTGAAGAATCATGTCTGAACAATATAATAAATACCTTCTTCAATTTGTTGCTTTAAATAGCTTTCTTGTCTCTATTGGTATCTACAGATTTAGCAATACTGCAATGAGGCACAGACAACACTAGTTTTACCATGCAGCCTGGGAAAGGTTCATTTAAAACAATGACACATTAAACATCACAGCTGCTTGCCACAGTTTAAAGCATTCACATTTCCAATGCAATGCTGAAGTGCAAAGAGCAGCAGGTGGTTGTTGCAGGGCGAGGTGTAGAGTTCCTGTGACTGTGGGCCTCAGAGCACAGTAATACACTGCAGAGTCAGTGAGCTCACACTGCTGTATTCTCAAAGGCACTGTTCGGCTGCGGGGGTTCAGCTCAGCTGAGAAACGGGCTGGAAACTCACTTGAGGGATCACTCAGATACTGGCTGGTGTGCAGTATATATTCAGTGAGATTCCCCAGGGTTTTGTTTATACCAGTATAGATCAGGGCTACTTCTTTTAGTATTATATTGACAGGTTCATATTATTTCATTTCCTTCAGGTGTCAATATCTCAGCTGGAGACTGTGCCACTGAATCTCCAAGACTTCTCTCTGAAATACAGTTCAATAAATCCATGTTAAAGATATAGAATATGTGTGTGCTCCTATGTGAATAATGCGAGTATTTGAATTGAACCCAAGCCCTGCATACACACCTATCAGAATCAGCAGAAGAGCTGTAGTGAGAACACTGCGCTGCTGATTTCCTCGCCCCATGCTCGGTGCCTGTGTGAGTGCAGAATGAGGAGAGCTCAAGAACTGCAGTGTTGGAAGATGAGACAGAAGCTGCACACGTGACCGATGATGCAGGTGAGAACTATTCCACACTGGAGTGTTCACTGGAGACATGATGATATGAAACGACACGAGTGATGTGTACTTGAAGCAGCTGCAGTGTGAAGCAGGAATACGTTACCAAATCATACCACTATTTGTAATTAGCAGAATGATAATAAAATGGCATTGTGTTGATTGTGTGAGTCCAGCTCCATGCGGTACTAATTTTGATCGCAACCTATCAACTCTGACTGGCATCACACTTTATTTATATTTGGCATCCCAACCAAGGTTTTACAAAACTTTTTTTTTTTTTTTCCTTTACGCTTGAGCACACTATCAAGCGGGCTTCTATACACACCAGCAGCCCTGAACAGACTGGCTGCTTCCTTCAAATACCCTGCACCTGGCTCTAATTTATAATGATCACCAGGTGCAGGGGATAATTAATAATAAAACAATTAACTAATATAATTAAACAATTTAACAAAACAATTAAATTAAACCAATGTGCATTTGCACATGTTTTTCTTCACCAGGAAGGAATTTAACCCTCTCCCTGCTCACAATATATATTAGCCAAATTTACTAAAACCTTGTCAATTTAACATAGTAAACAACACACAAATTATTAGAATTGAAAAGTTAACAATAATTCTCTTTTTTTCTTTTCTCTCATCACCTGACGATTTAACAGCACTTCCTGGCTGTGGAACATTGTGATACAGGGAAGTACAATATTTAATTTTAGTTCTTTACATCTTTGTATTTAGGGAAAGGTAAGTATTCAAGTGACCAGATAACAGCTCATCACACAGACAAGTCCACGGGCTGCAGTGCGAGTGAAGGTCCAGCCTCACAACATTGAATGAAAGGATCAAGGCATTATTGTTGTATTGATCTATAACAAAAATATTGTCAATGTAAAAAAACAAGTTAGAAAAACGCAACAGCCATTTAAAGTGGTGATATCAAACACAAAAACCCATGTTTGGAGAAGCAATTGGGGCAACCTTATCAAGCATCAAGCAAATAGGCACAATTGGAAAGGTGCTGGGGCTCAAGATTCACACAATTGTTGCTTCTCATTTGGCTTCTTTTTTTGATCGCTCCACTTTACATTGAAATGCTCTTTGTTCAACTTCAAGTGGATTGTAACCATTCCCTTATCATCTGGGTTGTAACCAGAATAAAGATGCTGAGACACATGTGACAAGGAAAGTGCTCAGCACAGACTGAAGTGTTCTTGGTTATCCTTACAAGCACTACTACAGAGAGAAGGAATGGGAGAGGCGTCATCACAGGCGCAGACAAGTATGCTTTGGGAAGACACACGGACAACATGCAGGTAAGGCACAGGTAGATCAGGGCACACATGGACAGACATTTAGCCCACAAGCATACCACAAAGAGCATGAAGCAACAATGAAAGATGATGAACAAGACCAATAATGGCAACGAGTGCAACGGATAATGAGAATGCAAGGTAAGTGTATGGGAAGTGACAGTTGATGTGGCAGGCATTGCAGAAAAACTTTTTGGAATTGGTTTTAGCCCCCTGAACAATGTTCATTTCTATCTCTCTCTTGGCCTTTCTAACTTCCTTTTTGACATGCTTTTGCAGTTCCAAGTACTCTTTATGTGTACTTTGTTTTTGGTCCCTTTTAACGCTCTGTAAAGTGACTTTTTTCGCTAAATATTTTTTTTTCAATTGATCTAATAAACCATTTTGGCCATTTTGTTTTAGATTTAAATTTGTCTACTTTGGGATGTAATTGCTTTGCTCCTCTAGTACTACATTTTTAAAAAACAGCCATCCTTTTTCTGTGGATGTTTTCTCTATTTTACTCCAATCTACTTATGTTAGTCTCTGTTTCATACCTTCATAGTTTGCTTTTCTAAAATTGTAAACCTTAGCTTTAGTCATTACTTTTTGGGTTTTAAAAATCACTTCAAATGAGACCATGTTGTGGTCTGAGTTTGTCAATGGTTCTCTGACATCTGTTTTAGTTATTCTGTCTTCGTTATTTGAAAAGACTAAATCAAGGCATGCCTCCCCTCTAGTCGGTGCCTTGACAAATTGCGTTAGGAAGCAGTCATTTGTCATTTCCACCATTTCAATTTTGTCTGTCGTGCTCCCCACCGGGTTCTCCCATTTTATACGGGGGAAGTTGAAATCCTCCATTAGCATGGCTTCTCCTTTTCTACACGCATTTCTAATGTCATTGTATAACAGATTTACATTGAACACAGATGAAGTCTCTGTTCACTAGCACTGGGAGAAGACACCACCACAGGCATTCACCACCATCACCTTCACAGCACTCAACTCTACACTGTGCATGAAAGGATGACAGCAACATGGAGAAGAGAGGAGGGAGAGTGGCTTGCCTGCTACTGCTATATTATCTTGTGGACATTCTGTGTTGCTGTGTACTTTAAATAAACGTGCCAGTACACATTCACATCACAGCTCTGAACCCCACTCAGGAGGCCCCTGTGCTGTGGACTGTCAGAACACCCTTCACTTTAAACTGAAGCCTATGATCTGCTAGCACAAGGAGCTGAGTTCCACTTTGATTAACAAAAAGCTTTCTTATTGAGCAATGTGTGCTTTTATCATTTACTAAATACTATGGTAGCATAGACTTAAATTGAATTTGAAGACAATTTAATTATTGTCTTATAATGCATAAGATAAATGAACTATATTGAGTTCAACAGGGACTTAGTGAACATTACGTTGAATTTGTTTGGTACAGCAAACATCAATAACTTCATTCCCCTTTGCAGAGTAAATATCATCTTTCAGTAGCAGCTGGAGATACAGTGTAGCGACTGATATTTCTGTAAATTATTGATATCACCTTTTTATCTACTATATCAGAAAAAAGTATAACAATTAATAAATAAAACAACCTTCACCATGACTTTAATGATAAAACATAAATAAGTGGAAATAAATGACAGTTTACTGTAAGAGGAACCAACATTTCTAAATCTGAAATGCAATCTGACCACACTTTGAAACTTAAGCCAAACAATTGTACCACATCAAATGAAATGTGAGTTAAATTATAATATGTCAACTGTCTTCCTTTTGAGGCTAACCTCAGTATCATTCCTGGTTTATAAACAATATAAGAACAAATGTTTAGTGCTCTGAGCGCACAGCAGGTTTTTGTACGAGTGTCCCCAGTACTGTATCACTGTGTGCTGCAGTGCACAGTAATACACAGCGCTGTCTTCCAGGAGCACTCTAGAAATGGTTAACGTTGTTAAACCGCTGCTTTTGTCTGCAGTGGAGGAGAATCATTCTTTGGCATAATCTGCAGTGAAGCTGTCTGATCCACTGAACAGTATAAACTGAGGTGCTGTCCCGGGATACTGGCGGTACCAGTGGAGCCAGTATCCGGTGCTGCTTGTGCTGAAGGTGCATTCCAGTGTAGCCGTCTCCTCTTCTGTCTTTAACACTGACGCTTCCTTCTGGCGGATCTGGTCTCCAGAAGAAATACCTGTTAAAATAATAACAGCAATTGAAAATAATAGAATTACATATTTACTGACTTCAGTGAAGATGAAAGTGGGATGGATAAAATGATGAATACATAGCTGTCCATCAGATTGACAAGATTACTTACAGAATGCAATGGTTAACAACAGCCCTACATAGAGATACATCTTCAGAAATGTGACATCCAACTCACTGGAAGAGAAAAATCTTGCAGCAGAATATAGAGAAGGGTGGGAGGGGAGGTAACAGAAGCAGTAGTGACTCCACCCAGTTAATAAATAGACCAATAAAATCAGTTCAGGCCAATAATCAATCAGCAAATGTCATGACTGCTGCAAAACAAGAGCATACTGTAATCACACATCCATGACCCTGATCAGGCATGATTGAGTCTGTCACAAAGAGGTCACATTAATATTAAGTCGAGGAAATGTGGAATATTGGCAACAGATACACACAAATCGAAGTTACTGCAAGTTTTTTGTTGTTTTTTGACAGTTTAGGTGTCGCTCAGAGAAAGGACAGAGACAGATGTGCTGGGGAGCACTGAAGGGCAGTCACAGTTTGTAGGAGAATTGCTAGATTGATGTTTTATTAATGTGTTATAAACAAGTAAAAGATGGTTAATAATTGTGTTATAGAGCATTATTAAATTGTTATAGGTAGATTATTAAAATGACTTTGAATAGCACAAAGTGAAACAGATGACTAAAATGTGTCTCTTTGTAAGTATGATTATCACATTGTAATAGTATTTGTATAATACTCTATTAAACTTTATAACTTCATTATTAAGCATCTGTTAAGTAATTAAACTATAACATCTTAGTAAAACAAACAATAAGCATAACCTAAATATAAACTGTTACCATATAATTAATATCACAGGCTATAAGGATTTGTGAAAATAGATATTTTCATTGTGTTTGTGCACATTACTGTATTTATCATACAGGATACATTTTATCATTGCTCTTATTTCTGAAATACTTTGTTTTTATTTCCATTTGACCCAAGAGAAAATGTAACACGCATCAGCCACATGCATTTTGATTAATAAAAAGATTTTCTCCTGACTGGACCAGCCATGTTAGAGTGTTTAATGGCTATCTGTATAAAGAACTAGACCTGTATGTGTAAAAAGATATTAAACAGCTTCCCAAATAAGAAACATGATTAGCGTATTCCAGTGAGATGACATCATCTTTATTTTTTATACATTGAAACTTATTTTGATAAGTGCAGCTGAATTAAATGTCAATAACATCAGGTAAATTGAATAGTTCAATATGTGATTTTGTTGCCGTTTCTTATGCCTAAAAAATGTAGGTCCCGTAAATTACAAATCACCTTACTGAAGGAAAACCAGACCAAGAGTCTGAACATATCTGTTAGATAACAGCCTTCAGCCAACCTCACTCACTTAGTCTTTGAGCGCCGCCATGTGGAAGGATCTAGAGGTTATTATAAGGGAAAAGTGGTTTATTAACTCACTCCTTCCCTCACTCCCTCTCTCACTAAAGAAGAACGCTTCTGTTGTTTTCATTGCAGTTTAATTGTGTGGAATAATGTGACTGCCTTTGTGGAATGTTCCCACGTGTAACTCTTAACAATTTCTTGTGCATCTGCGCGGACATTCAGTGATAAAACTGAACAATAATGAAACATCTTAGGATGTACATTCAGCACCATTCCATTATCATTAGTATTCACGTGAATCTATAAACCATACTTGGATCGATTTCATCTGAGAATATTTTGTAGCATATTTTAGTCATGTAAATTTAGGCGTTTGTTTGGACTGTCGTATTACTTTTAAATATTTTAAAAAGTATATATTTTAAAGGAAATAAACGCTGAAGTCATACGGGGGAGTGGCAGTGAGATTATGGTATTGCGCTTGCTGCAGATTCTCTCGCTGTTGGCTGCAGCGCACAGAAATAAACTGAAGAGTCTGAAAGATCCACTGAACTGATGATGAGATGAAATGTTTTTCCTGTCTTGTCGTGAGATGCTGAAAGCCGGTATTGTAACTTTGAAGGAAAGTTGCTGTCACCAAGAAGATCACTGTATATTGGGTGTGGAGTTCGGCTGCCAGTTTGAATGTACCAGAACAAGTAAAGGTTTGTTGTTGCAGCGTCCTTATAATAACAGGGTAAAGTCGCATTTTCCTCTTATTTTACTGTGACTGAGGAAGCATTTTGATTCACAGACTGTCCCTGTGTATTTTCTAAAGAAAGAAAGAGTGAAAGAAGAGAAAGAAGACAGAAAGAAAAAAGACCGGTTATTAGTGTCATTATGAATAGTGTGTTCAAGAATAGGCTACATTTAAGAACCACACCTGTGAGGGAATTGAATTGATAATGAATACGATGGATACCTATTAAACAGCAGAACAGTGTAATAATATGCACAAGCGCGCGCAGTGTTTGTTCCATGTTGTTCTTCTGCAGTCGTGGCTTCTCTTCTTTAACAGACTGAACTGAATATTCATGTCATGGTAACAAATGAAGCTCCAGTACACACCCCGCTGTGTCATAGTCATAGAGACTGACGTATCATTTCCTTTGTGAACACACATAACACGGTTACACACACGCACTCCCACTTAAACACTGTTATATGTTCATAATCAGAGGTGACTTGTTTCACAGCAGTACTGTAGAAGAAAACACTGATCAAGGTGTTAAACAGTAAAGGATAATGGAATGACGGAGAGGCAAAACAAATTGATCTTGATAATTAGAGATAGTCTTTTGATAGTTTTGAGAAGAACATCGATCATGTTTAATTGTTGAATTGTGTCATTTGCCAATGATGGCACGACATTGATTATTATTGTATGTATGTATTTATATAGCTTTATTTATTTAAATACTGATTTAAATATGTTACTGTGAAATGTGGTATTTATGATAATAAAATATTAAAACGGAAGAACTCACCACTAACAAGTTAAATGTAAAGTGTCTCCGTGTATTCTCGGGGTGCTGTGTTTTTGTGAAGCTCTTCAATATCTCATTGTCACTGTGGGACTCAGCGCACAGTAATACACGGCAGAGTCAGTCAGCTCTGTCTGCTGGATTGTTAAAGGGACGGTTTTTGAAGTTTCGTTGAGAAATGCATCAAATCTGCCTTTGAATTCATCAGCGTTCTCTCGTGCTCCAAAAGTATCTCTTCTCAGCACATACCTCGGGAAATCATTCGGGTACTGTATGTACCAGAATAGATACGGCGAAGTATCGCTAGTACTATATTTACAGTCGAGTGTAACTGATTGTCCTTCAACAGCGTTCATATTGCCTGGAGTCTGAGTCACCGTGTCTTCTGCTCTGCATTCTGGAAAACAAATAAAGAACAAATATTTTAAAAACTAACACACAAACAAACAGCAATAATAAATAAAGACATACATACATACATACATACATACATACATACATACATACATACATACATACCAAAATAAACTATAGCACAGATAATGAGAATGCTCCGTGTATATGCCATGCTATACAGCGTAGCACAATGTTTCAGCATCATGCAGCAGTGAACTCTTTTCAGAAGATTTATCCCCTCAGAGTGCCTTGTTACCTCTTATACTGTCATCAGGAGTTTCTACATGATGTGATGTCATTTCAGCTGCTTATCAGAACCCGTATCGATGTTACACTAGAGCCTCCTGTAGGAAGATCTTCCATCATCTGTAACCTGACATTTTACACTGTTCACTATTTGCATTTGTATCTGTTATTTATGTATTTATTTATTAGAGCAGAACACGATTAGTGCATTAGAAAAAAAGACAACAGTTCAAAAAGAAATACATAAATACATTACTACGTGTACTTGTAAGTGACAGTTTCATCACCGTAGTACATTTCGCATTCTTGTTAAGGTAAATGCTAGCTAATTATTAGTATTATTTTTACGTTTGTGTTATTAAATCAGTATATTCCGTGTACTTGGTTGATTACGTCATATCTGAATATGTCAGTGTGTAATAGCTTGTGTCATAATGCAATTTAAATGAGCAATACATAATTGATCCCTTTAGTCTTTCCTCCTTCCTGGTGCTCCCCAATATGTTCAGGGGAGATCCAGTAACGTTTCGATTGCTTTCAGAACCATCCACTTGTGGAGAGCTCCGCTAGAACAGCAAGAGACGCCAGTACACTTCTGGAATTCACTGTGTGACAGAAACGCCAGACCGCAGTGTGGCTGTATCGAGAGCCGCAGGGTCTTCTCGTTTTCATTACAGCTTAAGATGTCAATTCATTTTATTGATCATATTTCTCAGCTAGACATTTATTTATTTATGTTCAATGTGATTTACAGTTGATGATTGCAAAGATTTCAGGGATAAAGTATGTTCAATGGGATCAATTGGTAAATACTTAGTTCAGTTGGGTAATTTGTTCAATTGGGTTATTAAGATCTCAAGTAGGACAAAACCCAGAAGACTGTTTACACTCTTAGAACACATGGTTCTATAGAACCCTGGGGAAAGACAGTTGATGAATAAATAAATACTCTTACCTCAGAGCAAATAGTTTATACATACACACTAAAAGTCAAACTAGGTGCGGTGCGAACTTCAGTCTCCCGGGACGCTGGTAATAGCTGATGTACGGGGGGAGGGCAGTGTTGTTCATTCTGATTCGGGACGCTGGTAATAGCTGATGTATGGGGGGAGGGCAGTGTTGTTCATTCTGATTCGGGACGCTGGTAATAGCTGATGTATGGGGGGAGGGCAGTGTTGTTCATTCTGATTCGGGACGCTGGTAATAGCTGATGTATGGGGGGAGGGCAGTGTTGTTCATTCTGATTCGGGACGCTGGTAATAGCTGATGTACGGGGGGGGGGGGCAGTGTTGTTCATTCTGATTCGGGACGCTGGTAATAGCTGATGTACGGGGGGGGGGGGCAGTGTTGTTCATTCTGATTCGGGACTGTGGTAATAGCTGATGAACGGGGGGAGGACAGTGTTGTTCATTCTGATTTACTTTTAAAACCTCCTTTATTAAGTCTGTTTATCTCGTGTAGTTTATCAAGCAGTCGAGCTGGCGCCCCTCGGCCTCTGTCTGCTGTGTGTTTGTGAGGCTCTGCAGTTGTTCATTGTCACTGTGGGCCTAAGCGCACAGCAGTACACGGCAGAGTCACAAAGCTCTGTCTGCTGGATTGTTAAAGGGACGGTTTGGGAAGTTTTGTCTACAGTGGCATTAAATCGCTGTTTGAATCTGGCAGCATTATTCTTGTAACTAAACAGATCCCTTTGAAGCATGTACCTTGGAAACTCATTTGGACATTGTATGTACCAGAAAAAGTCAAGCGAATTGCTACTAGCGCCGTAACAGCAGCCAAGTTCAATTGTTTTCCCCTCAGTAGCGTTCAGATTGTCGGGAGACTGAGTCACCATGTCTGCAGCGATGCAACCTAAAAAAAAAAAAAAAAATGGTCAGAAATGAAACAAATAAATAAATAAATAAATAAATAAATAAATAAATAAATAAATACATGAAATATCTTACCAATCCAAGGTACTATAGTCACAATAAACAGAAAATTACAAGTTATTATATACAGTCGAACAGTGTGTTCACCCTCCAGCAATGCTTAGCAATGTTCTTTTTACAGAGGACTGAAACTCTTTTAGTCTCTCCCTGAGTCTCCTCACAGATCTGTCGGTGTGTCACAGTACTTTCACAGACATTGTGCTTGTTACAATGCCGCCCCCTACAGGAAGATGTCACACTATAATCGGGAATGGAGAACAAGGGGAATTTTCTATTGTATTGTATTGTTCAATCAATCAATCAATCAATCAATCAGCTTTTATTTAATATAGCACCTTTCACAAAGCAATGCCTCCAAGCACTTTACATGGCTAAAACAGAAAATACAAGCAGGAAATAAAATAATCACAGTAAATGAAAATACATGAGCAGGAGAGTAAATGCATCAATAAATATATAAAACACTAGTAAATACAAACAAGATCAGTGAAACAATAAAACCATAGATGATAAAAGAAAACAATCATTTTAAGATAAAAAAGATAGATTATAAAAATGTGTCTTCAGTCTTATTTTAAAAGCTGCACCAGTTGGTGCTTCCCATACAGAAATGGGCAAATCGTTCCATAATTTAGCGGCCCTGTAACTGAAATTTCTGCCACCAATACTAGTTTTTAAAATATTTCTAAGATGAAAGAAATACACTTTATTGTTTCATGTTCTAATAAAAATGTTATCACATGTTTTTTTTTTTTCTTTTTCAATGAAGATGCAGATGATGTTTATTTAATCCACTAGGTGGCAGCAAAGCAACATAGTTGTTTCCTTCCACTGAAATCGAACTGAACAGGAAATCTCTGAAAGGATCTGCTTCAGAATTTCTAAATATGCTCTGTAGGGCAAAAACATGGCTTGCAAATGTAATGTATGTTTAGTTTCTCAGTTCATGGCATTTAAATGTCTTCTTTTCAA
This sequence comes from Acipenser oxyrinchus oxyrinchus, assembly GCA_030684275.1. Classification (NCBI taxonomy): domain Eukaryota; kingdom Metazoa; phylum Chordata; class Actinopteri; order Acipenseriformes; family Acipenseridae; genus Acipenser; species Acipenser oxyrinchus. The sequence continues at coordinate 10,365,754 of CM060273.1, read as the reverse complement.
CAGCCCCCCTTCTGTCACAGTGGTGTGGAGTCGTGGCATTGTGCTTCTTGTTTCAGAGGTGTAACAATGTAAACTGCACATGTGGTGAGTTTATGGTGCCCTTGGACTTATGGGACATCACAAGTTAAACACTTTTGGGTGCTTTGATTGTGTTAAAGAGGCTGAATTAAATATTGTGTTTGATGATCTGTTGAGATTGGACTGCTGTTACTCTATTCCAGCTGGCCTCTCTGCTTGTGCCATTCAGCCTCTTTGAATTATTCAGAATGGTGCTGCTCACTTTATATTTTCTCTGCTTCACTTCTCTCATGCTACTCCTCTCTCTCGTCCTCTACATTGGCTGTCAATCCCTGCCCTTATCAAATGTACCACCACCCTCTTCAACATTCTGTTCCTTCTTACCTCCAATCTCTCGTCGCTACCTCTATCCCTCTCGCCCTCTCTGTTCAATCTCTCATCTCTCCCTCTATCCCTCTTGCCCTCTCTGTTCAATCTCTCATCTCTCCCTCTATCCCTCTTGCCCTCTGTTCAATCTCTCGTCTCTCCCTCTATCCCTCTCGCCCTCTCTGTTCAATCTCTCGTCTCTCCCTCTATCCCTCTTGCCCTCTCTGTTCAATCTCTCGTCTCTCCCTCTATCCCTCTCGCCCTCTCTGTTCAATCTCTCGTCTCTCCCTCTTGCTCTCTCTGTTCAATCACTAATCTCTCCCTCTATCCCTCTTGCCCTCTGTGCAATCTCTCGTCTCTCCCTCTATCCCTCTTGCCCTCTCTGTTCAATCTCTCGTCTCTCCCTCTATCCCTCTTGCCCTTTCTGTTCAATCTCTCATCTCTCCCTCTATACCTCTTGCCCTCTCTGTTCAATCTCTTGTCTCTCCCTCTATCCCTCTTGCCCTCTCTGTTCAATCTCTCATCTCTCCCTCTATCCCTCTCGCCCCCTTATGTCCAGTTGGGTGATAATTATTATTAGTAGTAGTGGTGAGGGTGGTTGTGTTTATTAGTAAGCATATGGAGATCGAACGGGGTTGGAGGGGTGCTGAAAGAGACCGATATTGGGAGACTTGGCAGGTATGTTTGTATATTTACATGAGGGAACCCAATTAACTGTGACTAATACATTCGTGTTCTGACAATGTAAATGACATACAGTATAAACAAACATGTTTTTTCTTTAATGTGTAAATAGTTAATTTTGGTCATTTGTGTGTGTGTGTGTGTGTGTGTGTGTGTGTGTGTGTGTGTGTGTGTGTGTGTGTGTGTGTGTGTGTGTGTGTGTGTATATATATATATATATATATATATATATATATATATATATATATATATATATATATATATATATATATATATATGGATGGAACAGGTAGATACTATATATAAGTTAATTGTAAATATTTATATAAATGAAAATAGCCGATGTTATGCTTTTCAATAAATGGTTTAAAATGATGCTTGTTTATTTTGTTATGATATAATACAGTGCTTTTCAACCTTTTTATCTCAAGTACCAATGATTCAGTTGGGACCATCAGCTGTAGCAGTAGCTGTGTGCAATCTTAAACGGCTATTGTAAAACAGAGAGGGGGGAAATGCAGTTCAAATGTAGACCTTACAAACATCCCCAGTTTGTGCATCACTGAAGTTGCAACGGCTTGCTCTAATTATTTGTAAAGAGTTTGCCACAAACTGCTCACGCTCCCCATCATCAGTAACTTGACATGTTCACAGCGAATACCTCTCGTCATGACTTCTCAGACTTGTAGGTCATTTTCTTTGTCTGTGGGTACAAACAGATTGATACATTGTGATAGAGATATTGTGGTTGAGAAAGCACATGGTCAGGGTTGCGAATCAATGTGCACATTCTCTGTAATAATATAAAGGGTGTGCTTTTAATTGAATGCAGTCGGGCCACAGCCAAGAAATAGACATATCTACATCTGATTAATGAAGATAAGAGAGTGGTTTTAATCAGAATAATAATGGGCAATAAAGTTAGTTCTCTGACCGGGAATTGAATCCGGGCCGCGGCGGTGAAAGCGCCGAATCCTAACCACGAGACCACCAGGGACGCTGCTGGGGAAGTCTGCACGGCTGACCAGGAATTCCTTTGCTATCAACGCTGAAGCATCGGAAACAACAGCCCCCAAGCCCTGAGCAATGACAGACAATGAATCATAATAAACTGCCGCATAAATAAATGAATTGCTGTGGTCCATTTCTAATTGTTCAAGCACTAGAAGTAGTTCTCCCTTTCAGATTATTCCGGACCATGTCGCGCTTAGTTTGTTGGTAGGTATGTTGTTTGTTTGTGTAAGCTCAGTAGTTGGTTATAACTGTTGTTGGTTAAATACTGCCCACTAGTGGGTGTCATCAGTAATTATTGTTGGGTATGTCACTTACCGGATTCGTAAAAAAAAGAATAAAAAAGGGATTGACGCAATTTGTGACTAAAAGGTTAAAGTTTTGTAAGTGTTAACGCGTCCTTTGTTTAGCCTACCGTATTGGCTCTGTTTAAGCTGTAATGTTCTAAAACCCAGGAGAATATAATTGTGCCTTTGACCCAACAAACTGCCTCCGAGTCTTACGTATTTTACGAGGGGAGAGATAAAGAGAACAGACAAACAAAAGAGACGAGAGAGGGAGAGTAGGACAACCACGTAAGCATCACGTAAATAAAACATATTACATTTGCTTACTGCCCTCGAGAGGCTCTGTGACGCAATCGATAGCGCATTGGACTTCTACTCAAGCATTGAGGGGTTAATTTGAAGGTTGTAAAACCGAGTCCCACCAGTCAATGCTTTTAAAGCTAGCAATGGGAGTCTACAACATTGGTCACTTAAAATCAAAGCCTGATTTTGAAGTTTGTTTTTCTAAGACGAACTAAAGAAAATAAACAAAAAGTTGAAGGACTTCATGATTTTAATATTAATGTGCATGCAAATAAAAAACAATCAATTCCATGAAACAATCAAACACATTGCAGGATGGAAGCAGTATATCTCTAACCATGTTGATTGGATAGCAATGGGTTCCAACACATTGAGCCATCAGTGAACCCTCTGTTTAGACCTGATCTCAGCTGAGTGACTCTGTGCCATTCCCAGGTGCTGTCAGTTTGTGCACTGTGTTGATATGGGATTCCTGTCACTGTGGGACTCAGGGTGCAGTAGTACAGTGCAGTGTCTGTCATTTTAGTGGAGGAGAGCTTCAGCTCCTCACGTTTATTCTCTTTATCAGCTTCAGCACAGAACCAAAGGTCTGAAGAGTCCGCTTTGGTGGTTATTCCAGAGTCATAAATCAGGAGGATGTATTCCAAACCTTTTCCTGGATTCTGTCGATGCCATTGGAAGCTGTTCACTACGCCGGTGTAATTGAATGAGAGGTGAACACTCTCTCCCTCTCTCACTTGTTCATCATCTTCACATGATGGAGTAATTGAGTTTGCAAAGCTTCGGCCTGTCCATGTAAAAGACAAGGTATTTTAATTTCAAAACAAGCATTCAAATTCATGGATTTTCTCCACTGAAATGTCTGGGTCTTCAATCAGCTCATGTGTGTTTGATATTTGATTCTGCAGTACAATATGGAATGTGATCAATCACATTATAAACCACTGGAAAGCCAGGCTTTACATGCCAATAGGGGATATGCAAAAATGATGTAAAAAAAAACAACTATATATTGTATTAGCTACGTTTTTCTCAATATATCTGGTGCTCTGGCAAACTAAATATAACAGGCTGGTTTAATTGTATTCTTCAAATAAACTTAAATAAGTAAATACAAAGTTTCCCGCTTTCTAAAGTGGTATATATGACTCTTCAGGACTTACCTGACAGAAGTGCAATGATAAGGAATGTGAGGAGCAACAACATGACTCTGTGAAGGATAGCAACTCCAGCTTGAGTTAAACTAACGACTGCATGCAGATTGATTCCTTCTGTGACTTTCTCTGTTAGCTGCTGTTCTTCACATGATCAGTGTGTTCTGCTAACAGTGTTGGCGCTCAGGTACTATACTTGTGCAAAGTTTGTGGTATCAGAGTTGTGTGTATGAGAGCCTCATCTGACTACTATACATAAATACATTGCAGGAAGGAAGCAGTATATCTCTAACATAGGAGGCTGTGTGGTCCAGTGGTTAAAGAAAAGGGCTTGTAACCAGGAGGTCCCCGGTTCAAATCCACCCTCAGCCACTGACTCATTGTGTGATCCTGAGCAAGTCACTTAACCTCCTTGTGCTCCGTCTTTCGGGTGAGATGTAGTTGTAAGTGACTCTACAGCTGATGCATAGAACACACACCCTAGTCTCTGTAAGCCACCTTGGATAAAGGCGTCTGCTAAATAAACAAATAATAATAAATACAGAAAGAATAGGTGCTGTATGTCTAAGATGATCAAAACACTGTAACCCTAACCTTCATCTGACTACTATACATAAATACAGAAAGAATAGGTGCTGTATGTCTAAGGTGTTCAAAACACTGTAACCCTAACCCTCATCTGATTACTATGCATAAATACAGAAAGAATAGGTGCTGTACGTCTAAGCTGATCAAAACACTGTAACCCTAACCCTCATCTAACTACTATACATAAATACAGAAAGAATAGGTGCTGTACGTCTAAGCTGATCAAAACACTGTAACCCTAACCCTCATCTGACTACTATACATAAATACAGAAAGAATAGGTGCTGTTTGTCTAAGCTGATCAAAATACTGTAAAGGTATTTCCACATACAGGAAAGACCAATCAGCTGAATAAAAGTGTTTGAAAAGTGGTTTTAATAGAAATGTACCACTTTCTGACAACAGCAGAAAACACAAACTGGTGTGTGCATGAGCTATACATGTACAGTTGTTAGAGAGCAGTACAGCACTCTTAAGAAAATGGTACATGCATGAACTGTGGATAACATATAAATGTAAAACACCCTCCATATCATGATTCAAAAACTCAATCTGAGAGGGTACCATTTTCTAAAATGACAAGTCTGGTTAGTTGTTGCTCTGCTTTGCTGTTGTTATCCACCAGGTGTCAGTGTTGAACCACATTTGATTCTCTGACCACAGAACTATGATGCAGACACACATACTGTAGAAAGATGTGTAATAGAAATCTAATCTAATAGTTCTTTTAAAACACTTTCCTTTTATTTTAACTGTCTCTCAAAATGTGCCTAATCTTTCATAAGAACATAAGAACATAAGAAAGTTTACAAACGAGAAGAGGCCATTCGTCCCATCTTGCTTGTTTGGTTGTTAATAGCTTATTGATCTCAGAATCTCATCAAGCAGCTTCTTGAAGGATCCCAGGGTGTCAGCTTCAACAACATTACTGGGACGTTGGTTCCAGACCCTCACAATTCTCTGTGTAAAAAAGTGCCTCCTATTTTTTGTTCTGAATGCCCCTTTATCTAATCTCCATTTGTGACCCCTGGTCCTTGTTTCTTTTTTCAGGTAAAAAAAAGTCCCCTGGGTCAACATTGTCTACACCTTTTAGGATTTTGAATGCTTGAATCAGATCGCTGCATAGTCTTCTTTGTTCAAGACTGAATAGATTCAATTCTTTTAGCCTGCATATGACATGCCTTTTAAACCCAGGATAATTCTGGTCGCTCTTCTTTGCACTCTTTCTAGAGCAGCAATATCCTTTTTGTAACAAGGTGACCAGAACTGAACACAATATTCTAGGTGAGGTCTTACTAATGCATTGTAAAGTTTTAATATTACTTCCCTTGATTTAAATGTGTCCTACAGTATACAATGTAACTTTCATCAGTAATGTTTGTTTTTGTTCACCAGTACATGGTGTGAAATACGCCTACAAGTTGGCACCATAAGTAAATTAATATTGTTTTCTTATGTGTGAAACACAATATAGAAATAAAAATCTATAAAATCAGGGATGATGGAACAGAAAGGGTCACTGCTGCCCTGTGGTAGAGTTTACTATCAGACACAAGCTGTGTTTCCATCTGTCAGGGGAATCTAGTGTAGAAGGAGGTTTTTGTATGAGGTGAGATACAGACTGACACAGTGTGGGACTCAGAGCACAGATGTATGTGGCAGAGTCAGACAGCACAGCTGCAGAGAGAGTCAGATTAAAGTTCTCACTCTTGTCATGAGATGCAGAGAAACGCTCTTTAAACCTTGGCTCTGTAGAGGAGTATAAGCCAAGCATGTGTTGTGGAGCTTTGTTACGTTCCTGAATGTACCAAAAGAGGTACGGAGAGACACTTGTTGCCTCATATTGACAATGAATTGTAGTGTTCTCATCTTCTTTTACTGGAACTGAAGTCTGAGACTGAGTCACTGAGTCCCCGTTTGATATACCTGAAAACAAAGGAAAAAAAAATGTCATATTAGTTGAAATGATGCTATGAAACTTTAACAAGGAAATATTAAACATCTATCTTCAAATAACAATACATGTGTAATATGAAAAACCTGGAGGGAATTTCTTCAAAAGTATCTAAATCCATAACATGTGCTCACCAATGATGAGACAAATGAAAACAGAACACACAGCTTGCTTTTGTCTTCCTTCCTTCATTGTGAACACACAGATTGAGCACAGCCTCCTCTTATCTGCTCAGGCTTGTGAGTAAAACTAAAGAGTTCTTTTCCTGCAGCCCGACTGCATACCTCCCACTGCTCCACCCCTTTCTCAAAGGAAGGCATGTTGAGGAACACAAGACAACAAGTCTGTTAGCATTAGGACAGGCTTTCCATGGACTTCTATGTTTCAATAGATAAAGCAGTCATTAGAGGTTAAAACACATACAGTACTCTGCAAAAGTTTTAGGCAGGTGTGAAAAAATGCTGTAAAGTAAGAATAGACATGTTAATAGTTTATCAAAAATAGACATGTTAATAGTTTATATTTATCAATTAACAAAATGCAAAGTGAGTGAACAGAAGAAAAATCTACATCAAATCAATATTTGGTGTGACCACCCTTTGCCTTCAAAACAGCATCAATTCTTCTAGGTACACTTGCACAGTTTTTGAAGGAACTCGGCAGGTAGGTTGGCCCAAACATCTTGGAGAACTAACCACAGTTCTTCTGTGGATTTAGGCAGCCTCAGTTGCTTCTCTCTCTTCATGTAATCCCAGACAGACTCGATGATGTTGAGATCAGGGCTCTGTGGGGGCCATACCATCACTTCCAGGACTCCTTGTTCTTCTTTACGCTGAAGATAGTTCTTAATGACTTTCGCTGTATGTTTGGGGTCGTTGTCATGCTGCAGAATAAATTTGGGGCCAATCAGATGCCTCCCTGATGGTATTGCATGATGGATAAGTATCTGCCTGTACTTCTCAGCATTGAGGAGACCATTAATTCTGACCAGGGTCCCACTGTTTTCTGCCAGTTCTGAGCTGATGACACTGATGGACATCTTCCGATTGCGAAGGGAAGTAAGCATGATGTGTCTTTCATCTGCTGCAGTAAGTTTCCTTGGCCGACCACTGCGTCTACGGTCCTCAACGTTGCCCGTTTCTTTGTGCTTCTTCAAAAGAGTTTGGACAGCACATCTGGAAACCCCTGTCTGCCTTGAAATTTCTGCCTGGGAGAGACCTTGCTGATGCAGTATAACTACCTTGTGTCTTGTTGCTGTGCTCAGTCTTGCCATGGTGTATGACTTTTGACAGTAAACTGTCTTCAGCAACCTCACCTTGTTAGCTGAGTTTGGCTGTTCCTCACCCAGTTTTATTCCTCCTACACAGCTGTTTCTGTTTCAGTTAATGATTGTGTTTCAACCTACATATTGAATTGATGATCATTAGCACCTGTTTGGTATAATTGTTTAATCATACACCTGACTATATGCCTACAAAATCCCTGACTTTGTGCAAGTGTACCTAGAAGAATTGATGCTGTTTTGAAGGCAAAGGGTTGTCACACCAAATATGGATTTGATTTAGATTTTTCTTCTGTTCACTCACTTTGCATTTAGTTAATTGAGAAATATAATCTATTAACATGTCTATTTTTGAAAGAATTCTTACTTTACAGCATTTTTTCACACCTGCCTAAAACTTTTGCACAGTACTGTATGTCTATGAATAGCGACATGGCATGGGGGGCTGGGAACGCTGAGGGGGCCCAAGGGAGGGGTGTCCTTGCACGGACACGGGGTGCTGCGGGTCTGCAGGGGGTTTGTTTGATAACCCTTGCTTGTGGGCATGCTTGTGGAGTGACCACCCTGAGTTTTACTTGTGCCGTACAACGTCGCATATCCGACCCCCTGTGGACTTGGGTTTAGGCAGATATGTGAAAAAGTCGGATTTGTGAACATCTATAGAAAAAGCATTTACACATCCATAAATAGGTTAGTGAACAAAAACAATACGCAAACCGCTTTAAACATGGAGACATGTTTTGCTTTAAAACTAAGCAAACGTAAACGAGATTAATTTGACTACAAATACACAGTGTTGCTATGCAGTTTGGTATAAGCCATCTCCACGCAAAGTTTTAAAAAAAAATTACAAAAAAAAAACGGAAAATGTACAGTAACCTGCAACTGATGGCTTCTTTCTTAACTCTAGAAGTCCCTGCGTCTCTGGTTCTGCTTTCTTAATATCTCTGTCACTGTACTTTGCGCTCTTTCTTGATATTGCCAACAGCCGATAAGCAGCTCGGTTTGAATATTGCTTAAGCTATTTTAAACAAACGACCGGTAAGCATTGCATTTATGAAGCTTGCTTTGTTTAATCAAATGTATTTAAAAGCTACAACAACATGCTGCCAATATCTGCAAGCGTGCGCTCCATCAAATAAACACATTGCACAAAAAAAAAGCTTTCTCGACTGGTGTATTGAAATATCACTGTTACACGCAGCTGACTGACACATGCACACAGCCCGCCTCTCTTAAAGGGGAACGCACCAAAAGAATGATTGCTGTAACGCTTTCTTTCTGTTTCCATCGCGGAAGCTGCATTTGCTGCCAATGCCATTACTCTCGTAGCCTACTTTTAATATTTATTCATTTATTTAGCTAGGCAGTTAATTGATCAGGGCAGTTATGTGACGGTCGGATATGCGACGCTCCACTGTATTGTTGTACACCCTTTGGGTCATAGAAGGCAATAAACTGCCCTTGTAACACACTGTGAGTGGATTTGTTTCTGTTTCCCTCAATCCTGTCACTGTGTCTATGGTTATGAAATGGTCCAGTAGGGGGAAGTGTTGGACCAGTAAGGGACCAATAGTGCACCTATTCAGATTACCATAATGAAGGCATTGTGGCACCAATTTAAACCCAGTAATGGTGTTTCTTAACACTAGAACCGCCACGTGCATCAATTTTGACGCATTTTGGATGTAAAATTTAACGTCTCAGCATTTGCAAATGCACAGCTGCTGTCCTTTTATTCTTTTTTCGTTTAAAAAAACGGCAAACGCATCACATTCACAAATGCAGAGTTTTAAATCCCACTTACCTCCCTCAGTGGTTCTAGTGTTAATGGACAAAGTACTATGCCAGTTCCTAGCCAAACTGGGCCATGTATTGGGTCCACATGCAAACTATACTGACCCAATTCTGGCATGTAATTGGATCAGTACAGTCAAATTGGCCTGTCAGCATTGCACCAATACTGGCAAAACGATTTGCCAACATTGGTCCAGTATTGGGTCAATTGAGAGATGTTTCCTGGGACCCTGTTTGGATCATGGCTAGTCTTTTACATCTCCTGAATGCAGAAAAGCTTTGCTCAGCTGAATATAGCTTTAGAATGTACAGCCTCTTAATACCAGAACGGAAACGAGACGTAAAGAAGACACTCAAGTTAGTTCAGTCTCAGGAACTTAAAAAGAACACAACTCACATGCAGTATATTGGTGTCTGGTAAGTGCCATTTTAAAAAGAGATTGCAGCGTGTTAATGAAGGTACCCATGATATTAGATACTAGTAGATTAATAGTGATATACAGGTACCAGCTTTGAAGACCTTATCTTATCCTCTGTGCTGAAAGGGTCAGTGAAGAGCTGGTGGGTTGCTGTGCGTCATGGAATTCTGTCATGGGAATATGGTGATGGGTGTGATGGTGATGGGTGTGATGTATTGTTGGTGTGTATAGTGTGTAAATGTGAGTGTATGTAATGTGCGTCTTGTTTTGTTATTGTCAAGGGTGAACGGAACAACCCGTTCCCTGGTGTTTGTTTGCAATGCTGTGCTCATGTGAGAATGAATGCATGTTAGTTGATTTTTGTAAGAATGCGCGTGTGAATGAAATCCCACGTGTGTGTGCTGTGTTGAGTAAGCACACACCTGCGTTGAGTAAGCACACACTGCCCAGTCCCTGACCACCTTCCAGCGCCTCCTCAAGACACACCTCTTCAGACAACACCTTGTAAAACTCAACTCTCCCCTTCTGGATAATATAGCACTCTGCCTTTAATGCACTTTAACTTGCACTTATCTGCTCCCTATTTTATTGTATTTAATCCTGCACTTAACCCAATCTGTAGTATTTTGTATTTCACCTCGTATCTAACCCTGATGTAACTATCAACACTGTTATCTGCTCTTGAACTGCCCCGATATCAAATCGTACTGTGTTTTGTATTTGCTCTTATTAGGACTGAAATCATTGTATTTTGTATCTTGCTCTTAATTGTACTGTAATTCTTAATATGTATTTTTTGTATACAACTGTAAGTCACCCTGGGTAAGCGCGTCTGCTAAAAAAAATAAAATAAATAATAATAATAATAATAATAATAATAATAATAATAATAATAATAATAATAATAATAATAATTGTTCACGTGCGGTTTGGGAGTTTCAGGGTAATTGTATAATTATAGTCACGGTGTATTTAAGGGGACGAGGGCACTGTTTGTTTTAGTTGTGTGAGAGTCAGAGCTAGGAGTTGGAGGGTCATGAGTGAGAGAAAGAGAGTGAGTTGAATTAAAATAAGCAATTGCTATGTGTGCCTGTCACCCCAGCACACTACTTGTTTGTATTAGATTAGTGTTTGTTGTTTTTGCCAAAGTGCCTTTTGTTTTGTGTTTTGTTTAACAGTGTGTTTTGTTTTGTTTATTTAATAAACTGAGCGCCGCTGAGGCTCATTGGGCACCCTGCACTAATGTTCCTGAGTGTTTACATCCTGGTCTGACCATGCCCACTACAGCTGTCCGGTGACATATACTGTCAGAGTAGGATAACAGTGCCTCCACATGTCAGACCAGGAGTAGTGCGGGTATGTTTTTTATTTTTACTATTTTTTTTTAATAGTGTTTTTTTTAATGGAAGAATATATGGAGAGGTGGAATGGACGTCAGCGGCAGTTAGAAGCCGAAGGAGCTCCGTGGTGCCTTGCATGCCTGGAGCATGGACTCCTCCTGGATATCAGCCCCTGGGAAGACCCCCTCTTCATGGAAGCCTTCAATCAGGATGAGGTGGAGACCATTGAGGAGTGGAAGCCCCGGGCCAGCTGCCTGCCCAACAACCAGGCAAGATCTTCCAGGGAATGAGGAAGGTGGAAGCAACCCAGAGAAGGAAGAAGGGAAGAAGCAGCTGAAGGAAGCAGCGAAAGCAGCAGCAACATCAGTTGCAACAGGAGGAGGAGTGTTGAGTGCGCTGAGTGATATCGGTACAGGCATGAGGAAGAGGGGAGGGGGATGAACCTGAAGTCCTGTTGTGTCCAGAGCATTTTCACTGTCAGCTTGGCAACTGCCAGTGTTGCCAGAGGCAGGTCAGCTGGCAGAAGTGCCCAGTCTGGAGGAGCAAGCCTGGGAGCTGTCAGCATTTCCGGTCACAGCAGGGCCACTGCCAGCCTTTTCGCTGGTAGCCATGGGACCCTTGAAGCCTCTGTTTCTGACCCGAGACTATGCCCAGGACGTTTGGGACTTTAAGGGGGAGGTGGCCATTAAGGTCATGTGCGCTGCACACAAGGGGGGGGCGAGTGTGACGGGGAGCCCCACCCCTTTGTATTATTTACTATTATTATTATTGTATTATTTTGCATATATTACTATACGTATTGTGGTATTGGGTATGTAAATAGGGGGATTATTAATGTAAATATGTGTATTATTGTTATGGTGACAGGTGTGATGTATTGTTGGTGTGTATAGTGTGTAAATGTGAGTGTATGTAATGTGCGTCTTGTTTTGTTATTGTCAAGGGCGAACAGAACAACCCGTTCACACAACAGAACTAGGACCACATGTCAGGTAATGATTGAGTTCTAATGTTTGCTCTGGTTTCACACATTAAGGAAGTCCCTGTTCAAGCATGTATTCATTATATTTCTACAGTTCATTGTGGTTCACCAGACCCTGCTTTCATATTTCATTTCTATGAACACAGAACATATTTTCAAAGAGTGCAGAGAAGAAAAAGCATCAAAATGCTTTGCCTGCACTGAAACCACTTCCTTTATAATGGACTCATGCCAATGATAGTGTGTGGAAGCAGTTCAACACGACTTTCTTTCATCTTTTACGAGGTAATGGGCCTCTGCCATTTAGTGCTGAGAGAGTTTTTGTACAGCGTCCCAATGAGTTTTCACACTGTGCTATCCTCAGAGCACAGTGATAGATTGCTGTGTCGCTCAGAGCAAGTTTGGAAATGGTGATTTTAGTAGAAGATCTGTCTGCTGTAGAAGTAAACCGGCTTTTAGCAAAGTCTGCAGTGTGAGAACTGCTACTCCTTGAGCGGGCTCCCTTAAGAAGTATGTATTCCAGGGCTTGGTTTGAGTTCTGCCGATACCAGTAGAGATAAACATATTCACTACTTGCAGTATAAGAGCAGCTGAGCGTTACTGACTCTCCTTCTGTTCTGGACTCTGCTGTCTGTTGAGGACTGATGGAATCCCCGCTTGTCATGACTGAACATTGAGGAAGAAAAAGAACATTTAATAGTCAGAAACAACAACAACAATAATAATAATAATAATAATAATAATAATAATAATAATAATAATAATAATAATAATAATAATAATAATAATAATAATAATAATAATAATAATGTTTCTTGTTGTGTTGAAATTACCTGGCAGGATAATAAACATACACATGATTAATGGATCCATTTTAGCCAGTGCTGATTTCTTTAAGAACAGAATAGAAAGGTTCTGTCTCTGTGTTGATTCTGGTGCTTTTCTCTTCACAATGCTGCTCTGAAATATTCTGCTCAGAGGTTTAGAACGTCAAATGTGTGTAACCAATCAGCAAACAGAAACAGAAACATGTGATGTAAATGTGATGTAACTCTGCGGTTCATAGTTGTGGTTACCATCTTGTTTTATCAACATCTTCATAAGCAGTTACCTGGATGCAAGTCAAGGAGGTTTCAATTCTTCATTGACTAACTGCAGTCACCCTACCCACTTTCCAATGAACCTTCCCAGAACTCAAGAAATCCAGCACTCACCACATTATAATGTGCACTGCGGTTACCCTTCTACACAGAAGAGCTGTCACTGGAAATGACATCAGCATTGTAATCACTAGCCTCTGTACACTCCAGGGTTTTTGTATGGGTAGGGCGCTGCTTTGTATCACTGTGCTGGTTCTATTGCACAGTAGTAGATGGCAGAATCACAAACTGAAGGCTGTATTGTCAGGGAGCCAGTTTTAGATGAGGTATCTACTGCTGGTTTATATTTCCCAGAATCGTCTCCATATGTTGAACCATCTCTTGTGGCTTTATTTATATATTTTAAACCCTGGTTGAGATCTTGTTTATACCACTGCATTGCATAAAAGCTGCTTGTCTGATCGTGACAGTTTATCTCCACTTTGAGTCACCTGGTCTTGACTGTGCACCTGAAACGAAAGAGGAGCTTGTGACTTAAATACATTAAATACATTAATTCATGAATTCATTCTATTGCTATATCCAGTTTTACGTACCTGACATAATTAGGCAAAGAGCTAAATATTTAAACATTGTAACACATGGAAAACAATATATAATTAGATAGTTTGTGAAGTCTTGTGCTTTCTAAATGTTTTCCATGAAATGATCTTGTTTGTATTCCACAGTATACTTCCTGTGGTAACTCTCACACCAATCATCACAGTTCTTACACCCTCACATTACCACAAGGTCATGTGATCAGAGACAGACACACAGCAGCACAGAAGTTCTTTTTTAAACTCAGAGAGAGAGAGAGACAGAGAGGGAAGGTTGAGATTAAATATTTTATTTTATTAATTAATAAGTAGATTCAAATGTATTTCTATGGACCCTTTCCTTTCCATTGTATGACATGTGTAATCATTCTGAGTGGTATTAAATATCCCTTTTTCATTCTCCAGTAATAGCTCCCATTGGAAGGTAAGTGAGGAGGAGCTGATAGTGCAGACTGTGGCAATCCAGTCACTGTCCAAACCTTTCAGTTCTTCACGTTTGCTAATGGAAGTTTCATGGGAAAGGTAATACAAGGTCAATGTGTGCTATTGTGCAGTAGAATATTCAAATTTTGCCTAAACTATAATTTATTATTTTGTTTAATAGTATTTTCAGTCTTTTAGCAATGACATTTTCAGTAGTTTGATGATATATACACATTTTGGAGACACATATGGACCATAGCAAACTAGTCTAGGTACTGAACTGGTCTGACATGGAACTGCATTGGGCTAAATGGCTTAAGAGATGTATCTCTGAATGTATTTCACATTCTGTGCTATTAATGTATTGTCATCTCCTTATTGCCTAGTATGTGCCTTGTTGTTTAATGAGGGAAGCATTGTCTGATTGTGAATATTGAGCTTCAAACACTGACAAATCATTTCAAACACTCAATATTCAAATCATTGCCCTACACAGCCTCCTAGTGGGGGTTCTTTTGAATTGCAAAGAAACAGAGAGCGTGAAGAATGATCCACTTTCGTGACCACACAGAACACTGAAGTTAAAGAACTAGCTATTTGTTTCCATTGTTTTGATATTTAGATTTCTTGATCTGCTTATTTCTATTATTGGCTGTCAAAACAATGCACTTTTTCCGACAACAAAAGATAGTTCTGTGAAATACAGCAAATATCGGCAACTGGAATCAATCGAGTTCACCTGTATGGAGAATGCGGTTTGTGTCGAGCGCTGAGTAGGAAGGGACTCTGGTCGCTGTCCGTGACACTGCACGGGTCTGACAAGATACTTCATTGTGGAAAAGTGACATGCAGTTCTACACTGCCATCTAGTGGCATTGCAGTGACACTGCATTAACAACACATTCTCTCTTGCAGTATAAAGGTTTGTGTTCAGGCTCATCAATGAATGCATCGCTGTGAGCTTCAGTGCACAGTAGTACCTCGCAGAGTCCAGCACATTGGCATTGTTCACAGCCAGGTTAGCTGAATTAGCTTCATGGTTTAAAGAAGCAGACAGTCTGGGGTCAGTGGCTTCAGGCTTGTCTGTATGGACTGTGCCTCCAGCAATGGAATAGGTTTGTAGTAAATATTGTGGAGATGTATTCCCATTCTGCTTGTACCATTGCAGGTAAATCCTATCACCCTTGCTTGCAGTGTATGCACACTGTATTGTGGCTGTTTCTCCCTCAGTGGTGCTGATATGGGCAGACAGTGATGTCACTGACTCCTTCCCATAAGAATCTGCAAGGATTGAAGCAAAATGCTGCAGTTAAAAAAGGTGTCTTGAGATAGGAGATGAAATACCTTGTTAACAAGGGAGCCCATAGAAGCAGAAGCAGCAAGCTGTAAGCAAGCAGTAAGATGCAACCAACACTCACACACAAACAATCCCATTAGAATAGAACCCCAGGCAATCACAGAACACACACCATCCATTCAAACAGGATCGCATAACAATTCACCGATATAGCCAGGCAGGCATGTCCTTAACAAGGACCTGAAATGTCTTCAGATAACATGTGAGTTTCATAGAGACACAAGATGAGATGCAATGAGAAGCTGTATAGAGCTCAACCAGTGCAGGTTCGTTCAATGAACTCTTATCTCGTACATTGTATGAAGGCGCCCATGAGTATGTGTAGCAGTAGATTCTTCTCCATTGTGCGCGGGGCTCACAGTCTGTGCTCTGCGCTCTGCACAGGAAGTGATGTGCTGCTTGTTGCTGTGTTTTATACCCTGCAGGTGTCTGTGCACGTGGTGAGAGGTGTTGTGTGCACGTGGATATGGGGGCTAGATAATTCCTTTAATAATTCTGTTTTCTTTTTTCTGTTTTACATACCATTTTATAAAGTTAGGCATTCATCAAATCGTTGTTTTTAAATTAGAAGTTTAAGCCAGTGTTATATGTTGTAATATCAATTAGTATTACACGGTGAGACTATAGCAGGTTGCAGGAGGAATTGCCAGCAGGTACAGAAGAACGTGTGCTGTTTTATCCGGGGTAGTTTCTACACAGAACACAGGCTGCACTGCGATCTTCACCAAATACTCCTGGAACGTCCATAGATACTGTAGTTATTATCCTCTGTCCTCATTCGTAGAATAACTACAGTACTCTACGAGAGTCCATGGTGTATCGTCTATGTGCTGTATGCTTGCTGTATCCTCTATATATTCAGTACAGTCACTGTTGCCCGAGCCTGACTCCTGCTGGGATTTCAATGTCAGTGATAATGGACACGGTATCCACTGAAGCAGAGTCGCTGAAACTTGAGTCAATCAGTTCTCCACACGTACGTGTGACCATTCTTTCATTTTATTACACCCTAATGATCAGGCACGGCTTATATTATCTAGTAAGGACAACAGTATCGCTCCGAGTGTTAATAACGCTGTGGCTTCAAGCTGCACCAGTGAAGTTCATTATATTGTCATTTATTTGATAAGAAATGTCTTGACTTCTGCAGCTTCAAGCTGAAACCATAACTATGTTGTAATGAATATTGTTCTATATTGTATTCGTTTTCTAATGCATTCACATTGTCAGAAGTCGTTTAGAATGTACTGCCTGTAAGATTTCAATCCACGCGTGAGATCAATCTACACCTTGTTAAGAGGTTGATTGATCCCTGGATTAAGGCAGGAGAGTTCATTTGCTGCGGTCTGTGTCTGGCACAGATGAGCCCTGGATGCTCTCCAGAGTACTGAACTGGTTTGACTGAAAATTAAACTGGGAGAAATGCTAGAGAGGTGTTTCTAAGTATTAATATTGTCGATATAAATTAATTGATTATATTTCAATTACAAGTACCATGAGCTCTTCATGGCAGAAAAAGTGTTCTTAATGCCTGAAATAAATCTGCAAAATATTTAAGGGAATTTAACACAATGTCTTCATGCTGTAGCGATGCTGGTGCTGCACTTGAATTGCTTTCATACAGGCAGTGCTAGAAAGCAAGCTGCAGGAGAGCAAGTCACAGTGAAACAGTGTTGTGAGCGGAAACTCTACAGGAGGATTTATTTTATTTTATTTTTTGCTGTTTTCTGTTCACTTCTAAACACCCAGCTGTCTACATTACAGTGATCCACAACTCATGAGGCAATATGATGCAGTCTGTAAGTAACTTCATTGTTTTAAAATCAAGATATCTCTCTCCTCACTGTCACCAGTGCTGGGTATATATTGTTAAAAAGCACTTTAGACACATGTATATGCATTGCTGTTTTGCTGTCAATTTTCGCCCTCTTCCACGGGCGGACTTGAGGGTGGGTTGGTCCCTCCGGCGTTTCCAGGGAGGGACCCAGGACCGGCGAGGAGGGACCCAGACGGCTTGACCAGGGCGACCACAGCGCAGGCCGGTGACCGGGAGCCAGGACTGACAGGCAGAGGCGTGCACCTGTGGACTTGCACAGCGACCTCTGGAATCCCAGGTGGAGCGCAGCACTAGGCAAGGGGAGCAGAGCAATCAGCAGGGGGAACGTTAGTGACATCCGCCTCTTGCGCAGCGACGTCTGGGATTCCAGGGGGAGTGGAGTAAGGGACCAGGCAAGTGACTCTGCCTGGCTGTACTGCGCCCTGGGAGCCAGGTCCAGTGCAGGGAGGTCTGGGCATTCCGGCCAGGTGTCCACGATGACGGGACCGGGAACCTCCCTCGGCAATGCCGGACTCACTTACACGGTTGGTGGTTCTGGAAGCGGTGGCTCCTCCCCTCTGGGCTCGGGAACGTCAGCTCCACCCCCTCTGGCTCTCGGGACGGCAGCTCCACCCCCTCTGGCTCTCGGGACGGCAGCTCCACCACCTCTGGCTCTCGGGATGGCAGCTCCCTCTGGCTCGGGACAGCAGCTCCCATTTTTGTAGCAACAGCTCTAGTTCGGTTGGCTCCCGCTCCTGTATTAACAACGGGGCCAACCCCAGCTCCAGTCTTTGCCTCTCCATCTTCTTTGTCTGCTCTTCTTGAGCAGCAGTGTTTTTATTGAGCCTTTCTATTAAATCTTTAAAATCCATTTTTGGGTCTCTAGGGGCGCCCACACTCGCTGCCACCATATGTCACACGATTGCACCACTCACTCGGTTCGTTGCCCCTTTAAAAACACTGACCCAGGCACAGAAATGGATTTTTAAAGCGCGGTTGCGCTAATTCTAATCAACACAAACACACAAAAACAAAAATAAACAAAACAAACACCTAGCTCTCTTTGAGCAATAACTAAACAAAACAGGAACCTAAACTAAAAAGCAGGACAGCTAAGCTGTTTAGCTGTAACACAAAATAAACAAAACAGCACACACAAAAAAGGCTTCACACTACCTTTTTCTTTTAATTACGGCTGTACCCACACACCAGCACAGTCGGGTTTCTACACTCTTCAGCAGCCCTGAGCAAACTGACTGCCTCTCTTAAATACCCTGCACCTGGTTCTAATTTTCAATTACCACCAGGTGCAGGGGATAATTAACAATCAAATAATTAAAAACAATTAAACAATTAACAAAAACTAACCCAAAATGTGCCCACGCACATGTTTTTCTGCAGGGAGGATTTAACCCCCTCCCTGCTGTCTTACAATATATATATAAAGTGTGTGTATGTATTTATTTATTCTTGATTCAGGATTGGTCTACTGAGATAGACCAGAACACAGACTGCACTGCCATCTTCACCATCGAGACTCACTCTGCAGGCAGCAGGAGGTTTTTGTATGAAGTGATATAGAGACTCTCACAGTGTGGGACTCAAGGCACAGAAGTACGTAGCAGAGTCAGACAGCACAGCCGCAGTGATATTCAGATGAAAGGTCTTCTCTATCTTGTCATGAGATGCAGAGAAACGATTTCGAAACCTTGGTGGAATGTCCTCCTGCTTAGAATGTTCACTGAGTATGAGCTGCAGGGCTTGATTGGGATCCTGAATGTACCAAAAGACACCGCGAGCAGTGCCTGCTGTTTCACACTTGCACTGAATAATGGTGCTCTCTCTCTGTTTAAGAACAATTGGATGTGAAGATTGAGTCACTGAGTCTGCTTGAGTCATTTCTAAAAGGAAAGACAGAAAAACAATTAATAAGATTATATGAAAGCATACATACAAAGTTATATAACATGATAAAAGGGAGTTCACATTAACTATACTTGTGCACCTGTAGATAATGTGAACCCCCTTTTATATGTGCGTCAATGATTTTAACTTACTTCACTTTTTCCAATAATTAATTGCTACCAGTTGCACTGTTTACTGTATAATATAAATCAGTATTTCTGTTTGTCTTTTATTACTAAACTGTACAACTTTAAAATCAATTTCATTTCTAAGACTTTAAAAAAGAGAGAAAGAGTCCCGTATTTTACTTGTACTATATAGTATAATAGACTGACACGCGTGTTTAACAAATTGAATAACCAGTATGTATACATGGACCTACTTATGCTTAAACAGAACAGTAGCACAGTAACCCAAGTATGTTCTTGTTCCATTCTCAACACGACAAACCTCCCTCTGCTGTCTGGTGCAATCTGAAGCTGGAACTGTGAACCATGTGTTTCTATAGAGGCGATGTCATGGAAACCTGTGCCCCTCCCCTACACCGTGTAGTTGCTGGCCTTCATTGCCACCTGGTGGTTGTTCAGTTCATTTGCATTTTATGGTGGCCTTGAAGTGCAAAACACAACAACATTAAGAAAAACACAACAACATTAAGGAAAACGCTGCAACATTAAGAAAATCACAACATTAAGGAAAACACAACGACATTAAGGAAAACGCTGTAACATCAACTTCAAACCGGAATGGGTAGGTACATAGGAAAAGGGGTTCCACATCACTGATAGGAGGAACAACCTGTCAATCACTGTGCTGTGGAACTGTGTGACGAACACAGTCCATATTAATACAATATAATTTCCCTGCGCTTTGTCCTTAATATCATGTAAGGTATAATATATATACTGTATATACAGTACTGTGCAAAAGTTTTAGGCAGGTGTGAAAAAATGCTGTAAAGTAAGAATGCTTTCAAAAATAGATATGTTAATAGATTATATTTATCAATTAACTAAATGCAAAGTGAGTGAGCAGAAGAAAAATCTAAATCAAATCCATATTTGGTGTGACCACCCTTTGCCTTCAAAACAGCATCAAGCATCAATTCTTCTAGGTACACTTGCACACAGTTTTTGAAGGAACCTCGGCAGGTAGGTTGGCCCAAACATCTTGGAGAACTAACCACAGTTCTTCTGTGGATTTAGGCAGCCTCAGTTGCTTCTCTCTCTTCATGTAATCCCAAACAGACTCGATGATGTTGAGATCAGGGCTCTGTGGGGGCCATACCATCACTTCCAGGACTCCTTCTTTACGCTGAAGATAGTTCTTAATGACTTTCGCTGTATGTTTGGGGTCGTTGTCATGCTGCAGAATAAATTTGGGGCAAATCAGATGCCTCCCTGATGGTATTGCATGATGGATAAGTATCTGCTTGTACTTCTCAGCATTGAGGAGACCATTAATTCTGACCAAATCCCCAACTCCATTTGCAGAAATGCAGCCCCAAACTTGCAAGGAACCTCCACCATGCTTCACTGTTGCCTGCAGACACTCATTCGTGTACGCTCTCCAGCCCTTCAGCGAACAAACTGCCTTCTGCTACAGCCAAATATTTCAAATTTTGACTCATCAGTCCAGAGCACCTGCTGCCATTTTTCTGCACCACAGTTCCTGTGTTTTCGTGCATAGTTGAGTCGCTTGGCCTTGTTTCCACGTCGGAGGTATGGCTTTTTGGCCGCAAGTCTTCCATGAAGGCCACTTCTGATCAGACTTCTCCGGACAGTAGATGGGTGTACCAGGGTCCTACTGTTTTCTGCCAGTTCTGAGCTGATGGCACTGCTGGACATCTTCTGATTGCGAAGGGAAGTAAGCATGATGTGTCTTTCATCTGCTGCAGTAAGTTTCCTTGGCCGACCACTGCGCTCACGGTCCTCAACGTTGCCCGTTTCTTTGTGTTTCTTCAAAAGAGCTTGGACAGCACATCTGGAAAACCCTGTCTGCCTTGAAATTTCTGCCTGGGAGAGACCTTGCTGATGCAGTATAACTACCTTGTGTCTTGTTGCTGTGCTCAGTCTTGCCATGGTGTATGACTTTTGACAGTAAACTGTCTTCAGCAACCTCACCTTGTTAGCTGAGTTTGGCTGTTCCTCACCCAGTTTTATTCCTCCTACACAGCTGTTTCTGTTTCAGTTAATGATTGTGTTTCAACCTACATATTGAATTGATGATCATTAGCACCTGTTTGGTATAATTGTTTAATCATACACCTGACTATATGCCTACAAAATCCCTGACTTTGTGCAAGTGTACCTAGAAGAATTGATGCTGTTTTGAAGGCAAAGGGTTGTCACACCAAATATGGATTTGATTTAGATTTTTCTTCTGTTCACTCACTTTGCATTTAGTTAATTGATAAATATAATCTATTAACATGTCTATTGTTGAAAGCATTCTTACTTTACAGCATTTTTTCACACCTGCCTAAAACTTTTGCACAGTACTGTATATATAAAAAGATATTTGTGTGTAAATACACAGGAATGGGTAAAAGCCGGACCAAGTTAAACCCTGCCAGACGGGCCATTTAACCTGCTCCGATCATCTTAACCAACATCAATCGATTCCTCCTTGCCAGCTTAAAAAAAGAAAAACATATTTTAGCACTTATATATATAATAGACTGTGTTTCGCATTTTAATTAATAATAATGATAATAATTAACTAGCCTATAAGTGCTAAAAGATGTTTTTTTTTATTAAGCTGGCAAGGAGGAATCGATTGATGTTGGTTAAGATGATCGGAGCAGGTTAAATGCCCCGTCCGGCAGGGTTTAACTTGGTCCGGCTTTTACCCATTCCTGTGTATTTTACACACAAATATCTTTATATATATATATATATATATATTATACCTTACATGATATTAAGGACAAAGCGCAGGGAAATTATATTGTATTAATATGGACTGTGTTCATCACACAGTTCCACGGCACAGTGATTGACAGGTTGTTCCTCCTATCAGTTATGTGGAACCCCTATTCCTATGTACCTACCCATTCCGGTTTGAAGTTGATGTTGCAGCGTTTTCCTTAATGTCGTTGTGTTTTCCTTAATGTTGTGATTTTCTTAATGTTGCAGCGTTTTCCTTAATGTTGTTGTGTTTTCCTTAATGTCGTTGTGTTTTTCTTAATTTTGCAGCGTTTTCCTTAATGTCGTTGTGTTTTCCTAAATGTTGTTGTGTTTTTCTTAATGTTGCAGCATTTTCCTTAATGTCGTTGTGTTTTTCTTTATGTCGTTGTGTTTTCCTTAATGTTGCAGCGTTTTCCTTAATGTTGTTGTGTTTTCCTTAATGTCGTTGTGTTTTTCTTAATGTTGCAGCGTTTTCCTTAATGTCGTTGTGTTTTTCTTAATTTTGCAGCGTTTTCCTTAATGTCGTTGTGTTTTCCTAAATGGCGTTGTGTTTTCCTTAATGTGGCAGCGTTTTCCTTAATGTTGTTGTGTTTTCCTTAATGTTGTTGTGTTTTGCACTTCAGGGCCAGGGCCACTGTAGCATTTGGATGATGTTGAGCTGCAAGTTGCAATTCAGATTCATTGCAGGCTGATCATTAAATGAATTACTGAGAGCATCAGTGCTAAGTAGTACCTCGCATATTCTGTTGAAGCGTGTTGTTGAAGTGGCAATGGACTGTATTCAACAATGTGTAGGTTTTAAGTGTTTGTGTTATTTTTATTTATTTTTTTATTTTTTCGAACCCCCCAAGCAATTAATAATTTTCAGAAACGGAAAACCTTTTTTTCTCAATAATCAATTATCTCTGGAAGAGTTTAGGTTAGATCAAAACTCATGTTAAAATATGACAGGGAAAAGTTCGATTTAAAGTGTAAAAACGTTTATTTTTTATTTTTTTATTTTTATTTTTTAGCAATTTCTTCAGTTTTGAAAATCTTCTTTATTTCTTTCTAACAGACTTGATACTGCAGTCGAAAAAGGAAAAGAAGGGCTTGATGTATCATAAAGCCCTCCCATTTATGCATAGTGTCCCATATACGGGATGCCTACATATTTGCTTTTATCTTAATACAGTACAGAGGTCTCCGGCTAAGAGAACTCTCTAAGATGGAGATGACCACCAGACACAATATGAATCAATAAAAAATACATATTTATGACTTGTCATGACACACGTGCATCAAGCTATGAAATGAACAGAATAACTAAGAGAAAAGTAATAGGCAAGTGGGTAACACTTTATATTAATGTGCTGCTTATTAATGTGTTATAAATGTTTTATATATATATATATATATATATATATATATATATATATATATATATACATACACACTTAATAACTATGTTATAGAGCGTTAATAAAGCATTATAGATTGTTTATAACCATACAATAGCCATAGATGGAATTATGTTTTTATAAAGGGGACAGTTTTTAGCCACCTATTCTACTT
The DNA here is from genome assembly GCA_030684275.1 of Acipenser oxyrinchus oxyrinchus. Classification (NCBI taxonomy): domain Eukaryota; kingdom Metazoa; phylum Chordata; class Actinopteri; order Acipenseriformes; family Acipenseridae; genus Acipenser; species Acipenser oxyrinchus. The sequence goes on along the minus strand of CM060273.1, from coordinate 10,341,906 downwards.
TGGGATGTTTAAACGTAATTCTGTCTATGGCTATTGCATGGTTATAAACCATCCATAATGCTTTATTAACACTCTATAACATAGTTACTAAGCATATATTATACATTTATAAAACATTAATAAGCAGCACCTTAATATAAAGTGTTACCAAAAAGTGTAAGGCAATAAAAATGTCCATTATAAATACCATATGGGAGATACTGAAATTGAAGAAGGAATCTATGAAAAAGATATAGGAGTTTATGTTGAATCTATCATCAGATTATACCTGACTGATTGTGAAATTTATTATTTAACATCCTTTAATATGGGATTAATTTGTTTGTTTAATGATGTGGTCATTTTGTAATGAGGTCTGTGGTTATGAATTCATAAACAACAAAAACAACAACAACAATAATAATATAAATCAGTGGTTTTCAAACTTTTTAACCAAATGACACACCAGTAAACATAAAAAAGAAAAAGTGCAACCCACTTTAACTTTGACTAATGATAAAATGTTTAATGATAAGAAGTCTTTTTTTCTTGTGAACGTGACCCAGAAATGTCTTCATCTAGACAATGTGGGGAAGCTATAAAAAAAGCCAACAAGATGCTCGGATATATTGTGAAAAGTGTTCAATTTAAATCAAGGGAAGTAATGTTAAAACTTTACAATGCATTGCTAAGACCTCATCTAGAATATTGTGTTCAGTTCTGTTCACCTCGCTACAAAAGGGATATTGCTGCTCTAGAAAGAGTGCAAAGAAGAGTGACCAGAATTATTCCTGGTTTAAAAGGCATGTCGTATGCAGACAGGCTAAAAGAATTGAATCTATTCAGTCTTGAACAAAGAAGACTATGCAGGTAGGTGAGGTGTTGAGAGAGGGTGAGGTGTGGAGGTTGAGCCACGCCAGGTTACCTGGTAGGTGCGGTCAGAGAGGTAGGAGGAGAACCAGGCCAGAGCAGTGCCAGAGATTCCCAGGCAGCAAGAGAGGATAAGAGAATAGAGTGATCGACAGTGTCAAAGGCAGCAGAGAGGTCAAGGAGAGAGAGGCAGCACGGGCAGAGTTTAGCCGGTTAGTGACAGACAGGAGAGCAGTTTTAGTGGAGTGTGCAGAGCGGAAACCAGATTGGAGAGGGTCGAGCAGAGTGTGGTCAGACAGGAAAGCAGAGAGCTGGCGGTGTACTGCCCGCTGGAGAGTTTTAGAGAGGAAGGGTAAGAGGGAGACAGGATAGTAGTTCTGGAGGGAGGTGGGGTCGAGGGTAGGTTTTTTGCACATTTGTTGGGTTTGTGGCCCTGGAGGAGGGAGGAGAGGTCAGAGTCTGAGAGGAGAGAGAAGGAAGGTGAGTTAGTAGGGGAGACAGAGGGTGTTGGGGTTGGAACGGGAGGGGATGGGGGGAGGGAGAGGTGTTAAAGAGTTTGCAGATATCAGAGATTTTAGAAGAGAAGAGGCAAATATTGGATTGCAGAGGAGAGAGTAGAGGAGAAGGAGGAAAGGAGTGAGTGGTAAAGGTCTAGGGCAGCAGGGAGTTTTTTGTTTTTGCTGAGCGGAGCACAGAGAGCCAGGGTTGGGGAGGGGAGGGGTGGGCAGGTCGGGAGATGAGGGGACAGAGGGAGTTGCTGAGGGAGGAGAAGAGGGTGAAGGTAGCAGAGTCCACAGAGTTCGGAGGAGTCGATAGGAGGGAGGTGAGAGAGAGGTGGAGGCAAGGACAGAGGGGGAGAGAGAGCGGAGGTGGAGTAGGGAGAGAGGGGAGAGACAGAGAAAAAGAGATGAAATAGTGATCCGAGAGGTCCAGAGGGGTGACAGTGAGGGTGGAGGGGCAGCAGGCCCTGGAGAAGGTGAGGTCCAATTGACGGCCAGCTTTGTGGGTAGGAGGGGATGGAGAAGTTGAAGGAGTGAAGGAGAGGAAGGAATCCAGCAGAGAGGGTGTGGTTGGAGAGATGGATATTGAAATCACATAACAGGACAGTTCGGATAGATAGAGAGGGGAGGGAGGAGAGTAGATAGTCAAGTTCATCGAGAAAGTGAGCGAGAGGTCCAGGGGGACGGTACAGTACAATTAGCAGGAGTTGACAGATAGAGGTTAGTTGGACAGCATGAAATTCAAAGGTGTTAACAGAGAGTGAGGAGAGGTCAGAGAGGACAGAAAAGAGTAAGGAGGGAGAGGGGAGAAGACCAGTCCCACCTCCCTGTCCAGTGAGATGCGGAGTATGGGACAGGACGTGGAGAGAGGATATGGCAGCAGGAGTTACAGTGTTATCAGGAGAGAGCCAGGTTTCAGTGAGAGCAAAGTTTAGACCTAAATTCTGAATATGAATATTTACTCAAGAAGAACTGGGAATTGTGAATATTGCTGTCAAACAATGTAACCAAACATTATTGTAATTCAAATGAATGTAGCTATTATTTTAATTTGCATTTCTTTCTCAAATATACAAACTGTAATAATAATAATAATAATAATAATAATAATAATAATAATAATAATAATAATAATAATAATAATAATAATAATAATAATAATAATAAACCAGATTAAATATGCCTTAATGTATTACAATGTACTATTCATTATGGTAATAGTTTTTTGTGCATCTATATTCTCTTGCATAAGATTAATCTTTGATTCTTAACTGCTTTTACTTGATCTCCCCTGTTTTGTATAACTGAATTTGCTTTAAAGAATATTTTGAAATCGGGTAATTACTACTCCCTTGTTCTATAGGGTTTATTCATCTTTTCTATGAAGGCACACTGTGGAAACATGGTAGCAGGCTATGTGAAGTTGGCAGGATGTTTTTGTATGAAGTTGTGTGTAGATTCTCACACTGTGGGGTTCAGCGCACAGAGGAACATCGAAGAGTCTGAAAGCAGCACTCGGGTTATCTGCAGATCGAATGTCTTCTTGTCCTTATCATGCTTCACTGAAATTCTATTTCTGAAACTTGCTGGAACACTTGTAGCATCCATGTGTTCATAATATAGGATTTGGGGAGCTTGGTTGTGATTTTGAATGTACCAGAACAGACTTGGCACCGTAGCGTCTTTATAAGAACAGGGTATAGCGGTATTTCCTTCTTCTTTTACTATTAGAACTGAAGACTGGCTCACTGACTGTCCCTGAGATGTTTCTAAATGAAAACACAAAAAAACAATTAATAATACAAATACGTGTTTATCAAGCAGTAAATAATATATCTGAATCAATTATTATACCCGTAGCGACACAGAGAAGCAGGGCTGTGTATAGAACTCGGTGCATCATTGCATTCTCCATGCTCCACTCCTGTCTGATGAACCCCTCTCTAGATAACGGGTGCGAATGAAAGAGCTCGTTTCTAAACCTGTGTTTTACTTTGCTCAATGACACACCCCTTTCCAAGTTGGCATATGTACAGCAGTTAACATGTTTCTTAAACTATTTAGACTTGGCCATACAAATATAATGTTCCTACCTTGTGTAGTTTGTACGGTTTGCCCGCCTTTGTATCTGAAATAACTGTTTCATTGCCTTGTGCCTAACACTGAGCGAACTTTAAGTCTGAGATGAGCAAAGCGGGAAGACAGTCGCGAGCCAGCTGTGGTGCTGAAATGTGTCGAGACATCTACTAACCGTAAAGCATGAACTGGTTTAATCAGAACAATATAAAACCTGAAAACGGCACTCTGCTGAAGAGTGGGGTTACAATGAAGTTAGCCGCTGTTCATTTCAAATGCTTTGTGTGTGTTTAAAATAGTCGCTGGATTTTAAAAGTATTTTAGTATTACAACATTGAGTGTTTTATGGATGAATTAACTGTAGAGCAAAAAAATAAAAATTAATTTTATGCAAGGGAAAAAAAATTATAAGAATACAGCTATGGCCAAAAAAAGTTTGCAATGAACACAATTTGTTTCAGAAAGTCGAATAAAATCTGCTGCATAATTTTACTTTAACATGTTGAATTACATACCACTTTGTAGTTTTCCATATAGCCTACTCAACAAAAAACTGACAAAAATTGAAAAATGTGACATCTCAAAATCTAACATGAAATACTGTACTACTATTATGGCTTCTAGTAGACTTTTGCAATATGATTTTGTAGTTTCTTTGATTACATGATGTTAAATAAAAGATCTAAATTATGTTCATATAGATTTTTTTTATGTCTCGATCCACAAATTCAAGATGATGCAAAACTTTTGGCCATAGTTGTAATGTTGAGCTCAAATTTAATACAATTACTTATCCATTATCCATTATTAACAATTGTGATAATTGAAAAGCAGTGATGATAATTAGTAATAGATTATAATTCATTGTATTAATTGTATTACATTTGAGCTCAATATTTTTCCTATCAGCTCCACAACATGTTTGTCTAAATAAGTGATGATATTCTGTATTAAGATTTGTTAATATAAATATTGGATCTACAATACTTGCACATATTAAAAAGCAAAACACGAGCAGATAGTACATCTTCATCTTCACTGTGCGTGCAGGACAGATGCGGTTGTTTCGGTCTGAGAGCTGTGAGTCTCGCTGTGTACAAGTCTATCTCAACACATGAGAGTTGTGAGTCTCACTGTGTACAAGTCTATCTCAACACATGAGAGTTGTGAGTCTCGCTGTGTACAAGTCTATCTCAACACATGAGAGCTGTGAGTCTCGCTGTGTACAAGTCTATCTCAACACATGAGAGCTGTGAGTCTAGCTGTGTACAAGTCTACCGCCACACATGAGGTACTACAGTGCCACCTGGTGTTCACAGCTGCAGAATGTATTTGACTCGCACTCCCGGGTCCTGACGGTACCACTGCAGGTATATGCTGCTGGAAGCTGAATGAGTAAAATTGCAGTGTATTGTAACCGACTGGTCTTCTTGTGCATGCAGTGCAGCAGGCCATTGTGTAATAGAGTCTTGGTCTTCAAAACTGGAACCTGTGGAAGGGGAACAAGAGGTGATTTTAGGCTACAACACAACAACGTGCGGTCAGAATTATTATTTTGTAAATTGATATTCTAAAAAAAGGCCTACAATGTAGCACTACAGCGAGATATTGTACCTATAATTCCAAGAAATGTGCACATAAGAAGAAGCAGGTCCATGTCTGCAGGCACTCTGCAGTATTGAATTAGTGCAGTGATAGATATCGATGAGGGGTCTGTGTATTCGTCTGTTTAAACCTGTTATTCTAACTGAGATACTGAGTGCACTGCATGTGTATGCTGTCTCATCTCCTTTTGCTGGGCTGACCTGATTTTACTGAAATGAGTGTACTGTACCGCCACCTACTGGCTGAAAATAAGACTACATGTGATAATAAGTTCAATTCCAGAGCATTTAGTTAAAAAATTGAGTCGCCAGTTTATTATGATCTAAATATCTCAGGTTCTACTCTGGTCAAGCCCGTTCTATATATAGGGGATGGTCGTATGAACAAGGCTATAGATTAATCTGTTCAGCAGCACGATTTCAAATTTTTTTATAAATAATATTTACTGTGCAGAATGGGATAATCCGTGTTAGTACATCAGAAGATGTATTGAAAATGCAAATACTTGGCAATTTAAAATAGTAATATAACAATAATACTAAATAATAATAATAATAATAATAATAATAATAATAATAATAATAATAATAATAATAATAGCTCAGTTATTCAGCTCTACAGAACTCTGATCAGTTAATAATGAGCAGGTTTAGCATGAACATTTGCCTGTTTCATCAAGTATGGGTGTGGTGTTGTTGTATTCAGTGTTGAACTAACATTAAATGTTGCAATGACTGTGTTTGCTCTTACTCATTGTGATACAGTATTTAGAATAACGAGCTGCCAACATACTCTTGTCCACAAGATGGCAGCATAGACCCTTATAGTAACCATAATTACATTCTGTGACTCATATCAACCACAAATGAAATATTACAGCCAGTAAGAACAATGGTGTGTATGCTGCAACACATAAGAAGACCTACACATAACCTGAAACTTGGGGTATTCATATCTTGTTCTTCACCTTGTTGCTTAAAATAGTTTTCTTGTTCATGTTGGTATCTGCAGAATTAGCAATACTGCAATAGGGTACAGACAATGCTAGTTTTAGCATGGGGTCTGGGAAAGGTTAAACTAAAACATTAAACATCACAGCTGCTTGCCACAGTTTAAAGCATTCACATTTCCAATGCAATGCTGAAGTGCAAAGAGCAGCAGGTGGTTGTTGCAGGGCGAGGTGTAGAGTTCCTGTGACTGTGGGCCTCAGAGCACAGTAATACACTGCAGAGTCAGTGAGCTCACACTGCTGTATTCTCAAAGGCACTGTTCGGCTGCGGGGGTTCAGCTCAGCTGAGAAACGGGCTGGAAACTCACTTGAGGGATCACTCAGATACTGGCTGGTGTGCAGTATATATTCAGTGAGATTCCCCAGGGCTTTGTTTATACCAGTATAGATCAGGGCTACTTCTTTTAGTATTATATTGACAGGTTCATATTATTTCATTTCCTTCAGGTGTCAATATCTCAGCAGGAGACTGTGCCACTGAATCTCCAAGACTTCTCTCTGAAATACAGTTCAATAAATCCATGTTAAAGATATAGAATATGTGTGTGCTCCTATGTGAATAATGTGAGTATTTGAATTGAACCCAAGCCCTGCATACACACCTATCAGAATAAGCAGAAGAGCTGTAGTGAGAACACTGCGCTGCTGATTTCCTCGCCCCATGCTTGGTGCCTGTGTGAGTGCAGAATGAGGAGAGCTCAAGAACTGCAGTGTTGGAAGATGAGACAGAAGCTGCACACGTGACTGATGATGCAGGTGAGAACTAATCCACACTGGAGTGTTCACTGGAGACATGATGATATGAAATGACACGAGTGATGTGTACTTGAAGCAGCTGCAGTGAGAAGCAGGAATACTTTATCAAATCATACCGCTATTTGTAATTAGCAGAATGATAATAAAATGGCATTGTGTTGATTGTGTGAGTCCAGCTCCATGCGGTACGTATTTTGATCACAATCTGATCCACTCTGAGTGACGTCACACTTTATTTATATTTGGCATCCCAACCTTGAAAAAAAAAATATATATATATATACAGTACTGTGCAAAAGTTTTAGGCAGGTGTGAAAAAATGCTGTAAAGCAAGAATGCTTTCAAAAATAGACATGTTAATAGGTTATATTTATCAATTAACTAAATGCAAAGTGAGTGAACAGAAGAAAAATCTAAATCAAATCCATAGTTGGTGTGACAACCCTTTGCCTTCAAAACAGCATCAATTCTTCTAGGTACACTTGCACAAAGTCAGGGATTTTGTAGGCATATAGTCAGGTGTATGATTAAACAATTATATCAAACAGGTGCTAATGATCATCAATTCAATATGTAGGTTGAAACACAATCATTAACTGAAACAGAAACAGCTGTGTAGGAGGAATAAAACTGGGTGAGGAACAGCCAAACTCAGCTAACAAGGTGAGGTTGCTGAAGACAGTTTACTGTCAAAAATCATACACCATGGCAAGACTGAGTACAGCAACAAGACACAAGGTAGTTATACTGCATCAGCAAGGTCTCTCCCAGGCAGAAATTTCAAGGCAGACAGGGTTTTCCAGATGTGCTGTCCAAGCTCTTTTGAAGAAGCACAAAGAAACAGGCAACGTTGTGGACCGTATACGCAGTGGTCGGCCAAAGAAACTTACTGCAGCAGATGAAAGACACATCATGCTTTCTTCCCTTCGCAATCGGAAGATGTCCAGCAGTGCCATCAGCTCAGAACTGGCAGAAAACAGTGGGACCCTGGTCAGAATTAATGGTCTCCTCAATGCTGAGAAGTACAGGCAGATACTTATCCATCATGCAATACCATCAGGGAGGCATCTGATTGGCCCCAAATTTATTCTGCAGCATGACAACGACCCCAAACATACAGCGAAAGTCATTAAGAACTATCTTCAGCGTAAAGAAGAACAAGGAGTCCTGGAAGTGATGGTATGGCCCCACAGAGCCCTGATCTCAACATCATCGAGTCTGTCTGGGATTACATGAAGAGAGAGCAACTGAGGCTGCCTAAATCCACAGAAGAACTGTGGTTAGTTCTCCAAGATGTTTGGGCCAACCTACCTGCCGAGTTCCTTCAAAAACTGTGTGCAAGTGTACCTAGAAGAATTGATGCTTGATGCTGTTTTGAAGGCAAGGGTGGTCACACCAAATATGGATTTGATGCAGATTTTTCTTCTGTTCACTCACTTTGCATTTAGTTAATTGATAAATATAATCTATTAACATGTCTATTTTTGAAAGCATTCTTACTTTACAGCATTTTTTCACACCTGCCTAAAACTTTGCACAGTACTGTATATATATATATATATATATATATATATATATATATATATATATATATATATATATATATATATATAGCCATATTAAACACTTGTCAATTTAACATACTAAACAACACACACCTTATCAGAAATGAAAAGTTAACAATAATTCTCTTTTTTTCTGTTCTCTCATTACCTGACGATTTAACAGCTATTCCTGGCTGTGGAACATTGTGATATCGGGAAGTATACTGTTTAATTTTAGTTCTTTACATCTTTGTTTTCAGGGAAAGGTAAGTCTTCAAGTGACCAGATAACAGCTCATCACACAGACAAGTCCACGGGCTGCAGTGCAAGTGAGGGTCCAGCCTCACAACATTGAATGAAAGGATCAATGCATTATTGTTGTATTTATACAGCTTGTCTGCTCTTCTGTGAATGTTTTCCACATTGCATTGCAAAGGGCCATGTCCCCCTGTATATATTATTTCAAATGAAGGATCACAAGACAACAATAGCAGTAGTTTCAGTGTCATGCCTGTAGGGGTCAGGATTGTCTTCAAAGTGGATTGTCAGAGATGTTATTGCATGCTGATTTGGTTGAATGAAGAGTGAAGAAAAAAGAACTTGACAAAATAACTTCCACAAAAACAACCCCTCCACTACAACAGAAAATAAACTGAAGAAAAATAAATCATCAGTGTTGACAATAAGATTGAAGTGTTTGTTCTCTTTATTTACTGGTACAGCACATTCTATTTGTGTGTATCCATTGTGATGTGGTAAGCCATGATATATGGTTTCTTGCTCTTGTTATTCTTAGAACTAAGATCACAAGTCAGGGAATGATTGAGGTGGAGCGTTTGCAGAGTGTTCAGCTCAGGGGTGTGTTCAGTGGAGTCTTCACATCCGGTGCCTTCACAGCACTTTGATACGTTAATGAAGTCCTGTATCAAACGTGTTTATTATATTATATTGTTCATTGTGGTTCACCATAACCTGCTCTCTTATTCCAATTCTATGAACAGGGAACACATTTCCAAAGAGTGCAGAGAAGAAAGTGAATCAAAATGCAAACAGTTTGCCTGCACTGAAACCACTTCCTTTATAATGGACTCATGCCAATGATAGTGTGTGGAAGCAGTTCAACACAACTTTCTTTCATCTTTTACCAGGTAATGGGCCTGTGCCAGTAAGTGCTGAGAGAGTTTTTGTACAGCGTCCCAATGAGTTTTCACACTGTGCTATCCACAGAGCACAGTGATAGATTGCTGTGTCGCTCAGAGCAAGTTTGGAAATGGTGATTGTAGTAGAAGAGCTGTCTGCTGTAGAAGTGAACCGGCTTTTAGCAAAGTCTGCAGTGTGAGAATAGCTACTCCTTGTGCGGGCTCCTTTCTGCAGTATGTATTCCAGGGCTCGGTTTGAGTTCTGCCGGTACCAGTAGAGATAAACTGTGTTGCTACTTGTAGTATAAGAGCAGCTGAGCGTTACTGACTCTCCTTCTGTTCTGGACTCTGCTGTCTGTTGAGGACTGATGGAATCCTCGCTTGTCAGGGCTGAACATTGAGGAAGAAAAAGAACATTTAATAGACAGTCAGAAATAATAATAATAATAATAATAATAATAATAATAATAATAATAATAATAATAATAATAATATTTCTTGTTGTGTTGAAATTACCTGGCAGGATAATAAACATACACATGATTAATGGATCCATTTTATCTCAGTGCTGATTTCTTTAAGAACAGAATAGAAAGGTTCTGTCTCCGTGTTGATTCTGGTGCTTTTCTCTTCACAATGCTGCTCTGAAATATTCTGCTTAGAGGTTTAGAACGTCAAATGTCTGTAACCAATCAGCAAAGAGAAACAGAAACATGTGATGTAAATGTGATGTAATCATGTAACTCTGTGGTTCATAGTTGTGCTTACCATCTTGTTTTATCAACACCTTCATTAGCAGTTAATTGGATGCAAGTCAAAGAGGTTTCAATTCTTCATTGACTAACTGCAGTCACCCTACCCACTTTCCAATGAACCTTCCCAGAACTCAGGAAATCCAGCACTCACCACATTATAATGTGCACTGCGGTTACCCTTCTACACAGAAGAGCTGTCACTGGAAATGACATCAGCATTGTAATCACTAGCCTCTGTACACTCCAGGGTTTTTGTATGGGTAGGGCGCTGCTTTGTATCACTGTGCTGGTTGTATTGCACAGTAGTAGATGGCAGAATCAGACACTGAAGGCTGTATTGTCAGGGAGCCAGTTTTAGATGAGGTATCTACTGCTGGTTTATATTTCCCGGAATCGTCTCCATGTGTTCCTGAGCTTGTGTCTTGATTTATGTATTTTAAACCCTGGTGAGGCTCTTGTTTGTACCACTGCATTGAATAAAAGCTGCTTGTTGTATATTGACAGTTTATACGGATTGAATCTCCTTCTGAACCTCGCTGTGAACCAGGGCTTTGAGTCACCTGCTCTTGACTGTGTGCACCTGAAACAAAACAACACAAAATAATGTTCACAGATAAATCAGAAACACACAAACAAACTAACAAGCAAAGTGATGATCATGGCTCCTTGGAAGAACACACTTGATAGAATCAAGCAAAGAATGAAACATCTCAGTCTTGTCATATTAGTACTCTAGAGTAAGTCATGTGCATTTGAAGAAAGAAACAAAAGAGGATGGATTTGAAAGTTTCTCTTCATACTGAACCAGCCTACCCTTGAGATGACGTGAATGAATCCACAGTGGTGTTTGTCACAGCTATTTCCTGCTCTTCAAAGTATATGTGCTGCAGCAACTTGTGGTAACAAAGCACCCCCCTTGTTCTAGAGTCAGCTGTTTATTGTAGTGATAGGGAATCTATAATGCTTTTCAAATGAAATGACTGATATTAAAATCAAGGACATTATTCTTCATGTCACGAGTAGAAGATCATTCTCACAGACCCTCGTTGTCACTACAAAACAACACTCTCATGATTGGCTATCTTTGCTCCAGTAAGCTTCATTATCACAAGGTTACATTTACTTGTAGCTACAATAATATGTTTAATGGATAATCATCTATAATATGTTGGTGATGAAGCTTGTATCATGTCTACTGTTGGATGAAATGTTTGTAATATTATTGAGATGAGACACACGCACAGCAAACACAGGCTCTGCAGCGGTGTATATTATGCACAGTGCAGTCTATTCTAGATGGGAACTGGGGTTTGAAAGCTCTAGAGTATGTTTACAATACAAATTAAAAAGTAACATAATGTCATGTGTGCTGCATACTGTGGATGAATCCTCTCACAAGCCAATGCCCGGAGGCAAGGCTGCAGTTACAGCCATGGGGTTTGTGAGTTTAGACACAACCCAGTTAGTGTCATGTAAGTTGTGCTTTTACACTGTCCTGTAGTTGAAAGATGAGTGTAATCCTGCCTCCTCTCAATGGGGAAATGGTAATTAATCTTAATCACACTGCACCCCCTGGTGGTAAAGAGCTGGTATCTCACTTTACATATATACAGTTCATCTTTATCAATAATGAATGTTAAATATGTGCATCTGTTTCTGATTCATGGTATACACTGATTGATCAATAGTAAATTTTTGTACATCATTTTCAATGCTACAATCCTGCCCCAAAGTTACATTATATAACATAAGATCCATGTGCAGCTGAGTGGTGCTGCCCCTGAGAGCAGGATATTGTGCAGGTGTCTCCACTCCCTCTGTCACTGTGCTCTCACTGCACAATAATACACAGCTTCACAATCCAGCAGCTCAACAGCACTGATGGTTAGAGTGCTGGAGAGCTTCTCTTTATTCACAGTCATGTTGAATCGTCCCGAGGTTTCATTTGTATTGTAAGCAGTCAGTATTATGCCTGGGTTTTGACCATGTGGTTGTTTATACCACTGCATGCTCTTGTAGTTAGTAACACTGTGATTACAGTTCATTTCAATGGGCTCTCCTTCAATTGAATAAACACGTGGAGTCTGATGAATCTGTGAATCTCCATAGATAGCTGTAAGAAAAGAAGAGTAAAGAATGATTCTTGTGTTTCTCAATAATAATGATGTCTCTGTGCTAGCCCCCATTGAGACCCTGTTTTCAATGGTGCATCTCCAGTGTGTTTGTGAATATCACTCACCCAGACTAAAGATAAGCAGAAGAAAAGATCCACACATGTTAATCATTCTTGAATTGTTCCATCCAGTGGTAGAAGTGCTTGTGACGGACAGACAGCCTGAGCTGTGGGTAAAGCCATGCACAGCGTCACCTCACAATGAGGCAGTGATTGGTTCATCTGTCTGAAGCACAGGGAACCACTGGTTTGTTGATATGAAAACTAACACCTCATCATCAATAGTTAGAACATATATTGGTTTTATTGTTGTTGTTTAAATAGAACATTGCCACTCACTTCTTGTTGAAAAGTTTAATCAAAGTTTCCTCTAGTACCAGTATTATTAAATGAGTTCTGTGAAAATGTAAATGATGGTGTATGGCTCATAGTTACCCTTTTTCCCATTCAAATTGTGGTGTTGATATATTTGATCAGCTGCTCTGCAATGAAAAAGAAAGAGAAGTGTTCACTTGATAGAGTAAAGTGCACATGGTGCGCAGGGGAGGGGTTCAATCAGGGCAGGGCAGGGTTGAGTCCTGGCTGTGCCCAGTTGCTGGTCTGCTCCAGGGATCCTACAGGGAGTACTGAATTGGGGCAGGGAGGTATAATCAGGAAGGACTTCTTCACTTCATCTCATGACAGTGACTCTGCTGGTTTATGGACTCCCGCTGGGCTGGCCTTTGTACTCCAGAGTCTCACCAGCATAGAGCTCCTGGGTCTACAGAGGGGATGGCTGTGTGAGGAATCATACTGAGACACTGAAGAAATACAAATCAAGTTTGTGTGTATACACTGCCATCTTGTGGTTCAACTTTGAGTGCATCATTGCTGTCTGTGACTGCAAGTTGATATAAATTCATAAGCAAAGAGCCTAAATAGGAGAGCATATTATAATTTTGTTTGCTTGATATTTAGTGGAAAAAATAACTAATTAACTAAACTTTGACATCATGTTCTATACAGCAGTGTGGAATAGTGGTAAGGGCACTGGACTCTTGACCTGAGGGTTGTGGGTTCAATCCCAGGTGGGACACATTGCTGCTGTACCCTTGAGCAAGGTACTTTACCTAAATTGCCCCAGTAAAAACCCAACTGTATAAATGGGTAATTGTATGTAAAAATAAAGTGATGTCTTGTAACAATTGTAAGTCACCCTTGATAAGGGTGTCGGCTAAGAAATAAATAATAATAATCCAACGGATTAAGAAAGCATCAATAAGGTAATTCAGGCAAAATTGTGAGGCTTGCTTTAATCCACCCAGTTTATATAAAAATTATATACAGTACTGTGCAAAAGTTTTAGGCAGGTGTGAAAAAATGCTGTAAAGTAAGAATGCTTTCAAAAATAGACATGTTAATAGATTATATTTATCAATTAACTAAATGCAAAGTGAGTGAACAGAAGAAAAATCTAAATCAAATCCATATTTGGTGTGACAACCCTTTGCCTTCAAAACAGCATCAATTCTTCTAGGTACACTTGCACAAAGTCAGGGATTTTGTAGTCATATAGTCAGGTGTATGATTAAACAATTATACCAAACAGGTGCTAATGATCATCAATTCAATATGTTGGTTGAAACACAATCATTAACTGAAACAGAAACAGCTGTGTAGGAGGAATAAAACTGGGTGAGGAACAGCCAAACTCAGCTAACAAGGTGAGGTTGCTGAAGACAGTTTACTGTCAAAAAGTCATACACCATGGCAAGACTGAGCACAGCAACAAGACACAAGGTAGTTATACTGCATCAGCAAGGTCTCTCCCAGGCAGAAATTTCAAGGCAGACAGGGGTTTCCAGATGTGCTGTCCAAGCTCTTTTGAAGAAGCACAAAGAAACGGGCAACGTTGAGGACCGTAGACGCAGTGGTCGGCCAAGGAAACTTACTGCAGCAGATGAAAGACACATCATGCTTACTTCCCTTCGCATCGGAAGATGTCCAGCAGTGCCATCAGCTCAGAATTGGCAGAAAACAGTGGGACCCTGGTACACCCATCTACTGTCCGGAGATGCCTGGTCAGAAGTGGCCTTCATGGAAGACTTGCGCCAAAAGCCATACCTCCGACGTGGAAACAAGGCCAAGCGACTCAACTATGCACGAAAACACAGGAACTGGGGTGCAGAAAAATGGCAGCAGGTGCTCTGGACTGATGAGTCAAAATTTGAAATATTTGGCTGTAGCAGAAGGCAGTTTGTTCGCCGAAGGGCTGGAGAGCGGTACACGAATGAGTGTCTGCAGGCAACAGTGAAGCATGGTGGAGGTTCCTTGCAAGTTTGGGGCTGCATTTCTGCAAATGGAGTTGGGGATTTGGTCAGAATTAATGGTCTCCTCAATGCTGAGAAGTACAGGCAGATACTTATCCATCATGCAATACCATCAGGGAGGCATCTGATTGGCCCCAAATTTATTCTGCAGCATGACAACGACCCCATACAGCGAAAGTCATTAAGAACTATCTTCATCGTAAAGAAGAACAAAGAGTCCTGGAAGTGATGGTATGGCCCCCACAGAGCCCTGATCTCAACATCATCGAGTCTGTCTGGGATTACATGAAGAGAGAGAAGCAACTGAGGCTGCCTAAATCCACAGAAGAATTGTGGTTAGTTCTCCAAGATATTTGGGCCAACCTACCTGCCGAGTTCCTTCAAAAACTGTGTGCAAGTGTACCTAGAAGAATTGATGCTGTTTTGAAGGCAAAGGGTGGTCAAACCAAATATTGATTTGATGGAGATTTTTCTTCTGTTCACTCACTTTGCATTTTGTTAATTGATAAATATAAACTATTAACATGTCTATTTTTGAAAGCATTCTTACTTTACAGCATTTTTTCATACCTGCCTAAAACTTTTGCACAGTACTGTATTTTGACAAAATCAATATAGATTTTGATAGGTTGAGAAACAATGCATTATATGTCAAATATTTACCTGTATTCATGATTGCTTCTATATGGCTGCATGCAGTGCATTCAGAGATACATTGTGTGTGTCTGTGTCAGCTGGCAGTAGAGGCTGAGATGAGTTTCTGTTCAGCTGTGCCGTGGTACTGAAGCACTGTGAGGCTGCAGTGCACAGTGATAAGTCGCTGCATCGCCTGCTTCCAGTCTGGAGATTGTCAGGTTTGTGGATTCATTATCAGCACCTGCTGAGTGTCTCTCTGTGAATAATCCACTCTCAGTCTTCACTGTTCTCGATGTTCCAGCTCCTCTCATCACCATGTATTGAGGAGCCCTGTTAGGAAACTGTCTGTTCCAGTATAAATATGGTCCCTTATCAGTGGTTGAGTAAGTGCACTTCAGAGTTACTGAAGATCCTTCTTCACCAGAGACCTCTGAGTGTTCAGATTGAATTGTGTTTCCAAGTATCAGCACTGAAAGAGACAAGAATGCAATTCTATCATGGCAAGTAGATTGCATGCATCCATCTGAGTGTGTCTTTAATGTGTGAGGTTTTGTCTTTTTTGTTCTATACTTACATGGCAGACATGCTGCAGTTGCCCAGCAGTAGCTTTGCCTTTTAAACATGCTGCTTGTCTTTTAATACTCAAGAGTAAGTATCGTCTGGTTAGAGCCGCTCGAAGGCTTCAGTGAAGCTCCTGTGCTGGAAGTGAATCTGAAGTGCCAGTAACAGTGATGATGCTGCAGAACAAACATGCTCTGTGGTCACGTGCAGCTCTGAACGTGTCACTCATTCAGCTCACATGATTGGAGGGGCAGACAGGGGTTATGTGGTATAACCAGATCAAGACAAAGATACCTGTTAATCAAGAATAAAAAGTAACTATTGAGATTGTATTATTCATATTATTTTGTATTTATGGAAGCTTTACAATCACATTCCCCATTGGCAATCTAGACTATTAACCACCAGTACATAATATATGTTCTTTTTTTTCTTTATCAGCCTTTTATCTGTTTAATAAAACTCAGCATTGATTGGGAGTTTGCTTCATCTCTTTACTTCATTACACAGCACCAACATTTACAATTACAAAGGACACTCAATATGGAATGCATGGGTACCAACATTGGACTCTATAGTCAAACAGAGGGACATTCAAAGAAAATAGATGTGAATTTCAAATGTATTCTAGTGTTAGTTTCTGAAGAAGTTACATTGGGGTATTCAAAAGTGTTCAGAAGTGAGCAGGTAGGCCTCGAGATTGTCCTCTGCTGTCATGTTTTGTAATTTTGACTTCAGGGTCACCTTCGCCTCTTCCCCATCGCTTGCTGCTGCAGGCTTGCCAGTTGTTAGGGAATCATTCAACAGTACTGCAACCTCCGACTTCACCAAGATGTCTGACTTCCGTTTCCACCCTTCCTATGATGCCGGCCAGCCCTGGCAAAGTCGCACAACCTTCTCTTACCTGGCGCCCTCTCTAGTCTGGAGGGAGACTTACAACTCAGATTTACCCTCGTGCAAACATAGTGTCTGTGTCTATAAAAAGTGACAGTATGTGATATAAACTTTTTTTAGGGATTACAAACAACTTAATGAATAGCCCTAGGGTGGTGTTTGGGCTCAGGTGTACATGTTGCATAGCAGTATCTGTTTGAATACGGCGGCATGGGAATGGGTAAAAGGGGATATAGATATACTGTGTTAGAACATAAGTAAACATAAGCAGCTTCTTGAAGGATCCCAGGGTGTCAGCTTCAACAACATTACTGGGGGGTTGGTTCCAGACCCTCACAATTCTCTGTGTAAAAAAGTGCCTCCTACTTTCTGATCTGAATGCCCCTTTATCTAATCTCCACTTGTAACCCCTGGTCCTTTTTTCTATTTTCAGGTCGAAAAAGTCCCCTGGGTCGACATTGTCTATATCTTTTAGGATTTTGAATGTTTGAATCAGATCACCGCGTAGTCTTCTTTGTTCATGTCTGAATTGTCAATTCTTTTAGCCTGTCTGCCTACGACATGCCTTTTAAACCCAGGATAATTCTGGTTGCTCTTCTTTGCAATCTTTCTACAGCATCAATATCCTTTTTGTAACGAGGTGACCAGAACTGAACACAATATTCTAGGTGAGGTCTTACTAATGCATTGTAAAGTTTTAACATTACTTCCTTTGATTTAAATTGAAGACTTTTCACAATATATCCGAGCATCTTGTTGGCCTTTTTTATAGCTTCCCCACGTTGTCTAGATGAAGACATTTCTGAGTCAACATAAACTCCTTGGTCTTTTTCTTAGTTCCCTTCTTCAATTTCAGTATCTCCCATATGATATTTATAGTGCACATTTTTATTGCCTGTGTGCAGTACCTTACACTTTTCTCTATTAAATGTCATTTGCCATGTGTCTGCCCAGTTCTGAATGCTGTCTAGATCATTTTGAATGACCTTTGCTGCTGCAACAGTGTTTGCCACTCCTCCTATTTTTGTGTCGTCTGCAAATTTAACAAGTTTGCTTACTATACCAGAATCTAAATCATTAATGCAGATTAGGAATAGAAGAGGACCTAATACTGATCCCTGTGGTACACCACTGGTTACCTCGCTCCATTTGGAAACGTGTACGTGTGTTTATTAAACACCATGTCATGATTGTTATTTATTATAATACCATAAATAAATAAACTTGTGGTGAAGATGTTATTCTGAGCGTGTTAAGCGCATGTATTGTTATTCTCAGTAAACACTAAAGCCATGCGGGGAAGTGGCAGTGAGGTTATTGTATGGCGCTTGCTGCAGATTCTCTCGCTGTGGGCTGCAGCGCACAGAAGTAAACTGAAGAGTCTGAAAGATCCACTGAACTGATGATGAGATTAAATGTTTTTCCTGTCTTGTCGTGAGATGCAGAAAGACGGTTTTGTAACTTTGAAGGAAGGTTGCTGTCATCAAACAGCTCACTGTAAATTGCACATGGAGCTTGGCTGCCAGTTTGAATGTACCAGAACATGTAGAAATTTGCGGGAGGGTCTTTATAAGAACAGGGTAAAGTTGCATTTTCCTTCTCTTTTACTGTGACTGAGGATTCAGATTGATTCATGAACTGTCCCTGAGTGATTTCTAAAAGAAAGAAAGAAAGAAAGAAAGAAAGAAAGAAAGAAAGAAAGAAAGAAAGAAAGAAAGAAAATTAGTGTCATTATAAACCGTGTCTTTAAATATATTTTAATAATCAAACACACACGTATGTGAAATAAATTGTTAATTAAAAAAGACGATTACCTATTAAACAGCAGAACAGTGTAATGATATGCACCAGCGCGCGCAGTGTTTGTTCCATGTTGTTCTTCTGCAGTCGTGGCTTCTCTTCTTTAACGGACTGAACTGAATATTCGTGTCATGGTAACATATGAAGCTCCAGTACACACCCCGCTGTGTCATAGTCATAGAGACTGACGTATCATTTCCTTTGTGAACACACATAACACGGTTACACACACGCACTCCCTCTTAAACACTGTTATATGTTCATGATCAGAGGTGACTTGTTTCACAGCAGTATTGTAGAAGAAAACACTGATCAAGGTTTTAAAGAGTAAAGGATAACGGAATGACGGAGAGGCAAAACAAATTGATCTTGAAAATTAGTGAGAGTCTTTTTGATTGCTTAATTGTTGAATTGTGTCATTTTGCCAATGTTGGCAGTATATTGATTAGTATTGTATGTATGTATGTATGTATTTATATATTTGTATTTTATATCACTATAAAAACGGAAGAACTCACCACTAACAAGATAAAAAAAAAGTTTGTTTATTTTTTCTTCTGATATCAAAGTGTATGTGTGTGTAACTCATAATAAAGATCATCTAGCAGACAGGAAGGAATTCTACTGATACAGTATCTTTTGTAAAAACTGTTACAAATATATAATTGTGAAATGTGATCTTTATGATAATAAGGATAATAAAACGAAAGAACACACCACCACCAAGTTAAAAAAAAACGTTTCTATATAAAACACTTTGACATATTCCTTTTGATGTAAAGTGTCTCCGTGTATTCTCGGGGTGCTGTGTTTTTGTAAAGCTCTTCAATATCACATTGTCACTGTGAGCCTCAGCGCACAGTAATACACGGCAGAGTCACACAGCTCTGTCTGCTGGATTGTTAAAGGGACGGTTTTTGAAGTTTTGTTGAGAAATGCATCAAATCTGCCTTTGAATTCATCAGCGTTCTCTCGTGCTCCAAAAGTATCTCTTCTCAGCACATACCTCGGGAAATCATTCGGGTACTGTATGTACCAGAATAGATACGGCGAAGTATCCCTAGTACTATATTTACAGTCGAGTGTAACTGATTGTCCTTCAACAGCGTTCATATTGCCTGGAGTCTGAGTCACCGTGTCTTCTGCTCTGCATTCTGGAAAACAAATAAAGAAAAAATAAACACACAAACAAACAGCAATAATAAACAAATACATACATACATACATACATATATACATACATACATACATACATACATACATACATGCATACATACATACATACATACATACATACATACATACATACATACATACATACACACACATACATACATACCAAAACAAACTATAGCACAGATAATGAGAATGCTCCGTATATATGGCATGCTATACAGCGTAGCACAATGTTTCAGCGTCATGCAGCAGTGAACTCTTTTCAGAAGATTTAAACCCTCAGAGTGTCTTGTTACCTCTTATACTGTCATCAGGAGTTTCTACATGATGTGATGTCATTTCACCTGCTTATCAGAACCCGTATCGATGTTACACTAGCGCCTCCTGTAGGAAGATCTTCCATCATCTGTAAACCTGACATTTTACACTGTTCACTATTTGTATTTGTTTTTCGTTCATTTCACAGTAAGTTCAGACAAACAGACTAACTGGTATTTATGTATTTATTTATTAGAGCAGAACACGATTAGTGCATTAGAAAAGACAGCAGTTCTAAAAGAAATACATTAATACGTGTTCTTCTAAGTGACAGTTTCGTCACCGTAGTTTTGCATTCTTGCTAAAGGAAAATGTTAGATTATATATATATATATATATATATATATATATATATATATATATATATATATATATATATTTTTTTTTTTTTTTAAATCATGGTATACGTTATTGGTGCTTGGACTTATTTCAACAGCAAGAACAACTGAAAAAAAATGTATTGTAAAATGGCCCCATTTGTCTAGTATATTCTGTGTACTTGGTTTATT